>OY728155.1:1362712720-1363966054 GCA_963277665.1 Viscum album
AGAGCTGGGTGTCCCTTAACTTACCAAAACTCAATGCTTTTCCTCAGTGTCACACCCTTTCCCCATAATTTCCAGTTCTACACATGGTGTGCGATTTAAAGGAAACCGTTTAAATGCATAGCTCTTATGGCCACCTCTATGATGAGAATTGTTAATTGAAAATAAATAACATCATGTGTAACTTACCAACCGCATTGTAAAACCATGATCCATCTTTAAAGACGTTCAAAATTACATATCCTGTAACTCCAGGATATCACCATTTATCGCACGAGAATTATTTTTCTTCTTCTTCTTGGCTGGTCTATTTTCCTCTCCTTTATGCGTTGAAATCCCCCCTTCCCGAGATGAGTTATGTGCCTATGCTGGAGTCCTTCCCTACTCATCCTTGGAGTGACTAGAGTTCCTAGGCTACAAGTCATGCATCCACAGATCCTAGAGTGCAGAGTTAAAATGACTATCTTTGATCATCAATGTATGGTTTTATTTAATCCCTCTTTATTGTGAATCATGCGGGGTGGGTATGCTATTGTTTCTGTGGGGATGGATGAAACCAAAATTTAACAATGATAATAAACTGACTTTTAAATAATTAATGGGGTGTGATCGATGTTTCTGATTTACATTTTATCCTTGATTTTTAGGATGTGAATTTTATGGGCTTATGCACACAGAATATCATTACTATTGGTGGTCTTTCCTTGTGCAATAATGAACCCCTGTCTTCTGTGATGATTAAATGGTTGTAGCATGGTAATTTGGTTAATCATGTAAACTTGGTTGATTAAATGGATTCCCAGTTAACAATAACCTCTATGTGATCACCATGGTTTACCAAATAGAATGAGGGAACATAGTGAATGATGTACTTGAATATGGAAACTCCCGTGCTCTGTCTTGGTGGCATGTGTTATTGTTCTTATTGATGCTTTTGGGGTGATATGGATGGGGATGGGATATCTTATTCTTCTAGTTGTTGGTGGACCTGAGGTCATGTGGGGAAGTATCTTGAGGCTTGGTTTGGTTCCAGTACTTTGACAGATCTCGCGGACCCCTTTTGTTGTTGTGACATTACCAGAGAACTGAATGTGAATGTTTAAAACTGTTTTTTGGATGTTCTCCTTTCCTTAGCTTGTGGTCATTCTTGATCATTGAACAGTAGTGCAGAATTCAATTAAATGGAATCATTTGAACATGAAAACAAGAATGGGTTCAATGAGATTTTTTTTTTCAGGAATGAGTGGTGACATGGTTGTGGATTCGGTGCTTCTAGTGAATGAATAGTAACAAGGGTGTTTTTTTGGGATAGTTTGGAACCCCTAGGTTGGGATGAGTGCTTGATATCTATATATATATATATATTTATATATATATATTTAATTTTATTTCTTATGTTTCTTGTTCGTGCCCCACCCAAGATGAGAAATTATGCCGAACAACCCCATTTCATGGGGAGGGTGTTTTTTACAACACCTTTTTGAGTGACTGGTTATTAGATTCTTTTATGCTCCCTTTTCCAAGTGGACTAAGACCCTTTGGGTAGGATGTGATGGCCGGAGGTCCATTATATCCAAGTATTCTTCATGAAGGGAAGTTATGGTGGTTGGCTCAGGTGTGTGCGGGTATGTTGTTTCCCAAGTGTCTTCCGGATGAGGCCCAGGTGTCTTCAGGAATGGCAGTTGTTGTTCTGGTCCAGGTGTTAGAAGGAGTGGTAACACATGGTTGTCATGGCCCAGGTGTTTGTAGGCGGGATGTGTGGTTATATCCCAGGTGTGTGTGGGTGGGCGGGGTGGGGGGGACTGTAGTGGGAATGTTGTGAGAATGACGGGAGAGGTCTGATGCATAGGATGTCTTCAATAACCAATGGGGATGTGGAGTGGGGTACCCAAACATTGATGTGTTACTACTATTACAATACTTGACTTGCATTATTTGGGGAGTGTGCCTTGGGGAGGCTTGGGTGGATAGTTTTTCTTGCTGGGTGGTTTGGTTATCTTGTTTCTCATGGGGAATTAGAATGCCTCCCCACTTGTGCACGACTGCTTTTGGTTTTCCCCACTAAGTATACTTGTATGGTCACCCTATGGAAATAAAACTTCTTTCAGGTTTCCAAGAGGACATCAGGGACCGTGCAGTGTTATACTATTTCACACGATGGGAAAGTGTTTGTTACTATTTTTCTATTCTATGGTACTTTCTTTTTGGGTTTTCGTGTACTTTTATAGGATTTACTTTTTGAACATTCATATGGGAATGGTTTGTTTTTTCTTTTCTTGTGCTTCCACATTCAGCGTTGTTGGGAATTACTATCTTATCTCCCGACCCTATTAAAATGAATAGGGTATTTCCGTTCATCTTGTGTGTGATTCTATAACCTTGGTTCTAGTCGCCACTTCGGGACCTATTGTAGGAGGGACTCGGGGGTCATTATCTATCATTTTATATGAAGAAGGAAGCGTCTGGAAACCTGCTATCCCTTCTCTCATCTTGGTGAAGCGGGTCAAGAAAGAATGGTATCAGAGGCAGGTTGGGGGATTGGATGGAGTCTGGGGTTAGGAACAGTGAAGATTGCATGTGATGGTAGTGTAATAGTGTTGGAAAATATTGGTGTGTGAAATAGGCCGGGTAATACTAGCTAGGACATGTGATTTTAGGCCCCCCCGTGATCCGAGGCAAGGACTTCAGGCCTACCGAATGACCAAGTGAGGCTACACTGATTGCAGGGTAGATACTCTAGGAATGGTACATGCATCATAATGAATTGTGTTCTCGTGTTTCTTGTGTATTTTGGGGATTTAAAATTAATAATAAGTGTAAGAAATTTTAAAAGCAATCTTCTACAATACTCATGCATAGTAATTCCTTGTTTACCTTGTAGCTATGGAACTCGAACGACGACCAAGGGTAGTGCGGGCAATCAAGGTCCATGAGGTTGATTTGGCTGATCTAAAGAGGGCTGAACGAGAGGATGAGGACGATCAGTGTCAGAGGACACTTCATGCCTTTCAGCGGCAGACCCTCGGGAAGTACGAGGGCAGTGTCGCAGACATGGTGACAGAGAGCTGGCTAGAGATGTTGGTGATATCTTTCAGCTTGATTCAAGCTCCGATGGATTACTGGGTTCCTGTGGATATAAGTCAGATGTAGGGAGCAGTGTGTCAGTGGTGGACACATTATATTGGGGAGAAGAGGGAGGTTGAGGTGTTGTGGACTAACTTCCTGAGGGAGTTCCGGGTGGAATTACTCTCTTCCATGGTGAAGTCTGAGAAGAGGTAGGAACTACTCTCCCTTCATCATGGGTACATTTCAGTGAGAGATTTGGGGATCGAGTTCAAGGATCTCCTTCGCATTTCATTATACCTCTTTCCAGATGAGGAGTCTCGGGTGATACGTTTGGAGGAGTCACTCCGACCTTATCTTTAGTATGTGGTTACCCCCTTCACCATATCGACGTACTTGGAGGTCCAAAATAAGGCTGAAGTGGTGGAATGGATGCACAAGCTGGGTGGTGTATCTCAAGACGGAATCTAGTTGGGATCATCAAAGGGTAAGGTCATCGGTAGTAGGCCTCTATCATTAGGTCCTCTAGGTTTCGACCAGTAGGGAGCAGGCCTCAGTGGTTCTAGTTCAGATCTCCTGGTCCTCTCCCTTTCAATTCAGGCCCAGGGCCGAGATGCTTCATCTGTGGTAGCCTTGGGCACCATCAAAATTAGTGCCTGGACCAAGTACAATACAGTGGGGGTGGGCCAGTAAAGCACCCACCTCAACCGAAGTAGTTTGTGTCATGGCCCTTTCAGTAGTAGCAGTATGGACAGATAAGCTCCCGCCCCTCCAAGGGCAGACGTTATAGGAGGAGGTCGACCTCAGGGCACTCTTTAGGTACCTTGACCAGGGCATGATCGGGGAGGCAGCCGATAGCCGAGGGGAAGAGGAGATGGGCGCGGGAAGTTACTTGTTGTAGAGGAAGCAGTTCCAGCTGGGCTGGAATTCATTCGAGGTACAATTAGCTTGTTTAGCACTCTTGTCTATGCCTTGTTTGATACAGGAGATTCACACTCCTTTGTTTCACCCAGTCTATCCCATTATCTGGGTCTAGACGTTGAGATACTTCCAATGCCCCTGGTGTTGAGTACGCCAGTCGGAGGTCATACTTATATGTCTTATGTTTTCTGAGAGTGTAGACTGATGATAAGGCAACATCAGTCTAGCAGGGATCTTCTACTATTGCAGATACATCTATATGATGTCATCCTGGGCATTGATTGGTTTTTCTATGTATGTGTCGTTATTGACTTCTTCTGATGAAGGATCATGTTTTCAAATTTGGGTGGCCAACGTGTAACTTTCATTGGAAAGCAGGGTTTCCAGGAGGGCATTAGGAGAGTAGAGCCGCTACTTTCCTTGTTAGCTGAGATGTCAATGGAGTCTGTGAATATAGATATAGAGGAAGTCTCAGGGATCATTGGTGAGATAATGGATGTCTTCCCCATAGAGATGTTGACTCTACCCCCTCGACGTGATGATGAGTTCGGAATAGACTTGCATCCTGGTGCTCGACTGATTTTGATGGGTCCCTACCGGATGGCTCCTTCTAAGTTGTGAGAGCTGTGGATTTAGATTAACAATATGATGAAATGGGGTTTTTTCAACAAATAGCGTCACCATGGGGTTCTATAGTATTGTTTGTAAATAAGGAAGGTGGTGGTCTCAGGATGTGCATATACTATCGGAGACTGAACCAGGTGACGGTCAAGAACCGTTACCCTCTCTTGAGAATAGACGAACTTTTAGACCAGTTAAAAGGGGGAGGATGGTTCTCTAAGAACAACCTATGATCAGGATATCACCAGCTAAGGGTGAAGGAGGGTGACATCTCAGAGACTGCCTTCAGGAGAAGATATGGTAACTTCGAGTTTGTAGTCATGCCATTCGGCGTCACAAACATGCCAGCAGTGTTCATGGGGCTCATGAACTCTGTCTTTCGGGAATATCTTCACCGGTTTGTAGTCATATTTATTTACGACATCATGATCTACTCAATATCGGAGGAGGATCACAACGATCAGTTGAGAATGGTCTTAGATTTCCTTCAACGACACCAACTCAATGAAAAATTGTCCAAGTGCAAGTTCCAGACACGAGAAGTTCACTTCCTTGGACATGTTGTGTCTGAGAAGGGAATAAAGGTGGACCCATCAAAGGTCAAGGCGGGTTTTCATAGTAAATTCCCAATAACAAGGTAGAGGTTCATAGTTTCCTAGGTCTAGAAATTTACCACCGGGGGTTCGTACCCAACTTCTCCCTTGTTTCAACACCTTTGACAGCCATGACCAGGAAGGACTTGGCTTTTGTGTGGAATGAGAAATGTGAGGTAGCCTTCAGTTATCTGAAGGGGAAGTTGGTTAGTGCCCATGTGCTAAGGTTTCTAGATGAAGGGGTGGTGTATGAGGTGTTCTGTGATATTTCAAGACAAGGCTTGGGGTGTGTGCTGATGCAATAGTAAGGGGTGATCTCTTATGGATCTAGGAAGTTACGTCCCGATGAGTGTAACTATGCCACCCACCTTATAGAGCATGTGGTGGTTGTGTTCTCACTAAATTTTTGGAAGCATTACCTCATCAAGGAGTGCTTCGTAGTCTTCACGGACCACAACATCTTAAATAATATCTTCTACCAGCAGGTCTTGAATTTGTAGCAGCGAAGGTGGACGGAGTTCCTACAATACAACGACTTTGAAATCTCTTACTCCTCAGGTAAGGGGAACGTGGGGGCTGATGCCCTGAGCAGAAAGTTGTAGAAGGATGTGGTTCGAGAATTAGCATATGTTTGGATGGATATATAAGAGTTGGCTTCCCTACACCTGGATGCAAACAAGGATGGTGGTAGATGTTTCCTATTTCAGATGACAGTGCATTACTCTCTGTTACGGCAGGTAGAAGAGTATCAGTGGGGAGACATAGGGACTGATGTAATACGCGATCGCATTAGCCAAGGTAAATTCTCTAGAAGGTTGGTCATAGGATGGTCAGAATCATATAATTTTCCTAGGGAATATGTTTGTCCCAAAGATGATGCATGATAGAGTTCTTGGTGAGTTCCAAAAATCACCCCTAGAAGTTCACCAAAGAGATTAGAAGATGTATTGGGGTTTTAAGAGTCAGTTTGGGTGGCCCGGGGTGAATTCTGAAGTGGCAGAGTTCGTAGAAAAGTGCCTCATGTGTCAGCTGATGAAGTCTGAACATCATGTCCCATGAGGTCTGTTACAAAATTTAGATGTCTCCAAGTAGAATTGGGATGACATATCGATGGATTTCATCACACGACTACCCAGAGTTCAAGGGGGCTAAGATGCTATCTCGGTAGTGGTGGACCGACTGACGAAATCAACTCACTTCCTGCAAATCAAGGATTCGGGTATGGTAGATTCCCTATCACAGAGGTACGTGGATGAGGTGGTGTAGTTGCATGGTGTCCCAAGGTCCATAGTCTCTGATTAGGATACCTGGTTTACCTCACGGGTCTAGAAAGGATTGCAATATTGTTTTGGCACCCAGCTATGTCTCAACACTTATTTCCAACCCCAGACAGAATGGTAGACCGAACGCACCATCCAGAAAATGGAGGATATGCTTCAGGCATTTTTTTGGACAATGGGGGATCATGGGTACAACACTTGCCTATGGTAGAGTTATCATACAACAATAGGTATCACTCTACCATTGGCATGGATCCATTTGAATCTTTGTATGGAAGAACGTGTCACTCAGTCGTGTGCTGGATAGAGATCGGGGAAATAAGTTTTCTTGGCTAGGAAGTGGTTTAGATCATGATGGAGAAGGTTCAGATTAAATATGAGAGAATGAAGGCGGAACGGGATGGGAAAAATTCATATAGCGTTAATAGGAGGATACCCTTGGAGTTCAAGGTCGGGGACCACATGTTCTTGAAGGTCTCCCCTTGTAATATGAAATAGAGGTTCGGCGGGGGGAGTACGCTTTCTCCCAGGTTCGTCGGATCATTCAAAGTGTTGTGGCTGGTTGGCGAAGTGGATTATCAGCTGGCGCTATGAAAACTGCTACTGAGAATGCACGGCTTCATCTATCTGTCTCAACTCTGATGGTATCTACACAATAATTCAAACATCCAAAACTGGGGAAAGATGTATACCGAGGCTGACATGACGTATATATAATGACCGTTGAGGATCGAGGATCGCAAGAAGACGGTGCTCCATCGAAGAACCATTCCATGGGTTTGTGTGTTATGGAGGCATGGTGGGCTCGAGGAGAGTACCTATGAATGGGAGGCACAAATGCGTGCCTTGTACCCAGAGCTATTTTGAGTTTTGTTCTGTTTTGATTGTACTTGTTTGAGACGAAGCGTTTTACCTTGTTAACTATGGAATGGATTGTTTTCCTTTTTAATTGGATGTGTGGGAGTGAAGAGTCCTCATTGTGGGGATGGGAGGACCCGATCCCAAATCAATACTCATTAAGGTGGATGCGATTAAACCTGTGAGGGAAAGTCAGTGCCGCCCAAAGTGGATATTATCTTCACATAGAGGAAGGAACTCCCTAATCCCATGTATGGATGGTATGAACCTTGAATATTTATGTGCTTACATGAGGGGAGAGGAGGGTAGTGTATCTTTAGTCATTCGAAATATGGGCGAGGTTTACTCCTGAGAGTTATCTTTCTAGGTGGTTGTTCAGACCCCTCTCCATTCATTTGGTCTGTCTTTGATTGTAGAGGGTGAGAATAGTTTGATAGGTATCTGAAGTAACTACCTATACCCTCCTAGTCCAGTACTTTCCCAAAACTCGGTTCCATCAAACGGTTCCACCAAAATGGTGGCACCAGTCACGGTCTGAAACTGAAACGGTGGCCCCGTGATGGTGGCACTGTGAGGGTGGCACCGTGAGGGAGGCACCGTGTGGGTGGCACCATAACGGTGGAACCCCAAAGGTGGAAGCATGAGGGTGCACCATGAAGGTGGCAGTGTGAGGGTGACATCGTGATGGTGGAACTGTGACAGTGGCACAGTGTGCTCACCAAGCGGTCTTTTTCCAGTTCATGACTTTTTCTACCCGTACAATGTGTCTTTTGACGTAAAACATTATGTAATACCCCCATTAAAATCCATTTAAATCCCATCAATAATATCTAAAATCACCCAAGAGTCGGGCGGACTTTAACTTACCAAAACACATTTCTTTTCCTCAGTGTCACACCCCTTCCCCATAAATTCCAGTTCTTCCCCTATTGTGTGATTTAAAGGAAACATTTTAAACGCACAACGGTTATGGCCACCTCTTCGATGAGAATTTTTAAATTAAAATAAATTCCATCATGTTGTAACCACCCAACTATGTGGTGAAACCATGATCCTTCTTTAAATTCATTCCAAATTCAATATCCTGTAACTCCAGGATCTCACCTTTTATCGTAGGGAATTATTATTTTTCTTCTTCTTCATGGCTGGTGTATTTTAAACTCCATGCTTCATTGAAATCATCCCTCCCCTAGACGAGCTATGTATCTATGATGGAGTCCTTCCATACTCATCCTTGGAGTCCCTATATTTCCTCCCCTATATAGAGTGCATCCCCATCTCTTGGCGTGTGGAGTTAAAACGATGATTTTTGATCATCCTTGTAGGGTTTTCCTTCATCTCTCTTTACTATGTGTCATGAGGGGAGGGTATGCTATTGTTTCTGCAAGGATGGATGAATCCAAACATTAAAGAAGATAATAAATGGAATTTTAATGAATTAATAGGGTGTGATCGATTTTTCTGATGTTCTTTTTATCCTTTATTTTTTGTTACTAATTGTATGGGCTAATGCCCACTGAAAATCATGACCGTTGGTGGTCTTTCCTTGTGCACTAATGAACCCCTATCTTCTGTGATGATTGAATGGTTATAACATGGGAATTTGGTTAATCACTTAAACTCGACTGATTAAATGGATTTCCAGGGAACAACAACCCCAGTGTGATCACCATGGTTAACCAAATAGAAAGGGGGAACTTAATGAGTGATGTAGTTGAATCTGGAAACTCCCTTGTTCTGTCTTAGTGGTATGTATGATTGTTCTTCTTGATGCTTATTGGGTGATATGGATAGGGATGGGATCATCTGTTATTGTAGTTGTTGGTGGACCTAAGACCGTGTGGGGAAGTATCTTGAGGCTAGGTTTGGTTCACGTACTTTTAGGAATCTCACGAATCCCACTTGTTGTTGTGACTTTACAAGAGAACCAACTTTGAAGCTTAAAATTGTTGTTTGGATGTTTTCCTTTCTTTAGGTTGTGGTCAGGCCTGATCCTTTCCCAGTAGTGAATAAATTACTTATATATAATCACTTGAACATGAAAAAAAGAATTGGTTCAATAGGTAATTGTTTTCTGGGGATGTTTGGTGACATGGTTGTGGGTTCGGTGCTTCTTGTGAATGAAAAGTAACGAGAGTGTTTTGTTGGGCTATTTTGGAACCCCTAGGTTAGGATGACTACTTGTTACCTATATATATATAATTTTAGTTCTTATGTTTCTTATTCGTGCCCCACCCAAGTTGAGAACTTATGCCGAAAACCCCCATTTCATGTGATAGGGTTTTTTCCAACACTTTTACAAGTGACTGGTTATTAGAACCTTTTCTTCTCCCTTTTCTGATTGGCCAAAGACCCTTTGGGGAGGATTTAAAGGCCTGAGATCCATTATATACCAAGATTATTTGGGAATGGAAGTTGTGGTGGTTGGCCCAGGTGTGGTTGGGCAAGTTGGTTCCCAAGTGTCTTCGGGATGAGGCCCAGGTGTGTTCGGGTATGGCAGTAGTTGTTCTGGGCAAGGTGTTTGCAGGCATGGTTACACATGGTTGTCATGACTTAGGTGTTTGCAGTGGGATGTGTGGTTATATCCCAGGTGTGTGCGAGGGGGGTGGCAGGGGGACTATAGTGAGAATGGTGGGAGAGGTCTGATGTGTAGGATGTCTTCAATAACCAGTTGGAAAGTGGCGTGGGGTACCCAAAAATCGATGTGTTACTAATATTACATTAGTTAACTTTCATTATTTGTGGAGTGTGCCTTGGTGAGGCTTGGGTGGATAGTTTTCCTTGCTGGATTTTTTGGTTATATCATTTCTCATGGGGCATTAGAATGCCTCCCCACTTGCACATGAGATTTTTTGATTTTCCCAATTGATTATACTTGTATTCTCACCCTACGTATATAAAACTACATTCAGGTTTCCTGAAGGACTTCAGCGACCATGTAGGACTGTACTAGTTAGGACTTTGAGACAGTTTTTGTTGCTGTATTTCTTTTCTTTGCTACTTTCTGTTGGGGTTTTCGTGTACTTTTGTAGCATTTACTTTTGGAATATGAATATGGGAATGGTTTTATTGGCTTTACTTGTGCTTCCACATTCAGTGTTATTGGGAATTACTATCTTATCTCCCAATCCTATTAAAATATAATGGGTAATGATTTTCATATTGTTCATGATTCAATACCCTTGATGCTAGTCGCCACTTCGGGACATATTGAAGGCGGGTCTCGGGGGTCATTATCTCACCATCAACTTGAAGAATTAATGGTCTGGAAACCTGTTGTCCCTTCTCTCATCTTGTTGAAGGTGGTTCGTGACACATATATATATATATATATATATATATATATGATATTTTAAAAATTATTTTACTTCTAAAAATATAATATCAGATGTAGCCATTTAACATTCAATTCCTTCGAGGATATGCTAAGATCACTCCTGTGTACGATAGACTACCGCTGCACGAGGTATTGTAATTCGTTCTCAATAACAATAAAAATAGAATGTAATAATGATTATTTTATTCAAAATATGTGATATATATGAAATAATAATTTTCATTTAATTTTTAATAATTATTTACCCTTCTTTCATTCCATTAATCAAAAAATGGAAACAATGTTCACGTGCACATATAGCCTACTGTATCCATAAAAGGTGAATTTCATATTTTTTTATATAACTTTTAGGAAAGAATATAAATATTTATATAATGAAAATATATGATATTAATTAGAAATTTAATATTTTTTAGATTATTTAAAGATGATATATTTATAATAACCATAATTACTGATCCAAAACACCCATGAAAAAAATGATATTGTAACAACCAGAAATGGAAATTTTGAAAAGTAATTATTAATAAATTATTGTTGAATCCTTATAAGGGGATCATACATATAAATATATATATTATAACAATTTTTATAATTTTTTAATAGAATAATAAAAAACTTATATTTATTATATTTTAGGATTTAAGATGTATTAAATAAATAGATATTTGACTGGTAATGTATTTCAAGTCTTTCTTTTATTTTTAGGATAGATATGAAAATTCACCAACCTTTTCATTTTTGAAGAGTATATAATAACCCTTTGACATGTTATATGATAATTCCTATTCATTTAATGATATTTAATGTTTCACTTTATGTTATTATTCATGTGGGATTAAAATTAAAAATATTACTAAAGTAGTAAGGGGTTCATGTCTCAATTTTCTTTCATTGAGACTTATGTCATTTTTTACACCATTCTTCTTTTATGAGGTGTACATATAGACCCATTGACATGTAATATTATGAATTTATTTTTATTCTTTTTATTCTATGTTTTTTCTATGTTATTATTTAATTGGGATTAAAATTTATGTTACAAAAGTGCTAGATATTTTATGTTACGATCTCATTGTTTATCAAGATGTTTTAGGATTATGTTCCCAATAATTAAATCTTATAATCAATCTCTTAGAAAACTCTTGACCTTTATTTTCCTCATTTTATGTGATGATAATATATGTTTTACCTTAGTTTTATTCTCATTATATTCTCAATAGTTTAAAATGTTTTTAATGAAATATTCTCTTTTTTTCATTGATGAAAAACCTGTTTTCTTCTAAAACCATGTTTTCAAAAAATGATTTAAAAAAGGATTAACTATTCTCTGAAGACTTTTGAAAGATATTTTTATCCATGATTTTCTTTTCAGTTTTTTTTAAATTAATCATCTTGAATTTTTCAAAAACAATTATAAATTTTTATTTACAAAAAATGTGAAAGGAATATTTTTTATTATTCATAATATTTCTCATTTTCATAACCACTCAATGATTTCATGAATCACTTGCATGTTTTCAAAGTTACTTTCAAAGAATGTTTTTCCATAATATTTAGAAATTTTTTATATTTTATAATAATTCATCAATGTTAATGTGATTATAAAAATGATTAATGTTTTAAAAAGTGTTTTCCAAAGAGGAAAGAATATTTTCTTCAATAAATATTTCAAGTTATTTTTAAATATTAATTTATTTGTTTTTCATGTTTATTTTCAAATAAATCGATTTGTAAAATATTTTATGTTTTAAAAAGTTATTTTCAATAAAAATTTATATTACTAATGAAATGTTCCATGTGATTTATCATTCAAAATCATTATCCAAACAAGATGAAATAGTTTTATGTAACTTATTATTTATTGGTATATAAAAGATACCATTCAAATACGAATGGTTTATGATGAAAATATTTTTTGGAAAACCATTTCTCTTCTATGAGTTATACCTTAATAAAATTATTATTAAACCCACTTCTTTACTCTATGGGTTTTTCTATGATAAAATAATAAAATGATTATGAAACCGATCTCTTTTAAACTTGTTATTATATGCTGAAATGTTTATGAAACCCATTTCATTTCAAGGGTTATAATATGATGGATTTTTATGATCTTGTGACACACATATGTATGATTTTCATTATGAGATGGGTGGGACATATATATCCCTAAAATGGATTGGGTAAATATTTATATGTCATGATATTAAAGGAAAATAATGGGAAGTTAACCCCATTAAGGGAATTTTTCCACTATGATGGTCATAGGAGTAAACCCATACTTCTATAATTGTTTGGGGGAATGAACCCATTACCTTATGATAACCTAGAATGTGACCCATAAATATCTAGGAAGTTGTTTTATAATATTATTTGTGTGCCACAATTTTATATATTAGGTAAATGTTTTTTTCACTTATGGATCATTTTATTTTATTTCTTTATGATTCGTTTTTTTTGAACAGTAAATATTTTTCCATGACTCGTGATTTTGATCTTTGATTTGAAGGGTTTTATTTTCATAAGTTATTCTATTGTTCTAATAGCCTTATGTTCATGTTATACTTTGGCATCTTAATGGTTTACCATTACTAAGAATTTGAGCTCACTCATTATTAGGTTTCCATTCCCTAGTATATGAAGAATGTTGTTAAGTAGGGCATGTTTGTCAAGAGTGATAAAGAAGAATATCTTTATGGGAGATGTTGAATATCTTTCACAAATTTTGAAGACTATGTACCTATTCTCCAAATACACTGAACTATTACAGTACTTAGGGATGTGTTTGTGTCATGTATTAAATATTAATAAAAATGATAAAATATCTATGTATAAAAAGATCGACCTGAAACATTTTCTATCAAAATAATGATGTTCATCATTATAGATATTTACCATCATATTTTTTTGGAATTAATTATATATATATACATTTATTTATTATTTGTTGTGTAATGGATTAAATAATTAGAATCTAGTATTTTTGACTCTATGGGACTATATAGACTAATAACCAACCCATCATCAGTTATTTTTAATTTAGTATTCATCATGTTACTACATAAAGACTCTACTCTAGTATTACAATCATTTACTAGTCCCTTCTTCCTAAAACAATAATATATGGGGATTTATAAATTGGATTTATATTGGATTCATCTTTTATGATTTGTACTTACTCTATATTTTTATCAATTTGATGATGTAACAACTTCTTTCAACATTTATAACATTTCAATATAGTTCTCATAATTATATTCAATGAATATCATCACTAACGATAAGATCAAGGGAAATATTTATGTTCAATTTATATGTTCTAATTGAACTAATAAACAATATAATTATTCCATTATAGATTTATAGTATTGATGATAGGTGAAAAAATGAATTTATTTTGACTATGAAATAAATCTCTACCAAACTCAACTGGATTGAAATAATATTAAATTAATTAATATGTTCTATGATTAGATTACATCTATTTATATTAAGTTACAATAGTATCGATATCAATAATAACTTATTTGATCTAGAAGTTTTTTATACTTGTTTGGAAAATTATTCATCAAACCCATAGTTAGTATTTCATTATATATGATAAATATGAAATTATTCATTGACATTTAGAATATAATTCCTAGTGTAATACCCTAGTACTAAACACCCGACCTAGGCCAATACGTCACATCACCTCATAAGTGCCTCCCCATCTTCAAGAGCCTATTGACAGGTAGTGAGGGCGAAAGTAGAAACATGTGGACTCTATAACCTTTGTTTTAGAAAAAAAAGAGCCATTAATATAATTGGATAAATATTAAATAACCACATAAATAATATCAATGATGATATAATGGAAGGAACAAAGAAAAAAACATCCATGATATAATAATATGGATCCCAAGTGTCATATATCAAGGTAATGGGATCCCCAAATGCGATGCATCAATGTATCACACTAAAAAACCATGATAAATGTGGGATGATAGCTAAAGATCTCATATTTTGTCTTGGAACCGACCTTGTCTGCACTACTTCCCATGCTCAACTACCCTGCATACAGACCATTCCCTTCAGTGGGTACCTAATCATAAAGTCAACACATGCATTGAGTTTCCCACATATGGTGTGATTATAAAACTAGTAAGACACCACCAATGTGTCCTTAAAATAAGTGAAATATATATATATATATATATATATATATCTGTCTCTGTGTGTGTGTGTGCGGTGACTAGAATAAATGTGTAAATAAATACAAAACTGGTTGGGTCATAACGAAATAACATGGTTTTTATGAACTCAATTCCAACATACTTCATCACCATGTTTGAATATATGTTATATCCACCTAGTGGCATAATACGAAGAAGGTTATAGAATTCCATCAATGACTCAACCATCTCATGATAGATATTCAATCTAATTTTAGAACTATGTTACAAAAATCATCCCATGAATCAACCATATCACTGATGGATATAAACTATACAATATAATCAATGTATCATCATTAATTTCATGACCCTGCTATATCATCATGGATAACTATAAAATTATTCAATTTTTACCTTCATTTAATACATCATAGTTCATGTTGGGAAACACATGAACCCACAAGATAATCAAATAATAAATCAAAGTTCTCATAAAGAAATACACACCCATTAGGACAATTAATTCATATATCATAGTTATCGTAGGAAAAACCATCCAACTAAATGTTAATAAATTAATTTATAGTTATATAAAAGTTCTAACAGGGAATGTACATTATACTTAAAGCATAAAAATGTCCAATTTCCAATAATCACCACCTGATATGAGCCATGTACACCTGAACCCTAATATTTTCCCTTTGTTTGTCACCCAATTATTCTAGATATATAGATCAAGTATAAGAAGAAAATTATGCATTGAATTGACATAAAATAAAGAAAATAGAACCATCACAAGGAATATATCATGAATTATCCAAGATATTGAAAGAAGAGATCAAAAACTTCAAAGATAATCCAATCACATCACTTAGGTCATGAATGGATAAAAGGGAATCAAAGGTAATTTCAAATAGGGTTCCTATGGTATGTGGTGCATTACTAGTCTTACCACTGTTACTAGGCATAAAATACCTAAACAACCAAAGGTCTAATCCCATCATGGTTGTCAAAAACCACACATTTAGTTGTTTAAAATAATCATAAGACAAAAGAACATGATATACGAACATATGATCCCATAACTGTTGTTTAAACTCACATACTATTTCCAATCAAGAAATAGAAAACCCCATAAACATAAAAAACATAATAATTTCCATAGATCAATATGAAATTGTATTACCATGACTGTTAAAAGAAATCCCTCTTCTCTGTAAAATCATTAGTCCACTATATTGGTGTAGGTTTGGAACTATTAAAATTCCACATACCAAGTACTGATCGTTCTATCTCTATTATGCCTCTCGCCAAATCATTGAAAAATAAAAAAACATCATTTTATTCCATTTTTTAACACATTGAATTGAATCACCAGATCATGAAAGAAAGGTCAAAAGACCTCAGGAGTGCCTCCCAATATGCAAGAGGTTACTAACTAGCACCAAGGGCCTACCTGGAAATAAAAGGAGACTATTCCCTCTATAATATAAAATTAAAAATAATAAATAAAATGGAGGAAACTGTAAATAACCACATAAATAATGTCAATTATGATAAAATGGAAATAAAAAAATGAAAAAATACCCACACAAAAATAACATGTAATACAAGAGTCAAATATAAAGTCAATATGATATGAAGAGGTAATGTATCAATGTATTGATGAAAATAAATGAAAATAAATAAATAAATCATGACAATAAAAAAAACATTAATTTTTTCCAGAATTATCCTTAGTTCACCATGCTCCTCCTACTCAACTACCCGACATATGTTCATTTCACTATGTTGGATCCATGGTAAAAATGTCAGCATGTTCTCCATGATTCAGGTGTAGGATTTGAGTATAAACCTTGTAGGAAACCACCATAACATCGTTAACATGATTTATATATATATATATATCAGTAATAATTTACTGGAATAAATGTATAAATAAAAATAAAACTAGTGGGTTCATTATATTTTAATCATAAAACCACATACCCTGGTCCTACCTGCTTCAACTGCATAATAGAAGATATTTTATATAAACAGAGTCTCATAATCAGAACAATGTTATCTAATTCAATCCATGAATCAAATATCTCAAGATGGATGACCAAAATATCATCAAAACCATATTATACATATCAACCCATTACTCAACCATATTATGGATCTAAAAACACCAAATAATCTGATATTGGGTAATCCATTCATTCTTAATAATTCAATAATCATTTTTAATTCAAATAACAATGTCCCACATGGAAACATAAGAATGCACATGCCAATAAAATCATAAAATAGAGTTTTTTAGGTTGAAACAAATGTACCCACAAGGAACTATATTATTAATAATTCTTATCTTACGGGAAAAAACGCACACACTTTCTAATCGAGTCATGAATCTTAATATAAAATACATGAAATGTATGTACTTCTCACCTTGAATGTAACATAGTCTGATTTTTATAAATCTCTACCCAAGATGACCCACATTCAAAAAAACCCAATATCAACTCCATGATCCTCACACCAACATTATAGATTGAAAAAATCATGGAGAAAATACACATTGGGACAAAATAGTCTAAGACTCACTAAAACAGAAACACTAAAATGATTGGACATAGAATTGACCATGAAATTGTAATAAGAGAGCCAACAATAAAAAAGAGAAGACGGTACCTTAACCTAGGTCATGTTTGGGACATTTTCAAAGATTAGTATTATTAAATATGGGTTTTATGAAATGTTATAAATTAATTCATAATTATTTTTTGTATTCAAACCATTCTTGAGGTGAATGTTTTGTTCATAGTGTGATTCAATTTCATCAAAAGTTGGGTTCCACCATCAATATTTAATTCATGTAAAGACAATAAGGGTTTCAAAATTAATATTATGGTAGTCCCATATGTTTCCATATATATAATATTTCATGGTGTTATACAACGTATCATTCCATGAACAAACACCTATAGTAGAAAATTTTAGTAGGTCTGGCCTCTTTCCCCAAAACATGACTTTTAATGAACTCGTATCAAAATGAAGGGATAAAACCCAAAAGGATACATATAAATATTCCATAACCAAACTGTAACACACCTTTATATGATATGAGGACAATTACACATAGGTTTTTTATATCCAACAATTCCTTATCTACATCTAATATCAATGTTTGAATTTCCACTAGCATTGGTAGTGGTATCTTCTAATATAAACAATATCAAATATATATATTATAAAATCAAGATTTATTTTCATCAATGTGGAAAATGTTTACATTCCATTAATACACAATGATTATTTATAATTAATTTCTCCACCTTTCACCTAAAATTAGGCTTTGATAAAATATGTTTTGGAAATTAGTGACCCAAAAATTAAAAACAGAAATAAAATCAAAGACATATATTTATGTTGTTCGGCCATAATACCGTATATCTGCAAAGGGGGTGATATTTTCACCATTCAAAAAGATATACACATATATTTTTCAATTAAATACATCCAAACACCAAATTTTAATGGCCACGTAAATTTTCTATGATATAAAAAAATTATAAATTTCTTATTTTGAATCATTCTTCTAAATGAAATATATTTCCGGTACCTCCATGTTTTTATTAGTGAGAAAATCTAACCTATGTGTGTCCAGGTGAATCATGTATGAAATATTTATCTCTATAACCCCATGTGAAGATACATATTTGGACTCTTTATTCCATGTGAATCCCATATGAATTTATAATAGTGCCTCTACAATTAGCCCATGTACTTTCCAAGAAAAATGTATTAGGGCCTCCAAACCTCAATCCCCTAATTAGAAAAGGGGGTTTGGCCCCTAAAACCCCCTATTAACATAGATCTAAGGTAAAATGGTGAATTTATTGTTCAATTTTCAGTCTTTTATCCACCAAAAAAATTCAAAAAATATCAACATAATTATATCTCCACCCATTATTTAAAATTATATATTGATTATGATTTACCCTTTGGATTAGTTTTCAAAGTTTACATAACATCTTATTAAAATATATGTCAGATCATTGTCACTATTGTGTGGACGAAACTATCAATTATTTTCTTTATCCCCACTCTAGTTCTGTAAACCATTGAATAAATTGGTTGATAGTTTTTTTCGACCATTGTCACCATAACTAAAGTAGATGGTCCTCCAATGTAAAAAATATCACAAATGGTCTAGTCTAAAATCTATCATAGAATCTAACCAGGGTAGATCAACACTGTTGATGATATTTAAGTGATCAACATTGATATGATTTTGATAATCACACTAATCATTATATTGAGTTCCCCAAGGATATGCGAACCGAAACCAATAGGTAATCACATCCTAAATGATAATCATTATAATACAATCCCATATAAAGTCCTCTTACATCAAAAATGTGAATAAATACATTTTTACTCCTATTTCAGATGTTCTACAATCTTATTTACCATTAATAATTCTATAATATTGTAAATTTATCATAAACACTTAAATTTCAAAAGAAATATTCTATACTTTGATAATAAATAGCAACACTACTCAAATAAAAATGATCGAACATGTCAAAAACACCCACTATTGGAACATTAACCAATAATGCCACAAATATTTTCCTCACACATAAGTCCATTAGATCTAATCTATCATACAATATATAATTAAACACTTATTAAAACCATATCACAATATGGATAAATTGGAAAAACATTTCTCAGTCTCTAAATCATTGTATAAGGAATTGATACCACCATATAACATGACTAATATCAATATCATCCTGGTCCATCAGAAATTCTATATATGGATCAATAAAAAATAATAATATATATTTTCACTTTCCAAAACCATTTTTACATCTTATGATGTACAACATAGTATCCAAATCATAACATTTATTACCACCATCTCTAATAAAACATCTCCTCCTTAAGATCATGAAATATAACCCAAATCTTCTTAAATCTCTCATCATTCTATCCCATATACAATATCTATGGATTTAGTCAAATCAATATTTAAATAAAAAAATCATTCCCATGATATATATGATTCATTATTTACAACTTTACTATAATAGTTCATATAGAAATGTATCACCCATGTGGCATTAATAAGATTCATTTTCAGGAATCAATTGGTCACCTATTACCTTTGCAGTGTCCTCTACTAAGACCACATAAACTATTTTCCCCTAGATAACATAGTGTAAACGACACTATCTAGTACTCACAAAAAATAAAACCTAAAACTATGATTCCAATATTAAATTTCCTATAATATTGATAAATTAACACCTAAATCAATAATTTAATAGTAAAAAGATCCATGAATATCATTGAGGTCTCCGCACAAAATTATGGGATGAATGTAATTTAAATACACAATGAAACCTAATGTACTGAAAAATAATACACTAATATATATATAATACATCCATAGTGAAATATAATATATACATGTATGAAAAATAACATTTTTATATAATCCAATATGATACATTTGGAATCACTAGATAAAACCATCACATCACAAAAATATAATATCAGAAATACTGATGAAATAAAGATGGTTTTTTCGAAGAATTCACCGGGGTGTGCCTCCATATTTTGAAGGACTTGATGGTCTATTGCACCTCATTCCCTATTTCCTTTGTCAAGAGGCATCCATCACTTATTCCGGGATTTTTTCTACTTGATCAAAATGGGATGATGGGATGTCAGTTCCCCCTTCCGGGGATTCATCCTTAGAACTCATAACCCAGTACGAGTCATCCTTAATTATTAAGTCATTGTTCATGAAACTCTTCCCAGTGACATATCTTTTTGGACTCCTGTTAATTACACTACTTATGTCAGGACATTCCAAGGGGTCATGTTAGGGAAACATCATTTGATCGGGGGTAGCGGTGTTGGAAATTGCTATCTTGTTTGGATGTCGGAACACTAATGAATCTGGGTTTCTTCTCCTTAAGATATAAATTCTAGGGGGCATAGAAGCCAAAGAATCCCACGTCGAATGTGAGGAACTATATTCCATGGGTAGGCCACTAAGGTTTCCCTCAGCTTTATATTCTTAACATAGGGTATGTTGTGAGTCTAAATCTTACATAGATGGATCAGGATGATGCGAACACTGATAAGAGTGAATCGGATGGGTGCTACCCCAAGAGGGAGCAACTAAGAGTACTATTAAATTTTTGGATCGCAACCTCTAATAAATATAGATATGAGGGTTCTTGGGTCCCTATAAAGAAGACAATAGGGTTTACTATTGTCTTTTGTTGAACCTCAGGGAGGTTTCCTACACTCCTTGTCTCAAGAGATAGGGATCAAGAAATACATAATTAGATGGGGTTATAAATTTGGGTGTTCCAGGAGGACAACGACTAGATATGATGTTGAGGCTTATTCCTGGATTGCGGCCCGATTACTACTAGGATCTGCAAAACATTTGGTGACATTTCTTCACCGGGATGTGGCTGCCCGGGAAAAAATTAGGAAGGATATGGATGGTTGAGAGAAGTGTATGGATAGTGAGATGGAAACAATGTGAGGATGATGCTGGTTATGGTATTGAGCCTCAAAAAGTCTTCTTACATATCCCTATGGTAGGGAATCAATGGTCATATAGTTCGGTGAGGTGGTGGGACACCTAAGGAGGAGGCCCGTGTGAATGGATGCATAGACAAGACCTAGATGAAATATAACCATTGAGTTGAGGCATGATCATCCATATGCACATAATTTCAATGGAGGGACCATGATAAAACATCGGTGATGGGCTTGAACCTATGGATAGATTCGTATATATCCCCATGGAAAAGAATTAATGTCCATTTGGTTCAGATAGAAGCATGGAATTGGGGAGTGCACATAGGATAATGACCCGATGATATATTGGGGATTCCTCTTGTTTAGTAGCACGTGTTGGTCTAGCACCACTGGGATGGACCAGAGAAATGGGTCCCAACAGGATGGTACATTGATGTTTGTTAGTGTTTAGGGTCTCACCTTAGGGAATATTCTTATGTACCCTATCTACGAAACAAGTGTCAAACCACTGTAGTGTATAAATAATTTAGGAATACAACATCTTATTGTCGGTTGGGGTTACAATGGCTTACCACTTCTGGGGGTTTGAAATGTCTTATTGCTGCATGGGGTGTGCAATATATTACCACTGGATGGGGATTTAATGGCTTAGTGTTGGTTAGGACGACATCAGATTATTGTTTGATGGGGTTCCAATGGCTTACCACTTGTTAGGGATTCAACAGATTACCACTGATTGAGGATTACAACGGCTTACCACTAGAATGGGATGAACCTCATCGAGGATTTCTACATACCCTTCCTAGGTTACAAGGATCAAGACCCATGTAGTTTGATGGAATAAATTTTAGCATCATGATAGATGAAAAATGGGCATACAGTTTAACATCATTCAGGATGGGGTGAACCGATGTGAAGTGGTCAGGGCCGATGGGAATTGGGCTAGAACCTCTAGGATGCTTCCTACATAGATTTATCATATTGGGGGAAGGATCAAAGTCCATGTTGTTCGGGAGGTATATAGTTTAGCGTCATCTTGGAAGAGTGTGAACTGACGCAAATGGGTCATGAAAAATAGATGTTGGGTTTGATCATCAGGGAGGCTTCATACGTACCTTGATCATATTAGGGCAAGGAACAAAGTCCTCGTAGTTTTGGATGGAGGTTTGGGACTTACTCTAGGGGGGCCATGAATGATGCCATGGTCCATGCTTACATTAAAAACATGTGATTCATGATCGGTGTGAGAACCAAGAGGTAGTAAAGGCATAACATTCACATCACAAAAGGTGTGAACACATGAAATGAAATAGGGTTTATGTGTGGTCAGCAGCCTAGGGAGATAGAGATTGGGACATACTCTAGGATGGTGGATTGATGGAGAAAAATCCCATAGGGAGAGGGACGGGGTAATGAAGGTCCTAGTTAAAATATCTCTTATAGTATTTTTCATGTAAGAAGAGAGGATGATCACGGATTCTACCTCCCACAGGAAAGGGTAGGGTCTTACACCAAGATGGTTTCCCTTCCCCGAAGATAGATTACACTCCAACAAATATGATCTCATTACATGTGAGGAAGATCTCACTCCCATGGAGACGAGTGGGTATGAAAAATGTCTATGGAGGGGAACCCTATTTATGTTGAACGAGGTGAGGCCACAGTTTAACAGCATGGTTTGAGGATGATGGTGCTTGAAAGTTTAACATCTTGCAGTTCGGAGGAGGCAAGTTCACTACGCACCCCCAGGACATACATAACTGATACTCACTCACCCTTGGGGAAGGTAAGGAATCATAAATTTTTTGGTTATGTGTTGATATAAAGTTATCCATTGAGGAGATCACATTAGCGTGGCTTTGAGAAGAAGCAATAGCATTAGTGTGCTTATGTGAAGAAGCATGAGGTTAAACAATGCCACACGAAGCACCACACAATGGACCTTTAAATCACTTCATACAAACCTAGAGGGTCGTATGGGAGAAGGGTTTGTAAACAAAATGGGTTCATAAGAAAGGAACTTGTGAAGATCTGGTGCTCCACATAAATGAGGGACTTCTCGAAGGGGTATTCTTCACTATTTGGAGTGGCCAGCTTGGGCATAAGGTATAGGTGAATATGAAGGCTGATTCTCGAAGTATAAATTATTTTGTAGAGTAGGAATTCATGAAGCAATGGTAACTTGAAAAGAATAGAACTGTGATGTGATATACCTTGTGAAGCACAATGACCCTGCCTTAGCATGTGGTTCATATGTGCATGGAAGGTAATTCATGAAGCCTGAGTGATTTGAGAATACCCGAGTCCCCTTAGGGATTTCCTCCGTTTTTTATGGCCCATGGGCTCCACAAAGGGAATCCCTTCCTGAAGAGGGGTTGTATAGGAGATAAGGGAAAGGTACTTCACAATGTTCAATTACCATGAACATCTCATTTTTTTCAAGGTTTTGTAGAGAAGAAGGTTCTTTGCAATTTGAGAGGTGAGAAAGTGAAAGTTCAGGGTATCTGTTCTTTGGGTTTGAGGGATGTCGGGTATTTATAGGAAATAGGAAGCACAAAACATGGAAATCTCCATAAGAAACCACATGGAACTCTACGATTGACCACATATTGCATCAAGTTGGTTGTAATCGTGGAGTAAACCATCATTACATCCCTAGTGCAGAGCCCTCCTCGATTCCCTCCACGGTGCTTACAGAGGCTTCCGTCAAGTTCCAAGGGAGCGTAGAGGTGGATCCAGCTCCCTCTATGGTTTAGAGAATTCGGTCAATTACGTCGTAACCATATTGTCTCCAACCTCTTTTACTATATGGAGATCGCAGAGGGAGCCCTAGCTTCATGCCGGTCACGGTGCTGATGGGCTCCGTGAATTAGAATCATAAGGCAACCCATTTGGAACTTGGATTACTCTTTGCTTCCTTTTCCCCCACAGACATGTTTTGGAACCAAAAAATACCCCCCTCATACTTGGATTTGAGGAGAAAACAAGATTATATGTCTATGGTTAAATTAAAGAAAAAATTTATGCCAATCCCAAACCCATATCACGAAGTAGGGTCATGATGTGGATTGGTGAGGTGCCTATTAAGAGAATCATGAAGCTGTCTATGGCCAGATGCTCCAAGAAGAAAAGGGGGTCATCATCTATAAAAAGTAGAGGTTGTTCCCTATTTTTTCATTTCTTTTCTTCATGTTCTTGGTGATTGTGCTCTCGATTCTTGAATCTCCACATGCTCTATTATTTTTCTTTGTGAATCAATCCTTTCTATTCTATGACACACATAGAGTGTTTCAACTATATATGTGTGTGATCTGTGGCATATGTCTATGAGGTCTGTGGTTATTCTCCATGACCTATTGTTGTGACCAAAATCTACAAACGTGCTCTGTGATCCAAAACGTAAAATCAAAAACATTCATGACTGATTGAATCAACTGGAATCTTCCAGAGGTTTCTTTGAGGATACTGCCTGGAGGGAAAATATGCGTGATAACTTGGGTATTATGGAGTATGTATGAATCCATTCAGACCATGACTCCTTAGAGGAGCATCTGTCTGGGATTCTGAAGAACTAAACTCTATGCAAGAAGTTTCCTCTATTTGAATTTGGTCTCAGGTATGTTGTCTCTATTCCTAAAGTGATCAGGGAGGGGCCAGTCTACTGGTTCATGAGTATTCCATGCCAGTGCCAGTGGTTCAGAGTGTTTGGAAGTCATACATGGAAATATTATAAAACCGTCAATTCTGAATAATTATATAACCATATTAACAACGTTTATGGGTAGGAGTTGCAGCCAGATGTATCCCCCCTATACCACACCATTCTGATGGAAGCCTTGGGTAACCCAGAGAATGGGTGGACCGATGAGTGGGATCTGCACCAGGGTATAAATGTCAAATATTATTAGCCCTAAGACTAATGGGTATGTTCCTCCTCTGAGGAGTTTTGGGGAGAGTTGAAGTGAGTGGGCCTGTATGAGTCAACATGGGCCTCCCAATTCCACATCTACCTGTTGAAGCATTTGATGCTGGAGTTTCTAAGAAGGTTTTCATCGAGGACCAACACTTTCCATTTTCACCAAGGGAAGTTGTACATTAGCCTCCAAGTCCTGCGCAAAATCTTGAGGTTCCTGATATAGGGGGCAATGTATGGTGAGTTACTCCACACTGTAAATACATGGTGGGACTCATAGAAGATTCCACCATTAGAAAAGGCATTTCTAGACTTAGTGCATGGGGAGGAGAAGCAGTCAGTGAGGGATATACTGTTTAAGTAGTGGTTCAATCAGTTTCTAAATTCCCCTACCAATGGGTAGTTTTCAATATGGTCTCTAACCTTCTCAAAGGTGGTTCAGTACAGCAAGGGGAACTCCTACTGGTGACTATTGGAGGACATCTAGTGGAAGACATGGGTATTCAGTATCAATACATAGCAACAACATGTGGTTAGGTTGGATGCATTCATCTTAGCTCTTATCTATAGATGGATTCTTTCAGTAAGGGAGACAAACATGAGGGTGCTGCCTAGCATATTTATCATGGTGTCTGCATTGGCGACAAGGGAAAAAGTCACCCTAGGGATCCAGATGCTCGCCAAGATGTGTAAGGTGTTATGGGATATCAACGAAGGGAATAATCAACACAAGTTATGTGTTCCATTCCATCTTCTGTATGGGTGGATAAGAACGCATATTAGGGGCGTCTATTAAAACCCGAACCCCATTTATTCTCCTGGGTCATACTTCCAACATGCTATTTTGAATGCGGTGGGGAGTTTTCCAACCAAGATGACCCTACTGCTTGTGGTGAACTATGATTGGAAGGTAGACGAGTTCAACTTACATGTGTCCCCATTGCCAAAAGGTCTGTTCACAAATGATGACTAGGGGATAGAGGAAAATAATTCCTACCTCCTGGCCTTTCGTGGTGGGGTCCTAGTGGTGTGGGTTGACAACAAGCCTCTCTGTGAGTAGTACAACCCACTCAGTTTCACGAGGATATTCCAAGGCATGCAGAGGCTCACCCAGTAGGTCTACTGAGGAGTGTGTCATGAGGATCAACCATTTTTGATGTGGTTGATGTGGGTCATGTTCACACGGGGGGATGGGAATATGGGTAATGATCATCCTCCACCAACAACTCTCTATGGGATGATGAAGGTGTGCGCAAAGAGATGGGAGGCAGCTTACCTAAAGAGATGATGAAGTAATAGACCATTCATGTGAGTGATTGGGTCCCCCGCTCAACCTTGAGGTTGGTGCCAGAAGGAAGTGAGGACATCTCGTGATCACAGGGCTATAGTGGTAGTGAGACTCGCACCAACCAAGAGGCAGATAGTAGCGGTAGACCCGGATATCCTAGAGGAACAATGCTATCTGCAGGGGAGGTCACCATGGGGGTTTTGAAGGATACCAACTCAAGTTTCGTGGAAGTGGCTGCATTATATTGATATTCCCACGAACATTGTCTTCAAAGAGGACTGGGATATCTAGTATTTCAACAAAGAATCCCCCAAGCATTCCTAGATGTGGCACCATTTGACCCATATCGGGATGGATTTTTTGGGTTTTAGTCTTGCTATAGATGGTTTTGTAGTGTCACAGGTAGATGGGGAGCAATACATTGCCGAGATGGAGGAATTTGTGCACTCTCACGGTGCTCCGTGTCCCTTGACGGATCGGGTGAAGGTGATGCACGATCGAACATACCCACTGTAGTTTTAAGCCACCAAATTGAGAGCGTTATATCCTATACTAGGAGAATCCATAGGGTCCTCCAAGTGGAGGGATCATTCTAGAGGAGGGTGAGGTTGGAAATTCAGACAAAGATCTGGAAGTGTCTATAGGGGCTCCTAAGGTGTAACCCTAATCCACTTAGTCATAGTTATAATCCTGGTAATTTTGGACATATAAACTATGATTTGACATATAAAGGAGGACCTCATAGACAATACCCTCTCTAACGCAATAGTAGAAGGAGCCACAACGACTTCGAGATCTGCACCTACAACCATGGTGATCACAACACTTAGTAGGGCTGCCATACCCAGGGTGGTTCTCTAAATGTCTTTGAAAATCCCAAACATATTTAGATATCCACACCTCAGTCTCCCGATGACAACAACTTAGGTTAGAGATCAATAGTTTTATATTTGTATGTATTCATCATAGAATTCATAACTATCATCCATCGATTAGGTTAACAGATATCTGTTCAGTTTTTGTATGCACAATTCTTCAAATGCCATTAGCCACCTTTGTGAGGATGGCTGGAGCTCCTAGTGTTGTCTTTCCCAGGAGAACACTGGTGGTCATTGAAGAAGATGTTTAAATTGACCAAACTACATCGCACCCGATCACCGGTAGGATCATCAGCATGACTACTCCTAAAATCATTTAGGAGGAATAGGATGATAGGGATCAATTAGAATACATGGGTCCGGACCTACCTGAACAAACACCAAATGAAAGCCCTTATGATGGGTTCCTTGATGCATTCCCTACCTATGAACCAATCGACCCCATGGACTGAGATGAGACTACTTCTAATGAAGAGGATAGAATGATCTTCCATCTCCAGTCATGGAAGCTGATCAGTCACTTCATCAGGGAGGCCCCTCAAGCGCAATGGATAAACTAGATGAGGAGGATTCGTTCTCGACTGCGGAAACTATGTGTTGGAGGAGTGGATGCCAATCATCCCCAAATGCTCATCTGAGACTTCATGGTGGATATTACTTGAGAACATGATTGTGGCCATGGGGTGGGCAGAAAGTGGAGGAAATAGGTGAACATCAAGAGGCTCCAAGAGGACGGATATGATATTCAGTGGTTTATGGCATGGAAGAAAGAGTAATCTACTTTTCTCGATGATCAATCAGGGATCGTATAGTGCATGAAGTCCCAGAGGGTAGAGGCCAAAGAATAGACTAAGTATTCATGTGAGTAGATGGTCATCATCCGATCTGACGAGGAGAGGGCCCAGATCTCGGCGGGTGAACTACGTCCCATAGCCACCGAGGAGGTCAGGGAGCTTAACAGGTGAGAGCAGATCCTGGATGCCACGAAAAAGAGTGTAGGCTCAGGAATTCTCTATCAATGAGGTCAAACAATCCATGGGAGTGTCCAATCCTTGTCTTTTGTAATGTGTGTAAACTCATAAACCTAATTTCATGATTTTATTTTTTTATGTTGGTTTCATGCATGAGTTCTGTTATTTGTTTTGGTTTATAGCATTTACATCACTCTCGTGAAATATCCAGTGTCCAATCCCTATACTCATGTGGGTTAGGCCCGATGTGAGAAATGAGGGATGATCATGCCGTTATTTCATTAGAATATGAAATTACCAACCAGGCTTCAGTCATCCGAGGAATGAACAATCGGTCTGGATTTCCAGTAAAAAATAGGGAAACTTTACTAGAGAAGGAATTTATCAGAGCAGTAGAATTTTCATTTTACCAATGTACCCTAGTGCATGAGTGGGGTAAAACTAGTGGAATTAAAATGAATCCAAATATAGGGGTTTGGAAAGTGTGAATCACAATACCCAAAATTCGAAACATTATAGGTATGGAATTGGAATGAGGTATAATTGGTAATCGTGTCAAAACACAGTATCCCTATTGAATTAGCCATAAAATGGAATGAAAAGTGAGTTCCAACCATTTACTATGTTTGAAACATGGGACCAGACTCAAAATGTCATCCATTAATCTTCTGGAGCATTAGCCCATGAATGTAGATGATCCATAGGCCGAGTATCCATACTATTAGAGGGTTCCTTCCAGCATGAAAGTGGATGGGGATCCAATTAAGGGGCACATGAAGCGTGAATGTTGGAGTCATATGTTGTTATAATGGATTGCATCACTCTTGAAATTACACCACCGTGATTAAAACACATTAGGTGAGCACATCGGTCTGATCATCGATCGTACCTACTTATAGACAGTAACTCTCTACAGAGGACCAAAATTCGTGGATGTTTTACTTCATACTAATGAGGATGATAGACACATAGTTTAACATTGTATGGTGAGTATGGTGGACATATATTTATGTTAATCCTTCCTAGACTATGGATAATAGTATAAAGTCATGTCGCACGAACAATAGGCTCTTAGTTTGTGGTCATAGAGACTAGACCATGATCGGGGCCATGGGGCTAGAAGAGTTAATGACTATTGGATGAGACCACATAGAAATTCATGGGCATATCTACATATTCCATACGGATTATAATCAAGTCAAATTTAGTTTCAAAGAACATCGTGGTTGGAGACCATCACCGGCAGGGGAAATCCTCTTTGGTGAGGACGCTGACACATCCCATAATTTCTATGGGGCATCGTGAACTTGCTCTGGGTAGGGCTGCAATTTAATGTCATGTGTCAAGGACATGGTTATCTAGAAAAGAAACTCATTTCCTATTACATATCACCATGTGAATGATGACATAAGCCCATACACAATACACCACATGTTACCGATGAGATTCTTTAATCAATGATCAGAGTTGTCCTGACTTGGGGATAGACCAGAAGAAAAGTTTTTGGTTCTTCCTACGTACATTATTAGAATGGAAATCAAACCGTACATAGTTCTTGTATTAATGTTTAACATAATGTCATATGGAAAAGGAATGCATGGCATGACTGCATTAGTACATGTTCCACCAAAACCACTAAGCCCACGTGAGTCATGCTTGATGTGGGAAACAAGAATTAGAGGTGGAACCTTACTGGTACAGGGAGGCACACATTATCTACAATGACATGTTTGGTTAATGACGTCCCAGAAGTATTGAATCCCATTCCTAACACACAGAGATGAACAGAGGTGTAATACTGAGTGTGTTGGAATTACGCTTGAACATAAAGGAGTGGGAAAATGTGAATCACAGAGCCTGAAATATGGATTTCAATGATATTGGAATGAAAATAAAGTATAAATGTCGACCATGTTGGAAACAAATATCATCTTTCTTGTTATCATCACATGGGGAAGGAAAAATGAGGTTAGACCACTAAACATGATGGAAAAACAGGACCAATCACAAAATGTTCCTAGGGACTTTATGGATGTTGGCCCAAGATGGTAGGTGGGATAATGTGGATAGAGACTAGGTCATAAAGGGGGTCCCTTGGGACATGGAAGAGGATGTGGATCCAAATAAAGGGCTCATAAAGCGTGGAAACAAAATAAGGGAATATCTATCTGAAAACTCAACACTTTGTGCTCTTTTTCACATTGCATTTGAGTATGCCAATGAGACGTGTCAGATTGAGGCAGTCGAGTCCCCTTCCAAGGAAAAGGGTTTTGGGGTTGTATACTACTAGTTTATGTGGTGACTTAGTTTCTTGGAATGTTTTCAAGGTAGAAAAGTCGACAAACCCGACACGTGGTTCCGGCAGGAAGATCCTATTTTATTGTCATAAAACTCAGACTCGGTTGGGATGAGGCAAGGGATTCACATGGGGCAGTTGTTGAAAAACCTGACATGAATGATAAACCAAGAGGTACTCACCACACTAAATCCTCCCAAAACAGTTAGGGCCAAGGGGACACGGGGGGGGGGGGGGTAAGGATTGAAGATTCATGGGCCTGGATCCATATACAGAATGTCCGAGTATTCCTACGTATACCATGAGGATGGGAATCAAGCCACACATTGTTTTGGAATATGTCCCATAGTTTGGTGTCCTATGACAATGACATTTGGATTTTAGTTATATGTTCTTAGAGATCAGACAATATATTGAAAGGAGGGAGGGATAAATGTGGTGTGGTAATTACAAAACACATCATGAATGAGGATTGTTGGAGTCCCTATAACACCATGTGCTCCCTAGGGAGGTTTTATGTTGAGGGTCCAAATATAAAAGTTGGTATGGGATTGAGGTAAAGTGTATGGGTATTTTTATGTACCCAATTACGATAGATATGAAGATATACATAGTTCAAGAATATTCATGGTAGGGTACCAATTCTGGGGACAATAATTTCGTGTGGGTCTAGCCCACACTCCAAAAGAAGCATCATTTGATAGAAGTTGTTTGTTCTTTTGGATGGATGTGTGTTGTCTTTTTCTAAATCAAAAAACATATGATATATAATCTGTAAATTTATACAGGAATCAAGCCATATGTAGGCTTTGAGAAATGGTATGGTGGATAAACGATACCAAACATGATGTACCCTTGAGTGGGGACATCAAAATGCGGTGTCATTTTTTTCATGCGGACAAGACAATAATGTCATAGTTTAGCGAAATGTGATAGAAATAACCCATGCATTTTAATATCATGTAGTAACAACATAGTATTTTAATGTCAAATGGGAACACACATCATAGTTTAATGTGATATGGATCAGACAAATATAGAAGAAATGAGGTTTTAAATGGTGATGCGCATAGCATGATAAATCGTACCCGACAAGAGAGAGGATGAGTTCCACACCATACCATGTGATATTTCGTGGGTAAAACCCTAGTCCAAGGGGACAAAGAGGTCAGATAATATAGGGCTGGAAACATGGAAGAAACATATCGGTGTTTGTATGTATCCCATGAGGATGAGAATCCATCCATACGTAGTTCTGCGAGTGTAGTTTACCATCATGTAGGATAAGAGGTATGAGATAATAGATCCTAAAAAGAGAGTACATCGGGTGGTTATTTCACACTCGACATGAATGAGGAAACAAACCCACACATGCCACACAACACAATCTTATTAATGTCTGGGCCAAAAGGACAAACAAAAGAGGTAATTAGTGGAAGATGATCTTGAAATGAAGACGAGATTACTGAGAGTTACTACATATCTTATTAGGATGGTAATAAAGTTGTACGTAGTACTAGAAGATAAGGTTTTTATGCCTTGTAGAAAAGACATTAAGAGATCATAGTTTATTGTCCTAGAGCTTGGACCATTGAGAATAGAGACTCTTCCACATGGGTGCAATGCTCGACCAAATACCTAAGACCATGTTATCTGTGATTGATGTGGAAATATGGGTAGAAAAGGTATTTGAGACATGTGGAGTACATTAAAAGGGAAAAATATGGGGAACCTCGAATGATGCATCAACGTGGATTTTTCCTCTTAATGAGAAAATATACTTTGAGAGATAGCACCAAGAGTGTCAAAATTTCCCTTGGTCAGGATAGAGTGTAAAAGAATGTGATTGATGAAACCAATATTTAGGGATTGATGGGCGTGGAGTGATGATGGAGGATAATTTTTTACCATGTTCGAAACACAACATCCATATCGTGTGACCTGAAATGGGAACAACAAATGAGCATTGATCCCTGACAATATTCGCAACAAGGGATTTGTATCATTCAATATTCTTAGATATGATGGCCCCAGATGGTAGGAGATCACTAAGGCCAAACATTAATTCCATTTGAGGGCCCATTTGAATTTGAATGATTATAAAAGCCCAGGTGAAGGGGAACATGAACCACGAAAATGTGTGATAACATGTCGATGAAGAATCCAACACTCTAGGTCCTAAACTAGTGTGCTCTTGGGAACATTGGTGAACTGAAAAATAGGGTCGAGGGGGCCAACCCAAGAGAAACCAACTTGAAAATATGAGTGGAGATTAGGGGGATAAAGATCTCTTAGGAGGGAGAGGTATGTGTAGTGGCTACTACAGACCCGATGTGAACGAGGACATAATGCCATAAAACACCACATAACCCTCTCCTGTAAGACTCGGGTGAAGGGTCTAGGGAGAAGAGGAGGTTTCCAAGAAACATGGATGGACCCGAATACAAAATTTCTGGGTGTTACTATATATCCCATGAGGATGGGAATCATACCACACGTAGTTTTGGAGATGTTGCGTAGTTTAACGTCACACGATACAGATGAAGATAAGAGTGGGGTATCTTGATGAGGAATGTGTGTGGCATGGATAATAACCCTACATGAATGAGTACATAAGCCATGATAGGCCACAACATTCATAATTCCCATAGATATCTGAGACCAAGAGGCTGAGAGAAAGGGAAACCAAACCCAGGCTAGGCCCAAAGACAAAAATGCTTGGGTTTTACTATGTGTCCATTATGGATAGAAATAAATCCAAACCATGTTATCGTGATGTCGTGCATTTTAACATCATGCGACAAGGACATGAGAGATTTTTGTTTAGGGTAATAGATCTTTGACAGTAGAATCCTAGTTTAATGTCATGTCAGTGGGGCTGATGTGTGGAAAGGGTGAATCATCACAGATGCCATGTAGGAGAACATAGAATGAAAAAATAATATACGATAAATACTTACCATTTTCCAAATACATTATCCTTATCATTACCTAGAATGGAAAAACAAATGACCATATACCTTTGATCATATTCAAAATGGGAGACTCATATCCAATTTTCGTTCAGAATCCTCACGGATGTTGGCACAAGATAGTCGGAGATCCCTGGGGCCTAGCATCTATGCCAGTGGGGGGTCCCATCAGTTGTGAAAGATTATGGAAAGAAAAATGACAAGATGCATAAATCCGTATGGGACCGATGCAGTTTAGCATCTTGTGACAAGGATAATGGATGAAGGGGTGTCTCAAGTGGATGTATGCGGGATGTCCATAATATCCTGACATAAACATGGACATGGAGTCTACACCACATGGTCCAATCCTAGGTTAGAACTTGGGAATGGTTTCTGAAAAGGATGAGGGACCTGAGTATGGGCCATAGAAGGAATGTCATATTCATTTTTCAATTTATTGTCACGTTAGATGAGTGATAAGTGGAATTATGTACCATAGTGGTGGAAAAATTACGCAGTTTAGCATCCTGTGATGATGATGGTAGAGATCTGAGTTTAAGTTCATAGAGATCGAACCATGATCGTAGGGCCCTTTATGGGGTAATGGCCTTACAAAAAAATCTAATACCACTTGAGCAACGCTTGGTGTGGTAATGAAGAAATGGGATCAGTTTCTACCCATCATATAAGGGAATAACTATAAAAGTAAGTGATCAGGAGGGTTTGATCCCAACTAGACCAACACTCTTGTTTGAGGAACGATGGGTTTTTAAGGGATAGCAGAAAAATGGATCCATGCACCCAATATTGGGGACATACATGGGTGCAGATAATGATGAAGGATGACTATTGACCGTGTTCAAAACACAACATCCATATCATGTCACTCATATTATAACCACATGAATGCATGGTCCAAAGAGGTGGAGATATCCATGAAGGGGAATACAAGGTGTGGTCATGATAAACCTAACATCAATGAAGGAAAACAAATCTTTCACTACATTATGTGTTTTAAGGGGAATCCAGGACATGGTGCCAGACCCAAGGGGAGATCATGCAGTCTGTATATGGGCCAACAGACACAATATCTGAGCATTCATATATATATGAAGAGGATAGTAATCAAGCCATACATAGTTCTGAAAGGGCCATGTAGTTTAACGTCATGTGGTAAGGATGTGGGAGGATATAATAATGGGAGGAGCACATGGTGTGATCATTGTAAACTCAGCATAAATGGGGCCAAAGAAGTCTACACGACACCCTGTACACTCCTCCAAGAGAACTATCCCTAGGGGACAATCAGGGAGAATAATTTAGGGGATGGACTCTAAGATGAGGCGTCTGAGAATTCATATGTATCCCATGTGGATGGGAATTAGGACATATATAGTTCTTGAGATGATGTGTAGTTTATCATCATGTAGGAATAAGATATAGAGAGATCATAGTTTAAGGTTTTTGAGCTCAGACCATTTTGTATCTTGTCGTTATGTGGGACGAGTGCTCAGCAGTATTACATCCTTCAGCCTGGAAAGGTCACAAATTTAACATCATGTGAAGAAGATGGAAAAATATAAGTTTATGAGGGACTAGATATAGTTTAACTTCATACAGGATGACATTCAATTCAGTGTCATTTGGGATAGGTGCTGATAAATTTTACGTCTTTTAGCTCAGTTGAGTCATGAATTTTGACATCATGCGGTATGGACGTAACAAATTATGATCATGTAGCACTAGTTAGATGTTAGTTTATGGTCATAGAGCTCAGACATTATCATTATATATAACGATCATAGTTTTAGCATCATTAAGGATGACAAAGCAGTTTAACGTCATGTAGGACATAACTGTTTAAGGTCATGTAGTACCATAGCTTACTCTGGAAATGTATTTCTTGTGGAATTTGGCATTAGTGAGAGGAGTTATACAATCTTCATTCATGGTAACCAGGGAGTACACTCCATTGGGGTAAACCTTTTTAATGATGTAAGGCCTTCTCATTTTGGATCCAATTTGTGTGGTTTCCTATGAGGTATCATTGACATTCTTAGATCCAACACTATATCATCTTGAAGGAAAGAGCAGAGGTGAAATTCCTTGTTGAAATCTCATTACATCTTGTTCTCATGCCTTTATAGATTATGCAGGGAAGAAAACAAGTTCTCTTCATGTTCTTCCAATTTAGCCAGATAAATTTTAGCTACCTTGTCTAGTGTATGGTGATCATAGACAGTTTTTCATAATGAAGATAACTGAATCTCGACAGGCAGGACTTCCACTATTATGTACATTGGGGAATATGTGGTCACATGAGTTGAATTGCAAGTCATTTTTTAGTAATCGTAGATATAATTGGGGAGTTAATCTGGAAAACTCTTCCTATTCTAACCAACCATATTTTATAGAATGTTAGAGGTGGTTTTATTGAATGACTTGATCTGTCCATTTTCATATGTGTGATAGCAAGTGGTATGGTTAGAATGGATTTTTTACTTGGCATACAACTCCTTCAACTCGGCTGACCACAAGTTAGTTCCATTATAAGTAAAGATGGTGTGAGGGACCTAGAACATTGTATGATATTGAAGCTATGAAATTCAATGATAGAACATGCCTTGACCTCTTTGAGAAGAACTACCTCTTCCCACTTCGAATGAAATTTGTAGTGGTAAGGATAAACCTAGATTTGAGAGTTGTCTTTGGTGGATATTTCCCCATGACATCGAGTCCCAAGACCACGAAGGGTTATGACTACTTGTTATTGCGGAGAGGCTATGGCGGTCGATGAAAAAAATTAGAGTGGATTTGGCATTCATGGATCCTCTTGGAAAAATTGATACCGTCATAGATCATGGCAGGCCGAAAATAATCCAACCTATATATCTGGTGAGATAGTTTCGGCTCGGTCTGATGAGCCATGCATGAACCTCCAACATGACCTAATAAATATCATCTCATTTAATTCAACAGAGGAGAACCCATCATACCCACATCAATAGAGGATCTTCTAAAGACTGGGACCACTCTAGAAGTTAAAATGTAATGTTTGACAACAGATTCACTTGTGCTCGGCTCAATAATCTAGGAGATTACCATCTTGTAGGTACTCGATAAAGGGAGTCCTCTAGTGGGGTGTAAAATCCTATACTACGGCAGGGGGACCTGGGGGTCCTGATGTAGAGGCATCAGTGGTAAGGTGGCATAACTGCCGGTTATCATTGTCCTCTAGAGTTATGGTAGAGATGAATCTCTAGTGTGATACATTTATAATAAAATTATCATGGTCAGGTTCTGCAAGTGATTCATCCAACCTAGCTAAGGCGTCTGCCTGACCGTTCTGCGAATGAGGGACATGAGTAACTTGTGGATGGGATGGGAACTGAGCCATCAACAATAGGTTACATTCAAACAGTGGTATGAGCTATGAATTCCTGATGAAAAAATTCACCATTTATCTATTTGATGACTAGTTCGAAGTCCCCATTCACATGTAAGTGGGTAACATCAATCTCGAGGTCCATCTCGATTCAATAAATGAGATCCTGGTAATCTACCTCATTTTTGTTAAAACCCTCTAACACCAATAATAAATATGAAATAATAACATGTGATGTCATGATGAAGATGTTACCCAGGACCACCCTATTGAGTCTACGATCATTGATTCTTCGACTGGTAGGACTTTGGGAAGCACCATCAATGTACATTTTCGAACACAGAATGGATTGGTCTACCAAGAGGATTGCCTTATCAGGAAAATCCAGATCCATAGAATGATCCATGGGATATGGAATGGTGGAAAAGAAGCCATCCAATTACAGTCTCTTAATGGAATTCTGGGGAAAAAACTTGATGTTGAACTACTAGAAGTTCACTACCCACCGAGCTAGATGGCCCATCAACATGGGGTAGTTCAGGATGTACTTCAACAGATCCACTTGGGACACTAGCTGTATCTCATGATGCTGTAACATGTGTCACAATTTCCTCACTATGAATACCAGTGTGAGGTATCTTTTCATGATAGAGGTGTATGTGGTCTCTATATTGAGGATCCTGAGGCTGAGATATTATAGGCTATTATTCGTTCCCCCATTGTTCTTTTGGGAGAGAAGGGTGCTAAGGGACCATTCCAGAGATGTCACGTAAAGGATAAATGGATTCCCAAGAATGAGTGGCATCAAAACTAGAGGATGGAGTAGGTACTGGTTGATTTCGTCGAAGTCTATCCAGCATTCATCATCCCACTAATAGAAAATACCTTTCATCATGAGCCGATAAAACAGATTACACTTTCCAAACAGATTCACTGCGAATTGGCATATGTAGGCCAAGTGGCCTTGAAAGCCTCCAAGATCCTGAATTTTTCTTAGAGGATACATATACCAGATATCCTTGATCTTCTTCTGATCGATCTTGATACCTCTGCATCTAACAACAAAGTCTATAAAATTTCTAGAGGTGACCCCGAAGACACACTTCAAGGGGTTCATTGTTAGGTAGAGGGATCAGGGGAACCTGAACACTTTCTCAAAATATTTTAGATGGTCATGGTGCTGGTGATATTTGACCATAATATCTCCCACATATAATTCCACCAATTTATTGAGAATGAACTTTAATATTTGATGCACTGTACATTGATTGGTGGGACCTGCATTCATTAGACAGAAGGGCATTACCTAGTAGCAGAAAGTACCTTGTGGTGCCATTAAGGCAGTAGACACATCATCTTTGTGGGACATTTAAATTTTGTTATACCCAAAATAACCATCAAAGAATGAGAGGGCCTAAAACCCAACAACAACATCAATCAATAGTTCCATCATAAGAAGGGGAAAACAATTTTTCAGACAGTGATGGTTGAGATCCTGAAAGTCAATGTAGAATCTGATCCACCCATTCCTCTTCCTAATAGTAAAAATTTTGGATAACCATAAGAAGTATTAGACCTCCTTTATGATGTTAAATATGATGATCTTAACAACCTTGGACTCTATCCTAGACCTATGAGATAGATGCATCTTTCTAAGGGAAATTTTGAACCCACAATGATTTGATGGAAGACCGAGGTGGTGGACGGTGACATGAGGATCTATTCCCAACATATCATTATTAATCTAGGAAAACACATCATGATGTTGCTTCAAGAAGTCCTCATACTACTGTTTCTATCTGGTAGGCATAGTGGAACTGATCATTGGGGGTTTCAGATCCATCTCACTACCATGGTTACCCTATACCACTTCATAGACCATGCTAGAGAAACATTCTTAGAAAGTGGATGGAGTGTTCTCTAAGTCCACCTCTTCAGTTATGAAGGTGGGATCCTTGGAAAGAGGTGATTCCTATGAATCAACAGATCCCAATGGGAAGTGAGTGCCATCCTGAGCAGTGGTGGACCCCACATAGGGGGTCTCCAATATTTCTGAGACCATAGCGATGAAGGTTATCGATATGATCTCGTCCGTTCTTCAGCCCAAGGGGACACACATTATGATATCAAAGAAATAGTGTCTTGTCATCTTGAGATAGTTTATCCCAGCCCGGTGAACTGAGCAAGTATGACATTTTTTCGTTTCCATGGGGTGGACATCCCAATAACTTATGAGAGTACGTGGCTCTAGGATCACCCGGGCCTGATTTGTGTTGGAATACGTGGTGTACTTCTGGAGTCCCCAAGAATTGGTAATGTTATTCCCCCTCATTACATAAACAAAAAAGCATTTTCCATGATCTAGGGTCGTAGCCTCAAATCGGTGGATTAGAAAAATGTAGGAATCAACTAGGTCTGTCAACGGGTTAGTCGTAGATGTAGCGTATTCAAAATTGTTATCCTGAATCTTCTTGTCGTTGATTTTGTAATATTCATAATCCTGATAGTGGGATTAAAAAGTGGAAAAGGGAGACACGTCACCTTGTAGTGCGCCCACTCAACCATTAAGGGAGTACATAAGGAATTGGTAATACAATGAGGGGACCACCACATGCAGATGAATCCATGGCCTACCCATCAACGCATTGTATGTGGTGTCCCGGGAGATAACCATGAACTCGATGATGGATACAAGGACACCAAATTGGGTCCTCTAGCGGATCTTAACAACAGGAACTATTAAAAATATGGCCTTTATTATCACTAGAGAAGTTCATTAACAGCCCTAAAACAGCACTGTTAATTGAGTTGAAGATAAAGGGGGTTCCTTTTATCAACTCTCAAAAAAGCACTTATAAAGGAACCTTTTATCAGCGCTAAAAGAAGCACTGATAAACGACCCATTTATCAGCACTTGTTTAGTGCTGATAAAAGTTATTTTTTACCAGTGCTTTTAAAAGCTCTGATAAAATTAAAAAAACATAAAAAAATAAATTATATAATGCAGGGGGGAGTTTTTAACAGAGGTTGACCCCCCCCCCCCCCACACACACACTTATCAAAGCAAGGCGAACCCCCCCCCCCCCCTCACACTCTCTCACGCGGTGCACTTCCCGTGTATCCCCTACACGCGTGCACCTCCTTTCTTACACTCGCACTCAAACCCACGAACTCCCCCTTGCACTCCTGCACCTTTACCACTAAGCCATTTAATTTTTTTCTCAATTTAATGACATATCTATTTATTTATATATATATAGTTATATTAATTCAAATATTAAAATAGATTCATATGAATATAAATATATTTTTTTATAGTAATACATATATATATTTATTCATATATTATCATATATATATATATTAATTTGTATATTAATATATACTAATATTTATATATATATATAGTTATATTTATTCATATATTAATATAGATTCATATTAATATAAATATATTTAGTTATATCAATAAAAATATATTTATTCATATATTAGTATATATATATATATATTCATATATATATATAGATATAATTTTTATCTCTATATTTATTTTTATATTAATATATATTTATAAGATTAGTTTTAAACACATTTATAAATTTTTTTTATGTGTGTCTATAAATAAATAAATACATACATACATATATATATACAAAACACACACACAGAGACACACACACACACATATATTTATGAATAAATACATATATGTGTGTATTTGAAAATCCATAGAATGTTGAAATGACCATAACTTATAACACAAAATCCCATTTCAACTCCAAAACTAGTAAAATCGAAGAAAATGAAACAATATTCGATATGTTATGTGGCACAGTCCTAACAAGCATTCAGATCAGAAGTTATACATATTTGAATGTTAACAAATCTGGGTATCCCGAATAAAAACTCAGTTTTGAAGGCCTTATAGGAATTTTTTAGCCTAAAAAATCTGACATAAGGTTTCCTTCAGTCACTAGAATGTAGAGCTCGTTGCAGGCTTCGATTTGATATGTTGTAGAGCTCAAACGGACACCCGGATCAAAGGGTATGCTTGTTTGAATTTTGAGTTACATTTTCAACTTATTTTAGATTTTTATTATTTTTAATTTTTATTTTTTGTGTCTTTAAATTGGTATTAAATGATTATTAATCGATAATAATTAGAAAATTATTAATTAGTAAGATTTTTTGAAATATTTTAAAGCCATTTTCACTAAATTTTATATATATTAAATTTATTAGTCTATTTATACTTATCAAAAACATATTTAAAAAATATATATTATATTTATATAAACATAAATATACTTATATAACAATATATTCTTTTTCCTGATTTTTTTTGAAACATAAAATTTATCAGCTCTAGGAAAAGGAAATGATAAATCCCTCCTTTATTAGTGCTTATAATAAAAGCGCTAATAAAGGGGTCCCCTTTAATAGTGCTAAAAAAAGCGCTGAGAAAGGGACACTTTTGAAAGAGCTGTTAAATGTGCCCCTATATCGACATTTTTTTAGAACTAATAAAGGCCCACTTTATTACTGCTTTTTTTAGTGCTGTTATAGGGTGGTGCTTCCCTTTCCTATTTTTGTAGTATTTTGTTGTATGGTCCGTCCTATCATAACCTTGATTTTTCAGGTGAGAGGGACTCTTATCATTCTCATACAACCCCGTTTTCCTATGTGTCTAGGTTAGGAAAAGGTTGATCCCGGAGAATGTTTCAACAAGATATTGACGAACCACCATGCCATCGAAGTTGATAATGATTTACAATGAGAATATGTGCCCATGTATAGTAGATCGTTCATCTTCTCCAGAGAAAGAAATAATTGCCTAACATTCAGCATGCTTGACAGCCTTAGTATAGAAAAATTATGTGGCTTCTACCTCAATCTCAAACTGGTGGGGGCTTTATAAATCCTCAGAAAGGGGTTCACATATATCCACCAATAGGTGAAAAGCCTATAGGATATAGAGCCTCGTAGTAATGCGGAAGATATGATTAAAGATATCATACTTCTGTGCCAATCACGATCTTCTGCTTACATAAGGTTATTTTGTGGTCGGAGGTATGATGGGCCCTTCCAGCAGAACTGATGGTTGACTGGTATTGGGGATGTCTCAATGCTCTCTAGTATAACCTTGTGAAGCAAATACTAGTTGAGAGACAAATGAATAAGGCTAGTCCGTAACAAAATGTGATTGGTCGTGGCATGGTCGCGGTGGCTCCACCAATTCAATTAGAACAAACAACGACTAAGGTGGACTTGATGATACCATATGAGAAGGTTGTGTGTGTTAAGCTCTGTATTGGGACTATTTTCTAGATTCCGTGGAATGCACATTCTAGATGAACACTTTGACCGAGGCATTCCAATGACCCATATATCCATATGTTTATTGATGCTGGTGACCACTATGGAAGTTGGGAGGATCTCTATGGCACTCATCATCACCGGGAAACATGTTTGGGTTTACCAACTCCACAATGTTAATTTAAGTGTATCCTTGAAATCACATGTAGAATCCTCCACCGCTAGATAGATTGTAACAACCCGAGATTTTATGAAAAATATTCTTTTTTTATTTTACTAATGTCTTGTGTTATACGCTACACCAAAAGGAGCTTGCACAACACGCATCCTTGACTTGCCTTGCATTACACGCAATCGCAACCTTCCTCGATAGCGTGTGTGGTACGTAATCCTGAGTTTCACGAAACAATGATATGCTATTAAAATATTATTAAAACTAGCCGTTATGAATAGTAATAACCACTTTTTAAATTTTAGAAATTTTAACTCTCAAAATGGACTTCATTTTTGGATTCGGAGTATCGAATTTAGCCTAAGGTGAAATTTTGGTACTTTTCAGATAACTTTCATATTCTAATGAATAGTGAAAATTACTAAATTATAATTAAAAACAACTTTTTTAATCGAAATAATTAATAGTGATAAATCATTAATTTGAGTGGTTTTAAAGTATATTTAGAATATATTTTTACAATTTAATACAATGTTGGTCATTGGATGTAATTTCACATTTAAACTAGGCATAAACAAGTGTCAATCTTTTGATAGATATTGTTTCTTAAAAACACGCTATTTGTTTTAACAGCGGGATTTAATTATAAAATTAATTAATGCAACTTTTATGTTATGAATTTGGTAAAATAGACTTCATTTTTGAATTCGGAATATGAAATATAGCTTGGGATGAAATTTTGGCATTGTTCTGAAAAACATCAATTTTTGATGAATAGTGAAACTACTAAGTGGTAGGTTAAAAACTGAATTTTGCATAAAACTTAATTTTACCGCTTCTGTGAATGGAATTTCGAAAATCCGAGAGACACGGTTAATATCAAGGACTAAAATGTGGTTCAATGAGATGAAAATAATTTTTTGGTGAATAGTAACTTTTTACTTTTTTTACCACGGTTAATAGTAAATAGGGTAACTAAGGGTAAATATGATATTAATATTACCCTAACACATGTCCTAATTCTATTGGACAAGTGAAATTCGACCAAAAACAAACTTAGGAATAAAATATGACCATTTAGGCCCACTTGGATTAGATTTGGACATTTATTATTAATTTATTTAAAGAAGGGTTAAAATAGTTAAAATCAAAGTTTAATAAGTAAATCATTTTTAATATGGGGTTATACATAAGATAAATTCGACTATAAATATTCATTAGAAAGATAAAAAGATTTCCTACATGATGGTATTTTATTTGTAATTTTTAGACATCAAATAATATAATTTATTTATGACACAAAGATGATGCAGTAATTATCTTATTAATGAAATATTGACATAATTGATAATATAAATACCAAAATAAATCTAATTTAAGACTTTTTATGAATTCCCCTAATTTTCTAGGTTAATATGATATATTAGTGTTGATTTAATCAACTTGGTTCGAACAGATAATTATGTTATGACTTTCACAAAAATCATATATCAAATAGTGTCAAAATTGACACAAAATAGTTTTTAAATAAAATATTATATTATTAATTGTTATTTTATTCCTAAAAATCTAAGGTTCGGCCAAATGACTTAGATAAGGATATATGTATTAATAATATACAATTTGGGGTTCGTTTGGCATGTTATAGTAAGTTTATTAACCATATAGTGAAAGAAAACAAAAAGACACGGTAAAAGTTAAATCAATTAACTTAGAGTTAAATCTAATTGATAAGGTTAAAATAATACCCTAAACTTGTCTAAATCCTATTGGTTGATAGGATTTCGACCCATCCCCACTTTAGCTTCGAAATAATACCCTTTGGAACCATTATAAACCGATTTTGACTTTAATATAAAATAATATTTTGAGATATTCCTAAGGTGCCCCTCTCCTCCCTTATAAAAGGGCACCTCCTCCCCCTCCTCCTCACACCAATTTGAGCACTCATGCTCGGCCAACCCCTGCCATTTTCTCCTCTCCACTTCCCTAGAATAATCCTAGAGGTCCTGGTCTTCTCCAAAGTCCAATCTTAGTTCCTTAAGTGGAGGATTCAAAGAGGCGTTCCAAAGAAGAGGTAATATCCATTACCGATCTTTTCAATTTCTTTCTTCTTCAACTTCTTCTTCTTTAGTTGTTTCATGATAAAGTAATAACATCAGTATTACTTACATACTGATATGTTATTATAAATATGAAACAACCCTAATTCACCTTCTATCCATCCTACGGAAAAATGAAATCACCGCGCGTGCGTAGGAACGGAATACCGTCTCCACGCCGTGTTGTAATCTATTTTCCACCATCACCTTACAAGGATGGGTATAATGGTGTAATGAGTAACTATATATGATTATTATTAAGTAATATTGATACTGAAATAATATATATATATATACTCCAATACAATTCCACGATCATAGGAACGATATCATCACTCGTGCGTACGTACGGAATACCGTCTCCACGATGTGATGCGATTCGTTCTACATGATCTTCATTTCATAATGATTATATAAATGAATTGAATGAATGAATATGGTATATACTACACTAATACCATTCTGGAAATTAATTATCTATAACCTAAAGATAAGAATAAGAATTTATTCAACAAAATACGCATAAGAACAAAAAGTTATAAAGACCCGAGTAACAAGTAACAATGAAATATTACTAACAAGAAGTTAATAATATGACCATATATGATCTCATATCAATATGTATGATTCTGGAATAAGTCAATAACATTATTTAAACCATTATACAGGAGCTTCGGACACGAACAAAGCAAATTGGACCTAAGGTAAGGGAAATATCACAATCTCATTTTTATCCGAGATTGTTTATTCGTAAGTATTTACTGGGGTGTATTTTATCATCCACATCCATGTTCCCTCAATATGTAATATTGTTTCCATCCACTTGAAATAGTTTAAATCCAATTTTACCCTTAGGTGAGTTTTTAGTAAAGAATATGAAAGGAATCTTTTGTCGTTTTTCCGTACGAGGTACTTTTTGACTTTTTCGACAAAAGTACGAAGAATGTTTTTTTTAACTTATATGGAATGAATGGATTTTTAAAACATTACTTCAAAGAAGCTTCCTTTACAAGTTTTCAAGTTTATTTTTAATCAACTTCTTTTATTTTAACTTTGTATGACATGTTATGAAAGGAAAAATGTTTTTGAAGAAGAAAGGATATTTTCCTCAAGAATTCATTTCAAGTGTTTTATCAAAATTATTTTCCATCTAAGATAATAAAGAGTTCTGTTTCTATACATATTTTTACATTGGTTTGACTATGTTGTGATGGAATTATGTTTATGAATTCCTTTATCTTATATAAATTGATTTATGATGTCATGATGTTTCAAGAATCCCATTTTTGTTACATGTGTTATGCGATGATGTATGTTTTATGATTATGTGGCACACATAAGAAAGGATTCGTTATAAGATGGGTGGGACCTATATCTCCCTCCAATGCATTGGGTAAAGATTTTATATCTCATGAGATAGACATGGCTGGAACGGAAGGTTATTTCGGTTCAGTGATACAGGACTGAAACGAGGAGTGAACTCGGTTCAGAAAGGGACTTTGTCCACTAAGATAGTCTTGGAAATGTGTCATGACTAACAAGAAATGATTTTCCATGATTATGTGTGCATGCCACAAAGTTTCAAGTTTTATGTTATGATTATGGGGATCTCATTTTCAATTCTATGATTTATCCCATGTTAAGATACTATGAGCTCTTTTGCAGGTTAAGATTTCCAAAGGCTATGTTCTTATGTATATGATGTGATTGATATTTCTTTTGTTTACCCTTACTGAGCATTTGAGCTCACCCTTTTATGTTTTTTTCCCCAGGATATAAAGAAAGGTTTTTAGGTAAAAAAAAGGGGAAGATCTTTATGGGAGATATTGAAGATCTTTCACCACGATTAGAAGATTACGTTCCGAGTTTCCAAAGACACTAAACTATTACGATCCTTGTGTGTGTGTTTTTGTTATGTACTAAGTATTCTGCAAAAGTAATGTAATGTCCATGTACGTCAGGATACGGGTCTCTACAGTTGGTATCAGAGGCAAAGGAGGTAGGAATGTATCCGATCCTTGGGAACTCTCACATGTGAGCGTTGGACGAAGCATGGCTCTCCGCCCAAGGGCTTCATGAGGAAATGGCTGCCACTGGGGATGGTGGTGTGTCCCGCCCAGGGGGTGTAGCCTCCCATGGAGTGCCCTGATAGGTATCAATTATAGTCCACTGGAAGTAATTCCAGACCGCTACAGTTGGTATCAGAGGAAAGGTTTAGTCAACCTTTGGAAACTAGGATGCGAAAACGTTAGTAAGATCCCTAGAGATATTTCTAACGTATGTCTAGGGATGTCCCTAAGGATAAGTATACGTATAAGATATAGTCCTAGAACTACGGTAACGATCATAGAATTTAACCTAAGATATTAGATATTGAGGATACTCCCCCTTTATTATGTTGTTTTCCCTAGCATGATTTTTTCCTCTCACACTATTCTTTTTGGGTTTTAGAAAATGGATGGAAACAAGGTGATTCATGATAATGGAGGATATGCTGGACAATGGAATGATATTTTTTATGAGCAACCAAATGAAATGGGATTTGGAAGTCCAAACATCATTATTATGCCGAATCAGCAATCTCATAATATGATTAATAAAGTAAAATTTGGTAAGTTTCCTGACTCGGTTAATAAGAGAAAGATGGAGTTTCATGATGATCATAGAGGAAAGAAAGTTCAATTTCCCCTATGTAAATCATGTGGGAAGAGGCATCAATGAGAATGTTTCAAAGGAACTGGAAGATGCTTTGGGTGTGGAAAAGAAGGACACAAAGCAAGTAAATGCAAAGGAAAAGGTTCAGTTAACAACATGGATGATGATAATGGTATTGCTACGACATCAACAATGGTTAAATGTTTTAAATGTGGAATGTGCGGGCATTATGCAAACCAATTCCCTAAGGGAAAGTCTCATGAAGATAATCAGTACGGTCGTATGGGAAGTATTTATGTTGATGATGATGAAGAAACTACAAATGATATCTGAGATGAAAGAAATTTTGAAGCTCGGTCAATGGTCTAAGAATGTAGTGGAATGATTACATGTTTATCATGTGTAATGTTGTATAAGTAATCTCGTGGAATAAGGAGACACCTAAGGATTGTTACACTATTGTCTTTCCTTAAGTTTTGATAGTGTATGATGAATGGTACCAGTAACCATGAATTGTTATTTTGGAAAGTAGATTATAAGTGCATAATTAAAGGATAAGAAGATAATGAGATGTTTGATTATATTCATGAGCTCATGATTGATATAAGGACTAAGTGATATCATGGTTTGAGTATATAGAATTTTGAGGATTTTGGTATGTGGAAAGTGTTAACTTTTAACTGCACTCATGTTTTCACTAAGGTATTCAAGAGAATACACGATTAAGGACTTTGAATGTTTGGAATGTGACCAACAAGACATATCTTATGATATGTGGGGATCAACGACAGTATTAAATCTCTGGTAATCGATGTCACTATATTGTGAGAGTGGACTGCAGTATTATGTATAAGCCTAAAGATTAGACTGGACATAAGTTAGTATTGTTTAAGGATAGAAGTTTTTTCGATATTATTGATGGGATGTTATAGTAATATAGTTTTATAAAAAGGACAACCTGCAGGACGGGCGACAGCCCATCGCTTCGGACAAGGCTGTAGGAATCGAACCCACAACCGAAGTGCGACTGGCCTTTATCGCCTACCACTGACCTACAAGAAGTCCCTGTTTAGTAGAAACTAGTTTTATTATATTAAGCAGTATGATATATGAAGTATAAGTCCATTTTAGGAACCATATATGATTAATCTCACTATAGATCGATTTATGCTAACCTTTTGTTTGAGACAGATGGAATGACCCGTCATTCTATCACATGATCTGCTAACACTTCACGAATAACAAATTCAACTTCATTTATTTAAGAGATGAAGTGGAAATTGTTCAAGGCACGAACAACAGTGAGATTGTACCAAAATAAAGTATTTATTTATTCTAAGCAAATTTTTCAACTTTAGGGAAATGATCTTGAAAACCAAAAATGTTGTCCTAGTGATCTTATACCTGATGAATCAGATGGTACCTTATATCATCACAAATCTATGGATTTGTGATTACTGGCTTTTCCATAGCCATGTTCTCTACCACTCTCCATCAGAACATGATGGTTAGATTTCTCTTCCATATCCATATTTTCACCTATGTGGAAACCCAGTGATTAGTTAATTTGGGTAATCGTTACATTTCATACTTTAGTTTTTAAAGCCAAGTTTTGGTATTCCCTTTTACGATGTGGGTTTCTATTAAAGAAACTTTTGAATAGTAAACCATTTATAACCCCGACGAATTTCGAGGGCGAAATTCATTTAAGGGGGGTAGAATGTAACAGCCCGAGATTTTATGAAAAATATTCTTTTTTATTTTACTAATGTCTTGTGTTATACGCTACACCAAAAGGAGCTTGCACAACACGCATCCTTGACTTGCCTTGCATTACACGCAATCGCAACCTTCCTCGATAGCGTGTGTGGTACGTAATCCTGAGTTTCACGAAACAATGATATGCTATTAAAATATTATTAAAACTAGCCGTTATGAATAGTAATAACCACTTTTTAAATTTTAGAAATTTTAACTCTCAAAATGGACTTCATTTTTGGATTCGGAGTATCGAATTTAGCCTAAGGTGAAATTTTGGTACTTTTCAGATAACTTTCATATTCTGATGAATAGTGAAAATTACTAAATTATAATTAAAAACAACTTTTTTAATCGAAATAATTAATAGTGATAAATCATTAATTTGAGTGTTTTTAAAGTATATTTAGAATATATTTTTACAATTTAATACAATGTTGGTCATTGGATGTAATTTCACATTTAAACTAGGCATAAACAAGTGTCAATCTTTTGATAGATATTGTTTCTTAAAAACACGCTATTTGTTTTAACAGCGGGATTTAATTATAAAATTAATTAATGCAACTTTTATGTTATGAATTTGGTAAAATAGACTTCATTTTTGAATTCGGAATATGAAATATAGCTTGGGATGAAATTTTGGCATTGTTCTGAAAAACATCAATTTTTGATGAATAGTGAAACTACTAAGTGGTAGGTTAAAAACTGAATTTTGCATAAAACTTAATTTTACCGCTTCTGTGAATGGAATTTCGAAAATCCGAGAGACACGGTTAATATCAAGGACTAAAATGTGGTTCAATGAGATGAAAATAATTTTTTGGTGAATAGTAACTTTTTACTTTTTTTAGCACGGTTAATAGTAAATAGGGTAACTAAGGGTAAATATGATATTAATATTACACTAACACATGTCCTAATTCTATTGGACAAGTGAAATTCGACCAAAAACAAACTTAGGAATAAAATATGACCATTTAGGCCCACTTGGATTAGATTTGGACATTTATTATTAATTTATTTAAAGAAGGGTTAAAATAGTTAAAATCAAAGTTTAATAAGTAAATCATTTTTAATATGGGGTTATACATAAGATAAATTCGACTATAAATATTCCTTAGAAAGATAAAAGATTTCCTACATGATGGTATTTTATTTGTAATTTTTAGACATCAAATAATATAATTTATTTATGACACAAAGATGATGCAGTAATTATCTTATTAATGAAATATTGACATAATTGATAATATAAATACCAAAATAAATCTAATTTAAGACTTTTTATGAATTCCCCTAATTTTCTAGGTTAATATGATATATTAGTGTTGATTTAATCAACTTGGTTCGAACAGATAATTATTTTATGACTTTCACAAAAATCATATATCAAATAGTGTCAAAATTGACACAAAATAGTTTTTAAATAAAATATTATATTATTAATTGTTATTTTATTCCTAAAAATCTAAGGTTCGGCCAAATGACTTAGATAAGGATATATGTATTAATAATATACAATTTGGGGTTCGTTTGGCATGTTATAGTAAGTTTATTAACCATATAGTGAAAGAAAACAAAAAGACACGGTAAAAGTTAAATCAATTAACTTAGAGTTAAATCTAATTGATAAGGTTAAAATAATACCCTAAACTTGTCTAAATCCTATTGGTTGATAGTATTTCGACCCATCCCCACTTTAGCTTCGAAATAAGACCCTTTGGAACCATTATAAACCGATTTTGACTTTAATATAAAATAATATTTTGAGATATTCCTAAGGTGCCCCTCTCCTCCCTTATAAAAGGGCACCTCCTCCCCCTCCTCCTCACAACAATTTGAGCACTCATGCTCGGCCAACCCCTGCCATTTTATCCTCTACACTTCCCTAGAATTATCCTAGAGGTCCTGGTCTTCTCCAAAGACCAATCTTAGTTCCTTAAGTGGAGGATTCAAAGAGGCGTTCTAAAGAAGAGGTAATATCCATTACCGATCTTTTCAATTTCTTTCTTCTTCAACTTCTTCTTCTTTAGTTGTTTCATGATAAAGTAATAACATCAGTATTACTTACATACTGATATGTTATTATAAATATGAAACAACCCTAATTCACCTTCTATCCATCCTACGGAAAAATGAAATCACCGCGCGTGCGTACGAACGGAATACCGTCTCCACGCCGTGGTGTAATCTATTTTCCACCATCACCTTACAAGGATGGGTATAATGGTGTAATGAGTAACTATATATGATTATTATTAAGTATTATTGATACTGAAATAATATATATATATATACTCCAATACAATTCCACGATCATAGGAACGATATCATCACTCGTGCGTACGTACGGAATACCGTCTCCACGATGTGATGCGATTCGTTCTACATGATATTCATTTCATAATGATTATATAAATGAATTGAATGAATGAATATGGTATATACTACACTAATACCATTCTGGAAATTAATTATCTATAACCTAAAGATAAGAATAAGAATTTATTCAACAAAATACGCATAAGAACAAAAAGTTATAAAGACCCGAGTAACAAGTAACAATGAAATATTACTAACAAGAAGTTAATAATATGACCATATATGATCTCATATCAATATGTATGATTCTGGAATAAGTCAATAACATTATTTAAACCATTATACAGGAGCTTCGGACACGAACAAAGCAAATTGGACCTAAGGTAAGGGAAATATCACAATCTCATTTTTATCCGAGATTGTTTATTCGTAAGTATTTACTGGGGTGTATTTTATCATCCACATCCATGTTCCCTCAATATGTAATATTGTTTCCATCCACTTGAAATAGTTTAAATCCAATTTTACCCTTAGGTGAGTTTTTAGTAAAGAATATGAAAGGAATCTTTTGTCGTTTTTCCGTACGAGGTACTTTTTGACTTTTTCGACAAAAGTACGAAGAATGTTTTTTTTAACTTATACGGCATGAATGGATTTTTAAAACATTACTTCAAAGAAGCTTCCTTTACCAGTTTTCAAGTTTATTTTTAATCAACTTCTTTTATTTTAACTTTGTATGACATGTTATGAAAGGAAAAATGTTTTTGAAGAAGAAAGGATATTTTCCTCAAGAATTCATTTCAAGTGTTTTATCAAAATTATTTTCCATCTAAGATAATAAAGAGTTCTGTTTCTATACATATTTTTACATTGATTTGACTATGTTGTGATGGAATTATGTTTATGAATTCCTTTATCTTATATAAATTGATTTATGATGTCATGATGTTTCAAGAATCCCATTTTTGTTACATGTGTTATGCGATGATGTATGTTTTATGATTATGTGGCACACATAAGAAAGGATTCATTATAAGATGGGTGGGACCTATATCTCCCTCCAATGCATTGGGTAAAGATTTTATATCTCATGAGATAGACATGGCTGGAACGGAAGGTTATTTCGGTTCAGTGATACAGGACTGAAACGAGGAGTGAACTCGGTTCAGAAAGGGACTTTGTCCACTAAGATAGTCTTGGCAATGTGTCATGACTAACAAGAAATGATTTTCCATGATTATGTGTGCATGCCACAAAGTTTCAAGTTTTATGTTATGATTATGGGGATCTCATTTTCAATTCTATGATTTATCCCATGTTAAGATATTATGAGCTCTTTTGCAGGTTAAGATTTCCAAAGGCTATGTTCTTATATATATGATGTGATTGATATTTCTTTTGTTTACCCTTACTGAGCATTTGAGCTCACCCTTTTATGTTTTTTTCCCCAGGATATAAAGAAAGGTTTTTAGGTAAAAAAAAAAGGGGAAGATCTTTATGGGAGATATTGAAGATCTTTCACCACGATTAGAAGATTACGTTCCGAGTTTCCAAAGACACTAAACTATTACGATCCTTGTGTGTGTGTTTTTTTTATGTACTAAGTATTCTGCAAAAGTAATGTAATGTCCATGTACGTCAGGATACGGGTCTCTACAGTTGGTATCAGAGGCAAAGGAGGTAGTAATGTATCCGATCCTTGGGAACTCTCACATGTGAGCGTTGGACGAAGCATGGCTCTCCGCCCAAGGGCTTCATGAGGAAATGGCTGCCACTGGGGATGGTGGTGTGTCCCGCCCAGGGGGTGTAGCCTCCCATGGAGTGCCCTGATAGGTATCAATTATAGTCCACTGGAAGTAATTCCAGACCGCTACATAGATCCTAGGAGTAATCACCATCTATGGGGGCAGGAATTAACTGAGAGTACGAGATGATAATGACATTGGTGGGGGGATTTTTTTCCCATGTGTCACCAATGCATGCTCTTCTAGGATGAGGAAGGCTATGAAATCGATGAATAAGTACTGGCTATCGATGGTGCAGCTATTTATTAAGGCTTGGGTTGATTCATATGTGCATGAATAATACCGTGGGCTTGGGAAACAACATTAAAAGCCATCGAGTCATCATATTTTTGAGACCTGCAGTTAGGAATCTGATGCCACTCACCCCAATTATCAATGCCATTGTCTAGATTCATGAATACACATGCCACCTGTTCTGGGGCCGGGCCAAACATGAGTATGTTGTTATGAACCTGGTACTAAATCTTTTGTTTAAAAAATAGCACTTCTTGAGGGTGTTCCCTAGGATCCTGTGGTAGGGGAAGTAGTTAGGGTGATGAGTGAGATCCACCTCATCAGGCATCTGACACTATGACAACCATAGAATTCCATATTTCAAATAACATCAAATATAACTAGGGACCTGAGCCTCATTGAATGATAAGGCTCAATTTCTCCTATCTGAAATGGGGGCTTTGGGAACCTGGCATTAAAGAGGGGCTGTAAGAGAATGTATAGGAGGTGGAGATTGATTATATCTCATAGGTAGTGGTGGCACATTATGCGGAGGTGCCCTATGATTATGAGGTGGTTGGTGATTGGACAAAGGATTCACCTGGGGAGATGGGCCTCTACAAAGCTGTGGAGGTGGATCCACTGGTAACAACTCCAAATGATTATGGGCCCTTATCTATGCTACTGTAGTGGGATTAGCCTTTGCGGCTCTTCCTATGGGATTTGTCAGAGGCAATAGATGTTCTTTCTTATCCTTCTCCAAGGCCTCCTCCAGACAATCGTCTTTATCAGAGAAATCTCAAAATCCACCAAGGTAATTCTGAATGATGTGATAGGGGACCAGTTTAGTTTTGACATTCCCCACACACATTGTCAACAGCTCTTCCTGAGTCAGTGGTATATGAAGAAAGTAGGTGAGTCCTTTCCACAGGGAGAAAATGTCTATGATGCACTCATCAGGCCTATGCATGCACTTGAAGATGTATGAAATACTGATCTTCTTGGTGGTAGAGCAGAACTATTAAAAAATTGCCTATGATGATCCTCCCATCCAGCTTGTATCCCAATGGGTTGCTGGCTGTACCAATCAAATTCCATCCCTTCCAATGATTTTATGAAACACTAGAATTTGGCGGCCCCATGTTGTGCCAGAGTTCCCAGCATGGGTCTACACATTGGGATTATGTGGCCAAGATGTTGCAGCGGGTCACCCATCCCATTGAAAGGGATGAAGGTGGGGTTCCCGAAACCTAGGGTTGTAGGAGAATCATCTACCCACACCAGATATGTCTTACCATCATCAAAAACATCCACCTGTCAGGTTTTTAGGGCCATAAAGCATGTGATAAGAGATACAATAATATCATCTAAATGAGGATTCCTATATTGATGAGGATCCCTGACCACCAGTGTGTTGGTAGGTTTATCAACATGATAATAAGGTCGATTAGTGGTTGGAGAGGCTGGTGGGACGACATATGGAGTGGATGGGAGAACCTGAGCTGGGTCTCGAGTATTATCTTTCTGATTGAGTGGATTTGGTGACACATATTGTTCCCTCTTTCCAAATGATCCATATTTTACCGTATCTACGTGGGTAGGATGGCCAGTGTCACCCATATGCAACTCGTTGGTGGGGGGGGGGAGTTGTACCTACCCCTACTTCCCCAGTCAAGGATCCCTACAGTCTTTTTGTTGCTCCATAACACCTTTATCAAGGAGGTCATCGACCATATTCTTATGCTCCATGATCTGTTGATGCGATAGAGCCTTTTTGGTATCATATTCCATCTTGTGAACTGATCCAGATGTGTCAGAGGGTTTGACAACCCCAAGATACTCTTTTCCCTTAATGGGATTTCATCCGAGCACTAATGAATCAGTGGGCACGAGAAGACCAAGTATATTTCATTGTTGGTGTGTAACCCTTCCCAGTGGATCCAATAGGTGTGGCACTCCCCCATTGGGAATGTTTTCATCAGAGTTGTATCTTGTTCTCTTCCTCTGATAGGTCAGCCATGTCAACTGCAGCTCTACCTCGAGGCATATCCAGAATACACCCTGGAAAGTCATAATGGTGCTAGATAGAACTAAAATGGAGGGTATCATAATTCCACTAACCATAGACCTGAACATTGGGGGATTCCTCCTTGATAATTCTTAGGATCACATTAATGCTCTAAATGCATTATTGTTGGAGGGTCCAATGCAGACTGGGAGACTCATGGTGTAGGGCCAGAGGGAGCATAACCAAGTTGACTATGCATTATTCATAGTTAATATCTTCAAAGTGTTACTTAACATTGGTTTAAGACACTCACCGATAACGGAGACAGAAGTGCTTTCCTAGAGGTTATGGAAAAAACATGTGGATTCCTCCTCGTTAAGCAATTCTGGTGCACTAAACTTCATGGTTGGAATTTTCCACAACATCACTAGGAAATGATCTACTTCAAGGATGTCTCACAAGCTCCTCAGATTAGACTCCATATCTATCCCTTGATTTCCCCAGTCACCAACTAGGGGAGGATGTGGGACTAGTAATGGAACTAAAGTAGACAACTAAGAAGGTTGACCGACCGATGTAGAAAACAACGAATGGGATGGAATGTCACTACATCTTGGGTTGTACTGCAATGAATGCAATGAATGATCCACCAAATCTAGTTAAGAAGGGCTGAGGGCTTCAGTTCCCCATGTAGGTTATGCAGTTACTCATGGTGGGATATTTTGTTGTTCATCAACTACTGGTCCATTGAATAAGTCTCCATGATCTCTGGACGAGGTAGAGAATGAACCTTTTGATGATATGGAGGATTTCATGGACATGCCCCGGATAGACGCCAAATCTTCCTCATCCTGTATGTATCTATGGAGGGAGGTGATAATCTTGTAGAACTCACCTTTCATAAGGATGATACTGATATGCCTCGTTCCTACCCCAAACCTCGACATAGAGGATCAAGGTGAGGGTTCCATCAGCAAATTGAATTCATTCAAGGAATTTGAAAATAAGAATGGATTAATCTTGGTCTGTAACATCTCTGTATACTTTTTATGGCGTTAGCGACCCGCACTCCTTCCCTGAGATGGTTTATCAGGATATGGTATATTTTTAACTCAATAAGGACCTTCGGACGATCTAATTTTGGGGTGGAGAGGAATTCCTCTTAGGTGATCCGGGGTGTGAGGAGAACCTGAAATAATGTCAATGATAACACAAGGAGGATCTTAGTGTCCTCTAGATGAAACGTAGAGGGAGTCTCTATGAGAAGTTATTAATTGGGTAGGGCCTCTGCTAGAGCTAGTGGTAGAATGGGTATGGCTTCCATGCTTGTTTCCCTTTGTGGCGACGGTAAGAGGAAGGTCCTTCTACTGGTGAATATGAACACGTGTGGGAACTTCGTGTTGGGTTCTAATGAAGCGAGGAAAATCGGTGCTACTCTGATTGTGGGGATGGGGATGACCTTAGTTGGTTGTTGTAAAGACATGGGGAAGACCCCCCATGCTGATGGTTGGTCAGACAAGTACCATATTTACTTCGGCGACCTGTGATAGGAGGAACAACTCCATAAATGAGGTCATAGGTGCAGAAGAGGATTCTGTACTGGGTGCCATGAAGTAGGGAGGACCTTCTCTTGGATTGATGGTGGCATGGGGAGGACCTATACATCGATATTGGGAGTTGGGAGGACCTGTGCTCTCATTGGTGGGTGTGCGAGGAGGACCTCTATACTGGATTTAATTGTTATGGGTTGGCCCGTGACGAAATACACCTATGTCGGCAACCATGAAACTTGACCCAACCTGCCCATGGGGAGGTTGAGGTCACGATCCGGACAAGTCATATGAGATGCTATGTGCGTCATAAATAGGGGATTGATGGTCTGTGTCAGCAGTGTCATGTACCAAAATATCAATTGATGTTCATGACCCTTGGTGGTCATCCTCCTTAGCTTGCGCCAAACATTATCGTCGGGTTAACAGGACAGTGGTTTGTGGCAGATGTGTATAAATCACATAATCCGCTGATGGTGGGGCTAGGTGTTGGTGCTGATGTGGCCTAGTGGGAGCTCTCTGTAGTAGCCCCCATTATGGGATTATAGTTGGGTTGACCTAGACATCTCTCAACTCATTAGTGTAGGGGAGGTAGTCATCAAATAATTTCAAGGAGAGGCTCCCAAAACGATTGTATGTCGGAGTGGAGATCAGTGGCTCCCTTCCTGGACCATGGGGACCATGGTGACGATGAGGCACAAGAAGCCTCTACGTCTTGCCGGGCCATAACTCGGGTAGGTATAATGTAACAGCCCAAGATTTTATAAAAAATATTCTTTTTAATTAATGTCTTGTGTTGTACGCTACACCAAAAGGAGCTTGCACAACACACATCCTTGACTTGACTTGCATTACACGCAATCGCGACCTTCCTCGATAGCGTGTGTAGTACGCAATACCGAGTTTCACTAAACAACGATATGCTATAAAAATATTATTAAAACTAGCTGTTATGAATAGTAATAACCACTTTTTGAAATCCAGTAAATCTTATTTTTCAAAATGAACTTTATTTTTGGATTCGGAGTATCGAATTTAGCCTAAGGTGAAATTTTGGTACTTTTCGGATAACTTTCATATTCTGATGAATAGTGAAAATTACTAAATTATAATTAAAAACAACTTTTTTAATCAAAATAATTAATAGTGATAAATCATTAATTTGAGTGGTTTTAAAGTATATTTAGAATATATTTTTACACTTTAATACAATGTTGGTCATTGGATGTAGTTTCACATTTAAACTAGACATAAACAAGTGTCAATCTTTTAATAGATATTGTTTCTTAAAAACACGCTATTTGTTTTAACAGCGGGATTTAATTATAAAATTAATTAATGAAACTTCTATATTATGAATTTGGTAAAATAGACTTCATTTTTGAATTCGGAATATGAAATATAGCTTAGGATGAAATTTTGGCATTGATCTGAAAAACATCAATTTTTGATGAATAGTGAAACTACTAAGTGGTAGGTTAAAAACTGAATTTTGCATAAAACTTAATTTTACCGCTTCTGTGAATGGAATTTCAAAAATCTGAGAGACACGGTTAATATCAAGGACTAAAATGTGGTTCAATGAGATGAAAATAAATTTTTGGTGAATAGTAACTTTTTACTTTTTTTACCGCGGTTAATAGTAAATAGGGTAACTAAGGGTAAATATGATATTAATATTACCCTAACACATGTCCTAATTCTATTGGAAAAGTGTAATTCGACCAAAAACAAACTTAGGAATAAAATATGACCATTTAGGCCCACTTGGATTAGATTAGGACATTTATTATTAATTTATTTAAAGAAGGGTTAAAATAGTTAAAATCAAAGTTTAATAAGTAAATCATTTTTAATATGGGGTTATACATAAGATAAATTAGACTATAAATATTCATTAGAAAGCTAAAAAGATTTCCTACATGATGGTATTTTATTTGTAATTTTTAGACATCATATAATATAATTTATTTATGACACAAAGATGATGCAGTAATTATCTTATTAATGAAATATTGACATAATTGATAATATAAATACCAAAATAAATGTAATTTAAGCCTTTTTATGAATTACACTAATTTTCTAGGTTACTATGATATATTAGTGATGATTTAATCAACTTGGTTCGAACATATAATTCTGTTATGACTTTCACAAAAATCATAAAGCAAATAGTGTCAAAATTGACACAAAATAGTTTTTAAATCAAATATTATATTATTAATTGTTATTTTATTCCTAAAAATCTAAGGTTCGGCCAAATGACTTAGATAAGGATACATGTATTAATAATATACAATTTGGGGTTCGTTTGGCATGTTATAGTAAGTTTATTAACCATATAGTGAAAGAAAACAAAAAGACACGGTAAAAGTTAAATTATTTAACTTAGAGTTAAATCTAATTGATAAGGTTAAAATAATACCCTAAACTTGTCTAAATTCTATTGGTTGATAGTATTGCGACCCATCCCCACTTTATCTTCGAAATAAGACCCTTTGGAACCATTATAAACCGATTTTGACTTTAATATAAAATAATATTTTGAGATATTCCTAAGGTGCCCCTCTCCTCCCCTATAAAAGGATACCTCCTTCCCCTCCTCCTCACACCAATTTGAGCTCTCAAGCTCGGCCAACCCCTGACAAAATCTCTTCTCCACTTCCCTAGCAACATCCTAGAGGTTCTGGTCTTCCTCAAAGTCCAATTTTAGTGCCCTAAGTGGAGGTCTCAAAGAGGCGCTTCAAAGAAGAGGTAATTACCGTTACCAATTCTTTCATCTTTATTTCTTCTTCCACTTCTTCTTCTTAGGTTGTTTCATTATGAAGTAATAACATCAGTATCAATCATATACTGATATGTTATTATAAGTATGAAACAACCCTATTTCACCATCTATCCATCCTACGAGAAAAAAGGAAATCACCGCGCGTGCGTACGTACGGAATACCGTCTCCACGCCGTGGTGTAATCTATTTTCCGCCACCACATTAATTGGATGGGTATAATGGTTTAATGAGTAACTATATATGATTATTATAAAGTGATATTGATACTGAAATAGTATACATACACTTCAACCCAATTCCATGACCATGGGAACGATATCATCGCTCGTACGTACGTACGGACTACCGTCTCCACGACGCGATGAGATTCATTCTCAATGATTAACCATTCATGAATGATTATAAAGTATATATAATAAGTTCTAATGAAATATATGACATAATCATGATACTGGAATTATTTATATTTATATGTATGTCATCTACTTAATTCCATTCAATTCAATAAGGAAACGAAAACAACGTTCATGCGTACGTACGGACTACCGTCTCCATGAACGGTGTATTTCTTTCCATTTACTGATTTATTATATATGTATATTCTGAATATATATATATATATAAATCATGTTTTATATTCTGTAATTAAGTAATCATGATATAAGTAATCATATGAATAATTACAAGTTAAAAACACGAACGACAAATGAGACGATTTTACCCAAAACGCTTCTTTAACATGGAATTTACAAACGAACGGGTAATATAATGTCATAAGTGAACCATATATGATATCATAACAATGAATATGATTCTGTAATAAGTCAATAACATGATTTAAATCATTATACAGGAGGTTCGGACACTTACAAAGCAAGTCGGACCTAAGGTAAGGGAAATATCACAATCTCATTTTTATCCGAGATTGTTTATTCGTAAGTATTTACTGGGGTGTATTTTATCATCCACATCCATGTTCCTTCAATATGTAATATTGTTTCCATCCACTTACAATAGTTTAAATCCAATTTTACTCTTCGGTGAGTTTTTAGTAAAGAATATGAAAGGAATCTTTTGTCGCTTTTTCATACGAGGTACTTTTTGACTTTTCCGACAAAAGTACGAAGAATGTTTTTTTAACTTATACGGCACGAACGGATTTTTACGGTTTTATAAAGCCTTATTTTCATGAACCTTCCTCCAAAATATTTCATGACTATTTTCAATAAAATCTCTTTCTTTTAAAATTGTATGATGTTTTGTGAAAAGAAATTGATTTTGAAGAAGAAATGATATTTTCCTCAAGAATTCATTTCAAGTGTTTTATCAAAATTATTTTCCATCTAAGATAATAAAGGGTTCTGTTTCTATCCATATTTTTACATTGATTTGACTATGTTGTGATGGAATTATGTTTATGAATTCCTTTATCTTATATGAATGGTTTTATGATGTCATGTTGTTTAAGAATCCCATTTTTATTACATGGGTTATGCAATGATGTATGATTTATGATTTTGTGGCACACATAAGAAAGGATTCATTAAGAGATGGGTGGGACCTATATCTCCCTCCAATGCATTGGGTAAAGATTTCATATCTCATGAGATAGACATGGCTGGAATGGTAGGTTATACCGGTTCAGTGAAACAGGACTGAAACGAGGATTACTCGATTCAGAAAGGGACTTTGTCCACTAAGATAGTCTTGGCAATGAGTCTTGACTAACAAGAAATGATTCTCTATGATTATGTGTGTATGCCACAATGAGTAATGTTTTAAGTTATGATTTCATTTCACTACTATGATTTATCCCATGTTATGAAATTATGCTCTCTTTTGCAGGTTAAGATTTCCAAAAAAGTTATGTTCTTATGAAAATTATGTGATTGATATTTCTTTTGTTTACCCTTACTGAGCATTTGAGCTCACCCTTTTATGTTTTCTTTTCCCCAGGATATAAAGAAAGGTTTTAGGTAAAAAAAAGGGATGACCTTTATGGGAGATATTGAAGAACTTTCACCACGATTAGAAGATTACGTTCCGAGTTTCCAAAGACACTAAACTATTACGATCCTTTAGTGTGTGTTTTTGTTATGTACTAAGTATTCCGCAAATGTAATGTAATGTCCATGTACGATAAGCTTCGGGTCTCTACAGTTGGTATCAGAGGAAAGGTTTAGTCAACCTTTGGAAACTAGGATGCGAAAACGTTAGTGAGATCCCTAGAGATATTTCTAAGGTATGTCTAGGGATGTCCCTAAGGTTAAGTATACGTATAGGTTATAGTCCTAGAATTGCGCTAACGATCTTAGAATTTAACCTAAGATGTTAGATATTGAGGGTGTTTTCCCTTTACTATGTTGTCTTCCCTAGCATGATTTCGCCTCTCACAAAATTCTTTTTGTGTTTTAGTTAATACAGGGAACCAGAAGGAATTCGGTTAACATTGAATCTAATGGACAAATTGGTGACTATGAGCAACAAAATTGTGTAATACCTAGAGATAAAGATATTGTGATTATGCCGAATCAGTCATCGCGATATATGATTAACAAGGTGAAATTTAGTGGTATGACTAATTCATCAAAGAAGAGGAAGATAAACTATTATGCATGTTCGCATGTTCAGGAGCATAAAGAAAGGAAGATTGAGATTTCTAAAGAAGGGAAGAAGAACCTTGAGGAATACCTCAAATGGAGGGATCGATGTTATCTGTGTGGAGAAAAGGGTCATGGAGTGACAGATTGTTATGGAGTTCAATGTCTTATTTGTGGAGAACATGGGCATTACCCAACTCAATGCCCTGACCTAAAAAGTTACTTCTAAACCAAGGAAGGACTTACTCCAGGACAATCATTGAAGTGGATGGACAGAAGTGTGTATGTATTGGTATTCAAGAATAATGTTGTTGATGTACTTTTATGGTGTACTGAAATATTTATGTTTTGGTCTATTGTGGTTTTCAATAATTTTATGGTACCGGTAACCATGAAAAGTGATTGAGACATTTTTGGTAAACAGATGATATGAGCATAATGAAGGGATAAGAAGATAATGAGATGTTTGATTGTATTCATGAGCTCATGATTGATATAAGGACTAAGTGATATCATGGTTTGAGTATATAGAATTTTGAGGATTTTGGGATGTGGAAAGTGTTAACTTTTAACTGCATTCAAGTTTTCACTAAGGTTCAATGGGTATTCAAGAGAGTACAAGATTAAGGCCTTTGAATGTTTGGAATGTGTCCAACAAGATATATCTTATGATATATGGGGATCAACGATGGTATTAAATCTCTGGTAATCATTTTCACTATGTTATGAGAATGGACTGCAGTATTATGGATAGGACTAAAGATTGGAATGGATTATGTTGGACATAAGTTAGTATTGTTTAAGGATAGAAGTTTTTTCGATATTATTTATGGGATGTTATAGTAATATAGTTTTAGAAAAAGGAAAACCTGCAGGACGGACGACAGCCCATCGCTTCGGACAAGGCTGTGGGAATCGAACCCACAACCGAAGTGCGACTGACCTTTATCGCTTACCACTATCCTACAGGAAGTCCCTGTTTATTAGAAACTAGTTTTATTATATTGAGCAGTATGATATATGAAGTATAAAGTCCATTTTAGGAACTATATATGATTAATCTCACTATAGATCGACTTATGTATATAATTTTTGCTAACCTTTTGTTTGAGACAGATGGAATGACCCGTCATTCTATCACATGATCTGCTAACACTTCACGAATAACAAATTCAACTTCATTTATTTAAGAGATGAAGTGGAAATTGTTCTAGGCACGAACAATAGTGAGATTGTACCAAAATAAAGAAAGTATTTATTCCAATTCAAATTTTCAACTTTAGGGAAATGATCTTGAAAACCAAAAATGTTGTCCTAGTGATCTTATACCTGATGAATCGGATGGTACCTTAGATCGTCACAAATTTATGGATTTGTGATTATTGGCTTTTCCATAGCCATGTTCTCTACCACTCTTCATCAGAACATGATGGTTAGATTTCTCTTCCATATCCATATTTTCACCTATGTGGAAACCCAATGATTAGTTTATTTGGGTAACCGTTACGTTTCATACTTTTGTTTTTAAAGATTGGTTTTGATATTCCTTTTTACGATGTGGGTTTCTATTAAAGAAACTTTCAAATAGTAAACCATTTATAACCCCGACGAATTTCGAGGGCGAAATTCATTTTAAGGGGGGTAGAATGTAACAGCCCAAGATTTTATAAAAAATATTCTTTTTAATTAATGTCTTGTGTTGTACGCTACACCAAAAGGAGCTTGCACAACACACATCCTTGACTTGACTTGCATTACACGCAATCGCGACCTTCCTCGATAGCGTGTGTAGTACGCAATACCGAGTTTCACTAAACAACGATATGCTATAAAAATATTATTAAAACTAGCTGTTATGAATAGTAATAACCACTTTTTGAAATCCAGTAAATCTTATTTTTCAAAATGAACTTTATTTTTGGATTCGGAGTATCGAATTTAGCCTAAGGTGAAATTTTGGTACTTTTCGGATAACTTTCATATTCTGATGAATAGTGAAAATTACTAAATTATAATTAAAAACAACTTTTTTAATCAAAATAATTAATAGTGATAAATCATTAATTTGAGTGGTTTTAAAGTATATTTAGAATATATTTTTACACTTTAATACAATGTTGGTCATTGGATGTAGTTTCACATTTAAACTAGACATAAACAAGTGTCAATCTTTTAATAGATATTGTTTCTTAAAAACACGCTATTTGTTTTAACAGCGGGATTTAATTATAAAATTAATTAATGAAACTTCTATATTATGAATTTGGTAAAATAGACTTCATTTTTGAATTCGGAATATGAAATATAGCTTAGGATGAAATTTTGGCATTGATCTGAAAAACATCAATTTTTGATGAATAGTGAAACTACTAAGTGGTAGGTTAAAAACTGAATTTTGCATAAAACTTAATTTTACCGCTTCTGTGAATGGAATTTCAAAAATCCGAGAGACACGGTTAATATCAAGGACTAAAATGTGGTTCAATGAGATGAAAATAAATTTTTGGTGAATAGTAACTTTTTACTTTTTTTACCGCGGTTAATAGTAAATAGGGTAACTAAGGGTAAATATGATATTAATATTACCCTAACACATGTCCTAATTCTATTGGACAAGTGTAATTCGACCAAAAACAAACTTAGGAATAAAATATGACCATTTAGGCCCACTTGGATTAGATTAGGACATTTATTATTAATTTATTTAAAGAAGGGTTAAAATAGTTAAAATCAAAGTTTAATAAGTAAATCATTTTTAATATGGGGTTATACATAAGATAAATTAGACTATAAATATTCATTAGAAAGCTAAAACGATTTCCTACATGATGGTATTTTATTTGTAATTTTTAGACATCAAATAATATAATTTATTTATGACACAAAGATGATGCAGTAATTATCTTATTAATGAAATATTGACATAATTGATAATATAAATACCAAAATAAATGTAATTTAAGGCTTTTTATGAATTCCACTAATTTTCTAGGTTACTATGATATATTAGTGATGATTTAATCAACTTGGTTCGAACATATAATTCTGTTATGACTTTCACAAAAATCATAAATCAAATAGTGTCAAAATTGACACAAAATAGTTTTTAAATCAAATATTATATTATTAATTGTTATTTTATTCCTAAAAATCTAAGGTTCGGCCAAATGACTTATATAAGGATACATGTATTAATAATATACAATTTGGGGTTCTTTTGGCATGTTATAGTAAGTTTATTAACCATATAGTGAAAGAAAACAAAAAGACACGGTAAAAGTTAAATTATTTAACTTAGAGTTAAATCTAATTGATAAGGTTAAAATAATACCCTAAACTTGTCTAAATTCTATTGGTTGATAGTATTGCGACCCATCCCCACTTTATCTTAGAAATAAGACCCTTTGGAACCATTATAAACCGATTTTGACTTTAATATAAAATAATATTTTGAGATATTCCTAAGGTGCCCCTCTCCTCCCCTATAAAAGGATACCTCCTTCCCCTCCTCCTCACACCAATTTGAGCTCTCAAGCTCGGCCAACCCCTGACAAACTCTCTTCTCCACTTCCCTAGCAACATCCTAGAGGTTCTGGTCTTCCTCAAAGACCAATTTTAGTGCCCTAAGTGGAGGTCTCAAAGAGGCGCTTCAAAGAAAAGGTAATTACCGTTACCAATTCTTTCATCTTTATTTCTTCTTCCACTTCTTCTTCATAGGTTGTTTCATTATGAAGTAATAACATCAGTATCAATCATATACTGATATGTTATTATAAGTATGAAACAACCCTATTTCACCATCTATCCATCCTACGAGAAAAAAGGAAATCACCGCGCGTGCGTACGTACGAAATACCGTCTCCACGCCGTGGTGTAATCTATTTTCCGCCACCACATTAATTGGATGGGTATAATGGTTTAATGAGTAACTATATATGATTATTATAAAGTGATATTGATACTGAAATAGTATACATACACTTCAACCCAATTCCACGACCATGGGAACGATATCATCGCTCGTACGTACGTACGGACTACCGTCTCCACGACGCGATGAGATTCATTCTCAATGATTAACCATTCATGAATGATTATAAAGTATATATAATAAGTTATAATGAAATATATGACATAATCATGATACTGGAATTATTTATATTTATATGTATGTCATCTACTTAATTCCATTCAATTCAATAAGGAAACGAAAACAACGTTCATGCGTACGTACGGACTACCGTCTCCATGAACGGTGTATTTCTTTCCATTTACTGATTTATTATATATGTATATTCTGAATATATATATATATAAATCATGTTTTATATTCTGTAATTAAGTAATCATGATATAAGTAATCATATGAATAATTACAAGTTAAAAACACGAACGACAAATGAGACGATTTTACCCAAAACGCTTCTTTAACATGGAATTTACAAACGAACGGGTAATATAATGTCATAAGTGAACCATATATGATATCATAACAATGAATATGATTCTGTAATAAGTCAATAACATGATTTAAATCATTATACAGGAGGTTCGGACACTTACAAAGCAAGTCGGACCTAAGGTAAGGGAAATATCACAATCTCATTTTTATCCGAGATTGTTTATTCGTAAGTATTTACTGGGGTGTATTTTATCATCCACATCCATGTTCCTTCAATATGTAATATTGTTTCCATCCACTTACAATAGTTTAAATCCAATTTTACTCTTCGGTGAGTTTTTAGTAAAGAATATGAAAGGAATCTTTTGTCGCTTTTTCATACGAGGTACTTTTTGACTTTTCCGACAAAAGTACGAAGAATGTTTTTTTAACTTATACGGCACGAACGGATTTTTACGGTTTTATAAAGCCTTATTTTCATGAACCTTCCTCCAAAATATTTCATGACTATTTTCAATAAAATCTATTTCTTTTAAAATTGTATGATGTTTTGTGAAAAGAAATTGATTTTGAAGAAGAAATGATATTTTCCTCAAGAATTCGTTTCAAGTGTTTTATCAAAATTATTTTCCATCTAAGATAATAAAGGGTTCTGTTTCTATCCATATTTTTACATTGATTTGACTATGTTGTGATGGAATTATGTTTATGAATTCCTTTATCTTATATGAATGGTTTTATGATGTCATGTTGTTTAAGAATCCCATTTTTATTACATGGGTTATGCAATGATGTATGATTTATGATTTTGTGGCACACATAAGAAAGGATTCATTAAGAGATGGGTGGGACCTATATCTCCCTCCAATGCATTGGGTAAAGATTTCATATCTCATGAGATAGACATGGCTGGAATGGTAGGTTATACCGGTTCAGTGAAACAGGACTGAAACGAGGATTACTCGATTCAGAAAGGGACTTTGTCCACTAAGATAGTCTTGGCAATGAGTCTTGACTAACAAGAAATGATTCTCTATGATTATGTGTGTATGCCACAATGAGTAATGTTTTAAGTTATGATTTCATTTCACTACTATGATTTATCCCATGTTATGAAATTATGCTCTCTTTTGCAGGTTAAGATTTCCAAAAAAGTTATGTTCTTATGAAAATTATGTGATTGATATTTCTTTTGTTTACCCTTACTGAGCATTTGAGCTCACCCTTTTATGTTTTCTTTTCCCCAGGATATAAAGAAAGGTTTTAGGTAAAAAAAAGGGATGACCTTTATGGGAGATATTGAAGAACTTTCACCACGATTAGAAGATTACGTTCCGAGTTTCCAAAGACACTAAACTATTACGATCCTTTAGTGTGTGTTTTTGTTATGTACTAAGTATTCCGCAAATGTAATGTAATGTCCATGTACGATAAGCTTCGGGTCTCTACAGTTGGTATCAGAGGAAAGGTTTAGTCAACCTTTGGAAACTAGGATGCGAAAACGTTAGTGAGATCCCTAGAGATATTTCTAAGGTATGTCTAGGGATGTCCCTAAGGTTAAGTATACGTATAGGTTATAGTCCTAGAATTGCGCTAACGATCTTAGAATTTAACCTAAGATGTTAGATATTGAGGGTGTTTTCCCTTTACTATGTTGTCTTCCCTAGCATGATTTCGCCTCTCACAAAATTCTTTTTGTGTTTTAGTTAATACAGGGAACCAGAAGGAATTCGGTTAACATTGAATCTAATGGACAAATTGGTGACTATGAGCAACAAAATTGTGTAATACCTAGAGATAAAGATATTGTGATTATGCCGAATCAGTCATCGCGATATATGATTAACAAGGTGAAATTTAGTGGTATGACTAATTCATCAAAGAAGAGGAAGATAAACTATTATGCATGTTCGCATGTTCAGGAGCATAAAGAAAGGAAGATTGATATTTCTAAAGAAGGGAAGAAGAACCTTGAGGAATACCTCAAATGGAGGGATCGATGTTATCTGTGTGGAGAAAAGGGTCATGGAGTGACAGATTGTTATGGAGTTCAATGTCTTATTTGTGGAGAACATGGGCATTACCCAACTCAATGCCCTGACCTAAAAAGTTACTTCTAAACCAAGGAAGGACTTACTCCAGGACAATCATTGAAGTGGATGGACAGAAGTGTGTATGTATTGGTATTCAAGAATAATGTTGTTGATGTACTTTTATGGTGTACTGAAATATTTATGTTTTGGTCTATTGTGGTTTTCAATAATTTTATGGTACCGGTAACCATGAAAAGTGATTGAGACATTTTTGGTAAACAGATGATATGAGCATAATGAAGGGATAAGAAGATAATGAGATGTTTGATTGTATTCATGAGCTCATGATTGATATAAGGACTAAGTGATATCATGGTTTGAGTATATAGAATTTTGAGGATTTTGGGATGTGGAAAGTGTTAACTTTTAACTGCATTCAAGTTTTCACTAAGGTTCAATGGGTATTCAAGAGAGTACAAGATTAAGGCCTTTGAATGTTTGGAATGTGTCCAACAAGATATATCTTATGATATATGGGGATCAACGATGGTATTAAATCTCTGGTAATCATTTTCACTATGTTATGAGAATGGACTGCAGTATTATGGATAGGACTAAAGATTGGAATGGATTATGTTGGACATAAGTTAGTATTGTTTAAGGATAGAAGTTTTTTCGATATTATTTATGGGATGTTATAGTAATATAGTTTTAGAAAAAGGAAAACCTGCAGGACGGACGACAGCCCATCGCTTCGGACAAGGCTGTGGGAATCGAACCCACAACCGAAGTGCGACTGACCTTTATCGCTTACCACTATCCTACAGGAAGTCCCTGTTTATTAGAAACTAGTTTTATTATATTGAGCAGTATGATATATGAAGTATAAAGTCCATTTTAGGAACTATATATGATTAATCTCACTATAGATCGACTTATGTATATAATTTTTGCTAACCTTTTGTTTGAGACAGATGGAATGACCCGTCATTCTATCACATGATCTGCTAACACTTCACGAATAACAAATTCAACTTCATTTATTTAAGAGATGAAGTGGAAATTGTTCTAGGCACGAACAATAGTGAGATTGTACCAAAATAAAGAAAGTATTTATTCCAATTCAAATTTTCAACTTTAGGGAAATGATCTTGAAAACCAAAAATGTTGTCCTAGTGATCTTATACCTGATGAATCGGATGGTACCTTAGATCGTCACAAATTTATGGATTTGTGATTATTGGCTTTTCCATAGCCATGTTCTCTACCACTCTTCATCAGAACATGATGGTTAGATTTCTCTTCCATATCCATATTTTCACCTATGTGGAAACCCAATGATTAGTTTATTTGGGTAACCGTTACGTTTCATACTTTTGTTTTTAAAGATTGGTTTTGATATTCCTTTTTACGATGTGGGTTTCTATTAAAGAAACTTTCAAATAGTAAACCATTTATAACCCCGACGAATTTCGAGGGCGAAATTCATTTTAAGGGGGGTAGAATGTAACAGCCCAAGATTTTATAAAAAATATTCTTTTTAATTAATGTCTTGTGTTGTACGCTACACCAAAAGGAGCTTGCACAACACACATCCTTGACTTGACTTGCATTACACGCAATCGCGACCTTCCTCGATAGCGTGTGTAGTACGCAATACCGAGTTTCACTAAACAACGATATGCTATAAAAATATTATTAAAACTAGCTGTTATTAATAGTAATAACCACTTTTTGAAATCCAGTAAATCTTATTTTTCAAAATGAACTTTATTTTTGGATTCGGAGTATCGAATTTAGCCTAAGGTGAAATTTTGGTACTTTTCGGATAACTTTCATATTCTGATGAATAGTGAAAATTACTAAATTATAATTAAAAACAACTTTTTTAATCAAAATAATTAATAGTGATAAATCATTAATTTGAGTGGTTTTAAAGTATATTTAGAATATATTTTTACACTTTAATACAATGTTGGTCATTGGATGTAGTTTCACATTTAAACTAGACATAAACAAGTGTCAATCTTTTAATAGATATTGTTTCTTAAAAACACGCTATTTGTTTTAACAGCGGGATTTAATTATAAAATTAATTAATGAAACTTCTATATTATGAATTTGGTAAAATAGACTTCATTTTTGAATTCGGAATATGAAATATAGCTTAGGATGAAATTTTGGCATTGATCTGAAAAACATCAATTTTTGATGAATAGTGAAACTACTAAGTGGTAGGTTAAAAACTGAATTTTGCATAAAACTTAATTTTACCGCTTCTGTGAATGGAATTTCAAAAATCCGAGAGACACGGTTAATATCAAGGACTAAAATGTGGTTCAATGAGATGAAAATAAATTTTTGGTGAATAGTAACTTTTTACTTTTTTTACCGCGGTTAATAGTAAATAGGGTAACTAAGGGTAAATATGATATTAATATTACCCTAACACATGTCCTAATTCTATTGGACAAGTGTAATTCGACCAAAAACAAACTTAGGAATAAAATATGACCATTTAGGCCCACTTGGATTAGATTAGGACATTTATTATTAATTTATTTAAAGAAGGGTTAAAATAGTTAAAATCAAAGTTTAATAAGTAAATCATTTTTAATATGGGGTTATACATAAGATAAATTAGACTATAAATATTCATTAGAAAGCTAAAACGATTTCCTACATGATGGTATTTTATTTGTAATTTTTAGACATCAAATAATATAATTTATTTATGACACAAAGATGATGCAGTAATTATCTTATTAATGAAATATTGACATAATTGATAATATAAATACCAAAATAAATGTAATTTAAGGCTTTTTATGAATTCCACTAATTTTCTAGGTTACTATGATATATTAGTGATGATTTAATCAACTTGGTTCGAACATATAATTCTGTTATGACTTTCACAAAAATCATAAATCAAATAGTGTCAAAATTGACACAAAATAGTTTTTAAATCAAATATTATATTATTAATTGTTATTTTATTCCTAAAAATCTAAGGTTCGGCCAAATGACTTAGATAAGGATACATGTATTAATAATATACAATTTGGGGTTCGTTTGGCATGTTATAGTAAGTTTATTAACCATATAGTGAAAGAAAACAAAAAGACACGGTAAAAGTTAAATTATTTAACTTAGAGTTAAATCTAATTGATAAGGTTAAAATAATACCCTAAACTTGTCTAAATTCTATTGGTTGATAGTATTGCGACCCATCCCCACTTTATCTTAGAAATAAGACCCTTTGGAACCATTATAAACCGATTTTGACTTTAATATAAAATAATATTTTGAGATATTCCTAAGGTGCCCCTCTCCTCCCCTATAAAAGGATACCTCCTTCCCCTCCTCCTCACACCAATTTGAGCTCTCAAGCTCGGCCAACCCCTGACAAAATCTCTTCTCCACTTCCCTAGCAACATCCTAGAGGTTCTGGTCTTCCTCAAAGACCAATTTTAGTGCCCTAAGTGGAGGTCTCAAAGAGGCGCTTCAAAGAAAAGGTAATTACCGTTACCAATTCTTTCATCTTTATTTCTTCTTCCACTTCTTCTTCATAGGTTGTTTCATTATGAAGTAATAACATCAGTATCAATCATATACTGATATGTTATTATAAGTATGAAACAACCCTATTTCACCATCTATCCATCCTACGAGAAAAAAGGAAATCACCGCGCGTGCGTACGTACGAAATACCGTCTCCACGCCGTGGTGTAATCTATTTTCCGCCACCACATTAATTGGATGGGTATAATGGTTTAATGAGTAACTATATATGATTATTATAAAGTGATATTGATACTGAAATAGTATACATACACTTCAACCCAATTCCACGACCATGGGAACGATATCATCGCTCGTACGTACGTACGGACTACCGTCTCCACGACGCGATGAGATTCATTCTCAATGATTAACCATTCATGAATGATTATAAAGTATATATAATAAGTTATAATGAAATATATGACATAATCATGATACTGGAATTATTTATATTTATATGTATGTCATCTACTTAATTCCATTCAATTCAATAAGGAAACGAAAACAACGTTCATGCGTACGTACGGACTACCGTCTCCATGAACGGTGTATTTCTTTCCATTTACTGATTTATTATATATGTATATTCTGAATATATATATATATAAATCATGTTTTATATTCTGTAATTAAGTAATCATGATATAAGTAATCATATGAATAATTACAAGTTAAAAACACGAACGACAAATGAGACGATTTTACCCAAAACGCTTCTTTAACATGGAATTTACAAACGAACGGGTAATATAATGTCATAAGTGAACCATATATGATATCATAACAATGAATATGATTCTGTAATAAGTCAATAACATGATTTAAATCATTATACAGGAGGTTCGGACACTTACAAATCAAGTCGGACCTAAGGTAAGGGAAATATCACAATCTCATTTTTATCCGAGATTGTTTATTCGTAAGTATTTACTGGGGTGTATTTTATCATCCACATCCATGTTCCTTCAATATGTAATATTGTTTCCATCCACTTACAATAGTTTAAATCCAATTTTACTCTTCGGTGAGTTTTTAGTAAAGAATATGAAAGGAATCTTTTGTCGCTTTTTCATACGAGGTACTTTTTGACTTTTCCGACAAAAGTACGAAGAATGTTTTTTTAACTTATACGGCACGAACGGATTTTTACGGTTTTATAAAGCCTTATTTTCATGAACCTTCCTCCAAAATATTTCATGACTATTTTCAATAAAATCTCTTTCTTTTAAAATTGTATGATGTTTTGTGAAAAGAAATTGATTTTGAAGAAGAAATGATATTTTCCTCAAGAATTCATTTCAAGTGTTTTATCAAAATTATTTTCCATCTAAGATAATAAAGGGTTCTGTTTCTATCCATATTTTTACATTGATTTGACTATGTTGTGATGGAATTATGTTTATGAATTCCTTTATCTTATATGAATGGTTTTATGATGTCATGTTGTTTAAGAATCCCATTTTTATTACATGGGTTATGCAATGATGTATGATTTATGATTTTGTGGCACACATAAGAAAGGATTCATTAAGAGATGGGTGGGACCTATATCTCCCTCCAATGCATTGGGTAAAGATTTCATATCTCATGAGATAGACATGGCTGGAATGGTAGGTTATACCGGTTCAGTGAAACAGGACTGAAACGAGGATTACTCGATTCAGAAAGGGACTTTGTCCACTAAGATAGTCTTGGCAATGAGTCTTGACTAACAAGAAATGATTCTCTATGATTATGTGTGTATGCCACAATGAGTAATGTTTTAAGTTATGATTTCATTTCACTACTATGATTTATCCCATGTTATGAAATTATGCTCTCTTTTGCAGGTTAAGATTTCCAAAAAAGTTATGTTCTTATGAAAATTATGTGATTGATATTTCTTTTGTTTACCCTTACTGAGCATTTGAGCTCACCCTTTTATGTTTTCTTTTCCCCAGGATATAAAGAAAGGTTTTAGGTAAAAAAAAGGGATGACCTTTATGGGAGATATTGAAGAACTTTCACCACGATTAGAAGATTACGTTCCGAGTTTCCAAAGACACTAAACTATTACAATCCTTTAGTGTGTGTTTTTGTTATGTACTAAGTATTCCGCAAATGTAATGTAATGTCCATGTACGATAAGCTTCGGGTCTCTACATATAATCCCCTCTTCTCCGTATCATCAGACAAGGTCGTTAATCACCCTTATTTGAATGAATTAAGTTTGGGATATGAGGTTTGGGCACCTAGTATCCATGAATGTAAAAGCTATCATGTGAGATATGAGTTTGCATGAGATTTTTGTATTGAATTTTCCCCTAACCCTGCGTCGGTGGGTTGGCGGTGATTGATTTCTTGATGTTGTAGATTGAGTTCTGACATGAAGTGACACTAAACCATTAGTGATGAATGAAGGAAAGTGACGTCCAATGACCCAGCAAGATTCATTCTTCTATTGATGGTAGGAAGGATCCACGATGCCAGGGTCTCTGACTGGGGTGTTCAACATTCAACTTCCCAAATTTCTTCTGAGTTTCGCTCAAGGCGCACTGTTTTCTTGGTCTTGGATCTGGTGACATACTAATCCACTGATATCTAAAACTCTACTAATATCCACATTGAGGATAATATATTCACATCGAGTTCACCATTTCTACTTCCGAAACATTCTCCATGTGGTGCATCCATATTTTGAAGGATGCGCTGGTTTTTTCCCCACATTCCAACTTTCTAAAGGTGTATGGGATCAGTCGCATATTCAGGGACGATTTCTCCTTGATCGAAATATAATGATGGGATTTCGGTTCCTCCTTTTTTGGATTCCTCCTCAGAACTCGTCACCTAGTTTGGGTCTCCCTTAGTGATTAAGATGTTTTATGTGAAACTCATCCCAGTGAAATATCTTAATGGATGCTGGTAAATTAAAATGACTCTGTTAGAATCATCCAAGGGGTCATATTAGGGAAACAAACTTGGATCAGTGGAGTAGTCACATTTGAAATTTTTGGCATGTCTGCACGCTGGAACACTGTTGTGTTTGGGGTTCATCCCCTTATGATAGGGCTTCTCGAGGGCGAGGTATTCTGAGGTTTTTCCTCAGTGTCCCTTGCATAACATAGAGTATTTTGTGAGTTTAACATCATGTAGATACAAATTGAAATTACTAAAACACTGATTAGAACACTGATAATAGTTGATCAAATGTGTGAAACCCTTGGAGGGAGCACCTGAGAGTCCTATTTGATAAGGGTATCACAACTTCTAATGAATATGGATATGTGGGTGCAGTGGTCCCTATAAAGGAGACACCAGGGTTTATTATTGTCTATGGTTGAACCTGAGGGAGGCTTCTGATGTACCATGCGTCGAGAGACATGGGTCACAACCCACATAGTTAAAAATGTTGATAAATTGGGGTGTGATAAGAGGATAATGACCCATATATGATATTGTGGATTATGAATGTATTTCCAACCAATTACTACAAGGATCAGTGAGATAGTGGGTGACATGATATAACCGGGATGTGACGGCCTAGGTAAAAATAAAGAAGGATATGGATGGTTGAGATAATTGGATGGAGAGTGAGATGGAACCGACTATAGGATGATGGTGATGTTGGGAATGAGCCTTAAAGAGACATCCTACATATCCTTGTGACATGGAATTAATGTCCACATAGTTCAGTGGGGGTAGTGGGACACCTGAGGAGGCGGCTCGTGAGAATGGACACATGGATGGGACCTAGATGAAATAGAACCTTCAAGTCGAGTCGTGATCTTTTCGAAGCACAGAGGCTCAAGTGAAAGACCTGAATGAGATATCGGTGATAGTCATGAACCTCAATGAGGATTCCAATATATCCCTGTGGCAGGGAATCAAGGTCCAAATATATCAAAAAGTTTCATGGAATCGGAGTGCACACATAGGACAATGACCCGATGATATACTATGGATTAAATGTGGTTAGCATCCCGGGTTGGTCTAACACCACTAGGATAGACCAAAGATAAGGGTCTGAATAGAAGGGGACACCATAGTTTACCAGCATTTTGGGTTGAACCTCAAGGAGGCTTCTTATGTACCCTATCTAGGAGACAAGGATCAAACCCACATACTTCATATGTAATTGGGGACTACATCATCTTTCCACTGGTTGGGGTTATAATTGCTTACCATTGGTGGGGGATTGCAATGCCTTATAGCTAGATGAGGTTTACAACAGCATACTGCTACATGGGGTTCCAACAGCTTACTAATAGTTAGGGCTATAATAGCGTACTACTGGATAGGGTTCCAATGGCTTACCACTGTTTAGTGCTACAACGACTTACCGCTGATTGGGGTTTGCAATGGCTTACCACTGGATGGGGTTGAACCTCGTGGAGTCTTCCTATGTACCCTGCCTCTGATACAAGGATCAAGACCCCCATAGTTCAAAGGTATTGAGTTTAGTGTCATGCATGATGAAAAGTGAGAGTACAGTTTAATGTCGTGCAGGATGGCATGAACCGACATGAAATGGTCGGGATCGATGGGTGTTGGGAATCAACCTTAGGGAGGCTTCCTACGTACCTTGCTCGGATACGGGCATGTGTCAATGTCAATATAGTTTGGGAGGTATATAGTTTATAATTATAAAATATTTAATCATTTTACTAAATAAAATTATAATATATCAGGTACATTTTTAATAGGATCAAATTTAAATGATTAATGTATTTAATTTCATTATTGAAGATGTTATATATAAGTACATAACACTTTCTGACATAAGGTAAGGGATTCTTCCCAAAAAACTATTTTTTATTTTTGTTAAACTTTTTCCCTCTTTATACTAATGTAATTTCATATTTTATTATATAATTATTATGTAATCTATTTAAATGTTTCAAAATCATGTATCATGGTCAGTTCATCTATATTTTATGCGGAATTACATGTTTTATATGTTTCCTTTTTTAAATCCTCCTGAGATACAAGTTCGATTAAAGTGTACTTCCCAATTTCTTACCCATATTCAAGTACACTCTATATTCTATTATAAAGACACAATAATTTTCAAAAATAACTATTTTCATCATAAGAAACTATTTCAGTTATTTTTTTGGTTTTATGAAAACAATTATTCAATGTATTCTTTATAGAAACTTATATTTTATCATCAACCACACTAAGTGGATTATTTCTAAAGACTCATTATACATGTTTTAAATTAAATTGGACCTCATTTATGAATTAAATATAATTTATTTCCCAATTATTATTCTTTTAGGGAATATACATGATTAAAATATGATTTTATTCAAAATATTTTTAAAAATAACTCTTCCTTCCAAAGTAAATAAATGATATTAACCTCAATAATATATTAATGGTTTTATTATATTATTTTTATCCAATTAAACACACATTCTTATGTTTTAGTCTTTATAGAGGCAGATTTCATTTTATATAATTTACCATATTATATGAAATGGTTTGTGATTAGCTTTACATGGTATGCACTAATTTGATACCATTCCCCATATTACTCAGAATAGTTAACTTTCAATTATCAAATATTTTTTTTTATAAGATGGAAAAGCTAGACCCATAACCTAGGAAAATAAAAGAGAGAATTAATGGGACCTATATTAAGTAATCCCTAGGTAATAGTTAATGAAAAAGTTGCACCATCCTGGGGAAGGGCTCCCATACAAGAGAAAATAAGTGAGAAAATCTAAAGGTAGAGACCTGGAGGCCAAAAAATCTACCTTTTTAATTCTCTCTTGCTACGTTTGAGCGATTCCAGTTCCTTAATTCATTAACTTTTTTCCACCTATGAGTATGATAAATGATAGAAAAACGAGTAAAAATATTGTAAATTAGAGAGTTAAAATGGTTTGGTAATCAGTTTCCATAGCGGCATGCCTGATATTCCACTCATTGAAAAGATCCAGACCAGCAAGAATTACCTTTTCTTCAACCTGATGTGAACCACCAAGACCAAAAGATGTCATAAAATCAATAACAACTAGGCCATTTTCATCCACACAATACCACCACCCATCATCAATCCTGAAATGCACAATCCATCCATTAAAATGAGGAATAAATTGTACTTAGTAAGTGATGGGAAAGTCCCTCTATTACTACTAGATGCATCAATAGGTCTGATGGGAAAATATAAACTTGGTTATTACCCATTTATGTATGGTGCCTTGGAAAAATCCTTGAGAGTATGTTTATGATGTCTAACATTTTTCATTCCCTAATTATGATATTAGTAATTTCTAATAAATGTGATTATTTATCTAATATGATATTCATTTTTAAGATTCATTCTCAAGTTATTATTTATTTGAAATTATCTACTCATATTTTATTCCTTCCATATTATGATCATGACTATGTTTTAATGTAATGTGTTTTATTTATTCACTGTGACACATCGTGTATGTTTATTTATGATAGATTATTCTATATTTCTTACCCTTAATGATAATCTAGGATCACCCATTTATTATTTTTGATATTTCCATATGATGTGAAGATGTTTATTATGAATGATGTGTAGGTATAATCTTGGATTTTTTTTTGATTTTTACAAAGGATCTTATGTTTAGTATTTAATTTCACATTTTAATGTTAAAAATATGTTTTTATCTGGTTTTCTAATTCTACTAAACTACTTGATTCTTCAGGATTCTAATTCCTTATTTATTATACCAATGTAATAAAGTAAGAAATAAACACTTAGATACTGTTGTCAAGGTATTTATAGTTGGTATTAGAGGAATTAAAGTAGGAAACTATTAAACTATATTTATACAAAATAGGTTAATGAATAATAACCCAAGATAGACTCAAAGAATAATTACAGAATAAAATCGGATAATTTTAGTAAGGTAGAGATTATATCAGAATTACTAGAAATAAATCCATATCTAGATACTAAAAGTGGATGTGGTTCTTGAAAAAATGTACCCAGGGGTAACAACTCGGAAAAGGGGCATCATACCTGACTTGGCATAACCTGGTACACAAAACTGGTCTTACTAAACACCTAGTTTTACATTATTAGTGGATATTCATAGGATTATTTATGTTGTCTTTAAAAACCATAATTAATTTTTTAAAAGAAATTATTTTCCCAAAGAAACCATGTTTATGATTATTAAATTATTTATGAATATTTTTTGCAATTTAGGATGACTGTTACTGATTCAAAATTACACATTATGATTAATAATCAAATATAGTGTATGCCATTGTTTTTAAATGGTACCATGTGGAAGGAATGGAAAATTTATCAATGATAATATATGATGTATATATTTCCCTCCTATGAAAGATAATGATATTGGAGTTGGATTGAAACTAGAGTTGAATAACCTATAACAATATTGTGTCAAATGACTCAGGTTTTGAGAAATTACCTTACGCATATGGAGTACCCCAATATGCAACACAGAGTAACAACGATAGACCGCATCATGTGAAAAAACCTCCACAATTCAATTGGACTATAAAACCATTTTTAGATGATGAGTGGATAAGTTCCTTAGAGACGATATTTATTAATTTTGGAAATAATGAAAGTGAGAATGTTATCATGGAAGCTTATCATTTATCGGGAGTTGCAGATGAACAGTGGTCTTTAATTCAAAAAAAAAATATTGGAATAAATTGAAAATATGGAAAGATTGATTTTAAGTATATTTTTACAGAAAACAATTTCCCCCGTGAAAAGAAAGTTGATATGGAGAGGAAATTATTTAATTTGAGGAAAATACAGGATGATAATATTTCCAATTATGGTGACAAACTTGAATGGTTAATAAGGCATGTCCTGGATTAATTATATAATAAAGATATAAATGTTGACTTATTCTATGATTTGTTAAAAACATTCCTCTGAAGAGAACAAGTCTCCCAAAATATCTTATCACATGAACATATAGTCCTGTGTTCTATCAAGAAAGAGAAATAATTCTCTAGGTCTTATGAATTTAAAGGAATGAATGTGAAGAAGAGAGATTTTTATCACTATGGAAAAGGTAATAAAGGAAAAGGGAAAGGTGGGATTAATTTACATTCCTTGCGGTAATGAATATGGAATTTAACATCATGAAAAATGCCTTTTGTGGATTTGGAGTTTGTTACAAGTATGAAGAAAACAGCCACCAAGCCCACGATTGCAAACTAAAGAAAAAAAGCTATCAACATTCAATGATAAATCTATAATGTTATGGTACATTATGCAAATTATTTTCCTATGTGTGATGGAAAAATTACCTAGAAAAGGAGAAGTGAACAAGGATATGCTTATACAGTCACAAAAACTGAGGTTTATGTTCCTAATGATGTGGTGGGAGGTACTTTAATAATAATTATCTGAAGCATTATTTGACTTTGGATCATAACATTCATTTATTTCTTCTATTTTTTATATAACCAATTCACAATACATAGATTGTTTTTAGTAAAGAATCTGATTGGAAACATTATTTCAATAGAGATGTGTTTATCTGTTTCTATTATAACACATACAAGTTCACTAATTATTGATTTTACCATAATACCTATGGTTGATTTTAATATACTCTTTGGTATGGACTAGATTTATTAAAATAATAAAAAAATTATTTATAAGAGAAGGAAATTAGTATTCATTATGATGTTATGGAATTTATCCTCGTTATAGGGGAAAACTCATTATCTTAGTCAAATCTGGATCCACCTTTAATAGCTCATCTAAATTAAATTATTAGGGAGGAAGAGAAAACATCATCTATGGAAGAATAAATAAATCATAAAATTTAATATTTATCTATTTTCAATGAATACAATGATGTATTTCTATATTATTTTCATGTAAATCTTCTAGATTAGCCTATTGAGTTATATATTGATTTAATTTCTAGTACAATACCCATATCAAAGTCTCTTTAAACAATGACCACTATGGAATTAGTAGATCTGAAGAAAAATGAGATTAATTGAGTGATAAGGTATTTATTCTACCTAGTGTTTCTCTTGGGGGATCCCACATTCACTTTTTCAATAATAATGGTGGATTCATGAGGATGTGCATTGACTATCGAGAAATCAATGCTATTACAATAAAGAACACGTATCATCTACCTCACAATGATTATTTATTTGATCAAATTCATAGAGATCATTATTTTTCCAAATATTGACCTTCAATCTGGATATCATAAATTTCATGCGAGGAAGGAAGATATTCTTAAGACAACATTTCAAACAACATATGGATTTTATGAGTTTACAATAATTCCACTCATATTGTCTAGTTGACACTCTATTATTACGGATCTAACCAACATAGTGTTCAATGAATATCTTGATGATTTTGTTCTGGTATTTATTGATGATATCTTGAAATATCCCAAATGTTATAACAATAATGAGAACCACTTGCATGTTTTTTTGGATACTTTGAGAAGAAAATGGTTATATGGGAGGTTTAGAAAATGTGAATTCTGGCTACAAATTATTTAATTTCATGGAAATATTGTCTCTCTATATGGAATCTTAGTTAATCCGACAAATACAAAGGATTTCTATGAATTTCCTATAGCAATGAACATAACCAAGGAATATAGTTTCATTTTTAGTAGGAACTATTAGTGTTTCATTCATAATTTTTATTTCTTTGATAACCAGTTAGCCAAGATTACTTATAAAGGGTTTATGTTTATATGGACAAACGAATGTATAGAATGTTTTGATGAATTAGAGAGGAGAATAGTGAATGATATAATATTAACACAACCATCTATAAATGGTGGATTTGTTGTGTATACATCAAGTCAGTTAAAAACTCATGAAAAAAACAATCCAACTCATAATATTGAGTTAGTATATATAATCACAGACTTGAATATATAGATACTCTATCTCTATGTAGAAATATGTGAGATATATAAATATCACAAGAGTTTGAAATATATCTTCACATAGAAGGAAATCAACATGGTGAAAAGGCGATGTATTGAGATACTCACGTATTATGATTGTTTAACACACTACCAGACAATGAAGGAGAATACGGTAGCAGATGTGTTGAGTAGGAAGGATCTGGAAGTTCAATAAAATGAGGAATGATAAGGATCATATGTACCTAGATCTAAAAAATATAGATATTTGAATTGTCAAGGAAGGAGAACATCATAACTTTTTCAATTGGTTTCCCAACCATATTTATTGGAAATGATTAATATTTCTTTGAGTGATGTTGAGAATTTTTAAATTTAATTTAATGGTTTAATTGATGAATAGTTTGATGACTTCATGTATGAGAATTGAATTCTAAAATTTTGCATGAGGATTTGAATTCCCTTTATACCCAAGTCAGAAAGAGAGTTATTGGATGATGGCCATAAATTGAATTTCTCAATACACCATTGTAGTGCAATGATATATAGAGATTTGAAGGAACATTATTTGTGGGATAATATGAAGAATTAAATTTCTTATTATGTTTTTATATGTTTAGTTTTTCACAATTGAAGGATGAAAGTGAAAATCCAAGAAGATTCATGTATCCTATTCCTATTCCTACATGGAAATTGGTTGAAATCACAATGGATTTTGTCACTAGATTACCAAAAAAAATCCCAAAAAGAGTGACACAATAAGGATAATTGTTTATTGGCTTTGAATGTCTAAAACTTTCTTCTCTATAAGGGAGCGTTTTAATTTGGAGTTCCATTCATGACTCCATCTTAATGAATTTTTAAGACATCTTGGTGCACTAATTTCAATTGAGTCTTATCATGATAAAAAATTTACATCAAAATTTTAGAAAAGTCTTCAAAATGTTTCGGATACTATGATTTATTTGAGTAATTCTTATCACTCTCAAACCAATGGGTAGTCTGAAATCACTATTCAAACATTGGAAGACATGTTGAGATCATACTCACATGAAATTCAATGTATGTGGGATCTATAATAAACATTGGTAGAGTTTTCTTACAAAAATAGTTTCCATTCATGTATTGGAATGGCACCATATTATGTATTATATAGAAAGAGATGTTGTACACCAACATGTTGGGATAATGTTGGTAAAGAAACTATTATAGGCCTAGAGCGTGTGGAGGAAGCTATTGAATAGGTAAAAACTATTCAAACGCTTATTAAATAAGCTCAAATTGGGTAAAAGAGCTAATATGATAGTCTAATGAAGTATTTGGAATTTCAAGTGGGATATCATGTTTTCTTGAAAGTATCTATATAGAAGGGTGTTATAAGATTGGGAATGAAAGGGAAACTAATCCCCTTTTATGTTGGTCCTTTATAAATCCTAAAAAGAGTTGGATATGTGGCATATAATTTGAAGATGCCACCTAGCCTTTATGAAGTAAAGAATGTGTTCCACAGCTCTTTATTAAGGAAGTAAATTCCATACCCAATGCATGTCCTCTATTATAAAGGAATAGAAATAGAACCTGATTTATCTTACTGTGATGATCTTATCTATATTATAGACACTAGTAGCAGGTTTTGAGGAATTAGATGACTCGAGTGGTAGTGGTACTATAGAAAAATCATAAAATTTATGAGGAAATGTGATAAATAATGAAATTTATGATGAATTAAAACCCAAATAATTATATGAGGTGATATTTTGGATATTCCTATGATGATATTTTTCTAAACTAGGGTAGAATGTAACACCTCAATATTTTATGTCATGTCTATTTTATAATTTAACATCTTCTATAGGTTTTTGTATATCACAACACATAGTCTAACACTATTATATACTATTAAATATGACTGTAGGAATAGTAATGTGATAATTTAGAACAGTAATGTCACTAATAGAAGTGTAATTTCACCTATTAAAGTATAAATAAAATTTAGGTGTCTTTTAATTGAAAATATGTTATATTTATATCATGAAATAAATAAATAAATACTTTAAAAATTATAAATTTAGTGATTATATTTTTGTGACACATACAAGATTTTTTTAAAAATTTATAATTAATATAATTATTTAAAATTAAACTTATTTTCATAATATATATTAATAATTAATTAATTTTTTGACATATAATTATAAAATAATTAATATATCTTATTTACTTTTTCTACGTGTCATTAAATAGTTATAGTATTAAAATCATATTTTTTCAAGTAAATTATGATTTTATTTTAAAATTAAATTTCACAATTTTAAAAAATAATTCTCATAAAATGGAGTTAATTTCTATAAACATCTCATTGAAAAATCATTATTGTATTTTTTTTCTAAAATAGTTCATTTTTTTGTGAATTATTAAGTATGACAACGTATGGTATTTAATAAATACATGAAAAATTGAGTCATAGATGATTTATGATTGATGTGAGCCTATTATATCAGACTATAATTCCTTATTTTAAAATATTTTGTTATAATTCTAAATGAATTCACATTATTGAGCCAAAATATTAAACAAATGAATAAAATATTGAAAAAACACCCCTCTCCTCCACAATAAATAACACCCCTTACCACCCCTTCCCCCCACTCCTCAAATTCCTTGATTATTTATTATATTCTACAAATTTACACTCCCAAACCTCTCTCCCATGTTCAATTCATTCTAGTCACACTAAAAAACAATTTCAATGTTTCCTAAACTGTTTCTCAAGGTGAAGAATTCAAGAGGTGAATCCAGTCTCATTCTTTTAATTTTCCTTCACATTATTTTCGGTTCATATATTTTCCTTTCCTCTATCAAAAATGAAAGATAAATATAGTATCTTATATACACATTAATTTCATTATAATTATGTTATATCCCAAGTCAATTGTTTTCTCTTTCCCATTTCATTCTAAAAATGAAAACATCATCTATGAGGTGTCAATTCACCACCTTCGTGGATGATGATTGTTCTTTTTCCTAATTCCACATTCAATGCTAGATGTAAAACAATTTTATGGTTAAAATACTTTATAATATGTACATTGAAACTTATTTAATTTTCTATAACTATTATATTTTCTTAATATTAATTAATTAAAAAACAGGTGTGTAATGATTGACAAAACAGAAAAATAATCCATACAGTTATCATTTAGGTTATATCTAATGAATCATCCACATATATTAAAAAATAATGATATATAATGCCATTAAATTCTCTATAAGACCATTAATAACCTGTAATTTCAATTGTGGATAACTATTCCCATTTCACATGTTCTTTCACACGTGTATACAAGTTAACCGACCATGAAAACTAAGGAAACAAACACTTCTAAATGACGAAAATGAATTTATTAACACGTAAAAAAGACCATAAATGAACATAATAAAATTTTAAAAAATAAAAAAATTAATATGATTGAAATGAAATTATTAATGAATTTAATTTCATTATCCAAGATTTTATGTATAAGTGAAGAACCCTTTTCGTTATAAAGTAATGGAATCTACCAAAACCTCAATTTTTCATTTGGTTTACACTTTCTCTATCTTAACACTAATGTAATTTCTTCAATATTTTTGTATAATTATTATATAATATGTGTATATGTTACAAAATCGTTTATCTATATCAGTTCATCTATCTTTTATGGGTAGATACATGTTTTATAAGTTTTCATTTTCAATTCCTCCTGATAAGCAAGCCATATTTAAGGAAACTTTTTAAATTCATACCCAATTTTAAGTAAAATTATTTATATGTTATAATCCACCAATACTTTTATAAAATAAATCCTTTTATCATAAAACACTATTTTAGTACTTTTCTAGGGTTCTGTAAATAATTAATACCTTTTCAATTTCAAGACTCTTATCTTTTCTCTTAAATATCACTAATGTGTCTCATTTCTAAAGACTATTTGTAAATTTTTTCACTTCTTTTGGAAATAATTTATTCCATAAATATAATTTTTTTTATATAATATGTTATTTTATTGGATAAAATTTATTATTATATGATTTTATACAAAAATATTTTCCATAAAAACTATTTCTTCCAAAGTGAATAAAGTGTATTTCTCTCAAGAATTTCTTTAGGGTTATATTAGATTATTTTCTTATAATTCAATGATTGTTTTTGGATTTTATGATTTATTGAGTTTGATATCATATGATATAATCTAACATGTATTATTAAAGGATTTATAATTTTTTTGACTATAGATGTTCTATTTTGATTCTATTCTCTATATAACTCAAAATGATTAGTGATTTTGTTTAATGGTTGGTGAAATTTATTTAAATTTCACATATATATGTTAATAATGTTTTAACCCTTGAATATGTGGAATATATGGGATTAGTATGTTATGGGTGGTGCCCTCTATGTCTTCTTTATGCATAAGTAGGTCTCATGAGAAAAAATTAACTGGGTTATACCCATTTATATATTATATCTTCAACGAATCCTTGGTGGAATGTTTATTATGGGCAGCATCATGAATTCCCTCATAATGATACTAGTAATTTATAATCTATGTTATTATTGGACTAGTATAATATCCATGGTTATGATTAATTCTCATGTGATTATTTATAAAAAATTATTTATTCATATTTTATTATTTCCATATTAATCTCATTATTATGTTTTAACAGTGCATGTTTTATTCATTCAATATTCCATATTTTTTATGTTTATTTACTTTATCTTCGCTTTTATTTTGTATCCTTAATGAACATATAAGATCACCCCTTTTTTATGTTTTAATTTTTCCAATAATGTGAGTATTTATATTATGAATGGATTATAGGGTCACTCTCATAGTTTTTGGATGTTCCTAAAGGAGTTTATATGTTATATTACATTTCAAGTTGTATTGAAAATATTATGTTTGTATCAGATTTTAAAAATATACTAACATATTTTGTATATCAGGATGTGACTTCCATCTTTATTTTACCAATTCAATAGAGTAAGGCACTAACTCTGGGCTACTGGGGTCAAGGTCTTTACCACTAATCCTCATCTCCTTTGACACAATACACTACAAGTGTAACATTTACATTTCACCACATCCTAATGCCATAAAAATAATTTCCAAAAACATAATCCATTGCTCATATTCCATTATATCTGTATCCCTAATAAATTTTGGGGCCTCTATAGAATAAAGTGATCCAATATTGGATAATCTAATTGTGTAAAACCATTATCTATCTGGGAATGTTTATGTGTAATAAACTGATTATGCTTCTCTAATATATCCATAACCCGCTCAACTCCAATACAAACAATTTTAGAATTCCAATTAGGGAAAATTATATATTAGATACAAGTATTGATAACCTTTTTCTTTCCATGTTCCATTTATAAACAACAACATATACTAGATTAGATCATATTATTATAAAATAAAATGTCTAATCCCAATCCTAGTAAAATACATAACATAAACTAGAAAATTTAGGTGTATCTAATCCCATTATCATAAGGATGGTTTCATTGGAATGTTATTATATACTTATCACTAAATCCTATATTAGTTTTATGTTCCCTTATCTATGTTTTCCTTAATCTAATTTCCAAGGCTTCTACTAAACATTGTTTTTCACCAACTGTAATTTCCCAATCCCAGTAGCATATATCTGGTGCCCTAGTTTAGTAAATCAGTATAGATAAAATATGTGATTATCAAATGAATTAAATGTGTAGATAATTTGGAAACCAGATACATACATGATAAATATTGTTCATTAGGAATGGAAAATAAATCAAAATATAAAGTAATGTTAAATTCCTAGCATATTTGGAAACTCTTTCCCACAATTCATCTTTATTTCCTAGAGAAATGAAATAAATTAAAGGTGAGATACAATGCTCGTTAATGGTTAAGTATAGAGGAATATATCATAAATTACTAAATAATCATCATCACGTCATGGTAAAGTACTCAAACACATTCGAATTAATCAATAACTTGAGAATAATATGGAAAAATAAAATATGATTAGTAATGCCATATAAATAATAACATGAGCATTAACATGAATATATATATTATAAACAATTTAATAACAACATAAAATAACAATAATGTTTGAATAAATATAATATAAGTTTGAAATATCAAGATCTATCCAGGATAATGTTATAATTAATATTTATCCTCAAGACTATTTATGTTTGTGGGTAGAAACTAAACTGATATGGCCATACGTTTCATCTTAAAAGAATACCTATGCATGGAGGGGATTTCATTAACTGGTTCCCAACACGTGTACTGATTTTCCAAAACAATCCACATATAATGAATAATTACTATAAATCATAATAAATGTGCCTAATCAAGTATATCTATTGAGTAAAGGATAAATATTTAACAATATTTTCCAAATAAATCATATAAATTTTATAGAATACAACTTATGTAGAAATGTTATAAGTTTAATGAAATAATAATTTTCATCATAAAATAATATTGATATTAATAAAATATAAAACTTATAATGAAAAATTATTATAAGAAAGAGATTATTTCATGAGAAAAATAAAAATCCCAAAAGGAATTGAGATTGTTCAATTAATTTTACCACCAAGTAATTTTGAAGTCAAATCAACATGGATGAGATAATTCAAAGTGAAATTTAAACTACTGTGATCTTTGAATGAATCCTGATATTACATGTCAAATGGTCAATATATACACTACATAAATGCGAATTGGTGTAGAAAAATGAAAACATGGAAATAGAATAGAACACCATTTTATTATTCATCTATAATCAATTCCTAACATCATTTAAGCTCTCTAATATTCATTAGATAGCCTTGGGAATATATAAACAAAATGTATGAGATAAAAATCCCAGTGATGTAATGAACATAAAAAATAAATCATAGAGCATGGGTTAGAGAACAAAAAAGGATGACATAAAAAAGCTATCATACATGAATAAATATATGGAAGCATAACATATAGAACACAAAATCATGTAATAATGGAAATATTAAAATTTGGATGAAACATATCACATAGAAGAAACATGAGAGAAGGAATACTTCCAAGACCATATCAAATTGTGGACAATGTCCCATAAAGGAATAAGGTTTTCTGTTTTCCCCAACATTACATCTTCTGTGAATAAAAATTACCCAATGCATTGGAGATCTATTTTTGAACACCCATTATAACATATTAATGAATAAATGTTACACATGATGAATCAAATATAAGTGATAAACATATAGGTTACGAAGGGAAATAAATTTGTATCTTAATCATATAGTAAGACATAAACATTTGGTGTATCATAATGGTGTCCTAGAAATAATAAATTTAAATCATAAATAAACATTAATGAGGGAATATGGGCATATATCATGAAAAATAATGACCAACTAAAGTGAAAAAAGTTATGAATAGTGTTTAATAAACATTATAAATGACACCCTTTTGTGTTGTTTAGTAGAAAATATTGAAGATTATTTAAAGAGGTAAAAGAAATAATTTTTCATATAAAAATTGAACTAAACTAAGATTGTTTTTATGATAAAATAGATGATTTTACAAAAATAATGGTGGCCTAAATAAGATTACGGGGTGTACATGAAAATGGGTAAGAAATTGGAATGTTCTGTTTTATCGAACTTGCATATCATAAGGAATTGAAATGGGATCCTTATAAAACAAGTATTTCCCTATCAAATAAAGAACAATTGAGCTAGAAATATATGTTTTGGACAAAAAAACTTATTTTTCAAGGAGTGAATAAAATTATTTAATAATTAAATTGGGGTATAGATAGTAAAAGTGTAACTGGAAATAAAAAAAAGGAGGATAAGAGAAAATCTCTTAACTTATGTACGAAAGTGTTCTTCACTTGCACTTAATGTCATCGATAAAAAAATCAAATCCATTAATTAATTAGGTCATATACTCTTATACATTTATTTTTTTATTATAAATTTATTAGGTTCATTTATGTCCATTTTACCAACTTATTGTGTATAATTCTATCATGTTAGGAGTATACGTTAGATTGTTTCATGGTTGGTTAGCATGCATAAAATTATGGATGTTCTTTTCAAATGGAAGAAAAAATCTAGAAAAATGAGAATATTGTATATATTTGTTTCTAAAATATTATATTTTCCCAAATATATATATATATATTTTATGATGATGATTTATTAGATAAAATGTTGATGAAAAAAATGATTAGTTCATTTTGGATATTTTTACAACCATAATGAATTAGTATTATTGTATATAATAATATGTTTATAGACAGGTTATAAAATATTAATTATGATTTAATGAAAATATTACATCTTTATTATCTATAAGAACAATTTTATGGCACACTTTGATGACTATGAAAAAAATGAAACCTCGACGTCCATGAAGGTGGTGAATCGACACCTCGTGAACGTTGTTTTAATTTTTTGAAAAATTGAAGAGGTAAAGAGATTAGAAGATGTAAACTCCTTTATCATAATAAAATAATAATATATATACGATTTTTAAGTTATATATTCACTTTGGATAGGGTTTTTTAGGTATGTATATGAAATTGAAATAAAATTAAAGATAAAAGGGTGGTTTTCCTCTTGAGTGATGTCTCCTTGAGAACCTCCAAAAGTCCCTTAGAAGTGGTATTTTGGTGAGAATAGTAAGACCAAAATGTGGGTAAGAGGTTTTGGAGATAAATTTGGTAGAATATAACCGATATAAAATGTTTATATGGTTTGAGGAGAAGTGGTGGTCTGGATGGTATTTATAGTAGGCGAAGAGGAGTGTTTTTTATTATTTTAATCACTTGTATAATATTTCAGCTCAAGACTATCAGCAGTGTTACTTATTGTAACTTAGTACAGTAAAAATAGTATGTGACTTTGAGATGATGGGAACTTATATCATCCGTGACCCAACCATGAAAAAAATTATTTGTTTACTTAAAATGTTAAATACTATAAATTATAGTATATCACTATTCACCAGAAAAACAACTATTTTATAAAAATATCAAAATTTCACCCTTGAAAATTTTAAACATTTATATTTATAAATTGGGCTCAATTTTATGAAAATAATTTTCAAAATATGAGAAAATTATTTTTAAATTAAAAACATTATTTATTTAAAAAACATTGCCTTAGAATTTATAAAATATTTTATAACACTTTGAAAACATAATTAATGTGTTATAAAATTATAATATAATCATAAGACAAAAAATATTAATATTTAATATATTTTATAAAAAATATTCTCTTTTAAATCATTATATTAATTATATAATTTTAAATAAAAATTTACGTTTTACAAAAAATTTAAATACTTAATTTTTCATTTTAAAATTATTTATTTACTAATTACATTCTATAATTTTATTATATTTTCATTAATAAGTTACCTAAATATTATTTATACATTCATAGGTTATGTTACTATTCTTTTTTCAGCTTACTATTCCTAGTGGTCACATTACTATTCTAATGACCATGTTAATATTCCATTGGTATATATCCTCTAAATTTTATAAATAACAATATTTCTTTCTTAATATATGAAAATATGGTTTTTATTTTGTTATCTATTTGATGTATGTTTTTATACCATATATCATAATTATAATAATTGAAAATTAGATTAATAAAATTCTAGGTCATTAAAATTTTCCCCCTTGTGAATTTTATCCCTCAAAATTTCTTTTTACATTCTATGTTGAAAAGAAGTGGGGGGTACTTATCTTTTATTACTCCAATAAGTTCCCATGTTGCCTATTAATACTTATGGTTATGCCATTCTAAATTGACTATTTTAATAGTCTATTTACGTAGAATATTATCTCTATGGTCTATGATCTTCAATTGCTGCTCTTTATACGATAGGCCATTAGAAATTTATGCCACCAATAGATTCACTGCATAAGAGAGATATGATATTTACTTCTTCAAGAGGGGTACGTTGAATACATCATGAACATGAGACATGATAGGTGTAAGTGACGATCGATAGGCCACAACTCAAACATTATCAAGAGTATCAAAGGGTTCGATGTACATGGGACCCAACTTTCATTTATTTTCAAATATCATAATCATCATCCAAGTAAATATGTAATGGATTACCATGTCTCTGACCTTGAACTTCATGTCCCTTTGAATATTGTATGTATAGCTCTGCTATCAACATTGGGTAACCTAGATATGCTAATGTATGGTTTTTATCTTTTCTTATATTTCTTCAATTATTTCAGGTCCAAGCAGCTTCCGATCACCGCCTTCATCCTACCATGTCATCATTCTATACCATTTCCCATTAAAAACTTCATATAGGGACATTTGGATCCTTTATTGGAAACTATTATTATAAGATAACTCGAACAGTGGTATATGTTGGTCCCATACTCTAATAAATTCCACTTAACAATATCTCAATATGTATTCCAATGTATGAATAGTTTGTTCATATTTTTCATCCATTTGAGGATGAAAAGCTATAATGAAGATGAACTATGTGTTTAGAAAAACATGGAGACTTTTCCAAAACATTAAGGTAAATCTTCAATCTTCATCAGATATAAGTGATAATGGTACTCCATGAAACCTCGCTACATCTCCGATGTATATATGTGCTAGTTGATGGAGTGAGAAGACCTCTATATTTTGATAAATCATGTTTTCTTGATAAAATTATAAATAAATATCCACATATATTTATTTTATATAGATGTCTTTGGATGTCTAGTGATAGAGAAAATAGTAATCTTTTCCCATTTCCATGTCAGTATAGGTAATGGTTATATCATTTCCTTATATAATTTTCTTTCTACCTTCATTTTCTAACATTCTGGGAACATTTATATATATTCAATGATATCTTTATTCATATTTTCTCACCAATAGTGCAGTCAAATATCTCGATACATATTTTTTCTTCTAGGGTGAATTGATAGTGTTGAGTTATATGTTTCATTCAAAAGCACTTCAATTATCTCTATATTAGATTGTACATATATTCATGATCCATATCTTATGACTCATTCTTTATCAATATAAAACTCTGAGTATTTCACATTTCTAATAGATACAATATTTTTTATAATTTTCTCATCTTTTATTTAGGAATTTTTCATTTTATTCATAAGGGATGCTTGAGAAGTAACTTGAGAAAAATTTATGGTGTTCATTCCTTAATGATTCCCATGTCCATCCTTTAATGGTCTATAAGGATTATTACCTTTTAAATTCTCATCATCAATAAATTTGTAGGAGACATTCTACATAGAAATCCACCAGATAAATTAATTCACTCGGATGATAGGGGATTGAGTTGTCATAATCCTTGATGATCTCTAACTATATTCGGTGGCGTATATTAATAACCATATATGTGAATATATATTTTAGTCTCTTAGGACTAGTATATATCTCACAATTCACCCCATAATGATAATTCTATCAAATTTTGAATGTGAAGATCATATCAGCCAACTCCAGATCATGAGTGGGATAGTTTTTCCTATGAATTTTTAACTTCCATAAGTCATATAACATAAAATTATAATTTCTCATTGGTAAACAAACTAATACCCATTTTCATTAATCTATATATACAACAAAGTCTACCCCACTTGTCGATAGTGTGAGTACTAGTGCAGTGATAAACCTACATTTCAACTCATTGAATCAGTCTTCACATTCACTAGTCTAAATAAACATTACTCCCATCTTAGTATGCTCAATTATTGGGTTTAAAAATAATGATAAGTTCTTCACAAATCATCAGTGACACACAACTGGACAAAGGAAACTACATATCTCTATTACAGATGTTGTCCTAGGAAAACATTTGATTTCCATTATCTTGAACGAGTTCACATATATTCCTTTTCTGTAGATATGATTCCCAAAGATTGATATTTCCTCTTTCAAAAACTCACATTTATTGAACATTGCATAGATTTTATCCCTTCTCAATTACTTTATCATAGTATTCAAATTCTTATATTGTTCCTCCTTACTCTTGGACTATATTAGAATATAATCAATAAACATTACCACAAATTTGATTATATAATATATAAAGACACCATTAATTAATTCCCTGAAAATTAATAGATAATTATTGATTCTGAAGAGAATAACTATAAAAAATAGTGTCCACACCTTTTTCAGAAGTTAGTCATGGGATTATATTTTTTATTAACCACTAATTGGTGATATCCCATACAATTGTCCAACTTAGAGAAATAATTTTCCCCATGTAGTTGACTGAATAACTAATCCATCAATAGAAGGGGATAATTTTTCTTTATAGGGATTTTATTGTACTCACAGTATTAAACTTATATGTACATAAATACCTTATTTCTTAATGAAAAATTAGAATGGTTCACCCCATGGTGAAGAACTTGGGTGTATAAAACCCTTTTCCAAATTCCCTTATAACCTCTTATTTAGTTCCTCCAACTTAATGGTGGACATTTTTTAAGGAGTCTTCAATGTAGGTACATATATATTAATAAGTTCAATTGAAAACTCAACCACTTATTCAAGAGGTACATTGTGAAATTCTTTAGGGAAATTCATTAGTGTAGTCCCTCAAAATGGGCATGTGTTTGATCATGATTCTCTCCTTGATGTCGTTAATTTGATATAGATATTATTTATCATAAATCAATAATATTAAAAATTGAGATGATGATTATGATAGAGATTCTTCCACCTTACACTGGTAAATAATTAAAGGATGCATCATGATATGAATAAATATCTCCCTTTTCTGATAGTTGATGTTCGATTTAAAAAAAGATAGACAATCCATTCCAAATATAGATTTAATGTACCCCAAATGATGTATGAAATGATTATATGGGAGGTTTAGTCCAAAAACATTTATAGGGGAGGGGTCATATACTTTTTATGCAATAATTTTCCCATTTTCTATTCTCATATATAACTCAACATCCATATTTTGCGTTTGTGATTCAATTTTTCTGCTAAAATTTCAAGATAGAATATAATTATGATAATTAGAGTCAAATTTTACATTTTATATTATTGTATGAATAACATGTATACCTATTACCACATAATTATTGGGCTCTACCTCAATAGTAGAAATAACATATTCTTTTCCTTTATTCTTTGGAGAATATTGTTGATTTCCTCCTAAAACCCATGTCTTAAGGCATTGGCTCACATAATTCACACATTCATTATATTTTAAACATTTCACTACAAGATATTTATTAATCAAAACCTTAAATTATTCCCTCCATATTTGTGTGATTCTCTATGTCACTTTGGAATTTATTACACAGATTCCCATATTTTCCATATTTAAAGCATCGTATGGTTCTACTTAGGATGTTCCATGAATTCAACATCCTATAATTGTTACACATGGGTTGTTGGGTTTCTTTCAATCGTTGGATTCATATTTTGATACTCCTATATTAATATCCATTCTCCACTATTTATCTTTTTCCCCATGAGTCCACCGAGACTCTACACAATAGAAAATCATGAAAACCATGTAATATTTTCATCATATGGACTAATATACAAGTATTCCATTTTCTTTAGTCCAAAGAACTCCCTTTAATTTTTGAGATGGAGAGTTCTGGGAAAATATTTATTAAAAAAAAATTTCCTGAAATATATCAATTCCATTGAATATATTTCCTCTTTATAGATATTTTTTATTAATATCCACCACGAATCAACTTCCTCGTCATAACAACATACCTCTAATACAACTTTCTCATTTTCTGAGCAAATAATTAGAGGAATTTGTCACATAAAGGATTCAAATGAAAATTTATTTTTCTTAGTAGAAGGGGGTTGTTCTACGTGGTTATAGTTATTATTCATAACTTGAGTTAGTTGATCAAGTAATGTTATAATGTTTTTATCTTCTATTCTCATTAGATTTGATATTTTATTAGTCATATCATCACATTGCTTATCACATTTACTATAGGCACTCTTATTTTCAGCCATGAACTAAAAAAATAAATTATTTGGGTTTCAACACTTATTTTATAAAATAAAACATTTAAAATATATTTATTATCGTATAAATTGGATGTATTTTTCTATCTTTTGATTCCTTAAGATTAAATGTAATTTATTAAAAGTGATTGAATTATCCCTAAGGTTCTTACTAATGTTTTCTATTCCAAATATAGATAAATTAATAAACCATAGTTTTATACCAACTATATTGACCTTAATCTTTTAAACAAATTATTACATTATTTATAGAATAGTTGTCCATAAAATACGAACCAAGGATCAAAAATTATAGTTTACATAGAATATTTGGTACATAAAACTGGAAACATGGAAATATGAAAAAATGTAATTATATTAATAATACATAATGATATCCTAAATTACTTTAAGATATTACATTGGCATCTGATACCATGGGTATTACATAGATAAAAGGGATGAGAAAAAATCCCAGTAAGGGAATAAACATAGAAATAAATCATATCCCATGGGTTATATGGCATAAAATGATGACATAAAATGGTATAGGACAAGAAAATAGAAAATATATGAATAAAATATAAAAAATGGGATCATGTAGTCATATAAACATAATAATTTTTTATAAATATTTTACATGACATAAACATGAGTTAATTCGAACAACTTCGATTATGTCACATGGTGGACAATTTACCACAATGTAATCAAGTTTACTCACTGTCCCAACATGACATCTCATGAGAATAACCATTAAGAAATGCCTCAGAGTTCTATTTTGGTGCACTCATGTTATCACATTCATGCATATGTGCAGCAAAAGATGAATCAAAGATAAGGAATTAATATAAGTGTTACCAATGGAATGAAATGTGTTTTGTAATCATGTCATATTGATTATCAAATGGGTGTATCAAAATGGAATCCATTGAAGGATGGATTAAAATTATACATGGAAATTTATAAGAGAATTTAGGAATAGATCATGAATAATAATGTCCAAATTAATTTTAAACATATAAAAATAGAGTTTAAGAAACTTTAGAAATGTGCCACTATAGTGTGATATAGGAAAAAATGTTATTGTGTCTTTAAAGAGGACAAATGCATTTTTTATATGAATCCATAAATTAAAGAAGTTAATTTTTATTGATAAAATATGAAATTTTAAAATAATAATGGTGCAATAAAATAGAATATGTATTGTACCTTAAAATGTGTAACAAATTTGGAAGTTCCATTTAATTGAGTTTTATTAAAAGAAGGAATTAAAAAAACCATAAAAACATGTATTTACTCACCAAATAATGAATAATTCAGGAATGTATATATGTTTTGGAAATAAAAACTAATTTTTGGAGTATTGAATAGAGTTAATTAATAATTATGTTGCTTCAATAAGAGAGAAAGCGTAACTCGAAGGAAAAAATGGATGTTCTGAAAGAATACCTCACCTTAGGTATGGAAGTGTTCTAAAAATACCCATAATGTCTGTGATAATCAAATTAAATAAATTATACAAACAAATAATAAAATATTATATATGTATTTAACTTATTATAATTTTATTATGTTCATTTATAGAAACATCATTGACTTAGAGGGTTTAATTTCATCATTTCAGGAGTGCTCAGTTCATGGTTTCATGGTTGAGTCACATGTATATAATAATTAATGTTTATGTAAAATTGAAGAAAAACTATAGAAATGTAATCATATGGTATTAATTTATTCCCATAAGTTTACATTTATCCTATATACAATTTTATTTTTTTATATGAGGATGATTCATTATATAATATGTTGATGGAAAAAATGATTTGTTCATTTTGGAGGTTCTTGTGACCATCATATATTAATATTGTTTTATTTAATAATATGTTTATATACTATTACGAGAACATTATATATGATTTAATACTGATATTACATTCTGTTTTACCCTAAATACAATTTTACAGCTAGCCTTGAAGGTGGTAATGAAAAATAAAAACTCGTTATCCATGATGGCAATGAATCGACACCTCACGTATGGTGCTATCATTTTTAGAAAAAAAAGGAGAGGAGAAGACATATTATGATGGATATTCCATTAATATTATAAGATTATAATTTATATATGATAGGGATTTCTCATTTTTCTTTGGATATGGACAATAAGGGAAGGATAAGAAAAGGAATGAAATTAAAAAAAGTGGGAGGGTTTTACCTCTTGATTGTCTTATCCTTAAAGAACTCCTTATGGAACATAGAAATGGTATTTTAGGGAGACAATAAAGACTATAATTTGGGGAAGATGTTTGGGAGAAAAATTGGGAATAATATAATCAAGATAACAATATCAGATATTGTGAGGAGAATTGGTGGGGAGGAGTGGTATTTATATTAGGAGGAGAGGGGTGTTTTGGATTACTTAATTCGTTTTTTATTTATTTTGGATAAAAAATCTCCATAATTATGATTATTATGACTAATTACTATAACTAGAGAATGAGAGTTCAATATAATGGACACCTAAATCATCTATAACCCAAACATAAATCCAAAACTCATTTATTTACGTAAAATGTAAAATACTATAAGTTACTATATTTTAATATTCACTAAAAATTAAACTATTTTTGAAAAATACAAAAAATTCACCCTAAGAATTTCTCAATCTGTATATTTCAGAAATGGACTCTATTTAATTTAAAAATTTCTTATATATGTTAAAAATAATTTTTAATTTAAATCATAATTTATTTGAAAAATACAGATTTCAAAATTATAACTAATTTTTTATAACATGAAAATATTAATTAACGTCAAATTAATTTATCTTTTATTCATAATAACAAATAATATTAAATTATGAATCTATTTTAAGAAATTTAACTAAATTTTAATTAATTATATTTATTATAAATTTTTAAATTAACATTTACACCTCACAAAGATACCAAAACATAATTTATAACTTTTAATTCATTTATTTACATATTCCTTGATATAATTATATTATATTTTCAATCATAAGATACAAATATTTTATTTTTAATTTTATAGGTGTTGTTACTAATATATTTTCTCATTTAATATTCATAATAGACATATTACACTTCCAACAGTCATGTGACTATTCCATTGTCACAGGTTCCTTAATTTCAATAAATACAACTTATTTCATTCATAATTTAGGAAAAAAATATTTATATTAGGTTCTCTATGTGATGTAGGTGTTTTGTACTATGTAACATTATTTTAAGAAGGGGAAATTCAATTGATAAAATTCTAGGTTGTTACCTCATATTTATTTAGTTTATATTAAATTAGAGTAATCTATCAACTTTGGTGATAGGAAGTTAAATATAATGTTCATGGAGATGGTATGCCATATGTAAGCACGAACGATGTTTTCATTTAATTATCATAATAAAATAAATAAAAGTTGAATATATATACATATTTAAATATATATCAATACAATATCATTTTTATGTCATATATATTAAATATTATTATTAAAATCATCTCTAATACATTCCATGTATGGTGTGAGTGAATCACATCGCTTCGTGAGACAATAGTCCGCTGTACACACAGACGATATTATCATATTCCCATAAAATCAAAATATGAATGAATGTTAAATATGATAATTCTAAAAGCATAATAATATCATATATTTCATAAATATATTACAAATCAATCATTATACACAACCATGAAATTTGGTAATGGAAGAAAAAATGTCATCGGTTCACGAAGCAGTAGTCCACCGTACACATGAATGATGATTGTGTATCCCATCCGATGGAAGTATGTGTGGTTGAAGATAACACCCATAAAATGAAAACACATAAGTATATTTATCAGACCTAGGTTATTATATAATAAATATATAATAATAATTTAATGAGGTGAACAAATAAATAAAATAAAAACTCTTTTTTAAAATCATTACATCTTCTTGGGATATCCTCTTTATGATTTCACTAATCCCTTCCTATAATGATTTTATGACTAATATATGTATTATTTGATGACTATAGGTAATTTAGGGAGTAAATTGGGTAAGTCATGTCCCAAACAATGTGGATTGGGAGTTGTGAATTAGGGGGAGAGGTGGATACCTTTTATATGTTGGGTGAGCGGCAAACGTGTAAATGATTAAAACATGAAATTTAACCATGTTTTGTCCATGTAAAGTAGGTCCAAAAATGAAAAAATATATCATATAATCAATAAGGTCTAAATATTTATTTAAAATTGGTTTTTTACATTGTTCCGGGTTATTTGGCCCATTTGTTTAGTGTTTAGTCACTTAGTAAACTCGTTTTTCTATTAATCCCTATAATTAATTTTAACTAATTTCACTAAAAATTATGGACAAAAATTAAAGTTGAAATTATTATAAATTATAAATTTTTCGGGTTGAAAATATATAATCCATTTTTCAAAATTAAAATAATATACCAGGTGGAAATTTATATATATTTATCCTCTAAATGGGATGAAAAAATGGGTTTTTGACATGAAAATTTTCAAAAGATTACTATGTTTTTATTTCCAATTTCTATATTAAATTGATTCCAATTTACTAAATTATATTAATATATTTATAATTTATATATTTTTACTTTAAAAATAGTTAAAAATATGACATAAAATTATAAATTTGTAAATGAAAATTTATTTTTCAATTAAATTTTATAATTTTCACTATTCATAAACAAATTAAACTTCTCAGGAAAATAAAAAATATTTATACAATGATAACATTGATATTAATTTCTTAAAAAATGAATTTAATTTTTTCAAATAAAATTTATAAAATTTTCAGTATTTTGTTTTAAAACATGTGGCCTACTTATAGTGGCCAAACAAATATTAGAAAAATGATTCATTTTTATGGGTGAAATTAAATTTTTGTTTTTTTATTCTAGAAAATATATTATATGAATGTAAAAAAATTCATTTAATATATAATATATAAATATAATTAATATCATTAAATAATAGTAACTAATATAATTTATTAAGATAACACTCCTTTGGTGCATAAAAATAGTACTTATAAAAACATTTCCTCTATTTTTAATTAGTTTTATATGCATTTATAATTAATTGGTAAAAAATGAGTTCAGCTATATATTTTCACAAGACATTTAATCCTATTTATAACAACCAATTTAATAGCTATGAGATATTTTTCATTTTAATTAATAATATTAATAGTATTTGGTAAAACTCGGTCTAACATGCAATGCATGCTATAGAAGAAACTCATTGTTTCATACGAAGAAAGATGAATTAGTATATCATGAATTGAAAGATATAGAATATGTTTAAAATATTTAAATAATTAAATATATCATATTTTTTTAGTTATTATATTTCCTTCAATTATATGTGTTTTATTTCATACATGGTATCAAAATACAATGTTTTTACACTAAAACTTTGGGGTGTAACATCCTCATTTACATTAAATAGGTATCCCACTATAAATAATATTATAAATAATTTATTTAATAATAATTATATAACTCAGATTAAATTTGATATTAAACTATGATAATTCAAAAATCTTTTTTTATTCCATTCATGAACTAAATTTTCATTAATCAGTGGAAAATCATTCACATAATCACTAATTTTACGATGAAAAATTGTTATTGTTTGATAATAATTGTTTTAACATTAAATTAATCATCTAATACGTAAAATATCAATTCAACATCAATAAAAATACCACAAATCATGGTTTCATTAGGTTTGTGAAGTCAATAGGGATCGAACATAATTTTTGGTGCTAAAATTGGCCATATCACATGATCATATATTCCATATAAAGGATAAAAAATCTAGGGGATTCCCAATGGCACCCCATAGACTACTTTTTTATTTTAGATTCACACCTATGGAGATGATCTATGATCATATGATCATTGATCAGATATCCCAATGTAATTATAATGGATCTAGCTGAGCTTCCGCTATAAGACCAATGTGTTCACGTAGGATGTTTCCTCATGCATCTAAAAGGATAAATTTGAATGTGTCAAGAAACTATTCCACATAAACAATGCATAAAAATTTCAATCAATCAAATTAGATTGATAAAACATCTGAGAAAATTATTAATTTCCCCTAGTTAGCGATGATGTAGTTAGGATAACACCTTGTGATTTTTCTGACTACATATCTATGAACAAATACACTACACACTTCATGGAACCCTTGTTATACCCTATTTAAATCAATGCAAACACTTATCAGTATTCTAAGGATGATCAAATGGTTCATAAAAACCAATTACCACTTTCTTACACCATCACACAGTATTGACCACGATTTTTTCAACATTATTGGCTACTATGAATGGTTAATAATGATTTATTTATTCCAATTCTCATTATAAGGACCCCAAATATATCTTATACATTTAAAAATTTGATCATTACATCAACTAAATATAATAGAGAATCTATGATTCAATGAAAATTATCTCCCAGATTTCAACTAAAATAAAATTATTTTTAAATTGATTACAAGGATGTTGTATTACAAACATTAAGGGAATTATACTAATATAGAGTGGGATTTATGATTAAATTAAATGAAAAAATATTAATAGATTATTAGATACTGACTGAATATCCTCTCCAAAATTTCTAAAAATAAATGATTTATATTTTTATAAATCCTAATAATGTATACTTATTTCGATATATAAATTAATCATTTCATATGTTTGGGTTTAATTCATGATAATTTGCTTAGAATCATAGAGACAATTGATAATCCTTTTAATCTCTCTCTATGATTTGTTTTAATTCCAGAATCAGATTTATGAAATTCTTGGGGAATTATAACCACATTTGAAATATGTAATAGATACCTAAATGTTATGAAATTTCTTAAATATTTAGTAAAAAAACATGTATAATGAAGTTTAATAAATAAAAGACATGAAATAATAAAATAACCATACATTATAAACATTGATCCTTCATTTTGAGACATAAAATCCCGCCATCGATGGATACCTCTATAGTGTTATACGACTACCCAAACACCAGTATAACCCTCATCTCTTCTGAAATATAAATATAAAGGGCTTTCCATGAAAAGTTTTCATTAATTAATAAATTATTTATTTTTTTAAAAAAATCCAAAAAACATACTTTATCCATAGAACACTAACATAAAAAAATATTAAAATATCACCTTAAGAGAAACACTCTATTATATGCTCAACATAAAGGTATTTTTTAATACAACATTTAGTTAAGGGTGAATTTATAGTCTTACTCTTTTTAGGAAGAAATTATGTTTCTTTTTAATACCTCTCATAATTTTCAATTAAACTAATAAAGCATATCATTTAGTTAAAATTAGTATAGATAAATATTGTTATACAAAAATGGGTGTCAGATTCTAAGAACTTTAATATCCATTTTGGTGTGAAAACCTAAACTAGTAAAAAATCATTTAATGAGTTTCAATGGTTATATTAATTATATATAGTCAATGACCCCAATAAAGGATGCTCATTGGAGATATTGTGATATGGTTTTTAGAGTGGATGTTATCTGGAAACTATTCTACTATAATTCTAGACATTTAACCTTTTATTAGGTTTTTCATTTTATTATAGATTCAATTGTCCTAATTTTATTCATAATTGAAAAATTTGATGATGTGTGGTGGAGGATTAATAGTGATGAGGTAAAAATTTAGTGATATTATATTAGGAGATCACCCAAGTTTAGTCTTTTACATTATTCATATATTGTCATTATAGTTTATGTTGTTCTATTTTCTAAATCACTTGATTCGAGTAACCTTACTAATTACCATATGAGTTTTTCATTATATGTTTACCCCAATATCCAAAATGGGTTTGTTAGGGATGGCTGAGTAATCCTTATTTATCTTTCTCAATTTTAGATTCAGTATGTGTTTTTGTTTCATGTGGTGATAGTATTTTTCATGTGAAGGGGATGTGATGTCAAAAAAATGATAAATTTATATAGTGGTGTATGGTTGTGGTTGTGTATCTAATATATGGTCATGGTTATGAATATTGTTCTATGTGTTATATGATTATGGTTATGTAATATATAGTTATGTGGATATAGAATGGATGTGGTAACTAAGACATATTGACTTGAGGAATGAGGGTGTCATGTTCAGTGGGGAAGTGGGTGATGGTTAGAATTATCATTATGTTATTTTAAAATTATAATATTATACTTTTCTTTACATTTTATGAGTGATCCGTGTTGAGGATAGACTATATTTTCCTATTATAGTAATGTATTAGTTTTACTATTTATTCATAGATATCATATTATTATTAAACAACATTCTTATGAATATTCTTAAGAAGGATCTATATTAATATACATTTTTACTCACCCCAATCATCAATATCAAAAAAAAAATCTTCTTCTTATGGTGGAGTAGGTTTATTATGATGGAAATTACTATCATATGGTGTTTATTCTTGGAATAGTAGTCATTGTCACATGAGCCTCTATTTTTTATTTTTTTGGTTACTTTATTTATTTTATAAAATTACATGTATTTTACATTATGGATTGGTTTGTTATTATTATATATAATTTATTGGTGGGTTTCTTTTTCAATCCAAAGCTATAGAGAGTAATTTCACCCATTAATAGACTTATATAACTTGATATTATTCATCTAACAATATAAATTGGATATAGTCTTTAGTGGTATTAATTTGAATCATCACTTGGCTAAGAGGGATTCAAGTAAGGATGGGTCATGAAATGGTATAATCAAAACCTTGGTTGGGGGATTAGGATAGATTTTAGAGTTCATAAATAATAATAATTATATTGGGCTGTAAGGGAAATAGTAATATTCCAAAATTATATGTAATATTGGAAAAGGATATTTGATATGATGGATACAAGGCCCATGTGATCAGACGTAAGGAACTATGTCACATTGATTATTGTGAAAATACCTTTCATGTTCTAACCTATTTTTAATTTTATAAATTCTATGTATTTTAAAAGAAATTTAATTATTATATATTAAATGAAAACCGTATCCAATTCTAATGATTTATTTTGTTTTTTATATAATGATGGTTGTTGGAAGGAATCTTGATGTGGTTCAATTGGGTAATGTGTGGTAGGATGATTTGATTGATCAAATGTTGTTTATCCTTTGAAAAATTGTTCATGTAGGAAGGAACTATGTTAATTTTAGTGTTATATTTTTCTAAATTATAATCTAATATTTTCTAATCATAGAGTAATTTGTGGCTAGAGGAGCACGTGATTTATTTTGGATTGATCTATGTGAAGTCATGGCATTATATTATTATTGATATTAAATTTTTATGTGGAGCTACTTATAAATGGTGTATTATTATTATTATTGATCTTGATGAGAAAAAGGTATCTAGGGAGAATTTTTGAAGTCATTTTCAGAAAAAATTTCTATCATTAATATTATAAATGGTGTATATAAATTAGTTTCTATCTCTCTAAAAGGGTAACATGAGTTCACAGTAACATGTACTATAGTTCCTGAACCACCATTACTACATTTTCCATTTTCTTCTAAAAGAGAAGGCTAGATCATTGAATTTTGAAGTTTTATTTCATATAAATATCTAACACTATGTTACTACTTTTAAATTTCTAATATATCATAAGGTGTTAGTGATACATGAGGTGATAAGGTGTATATTATAGTGGATGTGAAAATATCATGAGGCAATTCGTTATGACTATTTTAGAGGTATATATATGAATAAATTCTCTTATTCATCTATTCATTTGAGATTTTTTATGGAGAGACAGAAACAGATTTCATCTTCACATTTCTCTATAGGTGGAAGCTTTTGGGATTCCAATATGTAATTAGTATGGATTCTTTTTTCTAATGGAGGTTGAGGCCTATAAAAATTCTAGTTTCTGAACATTATTGGTATTTAAAATAGGATAGGCTGTCTATTTTTTATGTATAATTATAAAAAGTCTCCTTTGAATTTTTATTAGTGGTAGCATGTTCAGTATCTATTTTGGTAGTAGTGAGATGGTTAAGGAATAATAAATCTAATTACTAGTCTTCATACTCAAACAAATTTATTTGATTGTATCCATTGAGGTAATCATCATCAGGGGTAGTGGATACAAGGAAAGTTTTTGGTCAAATTCATACTAATGAGTTTATAATTCATGGTGGACCTGATGTTTTTTGTATTGCCATATTTTTATCTTATACCAAAGTAAATGTATTAGTTCTTCAAGAATATATATAATTATTATTTATAAAAAAATTGATATAATATTTGGAACATATGGTTGATATATTTCCAGTTTCCTTGGCGTTGAATATAATATTTCAAGTTCATTCTATCTTATTTGGGGTATGATATAGTTCTTTGTAAATACTAAGGATGTTTCCATTACTAGAAGAGTTCCTAATAATATAGTTAGATACATATGATATCATATTTACCTTGTATTGGTTATATTATATGTAATATGTTATATATTTATATTGAAAGAGGGTATTTTCTATGATATAGAAGGTGAGTTCTTAGTCTTCATTAGTGACCAAGATCATCAGATGGGTCATAGGTGTTCAAAGGATATTTACCACATTTATAATTTTTTATATTGTATTCTATGGGTGTTCAAGAAGTCATTTTTCTTCAATTTTTAAGAACTTCCTGATATTTTTATGTAATAGGTCTTGATAGTACCCCCTAAACGTGACATTGAGTTTGTGATAGATTTCCAAACTTACGTGTATTTGATTTCCAGTTCTCTTTTTAGGATAGAGCATTAGATGCTATGAGAGTTACACATTTTTATTGATGATTTACTATTAAAGGATTTTTTCTTTCCCAATGATTTTTTTGTAGGATATCTGATGTTTTTCATGAAGAAGCAAGATGGAAGTTCATGGTTTTATAACGAATATCACTTGTTGATTCATGTAATAGAAAAGAACTATTATCCACACACCAGTATTGATGATTAATTTAGTTGGTTTAAAGGACTTATTTGGTTCTAAAATATATATTTTTTTATATATTTATCATCAGATGAGGGAGAAGAATGATTAAATCCCTAATACTACCTTCATGTGTCATTATATAAACTTTTGGTATGTGATTATCATTTTTAGAGTCATGAATAGTAATTTTTTCTCCGGGAACTAATGAAGTAATTTTTTTGTGAGATCCTAGATTTTTTTATAGTGTTCATCAATGAAATTATGAATTATTTGATATGAAATTTGGATAATTCTTATAATTTTTTTGTTTTTATATGTATTTTGATGACATAAGTTGTACATATAGATGATAAAAAATTCACGTTTTGGACTAATAAGGTTTATCTCATTAGTTATGTCATGCCTCAAATTTTCCTAATATATGATCATTTAATAATTTATGTAGTTGTTTCATAGGTTTATCTTAATATTGATATTGAGGGATGTATTTCCCTTGGTATTTTTTGCTATGAAAGGAGGGTTCGAATTGATTTATCTCATATTTTGGAACCATTTATATCTTTCATTATGAATGATCACGAATTAAAATGGAAAATAATTGTTAGTAGTCATTTGAATATATAAAAGATACATGTACCAATTATTGTATCATTTACTTCCCAAACATGTTATTCTTATTTGAGGACTTTTTATAATCATTTTGTAATAGTTTGGGTCTTCATTTTGTTTTGTAGTGGGTGGTGATGTTTTGTATGTCCAAATAGTTATGTAATGATGAATATGACTACATTATGAATGATCATGTTCTTTTAATGAATGTATGTCAATTGAAAATATATAATGAATTTCATATTTATGGGTGTTTTATAATATTCATCTATTATAAGATTATTTACTATATGTTTTCATACTGTTATTTGAATTATCCATAGTGGAGGTGGGTGGAGTTCTTATAGGACAATGAAATGGATATGTTCAACATTATAGGGAAGGAAAATATGGAAACTAATGCACTGAGTTGTAATTCACAAGGTGATATTGTTTAGGATATTGAATATGATTGGAGGATGATTGAAAATATTGTATATTTGTATCTGGATATAGAGGATGGAAACAATGTGGATTTATTATAACATATGATGGTTCATTCTTCCATGCGGTGAAATGTAAAAGAGTTTCAACTAGGAGATCATAAGGTAGATGTGTGGAGAAATCATATTATTTTGGAAATTATCCAAAGGGTTAATTAAATTATGTTAAATGTCAGCTTATTTTTCATGGCAATCTATTGATTCCATTAGTGATGTATTATGAAGTCTTACATGAGCTTTATAACTCTCCTCTAGTTGTGTATTATAGTAATTATAATATATACATATAATTTAAAAATATATTCTAGTTGTTGGGGATGAATAGTTTAATGGTTCATCCTATGTCTTGGTGTTTTATTAGTTTGAGGATGATGGTTTAGTAGACAGTTAATGATTAAATGTAAGTCAATTTTAATATAATGATATTTTTATGGATTGTGTTACAACATAACCTCTATATTTTTAGGGATGAGAGACCATATAGTTGATCATGGATTAGTTGATGAAGTTGGATAATTTTATGGAAGTTGGGATATGATTTTGGTGGATTCTTTAGATGGGGTTTATTTGGGTATGGTTTTACAACTAAATGGATTTCTAAGGATGATCATCTCTTATTAAGACCTTATTTTTTCCCTCAAGGGTGTGTAAGTGTTTTTATCAATATTATAGCTCTATGTTATACCTTATAACTATTTCTCATTCATATATATATATGGATGAATAATGAGAATGCTCTACGAAATAGTGGAAATGATGCATATATTTTTTTTGATTATAGATATTCACGGGGGAATATTTTTCCTTTAATTTGGTTTCCCTATTATTATATCTATCACTCATGAACTATTATGAGTCCATTAATGGAATTGTATAGGAATATAATTTTATATTCATTATTATTTACTATGTTTAGTTATTTATTAATTATATGACTTGATATGGTATAGTTCATGGAAGAGAAGATTCGGGTGATTTATGAGTGGATGAAACCTTCTCAAGACATCTAAAATTCATATAAAATTTACTTGAGGACACCTATAATGTTTATGTTTAGTTATTAGGTGATTAAAAATAATTCTCCTAATCATGGGTAATAGAGGTTTAGTATAGGTAGAAATATTTATTCCCAGTTTATTAGACCTTTTAGGTGCTAATGTATGCTTATGAGGTGGTGTATGAGTAAAATTTTCTTCTAAATTTGGAAAATATTAAAATGTTTTCATGTATGATATCTTTTAGGATAAATACAATATGGATCACATGTCATTAATTATGGATATTTGTATATTTATGATGATGGGATTTTTGTGGAGTGTCCTGTTGAGATTTTAGATCATCGTGAGAGTGTTATATGAATATGTTTCAGTCCTTTGGTTTATGTTCTATAGCTGAATAGTGGCTTGGAGGAATTTAAAAGGGATCAAGTTTTATAGATTTAATATCAGTATCCATAGCTATTTTTAATCTAGTTTTTATTGATATTTTAATTTATTTCTACATGATTTATTTTTCACTTTTCTATAATTTGAACCTCTATGATGATAAGTTTCTTGTTTGACAGGAATCTCATGAGGTGTTTTGTTTTGTATTTATTTATTCATGTTTTTTATGATTCTATATGATGGTAGTCATTTAAAAGGTATATTATATACAGGGACATGTTTTCATAGTACTCTACCTTATGCTTTTTATCACATGAAGTGTGCTAAGTGAGTTTGGAGGTATATTGAAAAAGAGATGTAATATTTGGGATTATATATCAACTAATCATAAAATCACACTAATATATCCTCTAATTTCCTTTATTTTATATTTTTTTTATGATTCTTATAATTTTTCCATGGTGATATGGGGTAGTTTCTTTATTTAATGTATATATTAGTTGAGGATTTGAAAAACTTATGAGATTTATACTATTATGTTTAGTGTATGGATAAAAAATGCATTACACTATGGCGCACATTGGTTTTATTGATTTTGAATAGTAGTTTCCCCTGATAAAGGGGAAAGGTAGGAGATATTGTGTTATAATTTTAGGAGTTATATATTACCCATACCAATTGAATTATGACTCAATAAATTGTACCCTAATTATGTACTTTCTCCTTTTTATTATAAATTCGAGTATTCTCTAAAATTATTTTTTATTTCTTTAAATTCCTCTAAATACTTTAGATCCTTATTTCATTACATATCAAAATATTATTCTATCCATTTTTGGATTGATTTCATTCCTTATATGGGGCCATAATATCATTGATTGTGTTATTTACTATCATTTCCTAATATCATAATTATCATACACCTTATTTTTCATTTTTTCTATAACTGGGTATGTTTTATAAGATCAAAAGGTGTGGTATTGATGTATTATTATATTCTGTATAGTTAGTTGAGGATCTATATGAGTAAATTAGTGCGTGATTATTAGTTTCCTTTATTATTTTTTTTGTATCACTGATTTTGTTTCCATATATAGAAGATTCATAATCTTCCTTTTTATTTCTATGTTAATGTGGAATTACTTTTATTTTTTTTCTTTGGGTAAATATTTTGAATTGATAAAATGAAGATAATTAATTAGATATAAAATTTTTAAAGGTGAAACTAAATTGTATGCGTTTACATGATTTCCAAGAAGTTATTTATGTGTTCATTTTATTGTTATGATGAACATGTTACTATGATTTTGTTGTTGTTATTATTGTGCATATATATGTTAATAATTGGGAAATGACTGAAATATGTCATTCTATAGAAATATAATATCTGGAAATTTTTATTTATGTTTAATATGTCAATCATGAATTTAAAATTAAATTAATAATATTGATATAAAAAACTACTTATTTAATATTTTGGATTTATTTGTATTTTTTTGGGGTTAGTGGTAGTATTAGTGTGTTTATATTATTATGGTAGAGTATGGAATAATATAATGTTATGTTGGGGTGATGGTTTGATGTGGTTGACATGGTTTCACATTATTAACGATGTAAAAGTGTCACAAAAGATCCTGAGTGTTTTTATTATGTTTTCTAATATTGTGTTATGGTTATGTTGAAGATTTAGTATGTTATAGTTTCATTGGGATATAAAAATTAATATTTTACAAAGTAAATGAGAAGTTAAATTGGAAATATGTTGTGTAAAATAAGTAAATAGGTAAATATAAATGAGGGATTGGCATAGTAATTAATAATTCAAATTAAATAATAAATTAAATTGTTTTATAAGATGTTTATAAGTTATAATGTATAATTTGATATGTGATTTCTTGGCTTATAGAGTAAATATAATAAATTAATCTAATGTTTTTTATGATGATAAAATGTGGAAGTATGATTAAAATAATTTATATGGTTGAGGTATTATTTTTGGGTGGTTGTAGTGGTGGTTTTTGCAGTGTTTAGAGATATTATTTATTTATTATGCATGTAAAGACCATCATAATGATAATGTTGGTTGTGGTGATATTTTGATAACAGATAACCCCAGGTTTATCTTGTGCAGTATTCGTATATATTCATTATGGTTTATATTATTTCTTGCACACAACCTTTCGATTGAGATATCGATAATAATTCCAATATGATGTTTTTAATGGATATATCCCAAACATGTAGGATGTTTGTGATACAAATGAATTATTTAACTCACTTTCCCACTCTATCTTCTAGATATTCTACATATTGTGATGGAATGAGGTTATTTATGTGATAAATAGAGGTTATTTGATGGTGATGAAACAATGTTGTTATGTGGTGGTATGTGATTGTGGTTGTGATGTGTGGTATATGGTTGTGTTTATGTAGATGTGGAGGTGATGTGGTTATGTAGTACATATTAATGATTATATGGTTATGGATTTTTATGGTCAAATAATCTATGGTTACATGGATATGGATGGTATGGGAGAGTCAATACATATGCAGATTGGTCAGGAAAGAGATAAGTTTAATGGGGAAGTTTTTATGGGGTACCATTCTCAATATATTATGTTGATATTATATTACAATTATTTTTTTGGGGATTTTATTAGCGATCCTTGGTGAGGGTGTGTGATAGTATACTTTTTTATATAATGGGTTGATTTCATTGTATATTCTCTAAGGATTTATAATTCTTCTTATGAATTTACTTGACAGTTTCTGGGGAGGATCCTCTTAAGCATACTTATTTAAGCATACCCTATCATTTGAATCCTTTTTTATGAATTTTATGGATAATTTGGTGATGAAGTTAGACATTTCTAGATCATGGTATCATTTCATTATGAATGAGTCATTCTTATAAACTACGTTCTTTTTGGTATTTATTTTGGATAATTTATTTCTAATATAACATTAGATTCACCACACATTTTAAAAGGTGTTGGTTTACTATATAGAGTTTATTGGTGATTTTCATTATCGTTGTTTGTATTTAGATTAAAATGAATTTAGATAAAAATGTTTTATACCCACGATACTAGTCATCATCAAATGGCCTATTAATGGTGGTCTTTAGAGGTTACACTTGTCTTCACCCCTAGCTCATGAAGGGTTTTTGTATATACTAGTCATTTTTAAAACTATTGTATTGTAACAAGTATTATTGAAAAATGGGTATTATTGATGTGGTAGAACTATAAAAATTTGGTATTTTTGTAACAACACAATTCTAAATGGGGTTCTTCATGATACATTTAAGAACCCCGTGCCACTTGTAATAGGTTAGTTGTTTTGTGGTTCAACCCTTTTAGGGGTTGTAGCCAGATCTAGTTGAACCCTCCAGTTTGCGTGTAGTTTCTATTGTGTGTATCCATCTAGACCCTAATTGTTATTGTTGTTATTGTTTTTTAATGTTGTTTTTGTTGTATTTGTTGTTTCTTATGAACAAGAGTTTGTAGTATAATGGTAAAACCATTTATCATACCTGTAGAATATCAGGAAATAAAATCCGGAATATTAACAAATTTCTCATTTAAGGGGTCTTTTAACATTTATTTCATGCAGGTTACTCGTTATATGTGATTAATTCATATATATTGTTTCTGTTATAAAATCCACACACCAGTTCGTATTGAAAAAAATGGGTTGGTTAGTTTTGTGATGAAACTATCTAAATTCCAAAATAAGTTGAGGGTCCAAATGATATGGGAACTATAAAGACAATACATGAATCCAATAGCACTTGAATTATAAATATATATGTGGAATAGATAAAATAAATTTTATTATTTTTTAAAAAATGATGTTGATTCTCAGTAACATTATCAATGTTGCATAAAGTTTTTTTATAGTAGTATTAGTCCTCATATATTCATGCTAAGGGAATCATATACATGTGGATCCACATGTGGTGAAAAATTTCCAAGGAACAAACCAATTATCATACATTAAGAAAAATGTGACATATTTTCATTGATGTATGAATAAGAAGACCGGTTGAAAAACACTAAAAATAGGTCATATTTCAAACCGATGAGAATATAGGAATTACCATACTTGAACGGATAAATAAGGGATATTTTCAATGTTGAATAACAACTATAAATATTTTTACTATTTAAAATTTTATGTTTACTTAGAAAATAATAATGGGTCTCTTTGGTTAGTATAATAAAACATTAAGGGGTGTATAGTTTGACCCACTTGTAACTGATCAGTTTTTGTGTGTCTTTGATCATTTTATAAATCATTGTATCTATAAAGAATAAATATTATTATTTATTTTAGTTTTTTTGTTTCTTATTGTTTTTATTCATTATATGTATAGAACATTATATTCATCCTAAGGATCTTCTAACTCCATCTCATGAGCTACCAAATTAAATCAAAGAGCCAACAATATCACTCGAGCTCCATGTCTATATAACCACCCGATTGTCATTTTTCATATTGCACCACCATTATCTACATTCACTCAACTACACTAATATCATGAGCCAACATCCCTCTTATAATATCCAACATTTTTTTATGAAACCTAAGAATCTCCCAAGACCGATCTCTCTTCTCTTTTACATTACATAGTATAAGTGATTCTAATCCATTACAATCATTCAAGACACCTTTATTCTAGAAAGGTCACCCCACCCTCATCCCCTTAAAATATAACACAGTATGATTGGGTTTTGATATATATCAGGATAATGTAGCAGTTATGGTGTGTATGATGGTCTTCGTCAATAGAAAAAAGTGTTCATGTTGGTTGATTAACATCATTGATGAGCATCATTAGAACACCATTGGAGTGTTCCAATTATGATTACCTTAGGTTACCAACATATAATATAATAATCATTAATATTTTAATGGGAAAAATAATTGAAGATTTTGATTCATTAACGGCATGTACATAATTACAATGATAATTATTCAATATATGTTCAATTCAAATAATTGACATGTTAATTGTGAAAACATGAGAATAAATAGGTTCTCATGTGGGACATTCCCTTATTTTTATTTTTCTAGTTGTAAAATGTTTTTTTAATTATAACTATTTGAATTTCAGATTAATTTTAATGTCTGTGCACGACATTATTTATGTTCTATTTTTTATTTTCATTATTTACCTGAATGTATTTTTTCAGGTGTTGTCCCACGTTATTTATACCTCCATAATATTTTTCCATATATCATAAACAATAGAACATTGAGAAACTATAAAAAAATTTATATGCTCATAAACCATATACTATATCATTCATATCTTTAGAATAGATATTATACTCAACCACATATTCAACAGTATGATGTTTAGGTTCACCAGTAGATACCTTGTGAGGTATCACTAAGTTATGGTAAACATTGAATCCCAAATTATTAAAATAGTCAATCGCTTATATTTCTTAGAAGCAATAATTTTTTCCATTTATGTAATGTTCACTAAGTCTATAGTTACCTTCTCTCAGATCATCTATCTTAAAAACAATGTTAAATCAGTATGCTTTGACTGATAAGTAGAGTAAAAAAATCAACTCTGATACCAAGTGTTGCATCAGGGTTTTGAATTATAATGAATAAATAGGGTTTTTAATTTAGATCTGTAATTTCAAAGTTTAAAAATTATTTCTTCCCAAATGAATAAATAATTTATATCTTAAATTATAATTAATAAGATATCCAACCGAAATATCTAAAAAAAATAAGGGACCAGGAACAAAAAAATTATAGTTGGATTGATTTTTGAATCAAAATTACCTAATACACTTCCCAAACACCAAATACATGTATGGTTATTTTATTCAGATCCATTAACTAGGGATATCCCTACTAAGAAAAAGAATATAGAACTTCATCCTTTTAAAATAAAATAATTTATCTTACTAGTTTTTTATATAATAATTATCCTTGTATATATACAACACATAATATGATAATCTTATACTTAAGAAATTAAAAAAGATGTAAAATTTGTTTCATAATGGCATTACATTGTTTTGTAAAATCAAAACTAAAAATGTATAAAACTTATTTCATGAAAAAATATTTATCCATTGTGTATCTCAGAATAGATTGAAGGCTATATACATATCTAATAGAGCACATAATTTTTATTATATTTTATACTTATACATCCTACAATAATTAAATATTTTTAGACATAATAAATGTTATACATAGTATAATAATAAATATATTTAAGAATTAGTAAATTAGTCATTCATGTGTATTCTAAAATAATATCACATAAATAATTATATATTTATGTATAATTAATATTTTTTATCAAAAAACACTATATATAATAAATTTAATTGACTTTATCAAAAACAATTTACCTTGAAATAAATATAAAAAATTAGAATAATCACAACCATTATAACCAATTCAATATTCTATAAAAACCCTGATATAAACTTGTTCAAACCTTATTAAAATAATTTCCTATTTTATAAAACATTTCAATGATTATTAAATATATCTTATCAATCAATAACCAAAAATATCTTCAAAAATATGTTTCAATTTTAAATATGTAAGAATAAGTTATTAAATTAAATTGTAAGAATACTTTCATTTATTATAAAGCATATATAAGAATGCATAACTCATTGAATATGTATGAATATCATTTTTAGACACATAAGAATAAATCTATGATTTTTATAAAATGTAACACTTAATACTTAACTTATTTCTAATACATTATACTAATTATAAAGATATTCCAATACATAATATCTTGTACTTTAAAATATTTTGATGTATAAGAGTAAATATATCTTTGAACATGATATGTTATAGTAACGTTATCATACATAATAATAAACATTACACGTGTAATATACCATAAACTTTGAATATTTGACACATAAGAATAAATTTCAATTTTCACCACATTAATTATAGTGAAATGAAATAATATACATCCAATGAATTCGTTTCATAGTAAATTATTGAAAATAAAAAAATCACAATGAATTTAATTATAATAGGGAATAACAAGAGAAAAATCCAATCATAATTTATAAGGCATGAATTAATGATCAATCAAGGAAGGGATATCAATAAGAAATTTAAATCTTAAAATTAAAGGAAATATAAAATAGAATTTAATAGAGAATTATATTCAGAAAATGGAATAATATAGATAAATTTGTGGGAAAATTAAAAATATAAGTTATATTGAAACAATAAGTTCCATACCTTTGGTCTTTAATTTCACAATTGAACTCATACTTCATTGAAGATTCAAATATTACATTAAAGTATTTCACTACAATAAAAAATTTAGTACATCATGTTATAACTAGGGGCTACCAAACATGATAAAATACTATATGGAATATAAAATGGGTATATTATTTAGAAAAAAACAACAACAATTTGTTAAAATAAGTGGTGTAAGGGTCTTTCATTGATACTATTTAGTGGTATTTTTTAACATTATCATTCCTCATCGAATAATGAATTTAATTTTTGTGTGGATAGTGATACATAAATTGAAATAAGGAATGATCAACATTAATTTCTCATGAACACGTGTCTCAATACAATGTCTGATTATTTTTTATTATGTTATAAATATGTTTTTAAATACTTATCTTTTTTACCCTATTTACATATCAGTTATAATTATTCCCATGGTAACTTGTTTTTTACTATAAAATAATATTTTAACACTTATATAATATCCATATTATGATTCCAAAAAAGGAATACAAATTATTAAACTCATCCCCAAAGCATGATTAAAGTAATTTTTAAGTAAATAATACTTAATATATAGAAAATACAAATTTTCATGTTGACAATATTTTCTTTGACAATGAATGTCTATTTTTATTTCTTATCAATTTATATTCATTAGATGTTAAATATTTTTTTGTTAATTATATATATTTTTTATCTAATAAGTATTACATGTCTATTATAAAAACATTAATATAATCATTTGTTACATATATCCCTAGTAGATATAAAATGGTCACATTAACTTTGGTCTATTCTTAAAAATTTCCTTATATACTCTTATAAATTCACTCATTATATTCCATTATATAAAAATTAAACAATATTTATAATATTTTTCCCTATTTAAAAATTATAATAAATGGTATGATATTCATGGGAGACTTTGTAAAATAGCATTTTAAATTTTTATTATTCTAATTTACACGTATTTATTTTTATATTTTATCTGTATAAATTTTTTTCAATATATCATTCATGTAATTCCTTAATATAATTATGTTTCTTTATTATGTGATATAATATTGTACCAGAAATAAATTAATACTTTCTCATTTATATCTATATTGTGTTTGATTTATTTCAAACATGTATTCAATTATATACATTGAAGATAATAATATTTTTATTTTGTTTATGTAATGAAATTTATTACCAAAACCTATGATGTTATAGTAATGATTCATTAATATAATCATTTAAACTTTTAATATCGTCTTTTACATTTTTAAAATTTTAAATTGACATAAAAGATCACTTGAATCCTCATTAATATAAAAACATAAAAGTTCAATTATATTTATTTATCCAGTAATTCAAAAATAAAGGCATGATCCCAATACATTAATTATCAATAACAGGATAAATAACCCCTGAATTATCTTTCATGAAGCTCTAACAATTTTTTTCATAATTTATAATTTAATTTTTGTTCTTAGTGAACTAAAATAAAGGGTAAATTTAACATAATATTGGATGTATACATTATGTCAATGATGCATTCTCATGCATGTGCCTTTAATCCTTCATTGATGTCAACATAGTGATGTTTAATCATTTAAAAATAGTGATTTACAAGTAAAAATAACCTAAAATTATCATCCAAAACTTTATTAAAATCTATCATTTGATTAATATTTGCTATTAGATAAAGATACATTATTACTCATTAAATTTTTATATTCACCATATTGAAAATTATAAAAACGGTATTCCTTTACCTCATGACCACTGTGAAATTTTATAAATTTTTCTATCTTAATAGATAATTGATGTAAGTGTTCATAAATAACTACACCACTCATTGATGCATACAACATTAAAGTGCTTATTATGAAAATAACATATAACATGTGATTATTTTTTGATGTAGTAGAAGTCATGTCCTTATTATAATAGAGAATCCAAGAATTTATTCCTCTAGTTGTATCATTGGTTCACAAAAAATCACCACATGAAAGATTTGGTATTCTGAGTGATAGTGTGGTGGAACATAGAGACATACATTGTTCATCCTTTAATTCAATAAGGGATTCAGAAGTTCGCTATTTGTTATTTAGTGGGAGGGAGGAGGTTTTTTCTATCTATGACATAAGATAATTTATAGAGTATCCCTATTATGCACCAAGAAATAATATGATAATAATATTTAAGTTGTAGAATAATCTTTTGGATAATATTCTATAATTTCACAACAGTCCATTATCAAATAATCATTCTATGTTAGACACCATGTCTAATAATAATAATAATATTAATATTTTTTCAATTAAATGTATTAATTCAATTTTAATTTGTTAAATAAATAATTCAATATTTATTTAAATGATGTTAAATAAAATTTATCATTTTTGTTGATCCCTTAAATAAATCCATCTATATTCCCATTGAATTTATCAAACCATGTATAATAAAATAATTAATAAAATTATATTAGTGATCCAATACATAAAAATATATTACATTCACCATACGCATGAATAAATATTTATTTTAACATTATTATAAAAAATAAAAAATAATATTAATAATTTCAATAAAATAGATTATAAATAATTATTTATGTCACATAATGAATAAAAAAATAAGAGAGAAAACTCACCTAACATATTCTTACCTCACATATTTTGTGATTAAATCAATATGATTAACTTAACATAAATACTTATTATTCTATAATATGATAATAATATTTATTCTGAATACTAAATTTAATATAATTTAATGAGATTCTAGAGATACCTTGTTTGTGACCCTCTTGACCGGTTTCCTAGTGGAATTATATAAATTAAATAAAATCTAAGATCATCATTCAAACAACATGTCAAGGAAACGACAATGAAATAATTTATTGTCGCAATAATGAGAAGATTCCAACAAATCATACGATGTAAGTTTTTCCATTTTTCTTGGTATCTCATCTAGAAAAATTCTTACATATGGGATAACCCTTTATGACTAATTCATCTTCTTTTTGAATTTCAAAATGTTGTTGGATGACCATTAACCATGATTTTATATGATAGTTTAATTTCAATGAAATGGATAAATATATCTTCATCCATTGACTCAAAATGAAAAAAAATTATTTTAATATATAATTAATTTCATATCACTTATGACTCCTCACATGTATGATAACTCTCTGGATTCATATTCCATCAATTTTTTTATTAATATGTAAAAGTATGTGGATCATGATATACTTGAATAGAAATCTCAAATATAAAAACCAATACACACATTCATAAATAGTAATTTCCAATGACATATAAAGATATGGAATTATTAATGGAGGTTCTACCCCTAAAACATCCCTTTACAAAAATACTATGTGACAACTACATGAAAATAATTCTTAATGCATTTTGTGTCTCTTACACCTGATATCCAATAATCATATGTGCCTCATCAATAAAATGTCATCTAGACCATAGGACATGTGTTTAAGAATATTTTCATACGATTTCATGGAAATTATTATATTTAAAACTACAACAACCTTTAAATATGAAAAATATTCTATGGAAGTTATCATATTAATGTTATACATACGAACAATAATCATGTGATAGGATATTTATCAATATTATGGAAATAAAAAGTATAAAATTAGTTTGTTCTAGAGATAAAAAACAAAAAGACTAAATTTTTTTCTAGTATTCCATGTTCCTTTATGTGTTTACATTGTTTTTAGTGACTTCATCCAGTTGAGAAAAATCAATAAAGAGGTTATACAAATGAAGTATATTCTTTTTCCATTGATGTGACCTAGGATCCTTGGCTAGAACCACTACTGTACTATTATCAAAATATATGGTGATAGTATTTATACTGTCATGTATAACACCATGATCCTAAAAGAATTTGTGTATCTAAACTATTTATTTGATGGCATCATTAATTTCAATATACTATGACCCTTTTTAGAATCATCGACCACAATCTACATAGAACTATTGCAGCTCTAAACTCCACCCTTAAATAAAATAAATAATTTGACTTCTTTTTTAGATCATTATAATCTATTTTGAAACTAGAATCTGTTTATCCCCCAGAACCCAGTTTATAATATCCTCTATAAACCAAGAACATATACTATGTATGTCTATTTTACATCAATATATTATTTACATCCAACCATTACAGTTCTTCTAGGAATTCTTGACGTCATCCTACTACAATCAAGGTGTAGGTAACTATAATCATGTTACATAAGATGAAAAGCATGATGGATCCAATTTTAACTACGTAAAGTATTATATTCATTCTATCTCCCTCCTCTTATGTTTGAGTAAATTTTTTATTTTATATATTTGCACCTTGTTATATAAAAAATACACTATTGGATGATTGTATATAGAACATCTTCAATACCTTATCAATGTATATGGCTTTAATTATTCTACGAAACCTCCTAGATCTATCTTAGTTTTTATTTATCTCTATAACATCCGCTTCATCACCTATATAGTTCATGGAGAATATTTTTTTAACCATTTATTAACTGAAGGTAATACATGTATATAATTTACCATAATTAATATGAAATCTTGAGAAACTTTTTAGAAAACTAATTCACTCTCAATAAACATTATATAGACACATAGATCACATAGATTCTTTATAAAACCAAATTGTCTTGTGATTTTATCCAAATAAATGTTCCATTATCTTGATGCTTACTTCTATCTGTAACTGGTTATCTATTAATATCATAACGTATTGTTATCCTTTGGTATCACAAACCCTTGTAATTGATTCATATAAACATATTCCACATACTTTTCAATATGAAAGGTGTTTTTGAAATCCATTTTCCAAATCACACAGTAATGGTAAGATCCTATAAAAATTAGATTTATAAGGGAACTTAGTAGTGAAATTAGTGAATAGGTTTCATTGTAGTCCATTTCATAATGTATCATAAACCCATTAGTAACCAATTATACCTTATAGGTACTAAAATTAACATTCATGTCATGTTTTTCCTTTATACTTATTTTCATATAGTAATATTTACATCTACTAAAGGATATACCAAAACCCAAGTCTGATTTTGGAAGATTTTATCCATTTAAGATTCTAAATATTCTTTATAATTTCAAACGTATAAGAAGTTTACAAATTCTATATAGGATTAATATTCATTATTTTCAACTAATTAATTGTCACCATCCTCAATGAATCAAAAAATATTGTGGAATTGTTTTCATATTCAAACTCTTATATATCATAACCTTCAAACTCGTTAATGGATATATTTCTCAAACTATTTTTTTATATGGGTTCTATTTCAGAAAAGGTGGAACATATTTAAACTACAACATATTTATTGGAAGTATTTCATAGATCAGATTTTAAATTTCATTATTATATACTATATATATTCCATTCACGCCTCAAAATGTCAGATTTTTTCTAGGGTTATCCTTAAACAAATATCTCATATCCCCACACATGAATATGTGAAAACCCAATTTCTTCTCATACAATGAATTTTATGTAATTAAACTTATATATTTAGCTGTAAATCATTTTTCTATGTATGTTATATTGTGTAATTTTTATCCCCAAAAGGATAACACATTATCTACATGTCTGTTCAATAATCTCGCCACGTCCAACAAGATTTCGTTCCATATTTCCCAAAAAAATCCCACGTTGGTGTATAAGATGAAGATAGTTTGGATATTATCCCAATCACTTTTATATAATGGATGAATTATTGGTATATATATTCCCCACTTTAATTATAGTATAGTTTCATTATATTCATTCCCTGATGATTTTATACTACATTCATGTATTCCTTAAATTTTTAAAAGGAATTGTACTTATGAAACATTAATATTATATATCATTATCTATAAAATTAATCTATAAAATTTATAAACTAATAGGATATAATTATAATTTAGACTGGAAATTGTATAAAGACATCTATATGAACTAATTATAGAAGTCTTGTAGCTGTATTTCCTTCTCCATAAAATTGAGATTTGGTTATTTTTCTCTATAATAATGAATGAAATTTATTTAGGGATTTTAGTTTTAAAAAATATGAACAAATTTCTTGATATAATTTGGTCGTACTCTTTTTATTCACAATATCAATCCACTGATTTCATAAATGGGTCTGATAAAATTATTTTTAATTTTATTTGTTATCTATTTATAAAACATGTTTTTTATTATAGTTTAAAAATAACTTTATTAAAATGTTCATCTCGTAACATAATATATAATTATAAACATATTATCTTTTATTTTAATAAATGAAAAAATCATCCATGTATAAACTAGGCACTTGAATGAAATTTTTGGTTACACCAAGCACATATTAGCAATTCATTAAAACTGTAACCAATCAAATAGAAAATTTCATATGATATACGACAATATCTAGTTTATCATACTCTACAGTCAGCTAAAATATCTACCTCACCTCTAGTGATCATCAAAAATATACTTTTTTTATACATTTGGATACAAATTTGAGAAAATAATTTTTTATTAAATACCCAATTTGTATAAATTTGAAGATTACACTCGATATAAAAAAAACCTATGGATTCCCGTTATTATCTTACACTGATGTGGTTATTATTTAGGTATTATATATTTCTATATGAAAAGTAAATTACATCCTAATATTTAACCATTTAATAAATATTTCACCTATTATAAGGTCAGTGTGAAGGTGCCTTAGATTTAGTGTTTCTTAAAAAAATTTCTTTTCCTCTTATTCAACCTATGATCAAATTTATTTTCATATTCATTTCATTATCATCAATAAAAATGAATTTCAAGTTATTATAGATTTACTTATTTATATAATTTATGTTTAAGTTAAAAATTAAATGTGAGAACCTCTACATATGTGAGGTGAATATGTGGAATGTTTACAACTCCTTTGATATCTGGAATCTTTGAATTCCTATAAAGTCAATGTAGTAAATCATAATAATTACATGCTGTAAAACTGGAAAGCCTTATTGTAGCATGCAAGTAAAGAGTTTCTTAGATATTTCACATCTAATTTTTTTTGTTTCACTTAATATAGATTACAGAGATGAGATAATAGGTGTATGAATCCTTTAATTTTTAAAACATTTGGATATCACTAATCAGGGATGATAACATGGGGAAATATATATCAAAGTAATTATACATGTGTTTATAGTATAAATTTTGTACCACCTCACTTTTCTCCTAATATAGATCACTAGGAACTATGGACTCCATTACATTAAACATTCACTCTTAGTATCATACTATGTTACAAAGCCTATAACTATTAGTGTTTTGTGCAAAAACTATTTCAAGGTCTATCATCATATCATTGTTTGTTCACAAAAAGTTATCTTTTGTGAGAGTTAATGATAAAAAGTACACTGTTAACATGTATTGTTAGGGTTAGGTATTGTAAGTAATTTAATTGTAATTTTAGTAGGTATATTGGTTCATTCATCATTAGTATAACAATATATCATCCAAAAACATAGATTAGTGGAATAATACCAAAGGTGTGAGTTCACTGATGGAAGATGAATTATTGAGTTTAGTTGATGAATCATTGTGGAGGAGAGGTGTTTGAATTATTAAGAGGTTTATCTTATGTTTGTATTATATGATTCACTTTTGATATGAATGATGAAATGAAACAGAGGGTAGAGGAACCATATAGTATCCAAATAGATGTTTTAATGTATTTTATGTAAGTATTTAAGTTCATGAGATCTTCAATATATAATTTAGAAATTTGGAAGCACTTTCTCATAGGATTATGAAAATGAAAAATATATATAATTTTTTTAGATTTAATTGGATATAATGAGAAAATATCACCAAGCATTGGTGGTTAGAATGAAGATGAATATGGAGATTTATTTTTGTTATATCAATGGGGGGAAACCCACAAAATCATATTAGTAGGTATGAATGAATAATTATATGAGGACATAAACAAAAATTGTGATGGAAAATATGTTTAATATTTTTATAATTCTATGATGATCAAGTCAAGGATAGATGAAGGAATAAAATTATCAAATGGATCTAACTGGACCAAATGGCTGAAAGGATGTGTCTTAATTAAGAGGAATACCAATGTGTGAATATTGATATCGAAAGATGAAATTAGGAAGGTTTGTGTAATAAAACTAGAAAAAGTATAGTGGAAAATAAAATAAATATAATATTTCATTTTTGGTAGATTTGTTTTAAGAAAGGATTCGGGTTATCAGAATATGAATTTCCATTGTAACCCTTGTATGTTTTTTCGATGGAATGAAATATGTGATATCATCATTATCCTATAAACATAGGTTAAAGGTAAAAATAATATCATTTTGTGTAATTTATGTTTATGTTGTTATTATTTCATGTGTCTTTATTTTTCCTATTCACATGTATGCTCATTAAGAAGATTATTAATTTGATTGTAACAAAATGTTATAGGATTTCTTAATGTAGTTTCTATGGTTCAAGATATTCCTAGATTCAATATTTTACGAAAAGGGGGATGTTTCTATTAAAGTAATAATTTATTATAGTGGTTGAATTTAGGATTTCTTTGAGAACTATGGGAAAATATTTTCAATGATCGTATTCTATAACCTTAAACTCATTGAAAAAAGAGGGTTCTAATTTTCATTTTGTATACCAATAGTTGGTATCAGAGTATGGTTATAGTTTCCAAACACATATCATATATAAAATAGATTTATGGTGTACAATTTTATTAATGGAATAAAATATAATTACAAGAAAATGATGACTTGAATATCTTGGTTGGAATTCTTTTGGTTTATCATGATTATGTGTTCATAATTATACTATATTAATTGCACAAAAACATGATGGTGGTACCTATTATTTTTCTTCGATATATAATGTCTTCCTCGAAACAGGTTTCATCTATAATTTTTCATTAATTGGATGGAATTCTATAAAATTGTTGGAGACTAATGAAAATTACAATTGACCCAATGATACCTTATAATGAACATATTACATAGGATATCATATATTTATTTTTAATAATTAGGTTGGCTTATCCTGGATTGATGATATGATGGTCAAGGATAGAGATTTTGGATGATGCATGTGTTGACACTTCTAGAGGGGTGTTATGTACTTTTGGATACAGAAGTTAGTTGATATTAAGGGAAAGTGAACCAAAATTTAAATACCGTAATAATATGGATTGTTAAAAATGATTTTAATTTGGGTAATATAAATAATACCGAAATTAGGTTTCAGGGAATTCATTATTAGAGTAGATTGATCTGAGTTCAATAGGTAGAAAATCAAGAGTCGTGATTCTGGAATTTAAAATTCTAGAGGTTCTCACTCAAATAGGTGTGAGGTGGTGATGTATAATGTCACCTTGTGTTCTCTAATTCTAATTTTTGTCAATAATTTTACTCTAGATTTTTATTAATCAATATTCTTTTAGTGGTACTAGGTCACACTTTCGTGATAATCTCTCGTATGTGATGGTTCTATCCCAAAAATGGATCTGAAGACGTATGTCACAATTCTTCAAAATAGGATTGGATGTAATTAGTAGGTTTTATGTAAGGGCATGAAATTTATTCACATTTTGTGAATAATGGTGATTTATATTGTGGATAGGTTCAATATACAAATTCAATAGTGTTATAATACCAATTATCAGATAACTATAGGATGGAATATAAGTCTTGTTTTTTGGAGAACATTGACGTGATAGTAGAGGATTTATGAGAATCATATTTCTATTTATTTATTGGATAAAAATGTGTTATCTAGTGAAATATGTTTTGGGAGTGGTTGGTGTTCTTGTTTTGGTGGTTTCTCTCATAGAAATCGCTTTTTTACAAAGTTCCTTCGTCATAAATTCACGTACAACCATAATTAATTAGACCAGAATCAAAAGGTTCAGAATATTCTAGTGTGGGTAAAAGATAGAGTTCGAATTGATAAAACATTAGTAGATAATTTAAACATTGAGAAAAGTACTTTGTTTTTCTCGTTTTACCATCTAATGAAGATAAATACTTGAACCATGATGAATCCAGATGAATGATAACCTAATGTTCTAAATCACATTATTTGGAAGTGGTTTTTACCCTAAGTAAATGATATTTTTATGAATCCCTAATGTAATGGAACTGGGATCCTCAAAGGATAAGAAACATGTAGAGGAAGTGTAATAAAATACCAATGTTTCCTTGATTTCATTAAATAATGTTTTTTAATGGGACTTCATGTTGTTGATGATAATAAAGATTTTTTGGATGATATAATTCTTTATGTAAGGTTGATTTTTTTGTTTCCCGTGTAGTTTTGTTTTCCAAAAATATTAAAACTATGAAATTGTAATGGCAGAGTATTTCGAAATGTTTATAGTCATAAAAGAGTTGATTCAAAGACAATGTACATGATATAGCTTTTTCATGGGAGTTTAATAATGTTTATGGATTTAAAATACCTTCCTGTATTACATATATTAATTTTAAAAGTTGAATCCATCTAAGTTTCATAGTTTTTATAATGGAATAGAAGATTTTGGATCTATACAATCGGAGGTGTTCCACACCCAACAAATGATTAGAATTATTGGAATACGTGAAGAGTGGAGATTCAGATAGTTTTTATCAATGGATGTTAAATGGAATTTTTTTGACAGGACATTTTTGTGAAATTTAGAACCATATATACGTGGGATATTATTTTAAATGACAAACGAAAATGATTATCATGTGAGTGAAACCAGATATTTTTAGGAGAAATATTTTGTTTTTATGTTATATACATCATCAAAGGAATATTTCACTACACACAACACTAGCTTGGATTGATTTACATGCAATCACGACCTTCCTCGATAACTTGTGTCGTACGCAATACTGAGTTTCACTAAACAACGATATGTTATTAAAATATTATTAAAACTAGACATTATGAATTGTAATACCCACTTTTTGAATTTTTATAAATTTTATCTTTCAGAATGGACTTCATTTTTGGATTCATAATATCGACATTACCCTAGGGTGAATTTTTTGTTATTTTTTTGAAAACTTTCAATTTTTGATGAATAGTGAAAACACTAGGTTACTTTAAAACATTTATTGAACTTTTCACTGTCTTTTACCCACCTCCTAAGAGTGTTTGAAAATTTACATAAAAATTAATTTTACCGCTTCTGTGAGAGGAATCTCGAAAATCCGAGAGGCATAGATAATATCAAGGATTAAAATGTGGATCAATAAGATAAAAATAATTTTTGATGAATAGTAACTTTTTACTCTTTTTTACCACAGTTAAAAGTAAATAGGGTAATTAAGGGTAAAAATTATATTATTATTATTACCCTAACACATGTCCTAATTCTATTGGATATGTTTAACTCGACCAAAAACAACCTTAGGAATAAAATATGACCATTTAGGCCCACTTGGATTATATTAGGATATTTAATATTATTTTATTTAAAGAAGAGTTAAAATAGATAAAATCAATGTTTAATAAATAAAGAAGATTTAATATATGGTTAAAAATAAGATAAATTCAACTATAAATATTCATTAGAAAAATAAAAATATTTCCAACATAATGATATTTTACTTATATTTTTTAGACATTAAATGAGTTAATTTATTTATGACACAATGATGATGTAGTAATTAACTGATTAATGAAATATTAATATAATTGATGTTATAAATACCCAAATAAATATAATTTTAGACTTTTTATGCACTACAATAATTTTCTAGGTTAATATGACATGTTATTTTTGATATAATTAACTTTTTTTGACTAATCATATTGTTATGATTTTCACAAAAATCATGTACCAAATAGTGTCAAAATTGATATAAAATTGTTTTTAAAACAAATATTATATTATTAATTGTTATTTTATTCCTAAAAATCTATGTCTTGGCAAAATGGCATAGATATGAATATATATATTAATAATGAAGCACTTTGGGTTCGTTTTTCTTGTTATAGTACGTTTATTAACCATATAGTGTAAGAAAACAAGAAGACACGGTAAAAGTAAAATTATTTAACTTAAAGTTAAATCTAAATGATAAGGTTTAAATAATAACCTAAACTAGTCTAAAATCTATTGGTATAGAGGATTTCTACCCATCCCCACCTTATCTTTGAAATAAATCAATTTGGAGCTACTAAAAACCGAATATGACTTTATAATAAAATAATATTTTATGTTTTTCCAATGGTGCCCCTCTCATCCCATATAAAAGGGCACGTCCTCCCTCTCCTCTTCACACCACATTGAGCCATCAATCTCGGCCAACCCCTACCAATTTCTCTTCTCCACTTTCCTAGAAACATCCTAGAGGTCCTGGTCTTCTTAAAATACCATATTTAGTTCCCAAAGAGGAGGTAAAGAAGAGGCGCTTCAAATAATAGGTAATGTCCGTTTCTGATTGTTTCAAATTTATTTTTTCTTCTACTTCTTTTTCTTTAGTTGTTTCATTATGAATTAATAACATTAGTATCACTCATATACTGAAATTTTATTAAAAATATGAAACAACCCTATTTCACCATCTATCCAACCTACGGAAAATGAAATCACCGCACGTGCGTACGTATGGAATACCATCTCCACACCATGGTGTAATCTGTTTTCCACCACCACCTTATGTGTAAGGGTGTAATGGTGTAAATAATATCTATATATGATTATTTTAAAGTGTTATTGATTCTGAAATAGTATACATACACTTCAATACAATTCCATGATCATGGGAACGATTTTATTTCTCATGTGTACGTACGACCTACCGTCACCACGATGTGATGCGACTCGTTATACATGATCTTCATTGAATAATTATTATATAAATGAATTGAATGAAAAAAATATATAATACACTAACACCATTTTTTAAATTAGGTATCAATAACCTAAAAATAATAATAAGAATTTATTCGACAAAACACGCATAAGAACAAAAAGCAATAAACACCCAAATAACATGTAACAATGAAATATTACTAATAAGAAGCTAATAATATGACCATATATGATATCATAACAATTATTATGATTCTAGAACAATCAATAACATTATTTAAATCATTACATAGGTGGTTCAGACACGTACGAAGGAAATCGGACCCAAGGTAAAGTAAAATATCACAATCTCATTTTATATCCGAGATTGGTTATACATCTAAATTTACTGGGGAATATTTATCATCTTAATACATGTTTCCTCAATATGTAATATTATTTATATCCTCAAATAATTGTTTAAATCCAATTTTACCCTTCGATGAGTTTTTAGTAAAAGATATGAAAGGAATCTTTTTTTTGTATTTAGTACGAGGAACTTTTTGACTTTTCCTGCAAAAGTACGGGAAGAATGTTTTTTTAACTTCTATGCCATAAATGGATTCGTAGAACATTATTTCCATAAATATTCATTTACATGTTTTCAAGTTTATTTTTAATCAACTTATTTTAGTTTAAAATTGTATGACATGTTAAGAAAAGAAAAAAAAATTGAAGTAGAAAGGATATTTTCCTCAATAATGGAGTTCATGTGTTTTATCAAAATTATTTTCCATCTAAGATAATATGGGGTTCTATTTATATACCAATTTTTACATTTATTTGTTAATGTTATGATGGAATTATTTTGATGATGCCCTTTTATTTTATATGGATTATGTTATGATGACATGATGTTAAAGAATCCCATTTTTATTAAATGGGTTATGCTATGACTTATGATTTTGTGGCACACATAAGAATGGTTTCATTATTAGATGGGTGGGACCAATATCTCTCTCAAATGAATTTGGTAAAGATTTATATCTCATGAGATAGACATGGCTGGAAAGTCAGGTTAATTCGGTTCAGTGATACAGGACTGAAACGAGGAGTGAACTCGGTTTAGAAATGGGCTTTGTCCGCTAATATAGTCTTGGAAATGAGTCTTGACTACTAAGAAATGATTCTCTATGATTATGTGTGTATTCAACAATTTTTAATGATATTATTATTGATATTACATTTCAGTACTATGATTTATCCCATGCTATGAAATTATGATCTCTTTTTTAGGTTAAGATTTCCAAAATGTTATGTTCATACGTGATTGATATTTTTTTGTTTACCCTTACTAAGCATTTGAGCTCACCCTTTTGTATGTTATTTTTCCCAGGTCAAGAAGAAGGGCATTATGTAGGATATGCCAAAAAGGGATTCTAGATATGATGAAATAAATGGGAGACAATGTAGATTCTTTATAAACCAGTTGTTTATGTTTCCCAGTTTCTAAAGACATTATACCTATACGGTCCTATTGTGGTTTTGTTATGTTGTAACAAGTGTGCTTCAAATTTTGACGTAATAACAATGTATGTAAAGTATGGGTCGTTATAGTTGGTATCAGAGGAAAGGTATAGTCAACCTTTGGAAACTAGTATGTGAAAGCCTCAGTAAGAACCCTAAGGATATATCTAAGAATAGAACACATTCTTAGTGTTTTAGAAATTTCCATGAACAACCTTTGATAAGACCTTAAGTGTGAAATTCTATTCTTGATTATGTGGTTTTCCTATTATAATTAGTGTTTCTCACACTATTATTCTTGGTTTTAGTCAATGGATAGAACCCAAAGGAACCATGTTTATGGGAATGCGATGGGCAATGCAATGATTTTCCCCTGATCAACCAAACGTTATGGGATCTGGAATTCAAAATCTTGTATTCATGATCACACAACTTTCTCAAGCTATGAATCATGCAGGACTTCCAAACGAGCAAAGGAAGGAGCAAAATTCTATTGAATCCTTTTTGAGGTAGCTTCCATGTAACATACCAAATAAGTAAAGAATAATAGATACTCTTATATTTTTCTATTTATGAATTAGATAGTGTTTTAGAGGCTTAAAATGAGAATAAATCAATTATTAAGCATATAATTCTCTGCTATTTTTAAAAGATTTTTTTATTGCCTTTTGATGGAAAACCAATTTTAAATCATTATTTTGACACTTTTATAAGATCTATTTGCCAAAATAAACTTATTCATTATGATTAGGACATTGAAATTTAATTTGGATAAATTTTTGGTATTTTTCTGACCATGTTCATTTTTTAAAAGAATAGTGAAAAATAATTCATTTTACATCAAAACTTATTTTTCATGTAATTTAATTATACGGTTAGATTAGCTATTTAATTTGTTTTAAAATTTAATTAGAATATATTTTTACCATTTAATCCAATTTTTTTCATTAGAAATAATTTCACTTTGGAATTGGGCAGAAACAAGTGCCAAACTTTTCATAGATATTGTTTCAAAAAAACCCGCTAATTGTTTTGACAACGGGAATTATTTTTAAATTCATTATTGAAATTTCTATGATTTCAATTTGGTAAAATATATTCCATATTTTTAATCATATGGTCCAAATTATGTAATTAATAATCTTTTGTTTTGGGACATTATGAATAGTAATGGCGGTAATTATCTTTAAGTATCTTCATTAATTAGTAATCGAGTTGTTAAGGATAATAAAATAATATCATAATATGAAAAAATGACCCCAACATGTGTCCTAATGCTACTGGTTATGTAATGGTCGACCATGGGATGTCTTTTTTCAAACATATGGTCCCCATGGAATCAGTTTTAGGTGAAAGTGACACTATCTTTTTATTTTTAATGAAAGGAGAATATCACTAAAAAATGTATCACCTGAGTAAAACATTTTTAATTTTGTCTAAATAAATGATCTCTTAGACTATAAATAGTAATTGGAATGATAAAAAGATTTCCTACATCATTGTAGTTTTTTTATAATTTTTAGACATTAAATAAATTAAATTATTTATGACATCATGATGATGAAACGACTACCTCATTAATGAATGATTTAAATAAAATGAAAAAGATTATGTAAAATATAATATTTAAACTTGTCAAAGACCTATTGGATTAGTATATTTTGAAAAATTATCACCTTATCCTAGAAATATATTAATGTTGGACCTTTAAAATTCGAAACACATTTTAATATAAAGTAAGATTTTATAACTTTCCAAGAGTGCCCCTCCTCTCCTCTTATAAAAGGCCCCCACCTCTACTTCCTTACCCACACTTCTCAAGCCATTGGATCGGCCAAAATCTAATCCTTTTCTCTCTCCACATCCCTCTATTAATCCTAGATGCCTTATTTTAGGCAGAAATCTCTTTAAGAAACCATTTTGGTTCAAACCAAGAAGAGTTACCCGATTTAAAGGTAAAGTATTCTCTAATGTTCTTTTGTTTTATTTTGCTTCTCCAACCCCCTAAACTCTTTTTATTCATTTCTTTTGTAACAAAACAATTATCTTAAATATAGTAGGATTTTTTTATAAGAATGATTCTAGATACACTTACACTCACCTACATCTAATGGTAAAAGAGAATACTATTTATATGGATGGCGAATTTCTGCCTCACGAAAAGATGATTGCTCAATATTCTTCTAACACCATCAAAGGTGGCCATTAATATGTCACTATATTTATATATGATGTATAATATGTTTATTGTTTCCTTAATCTTCTGTATTTTTCATTTATGGCATAACTTTATGGTTTCCATTATGGGTAAATTCGATATCTTCATTTTAGGAAGTGCGGACTACAACCCCTTCAAAGTGATTTGATTCGTTAATGCCATATATGGGATGTATAAAGGATGGAGTTAATGATATTATATATGAAATTATACTGTAATTATAATATTCCTTTATGTCATTATGATTCCATTCCATAAAATACCAAATAGAAATGAAACTAGCATTCCTGCGTACGTACGACTTACCATCTCCATGAACGGTGCATTTAATTTATTACCTATAAATGTTATGCAATATTATAAATGCATGTATATATTGGATATATATGATATATATGATATCTAAATCATGAATATAATTCTGGATATAATGGATACATGAACAACGTGTAATTATAAATAGATTATTTTTGACTCAAGTACCAATGATTTTCAAAACAACCATTATAAACTTAAATAATTGCGTAGTGTTCATAACATGGTAATAAGTGATACAAAAAGGAATAATGAACTTCAAAAAGGTTCTTATGAAATTAGAAATTAACTAAAGTTTATTATTCAGGAGGTTAAAGAACGATTGAGTCAAGTCGGACCTGAGGTAAGGGACTTCGTCTCAATCTCCTTTCATTGAGGCATATTTTGTTTTATACACAACTTTATTTTATATGTTGTATAAAACCCTTTGACTTTTATGTTAATTCAAAATGAATCTTTTTTATATAAAGCGTTTTCTAAACATCAAAAGGGAATGTTTATTTTGTCGTACGTATGAGGCGACAACACCTTCTCCGCCGCCGTGACCATTATTTGAGTTTCAGCTTTCTATACAAGCCATAACTTTTTTTAAAATGAGAAATAAATACCATGTTTTGATTTTCTTTTATTTTGGTATTGAAATTGGCTTTCATAATGGTTTTATTATATCAATGTGTTTTATTTATATCTCGTGATTGAAATGTGGAAATGTTATGTTTCATTTATGCATGTTTTATGTGATATGATTATGTTATGGTTCTTGGTCATTGTTATTAAGACGGGTGGTTCCATGATAAACTAAGGGTGGGTAAGCCCGATATAGCTCTCCAATGCATTGGGTAATGCAAAGGGGTTAAATGTTATGGTTTCTCTGAAGAGATTTAGGGAATAAACTATGATGGGTATTCCAAGCATAACCATGAGGGTTACTCCCTACGTAAGCATGTTATGAATGCCTCAAGTTACCTTAATATATTATGATTTCTATTATCTATTCATAAATATTATGATTTCATGAGGTATGTTAACATTCTTATGTTTTATGAGTAAAGTAAGATTTCATTGATTCTTATGTATAAATGTACTAATGTTTCCTTTCCATATTTTCATATCCCTTACTGAGCTTTTTATGCTCTTCCCAAGTTTTTTAAATGTTTTTCACAGGTCAAGGGAAAGGTACATGATATGATGATAGTGTCAAGGAAGTGTTAAGAAAGAATCCATGTTTCATTTTAAATATGTTTATGTTGATTGAAAAAATGAATATTATCTTTTATGTAACCGTTTTGTTTAAATGTGGAATGTAATGCATGATTTATGTTCTAATTCTCTAAAACTCTAAACCTGAAACGATCCTCAATGTGTGTTCTTGAAATAACTCAAGAATAAGTAATTTTTAAGGTTGGGGCCTTATAGTTGGTATTAGAGGACGGTTTAGATAACGTTAGGAGTTATAATTATTTTAAATGATTATTCAAAAATATTTTTTTATGGTAAAGTTGAAATAACATAACATTTGAATATTACCATGTTGCTTCATCTAAGACATGTTTGTTTAGAATGGTTTTCCGCAGGGGAATAAAGGAAGCCGTGCTAGGAAGGCACATAGAAGGAAATGACCTTCTGAATCATCGTCCTGAGATGGTCGGAATTGGAACTGAACAGTTTGTTGCAGTAATGGCGTAGTTGACTCAAGTGATAAATGGTGGTGGTATTCATGCACGAGATCATCCAGATCAACCGCAGAAGAACATGTCAGTGGTGGAACATTTCATGAGGCAACATCCCCCATCATTCAGAGGATCATCTGACCCTGTTCTAGCTGAAGGGTGGATTAAAGCACTGGAAAAGATTTTTTATGTCATGGGGTGTTCAGACAATCAAAAGGTTAGTCTTGATATTCACCATTTGGAGGGTGAAGCAGATCAGTGGTGGTCGATGGTTAAAAATATCAGGGACACAGAAGATATTGATGCTCTAGATTAGGTTGAATTCAAAGGTATGATTCTTGAGAAGTATTTTCCTAAGGGTGTTCGACTTAGTACGGAAACACAATTCTTGGAATTGAGACAAGAGGACTACTCAGTGGCTTCTTATGAAGATAGGGTCACTCGATTGGAAAGGTATGCTCCAAATTGTATCCAATACCTTGATAGGAAAATCAATCGTTTTTACTCAAGATTAAAGCCAAAATATCTAAGGGAATTGGCTTCTCATGAGTTCAAAAGTTATGAAAAGATTGTTCGATGTGCTCAGAGGGTGTAAATGGAGTTTTCCGATGATCAAGTATCCTATAACAACCAACAGAATAAGAGACCGAGGTGGCAGGAGAAAGGTAAGAATTCTTCAAAAAGGTTTGATGGTAAGAAAACTAAGATTCTATTTTGTGTTAAATGCAGTAAAAGGCATGCTGGGGAATGTATTCTGAATTCTAGAAAGTGCTACCGATGTGGTAATATGGGACATAAGGCTCGTGATTGCACTGAAAAAGATCAGGGTGATGGTAAGACCAAATTTGATTTACAGTTAGTGAAATGTTTTATGTGCAATGAGATGGGTCACTATGAAACTGAGTGTCCGAAAAAGAGCTCATGTGATGGGAAGTAGTTAGACTACAAGAATAAAGGGGTGGTGAAATCCTTTGCAACTACTTCAGTAGATGTTGGGCTATCAAATGAAGTGGTATCAAGTACTTTGTTTGTTTTTTCATATTATGCTAGTGTGTTGTTTGATTCGGGGTCTATACATTCTTTCATCAATGAAAAATTTTCTAGTAAAATGGGAATACCATCTCAAGAAATGACTCCTGAACATGTGGTAAAAACACCTGGGGGAAATGTTGAGGCAAAAAGAATTAATAATAATCTTCCTATCCTTATCCATGGAAAGAACCTACTTGGAAACCTTATTGTTTTACCTCTAGTAGAGTTTGATGTTATCTTGGGTATGGGTTGGATCTCTATTTACTATACTAAGATTGATTGTATAGCTAAAGAAGTTTCTTTTCAGAAATACTTTCAGTTTGTATACAAGAATGAACCCTTACTGTTGATATCATATCAAGAGGCTGAGAAACATGTAAAACATGGAAATGAATGTTACCTTGCACATATTGTTGAAAACAAAATAACTGTTCAGATTAATGATGTTCCAGTGTTAAATGAGTATCCTGATGTTTCTCCTGATGAGTTTCCTGGAATAATACCAGATCGGGAAGTTGAATTTACTGTTGACTTAGTTCTCGATGCTAAGGAAATTTTAAAACCCCCTTATCGAATGACACAAATTGAACTTTTAGAGTTCAAGGAGCAATTTCAAGATTTATTAGAGACCAGTTTCATTCGACCTAGCACATCACCACGGGGTGCTCCTGTTTTATTTTTTAAAAATAAAGATGCTTCAATGAGACTTTGCATTGATTATAGATCCTCGAATAACAACACTATTAAGAACAAATATCCTTTGCCTCATATCGATGATTTGATTGATCAGCTCCTGGGAGCTCAGTATTTTTCAAAGATTGACATGAGATCTGGGTACCATCAGTTGATGGTAAATGAAGAAGATATTTTGAAGACCATGTTTCGTACAAGATATGGCTATTATGAATTTGTAGTTATGCCTTTTGGGCTAACCAATGCACCTTCTGTATTCATGTACCTTATGAATAGAATTTTCCATGAGTTCTTGGATAAGTTTGTGGTTGTTTTCATTGATGATATATTGGTGTTTTATAAAATTAAAGAGTTGCATGAAATTAATTTCGGGGTTATTTTTCAAACCCTAAAAGAAAAGAAATTATATGGGAAATTCAGCAAATGTGAGTTTTGGTTGCAAAAAATTTATTTCCTTGGTCATATTGTTTCTAAAGATGGAATAACGGTTGATCTTGCAAAAACAAAGGTTTTAGTAGAATGGCCAAGACCCACAAATGTAACTGAGATTCGTAGCTTCCTTGGATTGCCAGGCTATTACCGAAGGTTTGTTAGAAATTTTCCACAGTTTTCTAGTCTAATTACTAAGCTAACTCGGAAGGGTGTTAAGTTCATCTAGATAAAAGAATGTGATGATTGTTTTCAGGAACTGAAAATAAGATTGGTGAATGCTCCAGTTTAGGAACTACCTTCCAAGAATGGGGAGTTTGTTATCTACAGTGATGCTTCATTGAAAGGACATGGTTGCATCTTAATGTAAAATAATCAGATAATTTCTTATGATTCATGTTAGTTGAAAACAGATGAGGTAAATTCGCTACACAGGATTTGGAATTAGTTACTGTTTTTTTCGCATTAAAAATTATGATGCATCATTTGTATAGTGTAAAGTGTGAAATATATACTGATCACAAAAGATTAAAGTATATATTCACTCAAGAAGAATTTAACATGATATATATGAGATGGATAAATTAATCATGGATTATTATTTTACAAGTCATTACCATCCGTGAAATGGAAATAATGTGTCTGATTCTTTGAGTTGAAAAAGTAATGCTTCTTTAAAAATGTTGTATTTGGAATGTGATCCTTTGGTTAAGGATTTTATGAACATTGGCATAGAATTTATTGGTGCAGTATGTACTTCTGTTTTGTTTCATGTATCAGTGAAATCTTCTATATCAGACAGAATTAAGCAAGCATAGAAGCAAGATAGTGAGTTACAGAAAAAGGTAGAGCTGGTTCAGAAGGGTAAGTTTCTTGATTTCAACATTGATAATGATTTTTTTTGAGATTTGGAAACAGATTGTGTGTGCCTTGTGATTCACAGTTGAAGAGAGAGTTGTTATGTGAAGCTCATAGTTCTCCGTTTTCAGTTCATCCAGGCAGTACTAAGATGTATAGAGATCTTTGGGAGTATTACTGGTGGGATGGAATAAAAAGAGATATTTCTGATTTTTCTATGAAGTGTTTGACTTGTCAACAGGTTAAAGTAGAGCGGAAATTACCAAAAGGGATGCTTCAAACATTACCATTACCATAGTGGAAATGGGAGAATATATCACTGGACTTCGTTGTGGGATTTCCAAAGACCCCTCGAGGTAATAATGAAATCTGGGTTATTGTTGATCGCCTGACAAAATCTGCTCATTTCCTTTCTATACGAGATAATTTTTCCCTAGATCAACTTTCTTATTTGTATCTTAAATAAATAGTCAGGATACATGGAGTTCCTCTCTCCATTGTATCTTACTATGATCTCAGGTTCACTTCTAACTTTTTGAAAGGCCTTTAGAAGTCATTGGGTACTGAAATAAATTTTAGTACAGCTTTTCATCCTCAATCAGATGGGAAGTAAGAACAAATGATTCAGTCTTTGGAGGATATTCTACATGCTTGTTTGATGGATTATTAGGGAAGATGGGACCAACATATTTCTTTGTTTTAGTTTTCTTATAATAATAGTTTTCATTCCAGTATACAGATGGAAGCATTTCAGACATTATATGGGAAGCAGTGTCGAACACTAGCTTTTTGGGATGAAGTGGGTGAAAGGAAGATGATGGGGCTGGAATTGGTAGAAAAGTTGGCAGAAATAGTTTAGCTGATACAAAGACGCATGAGAAAATCTCAGAGCAGGCAGAAGAGTTATGCAGACAATAGGAGTAAGGATCTCTTTTTTGAGGTAGGTGGTCATGTTTTTCTGAAAGTATCACCATGGAAAAGTGTGATGTGATTTGGTAAGAAAGGAAAGCTATGTCCAAGGTTCACTCGACCATACGAAATTCTGGAGAGAGTTGGATCAGTTGCATATTGAGTGGATTTACCTCCGATTTTATCTCAAGTACACAATGTTTTTCATGTTTCAATCTTAAGGAAGTACATGCCAGATCCATCTCATGTTTTGAGCATAGAGGTAGTTCAGTTGGAAGAGAATCTATCTTATGAGGAACAAGCAGTCCAGATTTTTGACCACAAGAAGAAAGTGTTTAAGAATATGGTGATTAATCATGTAAAGGTTTTGTGGAAAAACCACATGATTGAAGAGGCAACATGGGAATCTAAAAATGCAATGAGGGATAAATACCCCCACTTATTCAATAGGTTAATCAATTGTGGGGACGCAAATTTCTAAAGGGGGGAAGGATGTACCATCCCAAGTATGTAATAAAAAATATATACTCTTTTCTATGTCTATTTATGAATTAGATATTGTTTAGAGGTTTAAAATGAGAATAAATCCAATCTTAAGCATAGAATTCACTAATATTTTTAAAATATTATTTTACTGCCTTTTGATGGAAAACCATTTTTAAATCAAACATTTGAAAATTTTATAAGCTCTATTTCTCAAAATAAAATTATTCTTCATGATTAGGACAATGAAATTTACTTTGGATAAATTTTAGGTATTTTTCTGACCATGTTCATTTTTTAATGAATAGTGAAAAATACTGCATTTTACAGCAAAAGTGCTTTTTCATGTAATTTAATTATATTGATAGATTAACTTTTTAATTGATTTTAATGTTTAATTAGAATATATTTTAACCATTTAATCCAATTGTGTTCATTAGAATTAATTTCACTTTGGAATTGGGCATAAACAAGTGGCAAACTTTTCATAGATATTGTTTCAAAAAAACCCTCTATTTGTTTTGACAACGGGAATTATTTTTAAATTCATTATTTCAATTTCAATGTTTGGAATTTGGTAAAATGGATTCCATATTTTTAATCATAATGTCCATATTATCTAATTAAGACTCTTGTTTTTTGACATTATGAATAGTAACGACGGTATTTATCTTTAATTTTCTTGATTAATTAGTAATCGGGTTGTTAAGGATAATAAAATAATATCATAATAATACAAAATTACACCAAAATGTATCCTAATGATACTATCTGTGTCATGGTCAACCATGGGATGCCTTGTGCCAAACATAGGGACCCCATAGAACCACTTTTGGGTGAAAGTGACACATTATCTTTTTATTTTTAAAGAAATGAGAATATCACTAAAGAATGTATCAACTGAGTAAAACATTTTTTATATTGTCTACATAAATGATCTCTTGGAATATAAATATTCATTGGAAGTATAATAATATTTCCTACATCATAGTATTTTTTTTATTTTTAGACATTAAATAAATTAAATTATTTATGACATCATGATGATGCATCGATTACCTCATTAATGAACGATTTAAATAAAATCAAAAGTTAATGTAAAATCTAAGACTTACACTTGTCAAAGACATATTTAATGAGTATATTTGGAACCCTTATCACCTAATCCTCGAAATATATCAATGTTGTACCTTTAAAAACTTAAACTCATTTTAATATAAAGTTACATTTTATAACATTCCAATAGTGCCCCTCCTCTCCTCTTATAGAAGGCACACACCTCTACCTCCATACCCACACTACTCAAGCCATTGGCTCGGCCAAACTCTGCTCATTTTCTCACTACACATCCCTCTCTTCATCCTATATGCCTTACCTTAGGGAGAAATCTCTTCAAGAAACCATTTTGGTTCAAACCAAGAAGAGTTACCTTATTTAATGATAAAGGATTCTCTAATGTTCTTTTGTTTTATTTTTCTTCTCCAACCCCCTAAAATCTTTTTTTTCATTTCATTTCTAACAAAAAAAAATATTCAATACACTAGGATGTTTTTATATGAATAATTAGAGCTACACTTACACACACCTACATCTAATGGTTAAAGAGCATACTGTTTCTGTGGATGGAGAATTTCTTCCTCACGAAACGGTGATTGTTCAATATCTTCTAACACCTTCAAAGGCGGTCATTAAGATGTCACTATATTTATATATGATATATAATATGTTTATGCTTTCCTTAATATTCTGTATTTTTCATTTATGGCATACATTTATGGTTTCCATTATGGATAAATGCGATATCTTCATTTTAGGAATTGCGGACTACCGCCCCCTCAAAGTGATTTGATTCGTTAATGCCATATGTGGGAGGTATAAAGGATGGAGTTAACGATATTATATATGAAATTATACTATAATTATAATATACCTTTATGTCCTTATGATTCCATTCCATAAAATAGAATATATAAATGAATGTAGCGTCCATGCGTACGTACGGCTTACCGTCTCCATGAACGGTGCATTTCATTTCTTACCTATAAATGTTATGTAATATTATAAATGCAGGTATATACTGTATAGATATGATATATATGATATATACATCACAAATATAATTCTAGATATAATGGATACATGAACAACTTGTAATTATAAAGAGTATATTTTTGACTCCAGTACCAATGATAGTCAAAACGACCATTATTAACTTAAATAATTACATAGTGTTCATAAAATGGTAATACGTGATATAAAAAGGAATAATGAACTTGAAAAAGGTTCTTAATCAAGTAGAAATTAACTCATGTTTATTATTCAGGAGGGTAAAGAACGATCGAGTCAAGTCGGACCCGAGGTAAGGGACTTCGTCTCAATCCCCTTTCATTGTGCCATATTTTGTTTTATACACAAATTTCTTTTATAAGGTGTATAAACCCCTTTGAAATTTATGTTTATTACAAAGGAATCTTTTTTATATGAAACTTTTACAAAATGACAAAAGGGAATGTTTTTTTGTCGTACGTATGGGGCGACAACGACTTCCCCACCGCCATGACCATTATTTGAGTTTCGGCTTCCTCTACAAGCCATAACTTTTTATTAAAAAATGAAAAATAAATACAATGTTTTATTTTTCTTTTATTTTGGTATTGAAAATAGTTTTCATAATTTTTTTATTATATCAATGTGTTTATTGATATCCTGTGATTGAAATGTGGAAATGTTTTGTTTCCTTTAGGCATGTTTTATGTGATGCGATTACGTTATGGTTCATGGGCATTGTTATGAAGATGGGTGGTTCCGTGATAAACTAAGGGTGGGTGAGCCCGATATAGCTCTCCAATGCATTGGGTAACATGAAGGGGTTAAAGGTTACGGTTTCTCTAAATGGATTTAGGGAATATATTGTGATGGGTATTCCAAACATAACCATGAGGGTTACTCCCTACCTATGATTGATATGAATGCCTCAAGATACCTTTATGTCTTATGATTTCAATGAGTTATTCATAAATCTTATTATTTCATGAGGTATGTTAATGTGCTTATGTTTTATGAGTAAAGTAGGATTTCATTGATTCTTAAATATACATGTGCTAATGTTTCCTTTCCATATTTTTATATCCCTTACTGAGCTTTTTATGCTCACCCCAAGTTTTTTAAATGTTTTTCACAGGTCAAGGGAAAGGTACATGATATGATGATAGTGTAAAGGAAGTGTCAAGAATGAATCCATGTTTTATTTGAAATATGTTTCCGTTGAAGGGAAAAATGAATACTATCTTTTATGTAACTGTTTTGTTTAAATTCAGAATGTAATGCATGATTTATGATCTAATTCTCTAAAACACTAAACCTGCAAAGATCCTCAATGTTTATTATTGAAATAACTCACGAATAAGTAATTTTTAATGCTGAGGACTTATAGTCTACCTTCATTTAGTGGGTCTACTGATCGATTAGTGGATGAACAATGGATCAGTACCACTGAAAATATATTTTCAGTTCTTTAATGTTCTGAACATGATAAATTCATATTATCATTATATCATTTGGAATGTGAAGCTGATAAATGGTGGAATATTATCAAAAATACAAGGCAAAGAGATGAAATTGAGTCCATGGAATGGGACGAGTTCAAGAACATATTTTTCAATAAGTACTTCCCTCGCATTCTTCAAACAAAGATGGAGAAAGAGTTTCTTGAACTGAAGAAAAAGGATGATGAATCTGTTGGTACCTGTGAATAAAATTTTACAAGACATGCAATGTACGCTTCCAGAATTATTATCTAACATGATAGTAAGATCGATCGATTCATTAGTGGCTTAAAACCAAGTCATCGAAGGTCATTAGCAATAAGAGATTTCAATAGCTACGAGGAAATTGTTCTATGTGCTCTCAATGTTGAGAAGAAGATTGGAGTGAACCATCAGTCATATACACTTGATAAGAATAGGATAATGGAATTGAAATGGAAATCTAAAGACCACACTCAAAAGAATATGAGTTTTCCCTTATGCACAATGTTTGGAAAGAATCATGGAGGGAGTTGTCTTAAAGGGATAAGTAAATGTTTCAAATGTGTAAAAGAAAGTCATCGGGCATTTGAATTCCGCAATAATGGGATGAAGATGTCTAGTGATGTGAACAAAGAAAAGGAATCACAGAGTGAACCTCCTACACTTCAATGTTACAAGTGCAATGAAATGGGGAATTATGAAAATAAATTCCCTAATCCAGGGGTTTTTGTTGATGATCGACATCAAAAAACTCTTAAGGGTAAATAAACAGTAAATTCGCATGCAATTTCTATCAGCGATGTGGAGTACGATAACAAAGTGGTGAAAGGTACACTTACCATCCACTCTAAAGTAGAAAATGTTTTATTTGATTCTAGATCCACCCACTCTTTTATTTTTGAAGAATAATCTAAGGGTATCGCCGTATTACCTCAATAATTAGATGTTGAGTTAGCTGTGACAACCCCTAATCACACAACAGTTGCATCAAAAGTTGATAATTCTTCTCTAGATGACGTTTGTGGGAAAGTGATTCTTGAAAATCTTGTGATCCTTCCTATAGTGTAATTTGATGTGATTATTGGCATTTATTGGCTTTATTTATATGGATCTCATATCAATTTCCATATAACTGAACTCACATTTCATATTCCAAATCAATATATGATTTTCTATCGATGCAAGGATGAACATAACCTTAGTGTGGAAATTAAATCCATCTTATGGGTCTTGATTTCTCTAAATGAAGGTTATTTATCTCAAATGGTTGGAGAGAAACTCACGATTAAGAATATTCCCATTGTACGAGAGTTTGATAATGTCTTTTTAGAGGAATTTCAAGGACTTCCACCAAATCGTGAAGTTGAGTTTTCAATAGAACTTATACCTCATGCTATGCCTATTTAAAAGACACCTTATTGAATGGCCCCAATTGAGTTACAGGAATTGAAGAAGAAACTCCAAGAGAATCTTGATAAGGGATTCATACGCCCTAGTGCGTCACATTGGAGAGATCTTGTTCTGTTTGTTAAGAAGAAATATGGATCAATGAGACTCTACATTTATTATCGAGAACTTAATAAGATAACTATCAAGAACAAATATCATATCCCATGAATTGATGACTTATTTGACCAACTACGAAGAGCTAAATACTTTTCCAATATTGATATTTGTTCCGGGTATCATCAATTAAGGGTCAAAAGGTATGATATACCAAATATGGCTTTCCGCACTAGGTATGAACACTATGAATTTATAGTGATGCCATTTGGTCTAACTAATGCCACTGCAATCTTCATGGATCTGATGAATAGAGTCTTTAGGGACTATCTTGTTCAGTTTGTGGTAGTCTTTATAGACGATATTCTTGTCTATTCAAAGAGAAAGGAAGAACATAAAGATCACTTGAGAATTGTATTAAAGTCCCTAAGAAAGGATAATCTTTATTCTAAATTTACCATGTGTGAATTTTGGCTTCAAAAATATTCATTTTTGGGTCACATAATCTCAAAAGAGTGGATATCTGTGGATCCAGCAAAAATAGAGGTTATCAAAAGATAGTCAAGACCAACAACAGTAACTGAGATCTGAAGTTTTCTTGGTTTGGCTGGATATTATCGATGTTTTGTGAAATATTTTTCATGATTATCCAATCCGCTCACCAGGTTGACTCGAAAAATAGTTAAGTTCGTTTGGACAGATAAATGTGAATAGAATTTCAAGGATTTAAAGAGAAGGTTATCTAGTGCACCTGTGCTCACACTACCTTGTAGTGTCGAAAGTTTTGTGATATATAGTGATGCATCCAAGAAGGGATTGGGGAGTGTTCTCATGAAAAATGATATGGTGATAGCTTATGTCTCACAACAGTTGAAAATCCATGAGCAAAATTACCCAACTCATGATTTGGAGTTAGCTGCGGTAATCATTGCATTAAATATTTGGATGCATTGTCTTTACGGTGAAAGGTGTGATATTTATACTGATCATAAAAGTTTAAAGTATATTTTCACACAAAAGGAGAAGAATATTCTCCAAAGAAGATGGTTTGAGTTGATTAAGGATTATGACTGCTCAATTCATTATCACCCTGGGAAAGCAAATAAGGTGGAAGATGCATTCTGTCGACAAGACCATGATAACTTATCCATGATGAGGATCACAAAAAATCCAATATTTTTGGATTTAGAAAGGATGGATCATGGAATAATAATGGAAGGGGAGAAATCTTATCTTTCTCAAATGAATTTTCAACCATATATACATTTGAAGATTAAAGAGGCATAGAAAGAAGATGTATAGTTTCAAAGGAAGGTGAGAAATGATCCTGAATTCAACCTTGATTGTGATGGGATAATAAGGTTCAGCAATTGGGTTTGGGTTCCTCCCATCCCAAAAATCAAAGAAGGAGCTACTGGATGAGGCTCATAGTTCTTCATTCTCTATTCATCCTGGCAGCACGAAGATGTATAGAGACCTGAAAGAGTACTTCAGGTGGGATGGTATAAAAAGAGATGTCGCTGAATATGTCTCTCGATGCTTGGTTTGTCAGCAAGTTAAAGCTGAGATATAGAAGTTTAAGGGGATGTTACAACCATTACCCATACCCAAATGGAAATGGGAAAACATCACTATGGACTTTGTCACCGGACTTCCTAAAACATCCAAAGGAAACAATGCTATTTGGGTCACAGTTGATCGTCTTACAAAGTAGGCACACTTCATTGCTATTAGAGAGGATTTCTCCCTTGATCATCTTGCCAGGATATATGTAAAGGAAGTGGTAATATTGCATGGAGTACCACTTTCCAATATATCTGACCGGGATCCGACGTTTACCTCAATGTATTGGCGAAGTCTTCAGCATACTCTGGCTACAGAGTTGAGTATCAGCACTACTTATCATCCTCTAGCAAACGATCAGTCTGAGTGGATAAGTCAAACTATAGAAGATATGTTAAGAGCTTTCTCTATGGATTTCAAAGGTGGTTGGGATCAACACCTACCTTTGGTGGAATTTTATTATAATAATATCTTTAACTCCAGTATTCAAATGGATCCTTATGATGCTCTCTATGGAATGAAATGCAGGATTCCAACTTACTGGGATGATGTTGCGGACAGAAAGCTATTAGGACATGATCTTGTTGATGAGATGGTAGAAAAGGTCCGATCAATTCAACAACACCAAAGAGCAGTTCAGAATCGACAAAAATGTTTTGATGAAAACTGAAGAAAAGACCTAGATTTTGAAGTGGGGGATAAAGTTTTCTTACGAATATCTCCTTGGAAGAGAGTAATGAGATTTGGAAACAAGGGAACGCTGAGCCCTAGGTATATCGTTCCTTTCGAAATACTGGATCGTGTTGGGAAGGTTTCTTACCGATTGGAACTTCCACCGAATCTCTCTCAAGTTCATGATGTGTTCCATGTATCTCTTCTGAGATTGTACATACCTGATCCTTCACATGTACTCAGCTCAGATGTTGTACCACTGGAGCAAGATTGTTCTTATGAAGAACAGCCAATTGAGATTCTGGATCATAGCGAAAATGTACAACGGAACAAGACCACTTGCTTGGTGAAAGTTTTATGGAGGAACCACCAATTAGAAGAAGCTACATGGGAACTTGAGTATATGATGAGGAAGAGGTATCCTCATCTTTTTGTTACAAAGTAACGAATTTTGAGGGAGAAATTCATTTTAAGTGGGGTAGAATGTAACACCAAAGATTTTTATGAGAAATATTTTGTTTTTATGTGATATACATCATAAAAGGAACATTTCACTACACACAACACTAGCTTGGATTTCTTTAAATGAAATTGTGACCTTCCTCGATAGCTTGTGTTGTACGCATTAACGTGTTTCATTAAACAACGATATGCTATTAAAATATTATTAAAACTAGTAGTTGTGAATAGTTATACCCACTTTTTGAAGTGGTATAAATTTTATATTTCAAAATGGACTTCATTTTTGGATTTGGAAGATCGAAATTAGCCGAGGGTGCATTTTTGGTATTTTTCTGAAAACTTTTAATTTTTGATTAATAGTGAAAGCACTAGGTTACTATTTAAAGACCGACTTTTTATTTAAATAATTATTTATTTTATTTAAATTTATTTTAGGTCAAAATTTATAAATAATACCTATATAAGATCAAATTAATTCATTGGAGTCATTTTATAATAATTTTAGATATATAAAAATTTTATTGAACTTTTCACCGTCTTTTACCCACCTCCTAGGAGAGTTTGAAAATTTACACAAAACTTAATTTTACCACTTCTATGAGTGGAACCTTGAAAATACGAGAGACACGGTTAATATCAATGAGTAAAATGTGGTTAAATAAGATAAAAATAATTTTTTTGCTGAATAGTAACTATTTTTACTCTTTTTTACCACGTTTAAAAGAAAATAGGGTAATTAAGGGAAAAATGATATTATTATTACCCTAACACATGTCCTAATATTATTGGATAAGTTTAATTCTACCAAAAACTACATTAGGAATAAAATATGACCATTTAGGTCCACTTGGATTAGATTAAGACATTTAATATTATTTTATTTAAAGTAGAGTTAAAATAGTTAAAATCAACGTTTAATAACTCAAACATTTTTAAATATTGGTTTAAATAAGATAAATTCGACTATAAATATTCATTAGATATATAAATTATTTCCTACATAATTATATTTTATTTATAATTTTTAGACATTAAATAATTTAATTTATTTATGACACGATGATGATGCAGTAATTACCTTATTAATGAAATATTCACAAAATTGATGCTATAAATACCCAAATAAATGTAATTTTAGACTTTTTATGAATTAAAATAATTTTATTGGTTAATGTGACTTGTTATATTTGATTTTATTAAACTTTTTCGAACTAATCATGTTGTTATGAGTCTCACAAAAATCATGTACCAAATAGTGTCAAAATTGACATAAAATATTTTTTATAACAAATATAATATTATTAATTGTTATTTTATTCCTAAAAATCTAAGGATTGGACAAATGACTTAGATAATGATATATATATTAATAATGAACATCTTGGGGTTTTTTGGCTTGTTTTTGTATGTTTATTAACCATATAGTGTAAGAAAAAAAGAAGACACGGTAAAAGTAAAATTATTTAACATAAAGATAAATATAAATGATAAGGTTAAAATAGTAACCTAAAATTGTCTAAAATCTATTGTATGATAGGATTTCCACCCATACCCACCTTATCTTCAAAATAAATCAACTTTTATCTATTAAAAACCGAATATGACTTTATAATAAAATAATATATTATGTTTTTTCTAAAGTGCCCCTCTCCTCCCTTAAAAATCCCACCTCCTCCCTCCCCTCCTCACATTACTTTACACCATTAGGCTCGGCCAAACCCTGAAAATTTCTCTTATCCACTTCTCTAAAAACATCCTAGAGGTCTTGGTCTTTTTCAAAGACCATATTTAGTGCCCTAAGAGGAGGTTAAGAAGAGGCGCTTCAAAGAAGAGGTAATGTCCGATATCGATTATTTCAATTTTATTTCTTATTCTACTTCCTCTTCATTAGTTTTTTCATTATGAAGTAATAACATCTTATCACTCATATAATGATATTTTATTATAAATATGAAACAATCCTATTTCACCTTCTATCCATCCTATGGAAAACGAAATCACCATACGTGCGAATGTACGGAATACCATCTCTACATCGTTGGGTAATTTGTTTTCCCCCACCACCTAACATGTATGAGTATGATGGTGTAAATGATAACTATATATAATTATTGTACAGTGATTTTGATTCTGAAAGTGTATACACACACTTCAATACAATTCCACCATCATGGGAACGATATCATCGCTCGTGCGTACATATGACCTACTGTCTCCACGATGTTATGTGACTCTTTCTACATGATATTCATTGCATAATGATTATATAAATGAATTTAATGAATAAAATATATATTACACTAATACCATTCTATAAATGAGGTATCAATAACCTAAAAATAAGAATAAGAATTTATTCGATAAAACACGCATAAGAACAAAAAGCAATAAACACCCGAATAACAAGTAACAATGAATCATTACTAATAAGAAGCTAATAATATGACCATATATTATATCATATCAATGAGTACGATTCTGGAATAAGTCAATAACAATATTTAAATAATTATTCAGGAGGTTCGGACACGTACAAAATCATATCAGACCTAAGGTAAGGGAAAATATCACAATCTCATTTTTTTTCTAAGACTGGTTATACTTCTGAATTTACTGGGGAATTTTTTATCATCCACATCCATGTTTCCTCAATATATAATATTAGTTCAATCCCCCTACGTTTTTTAAATACAATTTTACCCTTCAGTGAGTTTTTATTAAAAGATATAAAAGGAATATTTTGTCATTTTTAGTACAAGGTACTTTTTGACTTTTTCAGCCAAAGTACCAGAAGAATGTTTTTTAACATATACGGCATGAATGGATAAACATGTCTGGAATGGCAGGTTAATCTGTTTCAGTGATACAGGATTGAAACGAGGAGTGAACTCGGTTCAGAAATAGACTTTTCCACTAAGATAGTCTTCGCAACGAGTCTTGACTACTAAGAAATGATTTTCTATGATTATGTGTGTACTTCACAGAGATTCATGTTATGATTATTGGTATTAAATTTCACTAATATGATTTATACCATGTTATGAAATTATGATCTCTTTTAAGGGTTAAGATTTCAAAAATGTTATGTTCTTATGTGATTGATATTTCTTTTGTTTAACCATACTGAGCATTTGAGCTCACCCTTTTGTATGCTTTCTTTTCCCCAGGTCAGGAAGAAGGGTATTAAGTAAGATATTCCAAAAAGGGATTCTATAGATGATGAAATAAATTGGAGACAATGTAGATTCTTTATGAACAAGTTGTTTATGATTCCCAATTTCTAAAGAAACTACACCTATACGGTTCTATTGTGGTTTTATTATATGTTGGAATAATTGTCATTCAAATTTTTATGTAATAAAAATGTATGTAAAGTATGGGTCATAATAATGTGGGATTCTATTAGGTTTTAGTGTGATAACTATTTTTTGGTACTTGTTTCAGAGCTCTAGAAGTTCATTTATCAGAAGATCACTATGGTGATCCCAAATGAAGAATAGTAAACCATAATAATAAAATTATAGGTTTAGGTAGATGAAATATATTCATTGAATGTTTAGAGGTTGGATAGGGTAGTACATTGGTATCGAAAATGTTTATCAATCAAACGATCATATCAAAAGAAGCATGCTGGAGTTGATAGTTCATTGATAATAGAAACAATATGAATAATGAGTTCAAAAGATGTGTAAGAGTGGGGGATGAGTTAAAGAATGACGTGGATGTTAATATGATTCTTTTATATGGAGACTCAATTAGGATTCCTATGGATAAAGTGAGGTATATGGTAGGGGATTCTTTTGGCATTTTAATGGATTTTTAGAGGTGGGTGGTTTAATTATAGAAGTTCCTCATATCAATAATCTCTAATTTAGTGACATTGAAGAGTATCCACATGTTATTTTAGAAAATTAATAATTTCTTTGAAGTAATTAAAGTGATGTGGAGATGATTTGCACTGATCCCCAAGAGTTGTTGGCCCGAATGAAGAAGAAACTGTATATTAGTAATTATTCATATCCATGGTAAGACACCTGAATAATAAGGGGATCTTGTTCGAATGGAATATTTTCTAGAACCATCATAAATAGTGGAATATACCTCATATTCATGATATTAAGAAACAAAATAGGCTCATGGAATATATAGTTAAATGTATAAATGTACTAGATGGTGAATATGGGGAAAAGGTCCAAAAGGAGGTGTCTAATAAAGGAGGAGAAAACATGAGATAATCCAGATGTTATAAGGCTAAAATTTGAAAGGTAGGTGTGAAATCCTAGATATAAAAATATTGGAAGATGTAGTTTATATATAATGTTGGTGTGGAAATATTTTAGATTGCTCAATAGGGTTGTGTGAAGTTGACAATACCTTGATACTCATGTACTATATTTTTGATTTAATGAATATTGTGATTCATTTTCCCTATTCATATAGGATGAAATTATGCAGAATATAATTCTTGTGTTTATTGTGTTTTTGTTTTTATTCATTCGTGTATCTTAAATGTTCTCTTTCTATTATAATGTTATTAGAAGGAGGATAATGAGGTGATCAAAAAATGTGTAGGATGACTCGTTGTGGGGTTTGGGGTGTACTTTATTCTCATATATGGAATTTGAAATAATGGGGGACTTCTTGATTGGAAACCTATTTTCTCCAGGTGGTTGAAGTTCCCATGTGTCGGAGAAATATAAGTATATACCTCTAGTGATTAGATTCTACACCCCTCATCCCCAAAAGTAATATTTCATGAATTTAGAACCATTTAAGGGATTATCATCCTCCAAGATAGAAAACATGGATTGTGACATGGTCAAATGGATTTCTATTTTGCAACAAAAAATAAAACTAGATTTTATTAATATATCTTGATTACTGATTCTGATGTTATAGATCAATCTCACACTATCTTATCAAATCCCAGTAGCCATTTTCATTGGATTTATAATTACTTTTATCTCAGATATTCTATTTTCAAGGATCCATATTCCCCTTCCCAAAACCTATACTATGGACATGAAAATTATTTAAATGTATTTAGGATTTATTTATATGAAAACTACATTTAATCATAGTTCCATGTAATATTGTGTGGACTCTCCCATCCTGGAATAACCTACTCATATTTCTTAAATTATTTCTTACAAATATTATTATGTATACTATGATCATTACCATGATCAATTTGGTTAATTCAACCCATTTTCTTTGTTAAGACTTCCTGATAATTAAGAAGTGCATGTGACTATGGATTGGTAAACACTTTTTCTATTTTTACATCGTAAAATTAGAATATGGAGGTTGTTTTTGACTTAATATCTTCTAGGAATTTTTTTTTAAAATTATTAGTAAATTATATTTATTTTATTCATTGAAATATTTTATTTACTATTTGGAATTAACAAGATTAATTAACCATGTTTTAAAAAATAATTTATCCATAAAATCATACTTTATTTCATGTTAGATCTGTGATGATTTCATCACATTATATAATCCCTTTTAATAAAATGAAAAAACCATTAATCAAATAGATCAATTAATAAAAAACACTAACAAATAAAATAAATATGTGATATTATAATGAGATTATGTATACCCGTTGGTTTTTTTAGAACAGATAAACCAACACTGATACTAAAGGAAATACTCCGTTATCTCATCCCTATATTGACTTACAAAATTCCTCTAACATAGTTTTATTTAACCTCATCTTGGGTCCTAAACCTCCGCCTCTCACAATTAGGTCCCTTATTAAAAAATATTCTCTCACAAATTACTGAGGGTTATGAGGGGTTTAGTGTTACATAAAATAAACCTTTGACACAAAAATACATATATAAAAAATGATTTCGATATTATAAATAAATAATTAGATTTTATTTAATAATAAACTGTCAAATAATACTACATATTTAAATTTAACTAAACAGCCCAAAACATACACATGTCATTCAATCTCATGATCATTTATATCATGCAATCACTATACATTTAATATTTTAATCATTTATTTCAATTCAATCAATGTATATATAAAAAATTAATCAAAATATTAATAAATTAAACCTTATATTTATATTATATCATAATTTTCCATAACATATAATTGGATTATCATCAAGTATTATTTTATATATATATTAAAATTCTAATTTAAAATAATTAATCAGACTACATGTAATAGTGAGGCCACAAAATGTGTAGCTTTTTATGTCAGATTAAATTTTTTACTAAAATTTAATACATAAATTGTGTGTTTACTAAAGGTTATGTGGAATGTACATTTTGTGTCAAATTAAATACCCAACTAGAATTTTATTCATATATGGAATATTTTATCACTCAAATCATAATGTTCCATTTTATGTGTAATTTTGAATAATGTGGAATGTATAAACACAAAATGTGTCTTGATATACATGGTTTTTTATTTCATGGGTAAATCTATGTAGTTAGTATGGTGTTTATACCCATAATGATTTCCATAAATATATGTGGTGTGTACCGCTAGCAAAGTGCATTATGTTCATAATATGTACGATAACTGTTATACATCTTATAGTTTCATAATTTTTAAAAATACTAATTATTAATAATTTATATACAAAAAACTTTACTCATATTACATGACATGTACTTAGTGAGAAATGACACATGTCACAAGAGTTGTTCAACCAACTACAAATCATGTATTTTATATCTTATTTTAATTATCATTGTTTTGAAACAGTAAAACCACCATTATTGGTGTGTTCCTTATATTATTTATCAAACCTTACCTAGAAAAAATTCATATGTTGTATAATCCATGCTTTTTCATGTCACTTATATGTCAATCAATGTATGGCATGTAACGACACCATGTATTTCATCACATAAGATTCTACAATTTAAATGAGCCCAAAACTATGAGTGGTTACACTGTGTGAAGACATTCTATATGAACTACAATCCCAATCAATCCTCAAGCCATTATGGTAGTTAGTATTCAGTGTGTAATGACATTGTATACGAGTCTACACAATGTGTGATGATTTTCATGGATAGTGCCTTGTTTGGTTGACCATAGGTACACAATATGTACCTTACCATTACATGCAATATATCCATGTCATGCATCCGCTATCCTTGTAACCTATGTATTTGATATGCGATTATTTTTCATTAATTATTGATATTCTCATCTTCATACAAACTTGAGCAAACATCTAATATTCACTATTAACTTTTGAATGAAATTATGAAAATGAAAATTACCAAAAAATTGGGAATTGGATTCGACATATTTTAATGAAAAAAAAAGAAGGTCCTCATGTGAAATAGAAGTAGTGGGATAGTAACCATTATTGTTTTTTAATTACATTCAATGGATACATCTTGAGAATTTTTTTAACAAAACCTCAAATACTCATACTGAGGATAGTTCACATTTAATTATAAATAAATTTAAAAGAAGAATTTCTTAAAACATGAAAATTACTCATGAGTTTATATAATGACCATAATTCAGGTCACTATTTTTGTAATGGATCCAAGATTGGATTCTCCTATATATACCAACATGTTCACCATGAATTTGAATATAATAATTTTGACATTCTATGTTTTGGTGTGGATGAAGCTAGAGATTTACTTCATTCACTTTTTTCCACAGCAAGGGAATATATCAGTACATGTTTCTCTTGTGGGGTAGGGTGGTTGATTTTTCTCTCCATAATGTAAGATAATTTATTTATTTTCTCTATTTTACAGAACAAACCTAATCTTTTAAAATGATATAAGTTGGAATACATAGATAGGGTTAATATTTAATAATTTCACAATAGTAATTTATATAATTTTGATTACATGTTATTCCCCATTTCAAATAATAATAATATTATTATTATTATTTATAGAAAATTTGTTAATTTAAAGATCATTTATTAAATAAATCATTCCATATTTTTTAAATTATATTAAATAAAATATATCATTTCTATTAGGACATTAACTCGGTCAATCAATTAACAAAACAAATATTGAACCATGAATAAAAAAATATTTACTGAAATATTATTATTCATTCAATAAATAAATAAATTTTGTATTCACTAAAATTTTGAATGAATATCTGTTGTAATTTTCATGTATGTAAATAAAAATTTATATTCATCAATTTAATAAACTCATCAATAAATGAATATTTTTTTTCACCTTGTGAATAACAATCAAGAGATAGAATCCATGTCAAATATTCTATACTCTAATATCTATTGATTGAAATATTTAGTTTAACATAAATGGAATAATTATTATTTCTAAAACATAGAATAATTTTTATTCATAAAATTATTTTCAATTGAATTTGATGATATTTTGGATACAATTAGTGTGTGACTCTCTAGTATAATTTATATGTGGAATCAACATAAATTACCTGATGTCCATGATTAGCCTCAAGTAGTGCATCAATGAACCAATACGGAAAAATTTTATTCTACAATGACAATAACCTTCCAATGAATGCTACTATCTAATTTAATAACTTTTTCTTGATATCTCATTGAGAATGATGAATACTTGTTTTATTACCCATTATGATTGTTTTGCCTTTGATTTTTTTAATGGAAATCCTCATTGAACAACTGTGCATAGGGATTTAATTAATGGGATCAATTTCAATTAAAGGGTTTGAGATATTTTATTCCATCAACTAAGATGGGGGAATCATTTTTTGACTTTTTATATTTATGATATATTACTTATTTTTTACCCAATGTTTTCTACACCTTTGTAAGAAAATAGAATCATAGTTTTCATCCATATATCAAACTACATGATTCAAGATATAATTTAATAACAATATCACATATATATAATAATGCACATGTATATAGATAAGAACATCTAATAAAAAATCATGTGGAATTCCAATTTCTGGGTATATCTTCATAACAATCATTCATGGAGATTACCATGTTCGAACTTCATGATGAGAAATCACAATGTCTTATATCCATCCAATGACTAATAGTCAAACATCATTTTTGTCCCTTCATATAGATGATATCTAGATCATAGAACATATGTTTATGAATATTTTAAAAAAAATTCATTGTTCTCATTATTGTAGACAACTATTATAACCATTCAAAGTGAAAAATTAACTAAAAAATATCATGTTAATATTATGAAGAAAAAAACATTACATTATATTATATTATTAATATTTTGGTAATAAAAATTACAAAATATGTTTTCTCTAAAGAACCGACTATAAAAACATTTTTATTATAAATATTAATGAATCTGGGTAAAGAGTACGAAAATTAGGTTTAAATATATATGTTTCAATTAATATTAAGGATTTAATGGAATAATTAAAAGAAAAATGTATAAAAATATTTTAATATTTCTTATAAAAATAATATTTAAAATATCATTTCAATAAATTTTTAAAATATAAAACAAAATATATAATTAAATTAATAGTAACACTCACTATATGATTAAAATAATTTAAATATAGTTATTAATAACATATATATATATATATATTATTAAATATTTAACATTTGAAATTAATTAATTATATTCTTTCTCAAATTAGTCTCTAGATTTGTAAAAATCGAGTGATCATTGGTGGCATAAATATCATCAGCCTTATTACGATAAATCTGATTGATCATTGAATGATCTGTGGTTAATAAATGAAATACCATAGAAATGTTTGGACCATTGAGAGACGATTGGTGAATCAGTGGCCACATAATCTTTTTTATGAATTATTCCCTATTTAATTAAACCATATAGACTAATCTCAATCCTGAACCACTCTATTCTGTCACAAATAATCCCCGAGATCATGTAATAAACAATTGAAAAGGATCTCTAGTATTATCACGGTTTGATACGAATAATTACTCGATGAGTTGATTTCTTATTCACCCTACTAAATTTTTCACCATTATAATAAAATATTTAATTAAATGGACGATTTTTACCACACATGGACAACATCTCACCATTTATATAATTTCTTTCATCTTTTTTTTAATTCTATTTCCAAATTCTAATAGGGATTCTCTAACGTCATATCGTTATACTTCTAAAAAATATTGATTTCATGAAATCACCCCATTGCCACAATACAAAAACCCCATACATTCAAAATCACTTCATAAATACTTTTAGACAACTTTGGTAATTTATCATAAATTTTTAAACACACAATCTACATTCTCATGCACAAATGAATCATATAAAGTCTACATTAATTATCTTCCAAGAAATCTACTACCTTCATTTTTCTCTACTCTAATTAATCCTTTTGTAATCCAAAATCCATGTTTCTTATGACACAAATATATGTAGTGGTTAAAAAATGTGTAGGATGGATTATTTCCATATATTGTTCAATTACATCAATGTCTCCAAACTATTGTGGTCAACACTGAAATAATTTCCATCAATACTTGTTTTGTTATTTCATGAAGATATATTCATAACATCTTGTTATGTTATAGTCACTACCCATATGTTTTATTAGGAACTTCCACCTCTCTCCAATAACCATTCTATATGGGAAGCATCTCCAAACATCATACAATGGGTGAATACACAATTTATTACCCAACAACTCCATATTTTTAATGACATGCTCATTGAAAACCACTTATAATAAATACAACCAAACATATATTTGGGGAAATAAAAAATTAAATTAAAAATGTTTAAATATATTCATAGAAAAAATATATTGATAGACTCGTTTGTTGGTTATATATAAATTTTGATTTATCTTTTATTTCTCATCTCTGAAATTTATAAATTTAGAAAAAATTTATATAACATAAAAATTTTTATCTATAAGTAAAAAAAGTTGATTCATGAAATATAAAACTATATGGTAAAATATTATCTCTACTTTGTAATTTAACATCAAACAATTCATGATTTTTATAGATATGATACAATTATTTTTCCCCTTATAATTCATTATAAATTCACTTTTTTATTAATAAATTCTAAATTTTAGGATAATGAAATCCATTTCAACAAGTTTGAAATAATATTTTTAATAACATTGTATAATTTATGTTTCCCATACCACAAAATTTACATATTTTGAAAAAAATGCGGTTTTAAAAGAATCACCTTTTTATGTTCAATAAAATAACACATTTGAAAATTAAAGACAAAATTCCTTTGGATACTGAATATAAATATTTCGCTAAAAACATTTCCCAATTTGTATCCCAAAATAATTCCAATTCACTGTGTTTAGAAATTTTATATAGGTTGTATCCAGCTATAATAATTATTATTGTTTTACCATGTGTTGGTCAGAGTATAACACTCAATAGTGGGGTAAATTTAGATCCAATAATATTTTCTGTTAAAAAATTTACTTAAAAGATTCACCCAACAAAAATTAATACATTACAGTTAATCAAGGTAATAAAAATATAACAATTTGGCTGTTCAAATAGCTTATCATATGATTGATAAATTCTTAGTAATATCAATATAAGATATTGATAACACTTTTGAAACTACTCTAATAAGGAAAAATTGTTACAACTACTATCCAATACTAACTATCAAAGTGAAATTTAGGTTTCTAAAATATAAATTAATACAAATAAAGGCTAAATAAAACACACATTAGATAAAACTAGTTGGTTAGTCTCAAGATGAGACCTAATCCTCTACACTTGGTGATCACATTCCACCAAGAAGTTTATATTAATAAACATGATCCAAACCCTGGATCAGGGGTAAGAATAGTACACATGAATATCTAGGTTAGAAGACCTATTCCACTATTCTTTATGGGAAAAAAACCACTAGGTCACCCTGGACCCCTTCTACAGTGATACATGGGTAATAAGGTGTAAAAAGAAATTAGACATAGGATATATTTTATCCTATAGTTTAATACAGGAGAAAGTGTGTCGTTTAATATAGATACACTCACTGCTCAAAAAATAATAAAACAGTACACAAAAGAGAAAAGATGATGAAAGGGAGTTATAAATGCTCTGGGTGTTTTTCAATGATGTTATGGACTTATATGTTGTTTTATATGTGATTTTCGAGTCCCTTTGTTAAAATAATGTATCTTGAGTCTCATGCCCTAGTTTCTAGATAGATGAGATGTGCTCTGTATATAAGGCCCCAGCCTTTGGTAGCACGGATTCAGGGCTCTGGATATGGAGTGTAATTTATTTCATACAAACGAAAAAAATTGACACATCATAAATCATCAGAAAAAAATTTATGGTTTAGGTCCTGGAAAATAAGAGTCAACCGCTTCACTTCTTCCTTAAAAATCTGTGATCAAATTCCCAAAACATGGAATGACTCTATCAACTAGTAAACATTTCATCAAAAACATAGGGTGAGCATTGAAATACTCAGTAAGGGGTTTTGAATTTACTTAAATCAAGCATTTGAAAACTACCTTTGAAAATAGCTTTCCATACTAAAAAAATATATCTCTTAAAGGAAAACATCAATATAATTCACAGGTTGATATAATACATTAAAAGCACTTCATACTTAAGCATTAGAGCACTTAGCTTAAAACAACTTAATAAACAAGGTAAGAATGCAAGAATAAAATGGCATTCGTTTTACAAAGTAATGTGGGAATAACAAGCAAGGTGTGTAAGAACAATTAAGAATAACCATCATCAGAGTCGCACATAAACAAATTCTCTACAACTCATAAAAAATTCACATCATGACATGATAAATGCAATGCAACATTTTAAATAAAAGTATGGAAAAGAAAACTGTTCAGGCATCAACATTGCCTCATCATATGCCATGTGTATTTTTTATCTAAAACTGATAGTTAATGGTTCCTCTAAAATTCATGAACATATCACCAAGTTCCATCCCCATGGTTTCATAGAATTACCAAGGTTATATACCTAGGAATAATTTAAAATTAACAATGTTATTCACCAAGGTATCATTAAAATTGTAATCTCTAGATATTACATCATTACCCAATGCATTGGAGCACTATCAGGGCACACCCTTAAAAGGTCTTATTAGGTCTGATATTCATGGTGTCCCAAACCACTTTGAATATTAAATATTTATTTCGTATTATCCAATGCGTCCCATACCACTTTGGAGAATTATGTTCATTTTTCATTACCCAAGGTGTCCCATACCACTTTGGGTAACTTTATTCTTGGTTATTTATTTTGATGTGTCATATGCATGAATGATGATCAAAGATATAGACAAAGAAAACCATTATACAATTGGTCTACAAACACATGACATTACAAACATGAAATAATTAATCAAAAGAATGCATGGTTTAGTAAACAGTCTATGTACACAGGACAATTACTAAAACACATCAAATGGTAGATGAAATGAGCCTGTCACATAAAATGATAAAATGATTCTCATTAAAATTCCTATTTCATGGAAATAATGTATATAGATCCTTGTCATTAAATATGCTGATAAAAATAGCACTAAACATGTAAATAGGCTAAATCATAAACTTGATTAACCTACATTAAACATTGTATAAAATCCATTAGGTGTTAAAATTTCAAGTGAGCATAACATGATTTACAAATCCATTTATTTCTTAATACATTTCAGTCAAGTGAGAGTATATCCCTTTGACATTCAACATGGTTAATAATATTAAAATTAAGCAATATCATTAGTGTACACGAAAATAAAAAATATCATAGACAAAACCTAAAACCCCTTGAGTGTTAAAATATTAACAACCATTAATTGAAATTATGGTTTCAGAAATTATTCTCATAAATATATATTTACATAACCATATATACACAATGAATATATATGGGTTTTTATACAAAATAAACAAGGCCATCAAAATTTCATGAGTCCTGAAACCCTCTAACTACTTATCAATTATTTAGTTAAAAATCAAAACTTGATAGGTTTAATATTCATGTAACTATAAATATATAAACATATAAAATCTATTGTTTTAAAATTATAACATAAATGCACTTAAACCAATGTCCTAGTTTTCATCAAAAATATCATTCATAGATAAGTATTCATCTCTAGAAAAACAAAACTGATTTTAATTGAAATACAAAAACATATAAAAATATATAGATATATATATAAGTCTTACATAAAGATCAAACAATTTAGGATTTTATTTTAAAAAGACATTTTTCGAATGTATAATTCTTAATATAAAATACTGAATTATGTGGAAATCTTAGAAATAGATTTGAATTGGTTACATATATATATGTACACTCAAACACCTGAAAATACATATATATATATATATATATATATATATAAGATATGTAATGGGTTTTCTTAAGAGAAAAACCTCTCACAACTAATCTTATATAAATACCGGATTGGACAATAATCATAAACAACCTGCATGGAATCCCTTCAACTGGGAGAGTTTTACGTTGTATACCAAAACATATATATAATTATATATACACATATTGTATCATATGGGTTGTATAAACAAAATGCAAAGGAAACAAAACCCCTAAAATCTTTTTAGGGAAATAGCATTCCCTAATCCATACACCCAATGTTTAAAATAGGGGAGAAATGATGCCTATAATGAAAATATATATATTTATATATATACATATCATATTACTGAATACGCATTGTGGGTGTATATCATGTTATAAATAATAAAAAGGGCGTGGGTATCCCCTTATACTTGTAGATACTAAGGCTAACACCCCACGAAGCCCTCTGATTGAAAAGAAAGGTTTGCATGGCATGTAAAAACCTATTAATATAAGCCGTATATATATTCATGTATATATATATCGAGGCGTATGGGTAGTTTTGGAAAAAAAAACACTAAAACAAAACACCCTTATATGGCTACGGTGGACGCTCGGATCAGAGGAAGTTCACTGGTCTAGCTAGAGAGATCGAGAGGAGTTCGGAGGGGTCAGAGGGAACTCAGGACGTCATAGTTTATACAGAGGCTTCGGTGCACTCAAAGTAATTTGATCCAGAATTTAGGCTAATATGGAGTGTCCTAGGAGGGTGGAGTGGGAAAACTTCAAAGGAAACTGTGAAAACGGGGAAGGTCGAGGCGTCCTCGTGTGTACAAGCTCGCTGGTGCAGGACCCCATCTTGAGGAAGAAGACGACGGAGGTCACGGGTTTTAAAAGGAGACGACCATCGGGATCTGATCGTGGAATGATCAGATGGTTTGGGTTAAAGAAGGATGAAACGAGCATAAAAAATGATAGATGGCTGAGGTTAGTCCTAGCATAGATCGGACAGTTGAGGGTTGTGTGGGGTCGTTCATGTGGCATTGGTTGCACTGATGGCTTCGATTGACCGCGATATGCGATGGATGACCACGATCGCGCATCCCGGAATGGTTTCTTTTAAAAAATGTAATATTAATAGTAAATAAATTTAATTTTTATAAACTTTTATATGTTTTATGAACTTATAAGTTTAAAAATGAAAAATCTGATTTATAACATACTCTACCATTTGATTTAAATGATAAATTGTTCTTCCTAATATATTGTTTTAAAGATCAAACAAAAATATATTTTCCAACAATCATTAAAGGTATATTATTAGAAGATACTATTTAAAAATGTCTTTTAAAACATTAAGAAGGTGTCAAAATACTATGTTCTCAACCATGTAGGCCATCCTTAGGATTTTACAAAATCAATTAGGTTCTTTTATATGAATATTCTTTTATTTTAAAATCATGATACATGAAGATATATTTCCAATCATTTGAACATATTGAACTATATGAAATACCATAAGATTATAAAATCATTATAAAAACAAATTTTTATAAAAAGATAAGCATTATCAATTTAAACCCAACGGTCATATATATAACAGTCGTAATTTCATAAAAGACCATTATAAAAAAAAGGGGTAGGGTGTTTCACATTTTCTAAACACTTGAACCTAGGAGGATGGATCTCTTTATTCCATTGGGGCTGAGTACGTGTGATGTGGTTCTAGTTATTATGTTTTTCAAACTGATAGACCCAGAAGATGTTTACTATCCAATTACTCAAGTTTTGGTTCTAGCAGCCTTATTGTGGCCATGTTAAGTCTTATACATGGTGTTCTCGGTTAGTTTGGGTCTTTGTTGTAATGTAACATTTTAATGTATACCATCTCTATTTATTCTCCACGTTTTATTCTATTTAGTTTCAATTCTTTTATTTTTACAAAAAAGAAACCATTTTAAAAAAGAAACATCATTATAAAACATATCATTGTTCACTTAGTCAAGTTCATAAATGATGGGGCGTCACATTATCCTCTTCTTAAAATAACTGCATCCTCATGATTCGATTTGAGTACTTGAAATTAATCATTCACACAGCTTCCCTAACACCCTTGGTGATGTCCCTCTACCTCCACCGCCTAAGGAAGAAAGTACTATTCAACTATACTTCTAGGGCAGAACAAAGATCGTGGGTCTCATCTCCCCAAATACACCCTCGGCAATTTGGATCGTGGTTAAAACCAAGATACCATTTGATACAGGTGGTTTTCCAGAGATAGGCACCCGTGACATCAAACTCCGTGACATCCTCTTGGATTTGGATCCTAAAGATCTTTCAAACCACGTTATATTTGAAGGATTCGTTGAAATATTCAAAATTGTCGAGGTCCCCATGCATGCTAAAACACAGGATTTTGTACATAAATACTGCATGGAAGTCTTGCTCCTTTGGAGCTTCTCCAAAGGCTGTGAAGGCCAACCATTTCTTATTTAGGGTGAAACATAGGAAGTGTACCTCATAGTACTTCCCATTCTTTTTATAATTCTTGAACAGTGCATTGGCCATTTGGTTATACACAACATACGATCCCTGAATGATTGGAAGGACATTCCAGCTTTTCAATATTTCATAAAGAGTTTTTTACATGATTCGTAACTTAAAAAAAGTTTGGAAACGTGTTGAGCAATATTTTGCTACAATATTCACTATGATCTCCGTAGGGAGAGTCAAGAGTCTAGGTGTGGATCGTTGGCTTGCCATAAGAGAATTTTAAGAACAAACCCTACTTAGTAAAAAATTATTAATTCTTTATTGTTTTTCTAATTTTCTTAGGTTTCCTAAAACATTCTTCTCATACCAACTATAAGGCCCCAACCTCCGATAGCACGAAGCTGGTGCTCTGGTTATGGTGTGTAATTTATTTCATACAGACAAAACAAACAATTTACACATCATAACTCATCAGGAAGAACATTCTGATTTAGATCCTTGAGAATCAGAGTCAACCACTTCACTTATTCCTTAAAAAGCTATGATCAAATTCCCAAAACATGGAAGGACTCTATCAAACTGTAAAAATTTCATCAAAATCATAGGTTGAGCATTGAAATACTCAGTAAGGGGTTTTGAAAGTACTTAAATATAGCATTTGAAAAATACCGTTGAAAATACTTTTCAATACTAAAAATATATATTAAAGGAAAAACATCAATTCAATTCAAAGGTTGATATAACAAAATTAAAGCAATTCATACTTAAGCAATAGAATACTTAGCTTAAAACCACTTAATAAACAAGGTAAAAATTCTAGTATAAAATGGCATGGGTTTTACTAAGTAATGTGAGCATAACAAGCAAGGTGTGTAAGAACAATTAGGCATAAACATCATCAGAGCCGCTCATAAACAAATTCTATACAAAATATATAAAATACACATCATGAAATGATAAATGCAATGCAACATTTGTAATCAAATTCTGGAAAAGAGAACTAGTCATGAATCAACATTGCCCCATCATATGCCTTGTGTATTTTAATCTGATACTCATAGGTGATGGTTCCTCTGACATTCATGAACATATCACTATGGTCCATCACCAATGTGTCATAAAATTACAAAGGTTATATACCAAGGTATCGTTTAAAATTACAAATATTATTCACCAAGGTATTGATAAAATTGTAATCCCAAGAGATTACATCACTACCCAATGCATTGGAGCACTATCAGGGTGCACCCTTATAAGGTCTTATTAGGTATGATATTCAAGGTGTCCCATGCCAATTTGATTATTAAATTTTTATTTCGTATTATCCAAGGAGTCCCATACCACATTGGATAATTATGATAATTTTTCATTACCCAAGTTGTCGCATACCACTTTGGGTAACATGATTCTTGGTTATTTGTTATAATGTATCATATGAATGTAGGAAGATAAAAGATATGGACAAAGAAAACCATTATATAATTGGTCTACAAACACATCACATTACAAACATGAAATAACTAATAAAAAGTAGGCATGTTTTAGTAAACATTCTATGTACACAGGACAGTTACTAAAACACATCAAATATTAGATGAAAAGAGCCTGTCACATAAAAAGATAAAATGACACTCATTAAAATTCATATTTAATGGAAATGAAGTATTCTGATACTTGTCATTAAATATGCTAACAAACATATCACTGAACATGTAAACATGCTAAATCATAAACATGATTAACCTACATCAAACATAGTAGAAAATCCAGTAGGTGTTTAAATTTCAGTTGAGCATAACAATATTTTCAAATCCATTTATTTCTTAATACATTTGGTTCAAGTCATGGTATATCCCTTTGACTTTCAACGCAGTTAATAATATGAAAATTAAGCAAGATTATTAATGTCCACAAAAATAAAAAATATCATAGAAAAAACCCTAAAATCCCACGAGTGTTAACATATTAACAACCATTAATTGAAATTAGGGTTTCAGAAATTATTCTCATAAAAATATATTTACATGATCATATATACACCAAGAATATATATGGGTTTTTACACAAAATAAACCAGGTGATTAAAATTTATTGAGTTCTGAAAATCCCTATCTACTTATCAATTATTTAGTTACAAATCAAAACATGATAGGTTTAATAATCATGTAACTAAAAATATATAAACATATAAAAGCTATGGTTTTAAAACTATAACAAAATTGAACTTAAACTAGTAACCCAGTTTGCATAAAAAATATCATTCATAGATAAGTATTCATCTCTAAAAAAATCTAATTTGTATTTAAATACATACACATATAAAAATATATAGTTATATATATATAAGGATTACATAAATTTCATACATGTTAGGATTTGATTTTAAAAAGACCCTTTTCAAATGTATAATTCTTAATATAAAATATTGAATTATATGGAAATAGTATATATAGATTTGGATTGGTTACATATATATATGTTTACTTAAACACCCAAAAATACATATATATATAAGATATGTAATGGTTTTTCTTAAGATAAAATCCTCTCACAACTAATCTTATATAAATACTAGATTAAAAAATAATCATAAATAACCTCCTTGGAATCCCTTAAATTGGGATATTTTTAAGGTGTATACCTAAGCATATATCAATTTATATATACACATATTGTATCATATGTGTTATATAAAAAAAACTCAAAGGAAACTAAACCCCTTAAATCTTTTTAGGAAAATAACATTTCTTAATCCATACACCCAGTTTTTAAAAGAGGGTAGAAATGATGTCTATATCCAAAATATATATATTTATATATATACATATCATATAACTGAATACATACTATGGGTGTGTATTGGGTTTTAAATAATAAAAAGGGTGGGGGTATCCCCTTGTACTGGTAGATATGAAGGCATACACCCCCACGAATCCCTCTGTTTGAAAAGAATGGTTTGCATGGAATGTAAAAACCCAAAAATAAAAGTCGTATATATATTTATGTATATCAATATATATATTTATATCAAGGTGTATGGGTAGGTTTGGAAAAACATGAAAAAATACACCGTTATTTGGATTCGGTGGACACTCAGATTAGAGGAAGCTCACTAGTCTAGCTGGAGAGACAGAGAGGAGTTCAGAGGGGTCAGAGGGAACTCAGGAGGTCAAAGTTTATACAGAGGCTTCGACACACTCAAACAAATTCGATCCAGAAGCTAGCCTAAGCTGTTGTGTCCTAAGAGGGTGTGGTGTGCAAAGGTCAAATGAAACAGTGAAAACGGGGAAGGTCGAGGCGTCCTCGGGTGTACAAGCTCACTGGTGTGGGACCCCTCCATGAGGAAGAAGAAGACGGAGGTCACGAGTTTTAAAAGGAAACGACGAAAAGGAACTGATCATGGGAGGATCAGATGGTTCGAGTTAATGTGGGATGAAACAAGCATAAAAAGAGATCAACGACTGACATTTGTCCCGGCTTCGATCTGACGGACGAGGGCTGCGTGGGGTCGTTCACGCGGCATTGGTTGTGCGGATGGGTTCGATTGATCATGATATGCGATGGACGATCAGGATAATGCATCACTGAATGGTTTCATTTAAAAAAATTTAATACTAATAGTAAAAAAATTTAATTTGTATAAACTTTTATAATACTTAAGAACTTATAACTTTAAAAATACAAAATCAGATTTATAACTTACTCTACCATTTGATTTAAAAGATAAATAGTTCTTCCTAATAAATTGTTTTAAATATCTAAAAAAAAATATACTTTTCAAAAATCATTAAAGGTGTATGATTAGAATATACTCTTTAAACATGTATTTTAAAAAAGTTAGACGGTGTCAAAATTGTAATGTCCCTGTTCCGGGTTCCACGCAACTGGTGCCCCAAATCTGGTTCGCCACATGACCTCAAGCGTATTTCCACAGACGCCAGAGGCTGCCGACTAGCTGGGAGGGCCCAGGTCTGATAGTGGGGAAACTATGACCTCATTTGTCAATGTGTAATGCAGCGGAATACAAAATAAATCATACAAAAAACAGCAGAAGCAGTAAACCATACACAACTGAAATAAACAACAGTAGTGGATATAACAAATAGTATATAAATGATTATGCTACATGTATCGTGTTCTATGAAAACAGCCATAACATGTTATACATCAATACCATACAACCAAAATCAGAGTACATAGAAACAAAGAAAAACAGCTGGCAGTGGCATCGCGAGCCTAGGATCGGTCCCATGCCCTCCAATTCCTCAGCAGCAATCATTTACCTGTATAGGGACTCTTTCCCTTATCTACACCTACAGCAACATAATCTGTTTGGGTCGAAAACCATGACCCAAACAGGGTGTGAGAAATATATCTCAGTAGGCACCCACCAAAGGCATGTTCCCAACTGCGTGTAAGCATGCAACAATAGTGTGCAATAGTAAAATGCAATAAGGCATGCAGTACTGAAAAGTAACTAACTTAACAATTAAATTTCCATTTTATTAATCATTTAATCCATTAAAATTAGTATCGTTCTGTGCTCAACAACACCAAGCCCTCAGGCCAACCAGTATCTTTCCCTCAGGCTAATATAGTGAACCATGCCCTCAGGCTATACAGAATCCAACCCGCTGGTATTTCCCTTCAGGCGTAAAAGAAATTTCCCTCAGGTGTAGGAAGTGTCTCCCTTAGGCACGAAAGGTTACCCTCATGAAAAATAACTACAGCCCTCAGGCTAAACAGTGCAGTGCCCTCAGGCTAATCACAACAACGCCCTCATGATTACTTGTAAATGGGCCTTAACCCACATGGAAACAAGCAATAACAAGCAAATCCTCTCAAAGAAATTATACAATTACTACTTGAAAGGCATACCCTTGGGTATCCTGGCCAAACAGCTAAACAGTGGAACTCACCCCCGGGGTGGTTTTAGATCCAAGCAATGATACCAAATACCATTTTAATATCATAATTTAATACCTAATTAATTATAGGTGTTTAATATAGCAACGGCCTCAGCCACAGGACACCCCAACATGGGTTCGTGGCACAAAAATGCACAAAACACACTGCAGTTGGAAAACTAACACCAAGCCACCTACCTTAAACGCCAACGAATGTTATACCCGAACGCCGACTCTAGAAATGCCCAAGAATGGCGTAGATTTGACGACGAACAAAACCCATTAAAACATAAATAACATATGTTAGAAGAATAATTGGTAAGCAACACACTAGGAGAAGAGAGGGCTTACCCGCGTGGTTCCAACGAGATAGTCTGAGGCCAAAACTAATTTCAGATGAACACCCGGCGGATCTTCAAAGGTCTGGCCTCCTCCCATGGCTCCAAAATGGATCAAATGCCACCACTACCAAATTAGGAAGCTACTGCCTATTTTAATCTGAAAAAGCAAAGTACATGGCATGTACTCCTTCATTTAACTGTTCACTTGACGGCTTTCCGCCAGCGCGACACTGTTCACATGTCGACAAGAGTACACGGCATGTACTCCTGAGTATATGGTGTGTACTGCCGCCCAGCTGGCGGCTACTCCACCACCTTACTATTTTGGTCTGCTGACTAACTATAGGGTGTGTAAAGGACCACTACACGGCGTTTACTCAGTTCCTATACCCTTTGTCGCCGACATGGCTACACGCCCTATGTACTCATCCCAACACATCTAGAAGTACACAGCATGTGGAAAAAGTACACGGCGTGTAGTTCCAAATTTTTTTATTTTTCCCCATTTTCTATATTTCATTAAAAACACTTAAGGAAAAGAGAAAAGAAGATGCTCGTACATCAAAGAGAAGAACCGGGTTCTTACAAACTTCCCCCCTTATATCAATTCGTCCCTGAATTGCCCTTCCAAAGGTGGATAAGATATAACCATGAACAAATCTAGCCACTTAGCACATACGTCAGCCTCCCGCTCCCAGGTCTCATCCTGCACTTGTCCAAGCTTCCATAGCACCCATACGAGAGGAACTGAACGGCCTCAGAGAACCTTCGTGCTCTTGTCAACGATACGAATCAGATGCTCTTCAAAGGATGCATATGCCTCCAGCTCAACCTCCTCGAGCTGAAAGATGTGAGTCGGGTCTGAATGATAGTGGAACAATTTAGATACGTAGAAGATGTTGTGCATGGCTCAGTGACGCTGTGGTAACCGCAAACGATAAGCAACCAGCCTGACTCTCTCCAGAATCTCATATGGCCGCACATACCGCGGTGGAAGTTTACCATGTCTCCTGATCCTCTGGTCTGCCAGCCTCGGTGAAACACACAAGAAAACTTGATCCCCGACCACAAACTACAAAGGCCGTCAACGACGATCATCATAAGACTTTTGATGAGGCTGCGTGGTAGCCATCTTCTTCTGAATCAACTGGACCTGCTCAAATGTCTCTTATATGAGACATGGTCCCAGTAAAGCTGCCTCACCTGCCTCTGTCCAGCACAGAGGTGATCGGCACGACCTATAGTATAATTCCTCATATGGTGCCATATCAATAGTCTCCTAGAAGATATTGTTATAGGAAAACTCAACAAAGGGTATATGCTTCTCCCAAGAGCCCCCAATGTCTAGGACGCATGAACGCAACATGTCCTCTAGCACCTGTATCGTATGCTCGGACATTCCATCTATCTGAGGGTGGTATGTTGTGCTTAGAAGCACCTGTGTACCCAGCGCCCTCAAAAAACTTTGCCACAAACGAGACGTGAAATGGGCATCCCTATCAGAAATGATAGAATGAGGTACCCCTTGAAGTCATACGATATCTCAGATATACAGCCTTCTGATATCATCAACACTGAAGGTCTCCTTGATCGGCAAGAAGTGAGCTACCTTTGTGAGTCTGTCCACACAAACCCACACGGCATCATTGCCATGAGGTGACCCTGGAAAACCAGTCACAAAATCCATCGCAACATCATCCCATTTCCACTTCAGAATGGGTAACTGTTGTAACATCCCACCTGGTCTCGGATGCTCCACCTTCACCTGATGACAGGTGGAAAACCTCGTAACAAAACCAGCTACATCCCTCTTCATACCTGGCCACCAGTACTGACGTCTCAAGTCACAGTACATCTTGGTAACCTCAGGATGAACTGTCCAAGATAAAGCATGAAACTCTCGCATCAACTCCTCACTTATATCCCCTAGAACCCATACTCGTCCATGGAAACGCAAAACCTCATCATCTCTTATCATCCAACCAGGAGAAGGGTCCTCACTTGCCACTAACTCCTATAGAACTAGGCCTTCTGAATCAGATAGGTGTCTCATCCTCACACTATCCAGGAGGGTAGAAGTCACAACTAAAGAGGAAAGATATATCTTCCCCTGACTGTTGTGAACCTCCAGATGCATCTCAAAGAACAAGGCCATGAGCTCCCACTCACCACTAGCCGCCTGCACTGCCTATATCTGAGTCTTCCTGATCAGTGCATCAGCTACTGCATTACCTTTACCAGGTGTATAGGCAAGCTCAAAATCTAAGGACTTTTGGTATTATACCAACCTCATCTACCTCAGATTCAAGTCACGCTGAGTAATGATATACTTGAGGCTTTTGTGGTCAGTGTAAACCACAAAATTCCCCCATAATAGATAATGTCTCCAATAACACAATGCATGCACTACGACAACCAACTAGAGATTATGCGTCGGGTAATTCCTCTCATGTGGCCTCAACTGCCGAAACCCGTACACCAAAACTCAGTCGCCCAACATCAACACTTCTCCCAGCCCAATACCTGATGCATTACAGTAAACTGTATAGCTCTTCCCCTGCTCTGGGAGTATCAGGATCGGTGCTGATGTCAACCTTCCCTTCAGGTCCTGAAAAGCTGCCTCACAAGATTCCGACCAAACAAACATCAGACCCTTCTTAGTCAAGCCCGTCAATGGCGCTGCCAAGCAGGATAAGTCATGTATAAAACGCATGTATTAACCTGCCATCCATAAGAAACTCTGTATCTCAAACACGTTCTTAGGCTGCTCCTAGGAAACTACTGCTCTCACCTTCCCTAGGACTACTGAAACTCCTACATCTGATATTATTTGACCCAGGAAGTGAATCTGGTCCATCCAAAAGTGGCACTTTGAGAGCTTAGCATATAGATGATGCTCCCTCAGGGTAATAAATATGATCTAAAGATGGGTGGCATGGTAGTGTCGATTGTAAGAGTACACCAAGATGTCGTCCACGAATAATACCACAAAAGAATCAAGATACGGATGGAACACACGATTCATACGAGCGTTGAAAACTACTGGCACGTTTGTGAGTCCGAACGGCATAACTGTATACTCATATAGACCATACCTACTCCTAAAAGCTGTGAGAGGTATATCAGATGGTCTAATGTGCAACTGATGATATCCTGATATCAGTTCAATCTTCGAGAACACTCGTGCTCCACAAAGTTGATCAAAAAGATCATCAATCCTTAGTAAGGGATATCAGTTCTTAACCGTCAACTGGTTTAGTTTCCGATAATCCACGCAAAGTCTAAGGGTACCATCTACCTTCTTCACAAAAAGGACCGGTGAACCCCAAGGAGAAGTACTGGGACAGATAAATCCATTTGCCTGCAACACCTCTAACTTCCTATTGAGCTCTTTCAACTCAGGTGTAGCCATCCTATAATGGATAATGGACCCCAGTGCTACTCCTAGCACAAGCTCAATGGAGATATCCACCTCTCTCTCCAGAGGTAGACCCAAAAAGTCATCTGGGAAGATATCCCTGAAACGATAAACAACAGGAGGTAAATCCGTCTGAGAAGTCCCATGGTCATCTAGATATAAGCTCGCAATTTGGACTGTGACTCCACCTCACCCACGATGCTCTGGTCCAGCTCGACTCGCCTGGACATCCCATTCTCCCTTATATAGAAACTCTTTTCCCTCTGGTGATGTGAAATGCACCCTGTGATGGTATCAGTCTATAATGGCCCGAAAGGGAACCAACCATTCAATCCCAAGAATGACGTCATAGCTCGTCATCTCTAGGACATAGAGTTCCTAAAAGAAGTGAAACCCACTAACCTGAAGGGGGCACTCCTTGCACTGATTCATACCAGCCGTCCTAGTCCCCAACGGAGTGTATAGAATCATGATAACAGAAGAAGTAAAAACACAGAGCCCAATGCTCTCCAAACGGGTACAGATATGAAACTATGTGTAGCACCCGTATCAAAAAGTACTAAAGATAAGACAGAAGCTACCAATATAGTACCTCTGAGTGTAGAAGGTCCGGGATCCTTTTCATGTTGGGTCTGTTGCACCGCATATGTATGCCCATTGCCATAGCCCTACGACTTAGCTTGACTACCCTGAGTTGTCCCGCCCTGTTGCCTCTGAGATCCTGGTGTCTGGCAACCATGACCACGACCACCATCTCTGCCTGCACGCCCAGACATATTCCAGTTCCCAGACTGGTAAGAAGCTACTGGTCCTGTTCCTGCATGCAATGTCTGCACAGAACCCCTCTCACTATCCATCAGTGGAAACACCCTGCAAAAGGGCTGAAGATGTCCCATCCTTCTTCCGGCTCGGCACTCCACTGGATCACGTGGACACTGCGGTCTCTTGTGCCCCTATCTACCACACTAGTAGCACCTGATCAGGCCACCTGAAGAGACTTCTTGGCTCATACTGCCACCCTGAGAGAAGTTCATTTGTCTCTTCCTCTTTCTATATAAAATAGTACAAGTAACTGGTGCTGAACCACCCTGGCCCGCACCACCAAATTCCTGTAGGTTTCTCTCCGTAATTAGAGCCTAGTTCACAATGGCGTGCATATTAGAAAACCTAATGACATTCACCAGCGCTCGGATGTCATACCGAAGACCGTCCTCAAAATGTCTGGCTCTCAGTGTCTCATCACCCACAAGCACAGGTGCAAAGCACTGAAGCTCCATAAAACGAGCAGAATAGTCCACCACTGACATAGCGCCCTGCTGCAGATTCATACACTCTCGACCTCTATCTTCCCTCAGTGTCTCGAGAAAAAAAAATTCATAAAAGACTGCCTGAAAGTCTTCCCACACCATTCCCTTGTGATGCTCTGACTGGGTGGTAACATCCCACCAACTCTTGGAGGAATCACGCTTCATGTAAGTTGCAAGTTTTACCCTCCGCCATGGAGGCGTCTCAAGATGCTCAAAAATATTCTGCATCGACCCTAGCCAAGACTTCACAGCCTGTGGTCCTCCATCCCCTGAGAAGGTAGGTGGATGCTACAGCCAGAAGATACGTGTAAGCTCGGCCATAGATGTGGAAGCCTGTAGTGATCCTTAAAAAGTCTGCATGAACTGCAATAAGCCTTCACGAAATTGCGCCTTCGTGCCTGTGTCCGGTATAACAGCTAGTGTTGCATCTGGCTCTGCTGGAGGATCAAATGGTAGCCCATGGCCCACAATCTCCGAATTAAAGTCATCGCCGCTCTCCTAGCGGACTACGCGCGGTCGTCTAGGAGGTATGACACTACAAGGTCAAAAGAACGCCTCAGATTCAAGACTATTATGGCTGAAACGGAGAAACTACAAAAGGAACAAGAGGAATAAGGCATCCCAATAATTGCAAAACAAGACTACACGTCATGTACCCTGACTACACGACGTGTACTTGACTTCCCTTCCCCTGCCCGGGTCCTTCGGCACGGCTAAGCCACACGGCTCCCATTAAACAAAACTACACAGTGTGTGATTAATCTACACGGCGTGTATGGTTTTATTTTCCAACTACCTGTGTCGCTTGTGACACAGCCGACTACTCAGCTTGAAACTACATGGCGTGTTACACCTTACAGGGCATGTACATCACCCCGTTTCCTTGCCACCCGGCTATGTTCACATGGTCTGTCCTTGGACACGACTACACGGCATGTCCCCAAAGGTACACAGCGTGTTTAAGGAACGGTGACATCGACCTGTGTTGTTAGTTACACGGCCGAGTACCTAGGTCACACTGCACATCATGTTCATTATTGACATGGCATGTTCTGTGGAGGAGTTAAACGACCCGTGTTGTAAGTTACACGACCAGACTCTGGGTCAATACTACACGACATGTATATCTGGTACACAACATGTATTAACCATGCACATCCCTACCCCGTGTTGCTGCCCACACGGTTTGTGACACGGTAAGAGACTACACAGCGTGTACTCAGAGTACACGGCGTGTACTTAAAAAGTTAATTTTTCTTCCCAAATAGAAGGCCATACATGACGTGATTAAAATAATACACAGCGTGTATACTAGGTTTCTAGACAGTATGCCTTAGAAACTTCCTGGATCCCAAAAAATACCGAAAACCAACACCTAAGTGTCAAATTCCGACCCGTGAGGGCCCATACTCCCCACGAATCAGATTTTGACATCATATCTGTGTAATAACTAATAAATTGTCAATCATCTACCAAATTCGGGTCAATGGGGGCCCATAATAACCAAAAATGAATGTTTGGCATCCATTCTATGAACAGCTCACACAAAAATTACCCTATCACATAGCAAGTATTTTATCAGTGCAACTATCACAACAGCATGCTTTTCTAGCACAACAACTATCACAAAAACATGCAATTTTCTAATGCACCTACATGGCATGGAAACTATGCATGGAATGTGATTCTAGCATGTGCCTAAATGATGCATGAGAGGGCATACCCTCATCTCATCGGGTTGCAACTAAATAGAACCCATAGATAAAATATAAACAGCATAATACAAGTGCATCACCGAACTGTGAAATCATATCAATTGTAACATTTGCAAAATCAGAAGAATTGTAAAATACGAGGTAGACTGGCTTTTCCCTGTATGTGGGTTAGCTACACCCAGGCACATCTTATTATCAACTACCGGTCCATCCTGTCCCTGACTACGACTCCAAATTGTAAGTCAAGAGAAGAACCCCTCTAATACCACTTTGTAACGTCCTAGTTCCAGGTGCCACGCAACGGGTGCCCTGAATCCAGTTTGCCACATGACCTCAAGTGCATTTCCCCAAATGCCAGAGGCTGCCGACTAGCAGTGAGGGCCCATGTCTAATAGTGGGGAAACTATGCCCTCATTTTTCAACGTGTAACGCAACAGAATACAAAATAAAATATACAAAAAACACCGGAAATAGTAAACCATACACAACTAAAATAAACAACAGTTGTGGATATAACCAACAATATATAAATGATGATGCTAAATGTCTCAAGTTCTAAGAAAACAGCCAGAACATGTTATACATACATATGATACAACCAAAAGAAGAGTACAACAAAACAAAGAAAAATAACTGGCTACGGCATTGTGAGCCTAGGCTCGGTCCCATGCCCTCCAATTTCTCAGAAGAAATCATGTACCTGTATAAGTACTATTTCCCCTATATACACCGGCAGCAACGTAATCTGTTTGGGACAAAAAGCGTGACCCAAATAGGGTGTGAGAAATATATCTCAGTATACACCCACCAAAGGCTCGTGCCCAAATGCGTGTAATCATGCAACAATAGTGTGCAATTGTAAAATGAAATAAGTTAAGCAGTACTGAAAAGTAACTAACTTAGAAAATAAATTTCCATTTTATTATTCATTTATTCCATTAAATTTAGTATCATCATGTGCTCAACAGTAAAAATCCCTCAGGATAACCAGTATCTACCCCTCAGGCTAATATAGTGAACCACGCCCTCAGGATATACAGAATCCAACCCTCAAGTATTTCCCTCAGGCGTAACATAAATTTCCCTTAGGCGTATGAAGTGTCGCCCTCAGGCATAGAAGTCAATCCCTTAGGCACAAAAGGATGCCCTCAGGAAAAATAACTACAGCCCTCCGGCTAAACAGTGGAGTGCCCTAAGGCTAATCACAACAACGCCCTTAGGATAACAGGTAAACGGGCCACAACCAACATGGAAACAAGTAGGAAAATGCAATTCCTTTCAAGGCAATTCTACAATTACTACTTGAAAGGCATACCCTCGGGTATCCTGGCCAAAGGGCTAAATAGTGGAACACACCCCCAGGGTGGTTCCGGATCCAAGCAACGATCCCAACCAGCATTTTAAAATGATAATTAAATACCTAATCAATTTTAAGTGTTTAATATTGAAACAGACTTATCCACATGACACCCCAACATGGATTCTTGGAAATAAACCCCACAAAACACATAATAGTTTGAAAACTAACACCAAGCAACCTACCTTAAACGCCAATGAACGTTATACCCGAACGCCGACTCTAGAATCGCCCAAGAACGGCGTAGATCTGACGAAGAAAAAAACCCATTCAAATGAAAATAACTTACGTTAGGAGATAAATTGGTATGAAAAATGCCGGGAGAAGAGTGGGCTTACCCACGCGATTCCAACGAGATCATCCGAGGTGGAAACTGATTCCAGATGAACACCTAGCGGATCTTCAAAGGTCCAGCCTCTTCCCTTGGCTCCAAAACAGCTCAAATGCCTCCTCTGCCAAATGAGGAGGCTACTGCCTGTATTAAGCTGAAAAAACAAAGTACACGGCGTCTAATCCTTTCATTTAACTGTTCATTTGGTGGCACCGCCACACTGTTCATCCGTCGACATGAGTACACGACATGTACTCCTGCGTACACGGCGTATATTGTCGCCCAGCTAGCGGCGACTCCACCGCCAGACTGTTCAAGCCTACCGACTGACTACACGACATGTAAGGTACCACTACACGGTGTGTAGTTGGTTCCTACACCCTTTTTTGTTGACATGGCTACACACCCTGTGAACTCATCCCAACACGGCCAGAAGTACGCGGCGTGTGGAAAAAGTACACAGCGTGTAGTTCCAAAATTTAGGAATTTCCCCATTTTCCATATTTTATTAAAAACACTTAATGAAAAGAGAAAAGAAGAATCTCATACCTCAAAGAGAAGAACCAGGTTCTTACAAAAATACTATGGTCTAAACCATGTATGTAAAAATTAGGATTTTGTAAAATCAATTAGGTTTTTCTATAAGAATATTCTTTTATTTTAAAATCATGATACATTAAGATATATTTCAAATAATTTTAACATATTGAATTATTTGAAATACCATAAGAATATAATTGCATTATAAAAAACAAATTTTTATAAAAAGATAAAATTTATAAATTTAAACCCAATGGTCATATATATAACTATCATAATTTCTTAAAGGACCATTATAAAAACAGGGGGTAGGGTGTTTCACTTTTTCAAAACACTTGAACCTAGGAGGATAGATCTCTTCATTCCATTGGTGCTATGTACGTGTGATGTGGTTCTGGTTATTATATTTTTCACACTGAAAGACCCAGAATATTTTTTCTATCCAATTACTCGTGATGTGGTTCTTAGTAGCCTTGCTGTGGCCATGTTAAGTCTTGTACATGGTTTTATTAGTTAGTTTGGGTCTTTATTGTAATGTAACATTTTAATGTAAACCAGTTCTCTTTATTATCCTTGTTTTTTTTCTATTTAATTTAAATTCCTTTGTTGGTACAAAAAACAAACAATTTAAAACAAGAAACATCATTATAAAACATATAATTGTTCACTTAGTCAAGTTCGTAAATCCTGGGGAGTCACACAATAGATCTTGTTCTTCATAGTTTTTTACTATGATAATGTTTGAGTATATGATCTAGAACATTCCTGACATCATGAATAGAGAGTTCTTCTAGTGTTCTTCAGTGTATGGATGTTCTTCTATCATTCATGTAGTTCACTTTTTGAACTATAATGTTCCCTTTTTCTCCCAGTCTTCTGCTTTTATTATTTATTTCTAGGTGCATGTGTTAGAGATGACCTGAACCATGATTTATAAACCTCATACCTCATACTGTTAGGTGATATGTCTTCAAAAAAACATTAATTATGTTAGTGTTATTAAATGACTCAAATAGAACAGTTAGAAATGAAATTGAGAAAAGATAGAGAAGTGATTAAGGAATTATGTCACAGTTTTTCTTGAAATGTTGTCACTAGGAAATGACATCTTATCCTTTTTTTGGAGGGGTGAGACAGTCACGATGAAATAGTTGTGTTGAGATCTAGAACTGGTAGCACAAGTGCAGTGTCAGGATCACAATGTCTCAGGTAACAATATCTATTACTTTGTTAAAACATTGAATGTTGTCTCGTAAATTGTAGCAAGGAACCAGTGTCACAAAATTTATGAAATCTGAAATTGTGTATGATTTATGAGTCACGGTGTCTGTGTCACGGTGTCTATGTCACGATGTCTGGGTTACTGTATCAGGGTTATAGTGTCAGGGTTACGGTGTCAGGGTTACGGTCTTAGGGTTACAGTTTCACAGATTTATCCATGTATCTGTAAAATGTCTATAGAAATAATATTTACATAAAGTATTGGACATAAGAATTAATTTTATAAAACATTAAAAAACTAGATCAAACATAGATTACAAGAACCAAACATATTTATTGATATTCTGAATCAGTATATTGTAAATGTTTATACCATGAGTTGTAGTCACATAATCATAATGAATCCAAAAATCTCTACACAATATTTACGATAATTTAAACTAGGTAAACAGGATTTGTGAGCATTAAAATATGATTAACGCATGCATATTCAAACAATATCCCCCTTTTGGATGATAAAAAATCATGGGATTTAAATGAAAATCATTGGATTGAAATTGGACATAAATTCCTTTTCTAATTCTCTCCCTTTTGGGATTATCAAAAAGAAAATTAGAAAAATAAAATTCGATAATGGATGAATAAAGGTAATGAGGAAAAATGAACATTAGTAGTGCACATTGATTCAGATAGAATGATATGGTGCATTACAAGAATAAAGAAAATAAAAAACATCCCTATCAAAAAGACATCCTTAAATTATCTTTTGGGTCAACAGTATTTTCCATTACCTTGGCAGAAACATTAGGAGGAGCCTTAGGAACAAAATGAGAAGTGGAATAATGGGTTGATATAATTATTAGATAAGTAAGAGGCACTCCTTCAAAAAAAGAAGCCATAGTTGGTTTGTTTGAAGACTCAGGCAAGTATTTCTTAAGAATAACAGGTTTGATCAGGCTCCGAGCCTGAGAGACTAACATAGAGGAAGAAGAAATGCAGTGGAGGAGGAAGGGGTTGAACCAGGCTGCAAAGGGGTATCTATAGGACCCACTATGATAGTGCTTTGAACATAGATATAAGGCTTCAACAAATTGATAAAATTAGTGTTGACATCACCTTCATATTGAAAGGAGTTTTCAAAATCATCCTTATTCTCAATAAACATTTCTAATGTAGGCATGCACTCTTTCATTTTCTACACATGATCCTCAAAATATTGAGTCACATGAGGCATTTTTGGATTTTCTAGAACATACATGAAATTACAAGTTTGTTGGTTCATTGTATAGATATTGTTGAAGCATTAATCAACCATTTTAGTAATTTCATCATAGGCTGAAGAGGCATCTTTTGAATACAATAAAACCATACCATGGATATGAACCCAATTTTGTACATTTTGATGAGAATTTCCTAAACAAACAGTCATTTTATAGACAAAAAAAACTTATTGAATCACCTTTCTGAGTACAGAATTGTCTAATAGTTGAGATGGTTAGCAAGGTTTAGTATAGGAAGAAGAAGCTGAGTTGAATGGAGAGGGTGTAGCGAGGCTCTTGAGAATAGTATCAATAGAGTTCTTAAAAACACCAGGAAACTCATTGATTGAGGATAACAATCCAAGAACTTCATTCTCCATCTTGGTATTATTGGAAAACAACTCCTAAACAATAAAGACCAAATTAGGTTGGATCAGATTTAGAACCTTTTTTGAAACATTTTCTGCATCATCTGTGCAGAAATGAGCAAAAAGAGGCTCAGTAGATTGAAATTCCTTTCATTGTTCCTCAACCAAATATTTTAAAGAGTTTACTCTTGCACTTAATTACTGACTTTCAATCCGCACCCCATGAATTTCGTGCAGCATACATGGTTGGGTTTTACCAATATGATTTTCCAAGATCATGTTAGGATCTTCTTCATGTATATGAGACACATGATAAGGTTTAGATTTCAATTTTTTTCAAAACAAGCCATCATACATTCACCATAATATATTAAATCATCATGGTTGACAAATATAGTAGTTTCTTGTGAATCCTCAGGTGTAAGAACTGAAACAGACTCTAGAACCTTAGATGGTTTGAATTCATGTGCAGAAGTAGTTTTCAATTGAATGACTATTGTGATATCAATTCATCTCACTAATGCCAACTAAGATTCGGAGACAAAAAAGTGTCTTGGGAATCTATAAATAGTAACCATTGGGATTTTCTTAAAAGCACCTCCCACATGAGTACTTTATAAAATGGTATCTTCTCCCCCTCAACAAGTGATTATCAGTTGGGGCTAAAAGATTCAAGAGGTTTTCCTAATTCCATTTCATCTATTATCAATGATTCAGGAACTTATTTAGCTAACTGAAAAGCCTCTTCCATTTTTTCTTCAACATAAAGAATAACTTCAGGTTCAGATTGTTATTTTGATTGTTCCATAGTAGCATGGCCTTCCTCAAGAACATTTTTATCTATAATATCATTAGGAATAGCTTGTTCTTATATACTAGTATCAGTTTTCTTTTCAGCAGAAATTTCTCTAGAAACTGTATCTTCAACAACTTGTGGTTTAGGTTGGCTAATGTCTTCTTCCTATAAGAATGTTCTTTCATCATGTGCAGGTTCTATATCTCTTAATTCTTCACATGAATATTCCAAAACCACATCAGGTTCCAGAATAGGGTTATATTTTTTGTTGTTCTTCAAGGATTCTAAATTGGATTGAACTTCTCACGTAATCTTTCATTTCCTTCCACAGAATATTGTTTCCAAGAATTCTAGTTAATTTTCATCATTCTGAGTGTATACTTAGAGATAAAAATCTCAAAATCCCCAATAACTTATTCATTTGAGTCAACTAATCCTTTTATAGGCATCATTGTAGAAATAAATATTTATTAAAACAATGAGTTTTATTTTTAAATAATCTTGATCATATCACCAATGTGAAGAATAATTCCATTATACAAGATGATCTTGTGGCCATTTTTCCTAAGATGTATCAAAAATACATCTTGAAACCTTATGGTTGAAAAAATCTCACTTACATGGACAAAGAAAATTTTGAATGAATTTGAACATCAGCCTTGTCTCTCCATCTAACTCTATAGCAATGGGCCTTCTTCGTTTCATATTTCTAGTTACATTTTATAATGCCTCTTCTAATATAGAAACATCAATAATATGATGAGGTCCTCTCTGATGATTGTAAAAAATTCCCTCATGTAGTATTTTGAGACAGACAGCCCACCCCTAGATAAAAAGGAACACCTTTGTACATTTGTAAAAATTATGACAACAAAATCATCTGTCGACTCACATGAGAATTGAATATACTCATAAAACTGGGAAACAAGCTTCAGATAGATGGGTAACTTCTCTTTAGTGATCCATTTTAACAAACCTTGTTCATCCAAAACGATCAATATTATTGACTTACTTGTCAATATCAATTTTGGACATATTTATTTCTCTAGAACTATAATTCAATCAATATGTCCTAGATTCAGTAGTCCATCAAGCACTATATTTGGATCTCTTTTCACTTTCGTCAAAGACATTATATTATTATGAGTGAAAATATAATTTTTCTTTTATTTTGGGCATCCAAAGTAGGATCATGAAGAAGAATGATTTGAAGGAGGGAAGAAGTTTTGAGGGAGAAGTGTTTTGGTTTAGATGTTTAGTGAAAAAAAGTGAAAAAAATTAGATTTTTATCATTTAAAAAGTCCAAATGTCGCAAATAAAAATAATTGGTATAAAAATAATAAATTAATTAATACATTGATATAATAAAAAAATTAAAAAAATTAATACATTATGGTGAGATTGGAATAGGTCGTCCTGGATCCATGATTAAAGTTTGACTTCAAATGGTGAGACCTTATCATTGAGATAGAAAGTGTAATATAGTTGTTGTATGATCATAAATGTGACATAGTAATTCTAGGATAGTAACTTGTAAAACCATGAATATTTAAACCATAAACTGTGAAAAAGTAAGTGTAAGAGAGTAAGTTTGAAACTATAAACCATCTAATTAAGACTTATTATCCCTATTTCATGTATAATTTAATTTATCCTTTCCATATTTAATGGTTTAGTGAATATATTAGCAAGAAAAGTGTCATGACCCATCCTCGGGACCCATGCTGTGACTACCCCATGCTCTCCTTCCATAGGCCACAGGCTGGCGACTAGAACAAAAGGCGTAAATCCCGAAAAAAAAATGGAATGCATTGCCTTTATAAAAGAAAACAAACACAACAGAGTACACAAATGAGGTAAGCACTATGTAAACTGAGTAAAAATGTATGTGCTGAAAAGTAAATGGGATAGTATACAATCCCAACTGAAAGTAATGTACAACTTTAGTAAAGTAAAACAGCAACCACTGATTCATCCTCTGGGAATCCCACCTAAAGGGTGGGTACAGATGGCCTCCTTAGCACCTCGGGTCAGCTCGTCCTCTCTGTGTACATCCCACCAAGTGGTCCACCTCTATTTATCATCCAGCTCCACAATCCTCCACCTCGATCAGTGCTATCTTCCGTCTACATCCAACACAATGTAGTGTGGGCATATCCCGTGAAGGGGTGAGTATATGATACTCAGTAGGGACCCCGAGACCCCCTAAGGTCTCCCTAAATCCACGAAGGATAAACCACAAATGAAAGATAAAATCACAAAGTATCAACTAACTCTACTTAGGTATATTCCCATAATTATACTTAAGTCATCAATCCTAGTTCGACTCTAACTGTTGTGCCCAAGCACAACCCAGTCCACACAGGAAAGAATTCAATCACATCAATGATAATGATTGAATGTCAAGACTAAACTAACACAGGTATACATCTTTCGTAAGGTGATAAATATGATCAGATGTAGTCAATGATTCATCCAAGCTGTCAGACCCACATAGAAAATTCAATGAAAGCATGATGATTTGTCTGGTGCTTGGGGCATGTCTTGTCCAAGGTAGTGCGCCATAAAAGAAATGACAATAAGCCGGGGGGTGTCGTGTGTCAGGTCCTACGGACTAACAATCTCATGCAGACAGTGCCATCTGAGTGAGGCGATTTGAAGGGGCCTTGGGGATTGTCTCGGTGTATGTGGTGTGCCTTGAAAGGTAAGATACTTAGATCGGTCCTGTAATTATAAAAAATCACCGAAAAAAATCAATTCATGGGTGAGGATTGTTGTGGAAGACATGTGGCCCCTCATGTCGGTCGTGATGGATGATATGTGGGATAGATGTCATGAGGTGTTGATGGACTTCATGTTCTTTAAAGGGGTGAATAATGTAACATACCTGGAAAAGTGGTACTTAAAAGTCTAAATGTTACTACCCATGTCAACAAGGTGCATCTTTTTTTTCGGGAGTCTATCTGATTAAAACTCCTTAGTTAAGCATGTTTGGCCTGGAGTAGTAATCAGGATGGGTGACCTTCAGGGAAGTTTCCCAGGGTGTGTGTGAGTGAGGAGAAAACATACTGAAAAACTTGTGTTGGCTTGTGGGGACAGTCATTAGTCTAATAAGCGACCCTAGTGAGTAATAGCCTATAGTGTTGTGGGAAGGCGACCAAGGTATTACGAGATACCCATGGGGACAGTCATTAGTATAATAAGCGACCCTAGTAAGTAATAGCCTATGGTGTGATGGGAAGGTGACCATGGTATTACAGGAGACCCATGGGGTAATATGACAAGGTTCATGGCCCGAGGAGGTGGGTATTGACATTTGGTATCAGAACTGGTACCCAGTCTTAAGTGTGGTGCACTACCTGGGTTGAGATGTATGACCCACAATGAGGAAGTTGTGCTCTAAGGGGGGGGGATGATTGTAACATCCCCAAAGGATAAAGGGTTAAATGAATAAACAATATGACTCCTGTCAAAAAGGTGCACCTTCTTTTTCTAGAGCCTGTCTGATTAGAACTCCACAGTTAAGCGTGCTTGGCCTGGAGTAGTGATCAGGATGGCTGACCTTCTAGGAAGTTTCCCAGGGTGTGTGTGAGTGAGGACAAAAAAACCTGAAAGAACATGTGTTGACCTGTGGGGAAAATCCTTAGTCTAATAAGCGATAATAGTGAGTAATAGCCTATGCTATGTTGGGAAGGCATCCATGGTATTTCAGAAGACCCATGGGGTCAGATGACAAGGTTTGTGGCTTGAGGAGGCGGGTCATGACTTTTTGTTTTAGAACTAATACCCAGCCTTAAGTGCGGTGCACTGCCTGGGTTTAAATGTATAGCCCACGGTGAAGAAGTTGTGCTCTAAAGCGGGGGGGGGGGGGATTGTAACACCCCCAAAAGATAAAGGGCTAAATGAAAAAATGATATAACTCATGTCAACAAGGTGCACCTTCCTTTTCGGGACCCTATCTTATTAGAACTCCACAGTTAAGAATGTTTGACCTGTAGTAGTGATCAGGATGGGTGACCTTCTAGAAAGCTTCCTAGGGTGTGTGTGAGTGAGGAAAAACACAATGAATGAACTTGTGTTGGCCTGTGAGGATAGTCATTAGTCTAATAAGATACCCTAGTGAGTAATAGCTTATGGTTTGCTGGGAAGGAAACTAAGGTATTATAGGATACCCATGGGGTCAGATGATAAGGTTCATGGCCCGAGGAGGTAGGTTGTGACATTTGGTATTAGAATTGGTACCCAGCCTTAAGTGCGGTGCACTGCCTGGGTTGAGATTTATGGCCCGAAATGAGGAAGTTGTGCTCTAAAGGGGGGGGGGGTGTTTGTAACACCCCCAAATGATAAAGGGTGTGTTTGAGTGAGGACAAAACACACTGAAAGAACTTGTGTTGACCTATGGGGACAATCATTAGTCTAATAAGTGAACCTAGTGAGTAATATCCTATGGTGTGTTGGGAAGGAAACCAATGTATTACAGGAGACCCTAGGGGTCAGATGACAAGGTTCATGGCCCAAGGAGGCGGGTATAGACATTTTGAATCAGAACTGGTACCCAGCATTAAGTGTGGTGCAGTGGCTGCGCTGAGATGTATGGCCCAAAATGAGGAAGTTGTGCTCTAAAGGGGGGGTGATCAAAACACCCCCAAATGATAAAGGGTTAAATGACCTAATGATATGCCTCATGTAAACAAGGTGCACCTTCTTTTTCGAGAGACTGTCTGATTAGAACTCCATAGTTAAGTGTGCTAGGCCTGGAGTAGTGATCAGGATGGGTGACCTTCTTAGAAGTCTCCCATGGTGTGTGTGAGTGAGGACAAAACACACTGAAAGAACATGTGTTGGAATGTGGGGACAATAATTAGTCTAATAAGCAACCCTAGTGAGTAATAGCCTTTAGTGTGCTGGGAAGGAATCCAAGGTATTACAGGAGACCCATGGGGTCAGATGACAAAGTTTGTGGGTCGAGGAGGCGGGTCGTGACATTTGGTATTAGAATTGATACCCAGCCTTAAGTGTGGTGCACTGCCTGGGTTGAGATGTTTGACCCACAACGGGGAAGTTGTGCTCTAAAGGGGGATGGTTTTAAAACCGCAAAATGATAAAGGTTTAAATGACTAAATGAATTGACTCATGTCAACAAGGTGCAACTTCTTTTTTGGGTGCCGGTATGATTATAACTCCACAGTTAAGCTTTCTTGACCTGGAGTAGTGATCAATATGGGTGACATTTTGGTTGTTTCTCAGGGTGTGTGTGAGTGAGGGCAAAACACAATGAAATAACTTGTGTTGGATTTGGGCATAATCATTAGTCTAATAATAAAACCTAGTGAGTAATAGCCTATGGATGGCTGGGAAGGCATCCAATGTATTACAGGAGACCCATTGGGTCAGATGACAAGGTTCATGGCCCGAGGAGGCGGGTCGTGACATTTGGTATCAGAATTGGTACCCAGTCTTAAGTGTGGTGGACTGCCTGGGTTGAGATGTATGGACACAATGAGGAAGTTGGGCTCTAAAGGGGTGGGGGTGGGGGGTGATTGTAACACCCCAAATTATAAAGGGTTAAATGACTAAATGATATGACTCATGTCAACAAGGTGAACCTTCATTTTCGGGATCCTGTCTAATTAGAACTCCACAGTTAAGCGTGATTGACCTGGAGTAGTGATCAGGATGGGTGAACTTCTGGAATGTTTCTTAGGGTGTGTGTGAATGTGGACAAAGCACAATGAATGAACTTGTGTTGGCATGTGGGGATAGTCATTAGTATAATATGTGACCTTAGTGAGTAATAGCCTATGGTTTGATGGTAAGGAAACCAAGGTATTACAAGAGAGCCATGGGGTCTGATGACAAGGTTCATGGCAAAAGGAGGCGGGTCGTGACATTTGGTATCCGAACTGGTACCCAGCCTTAAGTGTGGTGCACTGCCTGGGTTGAGATGTATGGCCCACAAGGATTATGTTGTGCTCTAAAGTGGGGGGGGGGGTGATTGTAACACCCCCAAATGATAAAGGGATACATGACTAAATGATATGACTCATGTCAACAAGGTGCACCTTCCTTTTTGGGAGCTTGTCTAATTAGAACTCCATAGTTAAGCATGCTTGACCTGGAGTAGTGATCAGGATGGGTGACCTTCTAGAAAGTTTCCCAATGTGTGTGTGTGAGAGGACAAAGCACACTAGAAAGGAAATGTGGTGGCCTGTGGAGACAATAATTAGTCAGATGACCCATTCGGGCACATGGGTGGGCCCTGGGGTGGGGACTATGTTTTTGCGGGGAAACTGGTGGTACCTAGTAGGTCAGGACCATACGGCCATGTTAAGGTGATGTGTCTGTGCTATCAGGACCCGACGAGCAATTTGTCATGACCCATCCTCGTGGCTTATGTTGTGACTACCCCAAGCCCGCCTTCCACATTGGGACCTCTAAAGGCTAAACCAATCATGCTGGTACCTGATGTTCCGCCTTCACTTGCTGACATGTGAGGCTTCGAGAGAAAAACTCCTCTACTGCCTTCTTCATAACATTCCACCAGTGCTGTCATCGAAGGTCCTGGTACATCTTCACCACACCTGGATTTACCGCTAGAGGGGATGTGTGGAACTCCCTCAACACTTTCTCCTGAAGTGCAACTGGTACCATGGTACATCCACTTAAGAGGATGAAATGCTCCCCACCTTTAGAAACTCCATCAGGTTCCTGACCTGTGGGTATCTGAGCACGTTGTGTCTTGCAGTCAGCATCTCCAAGTTATGCCTCTTGACTCGCTGATGAAATGGGGGGAGTGAATATATGAAACTATAGATAGGATGCTCCATCCCTATCTACGAAGGATATCTGAAAGGCAGCCAGCTTCTCTCTCGCCTTGTCTAGCAGCTGTATACCAGTCCTCCCGCTGAGCGCATCTGCAACAACATTCCTCTTAATAGGAGTATAGACTATCTCGAATTCATAGTCTTGGAGGAACTGGAAACTCAAAACTGTTGCTTCCAGGAGGGTAAGGCTGGCTGACAAAAGAGTGATCGGTCGCACCCTCCTAAGTATGAGTTTATCCTGTGCATCATGGGTTTCCCTTTTCGCTGACCAAGGAAAACAACATCCCAATATTGTAGATAAAACATAACCTTTTTACCTAATACAGTCAATATTTTTATGAACTGTGGTTGCACAGTCCATACCCAAACTAACGTCGTATGGCCTCGATGCTGCCACCAAGAGGTTCCAACCGAAACTCTCACCCCAAGGGTCAGATCACACCATCAGTGTATGCGTGATTATCAATTATCATCCTAAAGGTATCTCCAAACATGAGTATCATGTCAATAGTTTAACCGGAAACTCTAGGTCTGGGACATGATTTGTGGAAGTAAGGAATTATTGGCACCTATGTCTATTGATACGGCATCTAGTAGTAGACACAGACCGTACCTCGAATCATTCCTATATCCCTTGGGTCACACTCCGTGACCGCATGGAGATACTCTCTTCCCCTTCCCTCTGGCTCCCTGACCCTGGCAGGGACTACAATGTTGGGTGGTTGTAACATGTTGAAAGTTACACCACCTCATGATGCCCTCATAGATCCACTTCCCCGTCTGCTTCCTTGAAGATTCACCTATCCTTAACACTTCATCTTCTCAAAACATTCTACATAGTAATGTATTTGAGACTGGAGCCAGTTTCATGATCTCCAACTTCTAACATTCATTGGTTTTATCCACTCTTCCAATGAACATTCAACCACAAAGGTTGTCTCTAGCACCCTAACATAGGTAGGAATGAATAGAGGGAAAAAAAGTTCTGGCTCGGATGTCCCTAAACACATCTCACTCGGAGGTCCAAGATCCAAATCACTAATCATATCGTATTCATCAAGTACTTGGAACAATCGGTACACCTCGATGAATACTCAGCTATCGACATGTCGTGCTTCTCATGCTGTAGAAGTTATAGAGAACTCTCAGCCTCCTACTGAGGCTAGTCCTCAGCTGCCTGTAAGTCGGGCTCGCCTCGGAACCTGAGGGGTATCTGATGATGAAACAGGTGTTTTCACTAAGACTACATATGTCATCAACCGGTACCACCGTTGAATCTCCTGACCTACAAGCAGTGATATAGATGACACACTACCTGAAGGTAAAATCTCGGAAAACGTTCTAAGTACCAAAACCTCATCACTATGTAGACCAACATCATACTCACTCACTAGGAAACACTACTAGATAAAATCACCATCTGATCTACTGGTGTCTCAACTAGATGGATAACTCTAGATATCGACTCCAGTCAGTCCTCTACGGCCTGGGAATCTATCTTACCTCATAACCTCGAAGGCCTATGCCGCTAGAACTCGTGCAACGCGCTCAGTCGGCATGCACTATCTTCCAGTGTAGACTGTGGCATCTGTGACCCAATGGGTGGTGGTGCTGCTAGTACACCACCTGAAGGTGCCAACATAGTAAGATGACCATGCACCAGAGCCTCATCTCTCGGGGGGCCGTCATCATGTACTCTCTCGGAACTCTAACTGGATGTCTGCGTGGAGGCATCCTAGATAGATGTGACATGGTCAAAAGACGAAACCAGGTGAGATTCTGACAAATCCATTGGCTCTATCCTTACAGATAGAGACTCCTACAAGAGAGGAATCGATGATTATGCACTAGGGTCTGTAGTGTGAGCTTACTATAGGAGGAACGATCTTTGGTTGGGATCTTCTTAAAGTGGCGTCGAGGCCTTATGATGTCATCTTGGGAATGGACTGGTTGTCTACAGTCCATGCTCAGATCGACTGCATTAGGCGCAAGGTACAATGTGTCCGCATGGATGGGACCAAGTTTACCATCACCTGCGAGAAGGGAGACTTTTCAGCATTGGATGTACTTAGGTAGTGGAGAGCGCAACCGATCACACATCAGTTGGATAGTCTCATCTTTGGAGCAATTGATGTTTGGAGTCCGAGTTTTCCTCTTGTGGTGGATCAGTATGCGGATGTTTTTCCTGACGACATTCCAGGACTACCTCCTCTGAGGGAGGTAGAATTATACATAGACATGTACCCTGGGACAACACCAATATCTACTCCAGCATATCATATGTGCCCCACCGATCTTTGTGAGCTGCGGGTACAACTAGGGGACTTGCAGGGGAAATTATTTGTCCGACCCAGTGATTCACCCTGGGCTTCTCCGATTTTGTTCGCCAAGATTGTGGATATGATCGTGCGACTGTTTATCGACTATTGTTGCCTGAATCTAGTGATTGTGAAGAACAAGTACCCACTCCCAAGGATTTAATACCTATTTGATTATCTCAAGGGAGCATTATTGTTCTCGAATATAGAACACAGGTAAGGCTATCACTAGCTTAGAGTTCGAGACAAGGATCTGTTGAAGATGACCTTCAGGTGTCGGTATGGCCACAAAGTGTTCTTGGTTATGCCCTTCGGCGTAACCAATGATCCAGCGGTGTTCATGAGTCTCATGAACAGGATCTTCCAGCCATACCTAGATATATTTGTCATAGTTTACATCAATGACATACTGATTTACTTGACTATTGAGGAGGGTCACGCCTACCACTTACAGGTTGTAATGGATACACTCCGAGAGCACTAGCTTAATGGTAAGCTCTCGATGTGCTAGTTCTAGATTCAAGAGGTTAGATTCGTGGGACACGTCATCTCAGAGGCTAGGGTAGCAGTGGATCCAGTGAAGATCAAGGTGGTGCTTGCATGGGAGCCACCTAGGAATGTGACAGAGGTGCGGAGTTTCCTGGGTTTGTCTGGGTACTATCAGAGATTTGAGCCAGACATCTCTTAGGTTGTAGAACCTCTTTCATCATTCATGAAGCAGGGGAAACCCATCATGTGGTCAGAGAGATGCCAGCAGAGCTTTCAGGAGCTGAGGCAAAGATTGACCAGTGCACCCATCTTGAGGCTGGTGGAGGAGGGGGTAGAGTATGTAGTTTACTGCAACGCATCAGGGAACAGAATCGGGTGTTTACTAATGTAGGAAGGATTAGTGATCGTCTATGGTTCATGGTAGTTGAGAAAGAACGAATATAACTACACTACCCATGACATGGAGTTAGCAGCAGTGGTCTTCGCCTTGAAGATTTACTTGCACTATCTTATGGTTGAGTGCTTTACAGTCTAATATTTCCATAAGAGTCTCAGGTACATCTTCTCACAGAAGGACCTGAACCTAAGATAGCAGAGATGGCTCGAGTTCCTCCCAGATTATGACTTCGAGATAGTCTATACTCCTAGGATGTGGAACATAGTAACAGATGCTCTCACCAGGAGGTCAGACATACAACTACTAGGAGAGACAACAGAGCATCTAGCCGCATTGTAGATATCTTTTGTGGTTATAGTTGGGGAAGCCTTTCTATAGTCTCTTATAGTCACTCCTCCACTACTTCAGTGGGTCAGGGAGGCACAACGTGGAGATGTTGACTCTAAGACGCACCGTGCTCAGATATCCTTGGGGTAGCCACCTGATGGGTTTTCTGAATGAGAGGATCACTTCATCATCTTTAGAGGACACACCATGGTACCAATTTCACTATAGGAGGAGGTGCTGAGGGAGTTCCAACCTTCCCCTCTAGCGGTAAATCCAGGAGTGGAAATGATGTATCAAGACCTCAGACGACAACATTGGTGGCCGGGTATGAAGAAGGTTGTAGCAGAGTTCATCTCACGATGCCTCACCTGTCAGTAGGTGAAGGCAGAGCACCAGGTACTAGCAGGATTGGTATAACCCTTAGAGTTCCCAGAGTGGAAGTGGGATGTAATATGTATGGATTTCATGACGGGGCTTCCATTTACATCCAGGGGACACAAATCTATCTAGGTGATCGTAGACCGACACACCAAGTTAGCCCACTTCCTACCAATTAGAGAGAAGGGCTCAGTAGTGATCATGGGACGCCTCTACGTTCTGGAGATCATACGGATTCATTGTGTTCCATCTTCTATCGTCTCCTATTGAGATGCTCGCGTTACTTCCCAGCTTTGGAAGGGGTTGCGGGAGGCATTTGCGATCCAGCTACATCTGTGCACCGCCTTCCATCCTCAGACGAATGGCCAGACTCAGAGTACCATTCAGACTCTCGATGACATGCTCTATGGATGTGTCCTCGACATTGGTCATATCTGGGAGGATCATTTACCTTAGGTGGAGTTTGCGTGAAACAACAGCTATCATTCCACTATCGGGATGGCACCATAGGAGGCACTATACAACTGACCATACAGATCACCTTTGTGCTAGACTGACCCTGGGGTGTCAGCACTTGTAGGACTAGAGGTTGTTCAGGCTATGACGGAGAAGGTACAGATCATCTAGGAGCAGATGAAGACTGCACATAGCAGTTAGGAGTCCTATTTTGATAAGAGACGGAGACCACTGGAGTTCAAGGATAGCGACTATGTTTTCTACGGGTCTCAACTCGACGAGGTCTACAAGGATTTGGTTGAGGCGTAAAATTATATCCATGCTTCATTGGGCCTTTCCAGGTCCTCAGCAGAGTAGGCTAGGTGGCTTACCGCCTGGACCTTCCACCTCAGTTGCACCAGGTGCATGACGTCTTCCACGTATCTCAGTTGAGGAGATACATGCACGACCTGTCCCACATCATCGACCAAGGTGAGCTGGACATCGATGATGGGGCAACATTCACGGAGGTCCCCGTAGAGATCGAGGATCGAGAGGATTGGATCCTATGTGGATGGTCTATTCCTGTTCTGTGCATTCACTGGTAGCATGGGAACCTCCAGGAGATCACTTAGGAGTGGAAGGATCAGATTTATGTACAGTACCCCCATTTGTTTCCCTAGTGTGTGTTGTAGCTTTATTGGTATTCAAATACCTGAGGTGGGAGTAATTTAAAGACACGGAAATTTCAAGGAAAAGTTTTTCTTCAATACTTTGGAATTTTACGATTCTTCAGTTTCAGATGGAACTTGATTCCGAGTCCCGGTGTGCCCAGAATCAAATTTCTGAAGTTTGTTCGGGTATGTTCAGTGAACGTACGAGAAAGTTTTTATATCTTGTGAACCAGTGCTCGGAATTAAAATTCAATGACACTAATGAACTCACAACACCGGTATTTTCTTAAGGGGACCTTTACCGAAGTTGCGTTTTATGCGGGTTGAGAGTTAATTTTTAGGGATTTATAATAAAATAAACACAATTGTGGAACACAATTTTATTTATATCTGGTAGTTATATCCTACAAGGGGAAGTTATAGGTGGGTCTCACACCCACATAACCTCTCATAAGAGGATATATGTGAATTGGGGCCCACACGATCCCCTAACTTATCACCTCCCATCAACTCTCCATTAACACCTCTTTAATTAATTTGACAACTCCCCCTCAATGAATGTGATCTCTTCACCTCCCTCTCTCCCTTTAATATTTTCCAACTCTTTTAATTAATTAATTTAACTCTAATTAATTAATTATATTGTTTGAATTTTTAATTACATGTGTGAATAAAATAATATCATTAGCTATTATTTTAGTTTGCCACTCGTTGTGTTGGGAGGATTTTGGGAGAGCTCATGAGAAGAATAGTGTTCTTCTTCTGACGAAGAACATTGTTCCTGAATGCCGATCAACTATGATGAAGAACACATGGGACACAATCACCTTTCTATGCTACATCAACTAGTGCAAGGAAGGAGTTGATTCCACATGGAACACTACCTACCTCCCTCTTCCTCCAACGTTGATGGAACGACACCGTCATCCGCGATTCCCGACCACCGCGACGCTCGTCTTCTGCGGGTCGTCGACGAATGAACCTTAATCAAGGTGTGGGAGTGTTTTGTTTGGATCAATTCTGATTCATCCTTCCATGTTTGTTTCTCTTAACCCTCTTCCTTACAAACTAACGTTCAAGGACCGGGCCAAATAGAAACGGCCCGATACCTCCACCGTTATTGTGAATGTTTAGTGTGTTCTTCATGTTCTTCATGGGTGATGAACACCAGATCGTTATGAGTTCGTTGTGCGATGCAACGATATCAAATTGGAGACCCAACATCACAACGACCAAGAGGAGTTGCAACAATGATAGTGACGAATCAAACCGGAATGGGAAGGACCGTCCCTCGACCGTTCTTCGATCGGGTGAATCAAATCGTGTTTTCAGATCTGATCAGAGGCCCGAAAACACCGGAGATGATTACGGGACATCAGGGAAACCTTTTGTCTAAAGTTTCATGTGGATCTCTAAAATACTTTTTCGTGGGACATCGTGATAGTTGATGTATCATCCCCTTGGCTCGCCCTCCCAGAATCGAGCGAGTTGTGTGTGGGAACCCTAGAGCTGGCTGCGACTACGACAACATCTATATTGGAATCCTCTATGGGTTCGACGATGAAGACTACTGAACATGAATCATCCATCGGTTCGACAATGATGAATACTGTACATGAATCCTCCATTGGTTCGACATTGATGAAAACTGTAATTGTATCCAAAGTGGGTCTGACAGTTTGACATATGTACTAGTACTAAACGTGAGTCCGACAGAATAGTTGGTCTACTATCCTACGTGGGTCCGACAGCTTAGTTGGTCTAGTATCCTACGTGGGTTTTATAGCTAAAGATGATCATATGTAGTCACTAATTCATCTAAGCTGTCAGACCCACATAGGATACAAGACCAGTTAAGCTTTGGGACCCACGTAGGATACTAGACCAGCTACTCTATCGAAACCATGTTGGATACTAGTACAGAAGTCCAACTATCGAACCCAATTAGGATACAAGTACAGTAGTCATCGATGTCAAACCCACAGAGGATTCTAGTATAGTTTCCATCATCGTCAAACCCATGGAGTATTCCAGTACGGTAGTTTTTGTCTTCAAACCCACAGATGACTCCAGTACGGAAGTCGTCGCAGTCGCAGCCAGCTCTAGGGTTCCCACACACAGCTCCTTCGATTCCAGGACGGTCTACTCCTTGAGCCAAGGGGTCGATACATAAACTGTCACGAAGTCCCACGAACTTATATTTTAGAGATCCTACACATCATAGGGGTAAAATCCAAGCAATACGTGTCCAAGACATATAGACGAGATGACCAAGCCATTTTCCAAAAAGTACACAGCGTGTTGGTGGTGTTACACGCCATGTCTTCAGACCTCAGGTACTGCCCCTGTACAATGGCCCGTGTCGAAGGGCTGCTCATGTAGAAAAGTAAGTACATGGAATTTGGTATGGTTACATGCTGTGTCAAAACATTTGGGGTCAGCTCTCTTTATGCTGGCCATGTGCTCGTACATGGCCTCAACCCGTGTTTTCCAACCCGTGTAACTGGTACACGGGGTAGCCTGTGACACTGGCCATGTCTGGACGTGTGGTGGAGTACAAGCCCATGTACTCCACCCCGTGTCTGTGTACCCCAGGATACACGCCATGTCTCATGAAGCTGCTTCTGCCATTCGGCGTAGACAATACACATCATGCCACTTGGCCGTCTAATTCTCCACTTGTCCGTGTAATTTACCAGAATACATGCCAAACTTGGTGAATCTGCTTCTTCCATTCTATGTAAAGGATACATGACGTGTGACCGGGTTCACACACCATTTGTTAATTTCCTAACATCCGAAACTCAATCCATTGTACGCCCACAATACATGGCGTGTATGTTAGAAGTACACTCCGTGTATTCTGGAATTTTCATGAAATGATGCCTCCAGCCAGCGCACCTCCCATGATGTCCATTATTTATTATAAGGGCCTGTTCTTCTTGAAACTTCGGACACTAGGTCGCCCCGATGTCCCGTAATCGTCTCTGGTGCTTTCGGTCCTCCGATCATCTCTGAAAACAAGATTTGATTCACCCGCTCGATGAACGGCCGAGAGGCAGTCCTTCCCATTCCAGTTTGATTAGTCACCCGCTATCATCATCAAACCTTTGATAGGTCGTCGTCATGTTGGGTATTCAATTTGAGATCATTGCATCGCACAACAAACTTGAAACAATCCGGGGATTTTCACCCATTAAGAACACGAACAATACACCAAATATTAACAAAAATAGCGGAGGGATTGGGTTGTGTTCGTTTGGCCATGTCCTTCCATGTTAGTTTGGTAGTAAGCAGGTCAATATAAACAAACATGGAAGGAAGAATTAGAGTTTCTCAAAACAAATCACACCCCCACCTTGATTAAGGTCTGTTCGTTGATGATCCGCAGAAGACGAGCATCATGGGGGTCAGGCGTCACGGATGACAGTGTCGTTCCGTCAACGTTGGAGGAAGAGGGATGTAGGTAGCTTGCCTTGTGGGATCGCCTCCTTCCTTTCCCTGATTTATTTAATGGAGGAAGGTGATCGTGTCCCTCGCGTTCTTCATCAGAGTTGTTCGTCAGTGAAGAATGGTGTTCTTCATCGAAAGAAGAATACTATTCTTCTCTTGAGCTCTCCCAAAATCATCCCAACACAACTAGTGCCAAAATAAAACAATAGATAAGGATATTATTTTATTCACACATGTAATTCAAAATTCAAACACTTTAATTAATTAATTGGAGTTCAATTCATTAATTAAAATAGTTGGGAAAAATTAAAGGGAGAGTGAGAGTTGAAGAGATCACATTCATTAAGGGGGAGTTGTCAAATTAATTAAATAGGTGTTAATGGAGAGCTGAGGGGAGGTGATAAGTTAGGGGCTCGTGTGGGACCCACCTAACAAATATCCTCTCATGAGAGGTTACGTGGGTGTGAGTCCCACCAATAACTTCCCCTTGTAGGTTATAACTTCCAGATATAAATAAAATTGTGTTCCATAATTTTATTTATTTTATTCTAAATCCCCATAAATTATCTCTCAATCCACATAAAACGAAACTACGGTAAAGGTCCCCTTAAGAGAATACCAACACTGCGAGTTCATCTGTGTCCTCAGATTACAATTCCGAGCACCGGTTCAAAAGATAGAAAACCCCGCTCGTACGTTCACTGATCGTACCCGAATAAAAATCAGAAAATTTATTTTGGGCACACCGTGCCTCGGAATCAATTACCATCAAAAACTGAAGACTCGTAAAATTCCAATGTATTTATGAAATAAATTTTCTTTAAATTTATGAGTCCTTAGAATAAGGTTCATTTCCAAATAATTCCAAAGTGATATCACCTTTTTGATAATTATCCCTCAAAAAGTGACTCTTTATATCAATACGCTTTTTCCTAGAGTGAGAAACATGATTCTTTGAAATGTTAATAGAACTTGTATTGTCACAATTTATAGGAAAATATCTGAAATTTTTTCTATAGTATAGTAATGTGGGCTTCGTAGAAAATCTTTCTTCACAAAAACTACCAGAATCAATGTATTCATCCTTATTAATAGATAATTCAATAGAATTTTGTTTCATAATACAACATCATACTAGAGAACTGCCTAAAAAATACATGTTCCAATGGTTATTTTTCATTCTAATATAATACCACCAAAATTAGCACCTAGATATCTAACTTTGTCAAATAATTGTCCTCTAAGATATAACAATACTAAATTGGTTTTCTGTTTGAGGTATTTGAAATTTTTTTAACTGTATTTTATTGGTTCACTGGGGGATTTCCTAAAAAAATGCACAGATGAAAACAATAAACATAATATCAGGGTGAATTTTAGTTAATTAGAGTAAACAACCAATCATTATTCTCTAAGTGGTTTGATAAATAGATTTACCATATTCATCAATATCTATTATACAGGTGGTACTCATTGGAGTATCACTACATTTAGTGCTATCCAAGACAAAAAAAATTATGATATATTTAGTATATTTACTTTGATTTAAAATAATACCTTACCAATTTTGAAAGATATGAAATACAGAAAGAATTTTAGCACACCCATTAAAATAATGTCAAATTCACATTTAATAATCTTGGAAAAATAAATACATAAATAATTTCTTGGAAATCAAAAAATAATATAATCAAAATATATTTGAATAACTAAAACATCTTTATAAATTCATTTTATAAATATATAAGCTTAATATATACCTTTTTTAGAAAATTTATATATACAAAAACTAAAAAATATATCATACTAAGCTCTTGACGTTTGCTTTATACTATATAAATCTATTGTTAACTTAAAGACGTGATTTGGAAAGTGATGGTTTGTAAAACTCAGGGGTTGTTCAAAAAAACGTCTTCATATATATATATATCCATTTAGTAATTCAATCTTGATATCCATTTTATATAATTTGAAATTTATATGCGGTGCATAAGAATAAAATATTCTAATGGGCTGAAGTCTATCTACTGATGAAAATGTTTCTTCATAGTCAATTCCTTATTCTTGAATATAGCCTTGTGAAAACCAATCTAGCATTGTTTCTAACTATATTACCATATTCATCTACTTTCTTCCTGAACACTCATTTGGTGCCTATTGTCCAGATGTATTTGGGACATTCCACATGTTTCCATAAATTATTCCATTCCAAATGATTTAGCTCCTCTGGCATGGCCATCACCCCGAATGCAACATTGATGGTTTTTGGTTTCAATTGTGATATGAAAGATTGATGTTCAACCAAATTTCTAATATAATCTCTAGTTTATGTTTCTTTATCTAAATTCTCAACAAAAACACCTAAAGGATGGTTCTTGAGGGTTCCAGTTGGCCTAGACAATTGAGGGGATAGTAATTTTAGTATATGTTATGGGTTTCGGTTCATCATGTTCAATGTATAAAAAATTTCCAGAGCTATTTGATTTAATAGATTTCTTGACAATAGGATTATATGACTTTAAATTTACCGTTAGATTATTCAAATCCTCTTCATGGTATTCTAGGGAGGTATTTTGTTCATGTGGTTATGTTTCATCAAATTTTATATGTAGAGACTAATCCAAAAAAATGGTTATTTTATTAATGACTCTATAAACATTACAATATATTGAGTAACCTAGAAAGATTCCTTCATCACTCAGGGATGCAAATTTGTCAATACTGTTCTTTTTATTAATGTTATATACATTCCAACCAGAAACATTGAAGAAATTGAATTTGTGTTTTTAATTATTTGGCAACTCATAATACGTTTTCTTATGGATTTTTATAATTAAGACTTTATTAATTATATAGCAATCTGTATTCACAGCCTCATCCCAAAAGTAATCTGGTTGGTCATATTCATTAATAATTTTTCTAGAAATATATTATAAGGTTTAATTTTTTCATTCCAACACTCCATTTTTTTAGGATTCCTAGGGGAAAAGAAGTTATGACTATAGCCATTTTGTGAGCAATAAGATTCAATGTTGTGGTTTTCAGACTCACGGACATGATCAGTTCTTAATGAATTATCATAATTCCACTATGATTTTCTGGAGTCCTAGCATATTTGGTGAAATGAGATAATGAATCGCTTTTTTGATCGAAGAAAAAGGTCCATGTACATATAGAATAGTAATATACAAGACCATAAACATTGTACTTGCCATTTAAACTAGAATCTGGAGAGGGACCAAACAAGCCCTTGTGAACTAACTCTAAAGGTTGTGAATTTGGAATATCTTTCTTTGGTTTTAATGATATTTTGTTATATTTAACCTTTTGATAAGGATTAAAAACATTATCATTTGAGAAATCATGTTTGAGCAGATACATGAATATTCCTTTTTTTACTAAGCTTACTAAGGGAGTGTATATTGCAGTGTCCTAATCCACAATTCCAAAGATAATATTGTTTGTAAAAGGATCTTAAACAAGAACATTTTTGACAAACTAAAGAATCTATGTTGAAAACATAATGATTTTTATTTCTACAAGAAGAAATTATTAATTTATTTTTAGATTTAAAAAAATTATGGGCATCATTATCAAATAAAACATGAAATCAATCATCACATAATTGTGAAATACTAGGAAAATTATATTTCATCCCATAAAAAAATGTACATTAGAAATTAAAACTGTGTTAGAGTTTCCAATATGGCCTAAGCCATTTATTTTTCCTTTAGCATTGTCACCATAATTGACATATCCACCATTAATCTTGATTAGGTTCATGAAGCTTGAATAGTCTCTTACCATTTGTCTTGAACAACCACTATCCATGTACCATAATCTTTTACAGGATCTCTTCATAGATCCTTCCAATAAAATAATGAAATAAAATCAGATTTTGGTACCCCAATTTTGTTGATTCTAGGGACATTAGTAAACAGTGATTTAAGTACCCACATATTCTTCATGGGTTTCATATAAGCATTATATAAAAATCCGAATAATAGACTCTATTTGGTCTAGAAAAAGAGAAGTATTGTATGATTTTATAGAACTAGAAAAAGCAACCGAATTTTTATTTCTAGGTAGAATAATAGATTTTCCAGAGTTAGTTTGAAAATTTGTTTTAGATAGGTTTCTTTATCCATACTGATATCCAATATGAGAATTACACTTAGGCTCTAACTATTTACCACGAATTTGAGTAAGATTATTTTTCCCATTGGTAAAATTTTCTAGATCATTCATCAATTTCTCATTAGTCATTTATAATTTATTTTTTTCTTTGAGTATGTGATCATTATTTTCTTTTTAGTAGTAGGTTCATACATAATATTTATAATGATAAAATTCTATTTCATTAAATATTTATATTGATCATTAAGTTCATTATACGTTTCTACAAGCATATTATAGTATTCAAATAATTCATCACTAGGCATATATTCAGAATCAATTTCATACCAAGAATAATACAATTTTTTTATATAAGATTCAAGGATTACCTTAGAAGTGTTTTTCAAAAAACACATACTGGCCTTATCATCTCTCTCATCAAGAGATGATGCTGATTGACTAGATCTATACACAAAGACACTCCATGTGAAATTTATATCATTAGTATACTTATTATCTTTGTTTTCATAAATCTTTTTGTATTTCAAATTTGGACGGCCTGCTTCGACATGTAATCTCCTCTTACATTCTTAGAAGACAATCTTTCCTATGTTGTCATTTCTTTTCCATTCATTTTTCTACTTCCCCTTTTATAATATCTTCTTTTATAATTGGGCTCTCGGATGAACATATTCTTCATATAGAATTTGTTGAATATTATAGCTAGCTAAGACATAGCTTCATCACTTTATGATGTTGATTCATCATTACTGGAGATTTCAACAGAGGCTAGTATCTTCTTTTTTTTCTTGTTCTTAGAGGTAGTAGTCTTGAAGGATACTAATTTTCTCTTTGGTTTATCCTTTTCATTATTTACTTTTAAATATTCTTCATAAACCATCAGTTTTCAAATGAATTTATTAATATGTAGTTTGGTGATGTCACATGATTCTCTATTGGAGATAGAAGCTCATCTCCATTTATTAGGTAATCATATGAGAATCCACATAATTTTCTCTTTAGAAATAACGTCTCTTCCTAGAGAGAACATAGTGTTCAATATTGACTTAACCGTGAGATACTGGTCAGAAATAGGCTCGTAAATCTTAATTTTAATGTCATAATATTTAATAGTTTATGTTTTAATACTCATTTCATTAACACTATAAGTTACTTCATGTGAAATAGAGAAAGTATCTCAAATTTTAGGGGTTTTTTTACATGCATAAATTCTGTTAAATTCTTCTTCTATAGAGAACAATATAAGGCTTTCAGGGATATTAAATTAAGGTTATAATCATCGTTAGTTGGGTCATACCATGTAGTTATAGTAGTATTAGTAGTCTTATATTAATATACAATTATAGACCAATTCCCAAAACTGATACTTTTTAAGTGCATTTTAATTTTAATTTTCCATTATTCATATTTTGTTCCATTAAATAATGGAGGTCTATTGGTAGAATTATCATAAAATATATTATCCATACTCCAAATGTACAGTATAGAATGTTTGTATTTATAGAACTAAAAATACATAACTAATATAAATTTTGAGATCTTTAAAACACAACCAAAATCACAGTTGAAAAATATTTTATACAGATTAAAAATTTATAATTTTAAAAACATGGATTTTAAAAACATAATGTGATACGGATTTTTGGTCAGATTAGGATAGTCAAGAGGGGTGAATTGAGTTCCTATAAAAATTTATGTTAATAATATTACTTAAAAGGTTCACCCAATAAAAATTAAAACATTCCAGTTAACCAAGTTAATAAAATTTTAATAGTTTGGATATTCAAATTGCTTCTCAAAAGTTTGATTAATTATAAGTAATATCAATATGAGATATTGATTCAAATTTTGAAACTACTATAACAATGAAAAATAGTTATAACTACTATCCATGATTAATTATAAAATTAAAATGTAGTTTTTTGAAATATAAATTAAAATAGGGAAAAACTAAATAGAAACACACAGTGGATAAAACTAATGGATCAGGGTCAAGGCGAGACATGATCCGATTTACATAGTGATCAACATCCACCATGTTGTTTATATTAATAAACATGATCCACACCCTGGATCATGGTTAACAAAATTACACAGGACTATCCATATCACAAGACCTCTTCTAGTTTTTTTTGTTGGAAAACAACTACCATGTCACACTAGATCTCTTCGAATATTATATGTTGGTATCCATGGTGTAAAAAAAATATTTGAGTTGGGATATATTTTATACTATAGTTTAATATACGAGACAGTGTGTGTTTTAATATAGATACACACACTGCTCAAAAAATAATAAAAATAGTACACAATAGAGAAAAGATGATGAAAGACAGTTAGTAATAATCTGAGTTTTGTTATATTCACTACTATACATGTAAGATGTTGATTATATAATTTTTGAGTCCTCTTATGCAAACAGATTATCATGAGTCTCGTGCTCTAGTTTCCAATTAGATGAGATGTGCTATTTAACACTTTTTATTCTTTGGGTTGCTACTGCTAGAAAGTATAAGGATCAGATATACAACATTCTAGCCTTTAGGAATTAAGAGTTCTTCTTGTGTTCTTTAGTGTATTTATTTTCTTCTACAGTTCTCTTTTCCCCTCAATCTGGTGATTTTTGTTATTTCGAGGTGCATGTGTTGGATCAGACATAAAGTATGTTTTCTAAGCCTTGTACCTTGCATTTTAAAGTGATATGTTTTTTAAAGGTTGGGGTCGAATCCTCAATTTATTATCTAAAGAAAATACCTCTTTAGACTGGGTAGAGGGTGACCCATAACATATCCCGAAGGCCCAAGGCCAAGTGGCCTGAATACAAGGCTTGAAAGCCCATTTTTTGGCCCAAAGGACCCCTCAGTGAACAGTACTGCTACAGTAGCCGCGCTGCTACAATAACTGCTATAGTAACCAACGACGCTACAGTAACTGCTACAGTCCATCCGCCGCTACAGTGTTGCCGCTGCTACAGTTACATGGCTACTACAACACTGCTATAGTGCCCTACTACAGTACTTCTACAGTACCCTGCTACAGTACCCAGAAATTCACCCTTACCCAAATTTGATCCCGGGTCTTTTGGATTCCAAGCAGGAGCCTGTACCACTAGGGTACAGGCTCATTGGCAAAAGTACACTGGGTTTTCAGGCCAAAGGGGTTACAAGGTATAGGTGGGACGTTACCCACCACTGAGCGCCTCTATGTACTCCCCCAGCCATAGGCCCAGGTGTAACGGCACCCAGGCTTTCAGGCTAGTTCCAGAAGGGGTAGTGGGGCCCACGAGTAATTCGCTGGCGTGTAGTGTGTGTTGCATTTGTGAGGACTCGAACCTGGAACCTCGACGACAGGACGCCACCACCTTGATTGAGTAATGGTGTCACAGTTTTTCATGAAATTTTATCACTAGGAAATGATGTCTTCTCTTTTTCTGTTGGGTGGTGAGACAGTAAAAGTGCCACATTTTCGTTGAGATCTGGAATTGTTAGCACAAATGCAGTGTCAGGATCACAGTGTCTTAGTTAACAATGTCTACTACTTTATAAAAATATTGTACGACATCTTGGAAATGGTATCAAGGAACTAGTGTCATAGATATTATGAAATATGAAACTGGTTATGGTGTCTAAGTCACAGTGTCTGAGTCATGGTGTCTAGGTTACGGTGTCAGGGTTATGGTGTTAGGGTAACGATGTTAGGGTTACAGTTTCACAAACATAACCAAGTATCTGTAAACTGTATGAAGAAATAATATTCATAAAATTGATTAAACATAAACATTAATATAATAAAACATTAAAGAACAAGATCAAACATTGTTTACAAGATTCAAACATGATTTGTGAGATTATAAACTAATATCTTGTAAATATTTGTACCATGATTTGAAATAATTTATTTATAATGAAACCAACAATCTCTACACATGATTTGTGATAGGTTAAACAAGTTTAACATGATTTGTGAGTATTAAAATATAATTAACAAAGATGAGGCCAATACCATGACTATATTAGACACAACAAAAATTACTTCAAAAATAATTATTATAAACCTAAAACACATAACGAATATAATAATTAACAAATATTTATAATGTATGAAATTAAAAACTATTCCTACCTTAAATCAATTTTCCTTTTACTAAATCCATATTTTTCATGAATTCGTGTATAAGAAAACATAATGATATGTATTTTTGATAACCCTTCTTAGATTTAACAAGTTACATTCCATCCTTTTTGACTCTATCCTAGGGAAATAATTATTGTTTCTATCATTTTAATGATCATATGGTACCAAGATTAAATGAAAACCTAAAATAATGATTTTATAAAAATACAATGAATGAATGAATTTTCATTTCCCATTTAATTGAAATATTATTTTATCCCATGCGTACATTATACTAATGACCTAACATAAGACATAATGTCACTAAAATTTGATTTTAATTTTGATAATATAAATAAATTATAATATAATGTATGTCACATACAGTTCCATGATAACATAAAAAAATATCCTCATAATTTTTTTATTCTTTACATGAATTAATTGTTGAAACTACATCATACACACGAAAAAATATTCTATTTGTTTTTCCCTTCCTATCAACCCCTCCCATAATTTTTTCCCAACAAACTCTATTTCATTCATCTTTTCTCCAGGGTTCTCTAATCAACTCGGTCGCCTACTTGCACCTCTCTTCTCATTGATTTTCTTATATCACCTCTCTAAGGATAAAATATGATTTTACCTTTTGAAAAATTATTATTACAACAAAAAAATATATTTTAATAATAAAAAAATAAATGAAATCAATATGTAGGGTGGAAAATCCCCCAAAACTAATAGGATAAATTCATGAGTAAAAGAATGGTCACTATAGGTAAATGTGGGTAAACACTCTATATATATATATTATAAGGAGAAAATAATCTAAAGAATATTTCATGAATAAATAGAGAGAGTGACTCAATAATACCGTTGACTAAAAACTAAAATGTAATTGAGAGAAATGAAACAATTAAATATTATGATGAAAATGGAATGGGGAGAGCCTTTTTTAAAGGGGATTATTACCACCTTGTATGCCCTAACTACATAAAGACTCATTTAATATATTAAATAGGGAAATAAAATGGGATATAAAATATAATATTAATGCGGGGATACCTTTTTTCAAAAACAATCATCCAACATTCCCCTAACTGGTGATTTGATTGAGAACCAGTCACATATTCACACATCCATTATATTTTAAAAACTAGGATACTGAAATAAATTTGGGTCAAGTTGAGGTTCTATTCCATGTGAATTTATCATTGTTAATATCATTTGTTTGGAAATCTTTCAAATTTTCATTAGTATATTTTTTATATATATCTACACTTCCATCCACCACCAAATCTAAATAAAAATGATATTAAAATATAATATTCCTATTCCATGAAAAAATATTTTTCATCTTGAAATGTAAAATGCACCAAAAATATCCCAAAATAAATAAATATTCACTAATTTATTCCTAATATCCCCTAATAAAAATTTCATCTAAATTGCCCCTTTTCAGGTCTTTGTATCTTATATGTTCTCCACCATGGTTATGGATAAAGTCACCACTGACTATTAATTTGAAATCCATGTCAATACTCTTCCTGAAAGAGTAAACAAATAACCAATAGTGGATTTCCTCTTTTCGAAATATGAAAACAATATCCAAATCAACATAGCCACTGATGGTGAAATATAATCATCCATAACATTATGATGTTGTTGATGTCTCCCTTGTGTTTCATAGGATCCTCTTCACCATATTCCATTTATATCATCCTATATTCACCAATAACCTTGTGAATTCTCCCAAAACATCTATAATATCTATCAAATATTAACCATAGTGGACATTATACTCCCCTTTAATGCCCTAAAATTCTATCAATTGAATTTCCTATCTGAATATTTAATTATGTAATATTTAGTAATATAATATTATATAATGCACACAAACCACATGATGAAAAAAAACATTTTAAAATTAAATTTATAGAATATATATGGTAATAATAATTAAAAGTACTATAATGGAAAAAATAAAGATTATAATAATAGGGAAATGTTTATATGTTTTCTCCCCTAGAATAATTGCACTCACAACAGACACTATAGAATTGAAGTAGAATATTATTAATAAAATATGAATTTAAGTAATGAAATTATAAATATATCGTTCAAGGAAAATAAAATCTAATTAAGAATAAATGCAATATGTGGTATTTATAGAATTTAGGGAACCCATATTACCATTAAAATTCTGTAAATTGGAATAGTAATCTGACCATTGGTATAAAAATTCGACTATTAGGAATAGTAACCAGACCATTATAATAGTAACCTCACATATATGAATGTAAAATAATATTAATTTATCTTAAAGATGATCATATGAAATATTTATATCATGAATAATATAAATGAATGTTTTAAAAAATAACAATCTATATTTCAGGGAAACGTAAATGTTTTTTTTTGAAATTAATTAAAATATAAATGTTTAAAATGTTTATTTTCCTAAAATATGTTTAAAAATTCTTATTACATTTTATTATAAAGATAATATAATTTTATGAGACAATATGTAATTTTTCAAAGGGTTAGAAAATTAACAATAATTTAAAATTAATTTTTTTCAAATAAATAAGGATATTGTGTATAAATTTAATTTCCATAAACATGAAAGTTATTTTCATAAAATGGATTTCATTTTTTTGAATCAACATGATGAAAAATGGATAGCATTTTTTTTGAATTTTTCTAATGTAGTTGAATTTACGATGAATAATACAGTATGAAAATATTATATTTAATATTATATGCTAAATACATGAAATTTTGAGTCACAGATGATGTAATCACTCATTATATAAAAATATAATTTAGTATTTATTGTAAATATTTAATAGAATTAATACTATTTGTAAAATTGATCCTAAATAATAAACTATGTAATATAACATTCAAAAACACCTCTCTCTCTCTCTCTCATCCCCTTATAAATACTACCCATCACCATCCCTTATTTTAAATACTTATAAACCATGATACGTTAAAAATTTATATCTAATTCCATTCTTAATATTCTACGCTAAGTCCTTGTGGTACAAGTTACATATAAATACCACTACAAGTATCCTTAATGGGTATCCAAAATGGAGGCAACCAAAGGTAAAGGTAAACTGTAAACAACATTTTATTAAATTTTAGTCTTCTTCCACCATACCACATGATCTCCATGGACTAAAAAATAGTAACATAATTATTATAAATGTACTGATATGTTATTATTATGAGGTAATATCTATATTATACCATCCCTTATTTCATTTTAAAAAAAAAATATTGTTCAAAACAATTGTTGGATCATCACATCCCTGAACAACTTACACCATTAATCATCACTAACATCAAGGATTATTGTAGAAAAAATGTTATAGAAATTTTTTTTATAAAAAAATAATATTATTTCATGTTATTTAGTTTTTTAATAAAAATTTCATTTACAAAATGACTCTAGGTCGTGATGGATGGTAAAACCACATAAAAGTACTAGCTATATAACATCAATATTTTTACTTATTGAATCTCTCTTGTGGTAGAACATAAAATGATATTTAAAACCATTTATATTTTAATAAATAAAATAATACCATTTAATTTCACTTCTTGGGTTGTATTGCAATTTTATTAGACATCAATAATCATCCACAAGTCATCCGACCTTGAAACCATGAACCAAACACCCTCAAAAAACTGAAAACAAACATTATATCATATTCAAATAGTTATGAATGACCATAATATACTTAATGTAAATAAAATATTTATTAAAAAGTTCTAAATTAAGTAATTAATGAATTTATTTTTATTATAAATTTTATTATGTGAATGTGTAAAACAATTTGTGAACCAAAGGTGTGGGATCTTTCCAAACAACTCCTTTTTATTGAGTTATGAAATTTCTCTCTCTAACTCATTTTATCTCTACATTTTATGTTATGTAATGATTTAATTTTTTATATATATTTCTCTTATATATATATATATATGTCATATTATACATTCCTTTGATTAGGTAATACATTCTTTATGTTCTTCTCTCAAATGAAATATTTCAAATAAAACACAATTAAGGGGAATGTTTATAACCCTTAATCCTTTTAGGGAATGATCATATAAAGTGTATATTCCCATTAATTATTCCAAAAAATAAATTAATATATTATTTATAACCATTATGGTTTATCTTTGGTTTTAAATAAAATCTTTACTTATTCTTTCTCCAAAATTATATAACTGATTCCTTAAAACAACATTCTGAATGTTCATATCTAAACCTAATTCTCAACCCTTTATCATAAAATTTTTTCCTAAAAGAACACTTTTTGAGACCTATTATTGTGTACAAGTATATGAACATAAAAAATATTAAAATCCTTCTTCTATTTTAATTCTTTATGAAATAGCCATGGATTATGATATGATTAAAAATTATGAAACCAGTTTACTTTGGTAATTCTTATGTATATGTCTTATAATTTATTTCTATCTATGGCACACATAACATTGTAAATGTTATGATAGGTTCTCCTAGATAGCACTCCAATTAATTAGGTAATATTTTTTTATTATTATATATTATTCATGGGATTAGGTAGAAAATATAATGAAATATGTTAATCTATCAACCATGTGATGTTTTCATGGTAGTTATCCATAATTATTCTTATCTTATGTTTTATGTTGTTTCAGAATTCATATATTATAATTATCTGTAATTTATGATATAATAAAATAATATGATTCATGAGACTTGTATTTTAAGACACCATTCCATGCCTTCTAAATCAAATGCAATGATTTTTTATAATGTTTATTCACTTACTGGAATTATTTACTTGCCCATTTTATCTATATATTACCTAGGTTATCTTATGTTGTTTTAGGATCTCATAGAGATTAATGGGATCATTATAAATAATAAAAATGAGTTATTATTTATTTTTTTTTTGTTTTTTGTTTTTTATAAACATAGACATTCAAAGACACTGGGCCTCATGAAATTTGGATTCTGTTAATTGATATTTTTGTTGTCAATCATGTGATAATACGTTTATAATGATTGGGTTCTGAAATTTGTTATCAGATGAAATTTCAAGTTATTTTGGGAATATTACAATAATAAATTTTTGAGAACCATATGAATAATTTTGATTATTAAAAAATATAATAATATTTTAGTGATGTAAGAAGATATTTGTTTCCAAAAAATTACATATCTATTGGTATGAATCCTATGGATTTGGATTTAGAATAGTTGTTAATATGGGTGAAAGAAATAAAAAGGGATTATTTGGTATTAAATTGATCAGCACATGGTTCATGATAAATTGGAATTGATGCACACATTTCATAAAACTGTTGGGGGATATGATTTGGAAACATAATAAACTCTTTACAAACCATAAAGAAGGACTTGGATAAATTTTTTAAATTGAATACCTAATAGGAAAATTACCATGGAAAACCTAGATTTAAACCTACAGACTCATAAGTTAGGATTTAAATGTTATTTACTTTTTATCCCTTCCATGTTCATCATTACAATTTTAACATAATTTTATTTTGAGTATTTTAGTCGCTATGTTTATTTTGGACAACATAAATGACAAGAATTTGAATGAAATAGTGAAAGGTGAACTCATTATCCATTCATGGAAATTAAATTACCTATAAGACTATAGATATACACATTAATTTATATCATGAATGTTTTGTAGAACCGTTATAACACCACAAAAAAAATGGGGTTTTGTTATCATTGTGAACAATAAAATGAGAAATTATTGAATGCCAAGTATATAACTGCTCAATAAATTTTTTCTGAATAAACCTCCTAGAAAATATTTTCATAATTATTTTAGTGGAATTAGATTCTATAATATATATGTATTGGATGACCTTATATAAATATGAAATTAAATGTTTTGATAGGTTGGTCACTCTTTATATCTCAGGCCATCCTCAAATTTTGTACAAGTGTAAAGAGAAGAATGAATATACTTTTTATTCTTCTTATTAAGTGTTGATATTATTTTTCTTGTGAGAAATCATGTCATGATCAAATTATTGTAACAAAAAAGATAATAATTCATGAATGTATGCCCATTGTGGGAGACTAAACTGATGTATTCAAAAAAGATTCAATTACTAGACCATACAATAGACTGATTGGTTGAGTGATAAAATCAAAATATACCTAGATTTATGAATTGATTTAAGACTCCAAAAAGAATTTCCACTATATAGTTTGGAGATATGAATAATTAGTATCAAAATATTCTAGGCATGGGTTTTATATTCATGGGTGCTTCACTATGGGTTGTGTTGCTCCTCTTTAACAAGAAGAAGGATTGGTTAATGTGACTATACATTAATTATCATGAACTAAACAAAATCATGTTGAAGTAAAAGTATATTCTATCATAGATGTATGTCTTGTTCAATAAATGATGTGGGTCGCCATATTTCTATAAGGTGGACCTTAATTCAAGATATCACAAATTAAAGGCGTAGAATTATTATATTCCCAACAGTACCTTTTAATCAAGGTATGGACATAATAGTCTCATAGTGATTCTCTTCAAGATAATTAATTCTAATGAAATATTCCATGACATAATATATAATGTATTCAGATATTAACTCAAAAAAGTTGATGTAGCCTTTATAAATGATATTATAATATACTTGAAAATCAATAAGGAGCATGAGGATTATTTGAATAAATTTCTAATGGCATTGTTAAAGAATAAGGTATATAAAAATTACACTAAATGTGAAAATTTTCCAGAATATGTATTATTCATATGGCATGTTATAACTGAAAAGTGGATATTTGAGGACCCTAATAAGATAAAATAAATTTAAGAGTGGCCCAAACACACATTTATAATGGATATTAATAGTTTCCTTGGACTAGATGGGTTTAATATATGATTTCTGAGAAACATCTTGGTAAAAACTAATATTAATGCTAACTCTAAATGGAGTAATATTTTCTTGGACTAATGAATTTGATGAGAGATTCAAGGAATTGAAAAATATTCTTATCACTACACCAGTATTCACATATCCCTCATGTTGGTATATTTTTTTGGTATATAGTGTGCTTTAAAGAATGCATTTGGATGTTTACTAATGTAGCATGAAAAATTATAGCTTACACCTCATGGAATTCAAAAGTTATAAAGATGAACTATCCATATAATGATATGTATTCGGTTGTATTAATATTAATATAGATAACTATTCATCATTACATATATGGGAAGAAGTGTGAGATATATATGGATAATATGATTATCAAGTATATATTCATATAGAAAGACATAAATATGCCACATAAAAGATAGTTGGATATAATCAAGGACTATGACTTCTAAATCCACAGTCATAATGGAAAAAAATAATGTGGTAATTTTTTAAGTAGAAAATATATGAAAATATTAATTATTATAAGAATTGAGAAGGATATAATCTTCTTAGACTTCAAAAAGCATTGATATGGTTATCATAATGATGGAATATCATCATTAATTTCTAAATTTTTTATTAAACCATCCCTTCTAGATAAGATAATGGATCCTCAATGGGATGATGTGGAAATCTAGAAGAATGTAGAAGAATTAATAAAAGGGAAATTGTAAATCCGTGTTGTGTGATTATGGTCATGACTATGTGTACTATCAAATCATTGATTAATGAAAGAATTGATGAATGATGAAAAAATATTGAACTTATCTATCCACCAATGGGGGTATGAATTTGTATTGATATTTCATAGAGAACTATTGGTGGGAAAATATGAAGGAGATAATGGACTATTCATAAAAATTCTTGTCATGTTGGCATGTGATGGTTGAAAGGAAGAATTCTAGGGGGATGACGCAACTAATACACATCCCTACATAGAAATGGTAATCCATCACACTGGGATATATCACTAGGCATACAAATACATCAAGAAGAAATAATGTTATATGTGTTGTAATGGATCATCTTACAAAAAAAAATACATTTCATTACAATTCATTTGGACTTATCACATGATCAACTATCATTGATTTACATTAGAGATGTGGTTGGGTAGTATGAAACACCACTATAGATTGCATTTTACAGAGATATTAAATTTACCTCTATGTTTTGGAAAAGTATCCAACCTTATATAAACATATATTTGAACATCAATAAGTGTATTCACCTCCAAACTGACGTTCAATCAGATTTGACTATCAAGAAACCAAAATTCACGTTGAGAGAATGCTCAATTGACTTCATAGGAGAATGGGATATGTATATTCTGCTGGTCATGTAATCATTCAATGATAATGTACACCCAATAATACCAATTTATCCATATGAATCCCTTTATTATAATATATGTATAAAACATGGGTGATGGGATGAAGTTTTAGAATGATTTATTCTTAGACATAAAAGGGTCCCAAAAATTTTAGAAAAGGTAATGACCATTTAGAATCACATCAGGGATGCTCATGGTCTATAGAAGTGATATGCTAACACTTGGTGATGAGACCTGATGTTTTTGGTTAGAGATTTTTTTTTCATATGTATATCTCTATGTAATAGAATCATGAGATCGAGGAAGAAGGGAAAATGATGTCCCAAGTACATTGGGGCCTTTGAGATTTTCCATCACATCAGAGTTTTGGTCTATCGACTATCACTTCAACCAACCCTTTCCCTAGTACTTAACATAATTTACATATCCCACTTGACTAACACCAAACCATATCCCTCCCATGTAAATAATTCAAAGGTGGAATATATAGAATTAATCTCTCATATAAGGAGGAGTCAATTAAGATCACTGATAGTAGAGAAAAATTCCTACACAATAAGAGAACTTAGCTATTCAACATATTCTGAAAACCCCCTATATATTAGGTGGTGAAATAGAATCCATAATAATCCCTGAATAAAAGTTTCCCACACCTATTTTCTCCATTGTATGTAAAATGAAATTATAAGGATACAATTTATTAAGGGTGGATAATTGTGACAACATGGAATATTATCAATGTAAACTACCTTTAAAATATATAATTGATTACTATTTATTAATATTATATTATATAATACACTCACACCACATGATATAAGAATCGATATTTGAAAATTGCATTTAATTAATAATTTTTTTCAAAATAATCGAAACTATTATAGTGGGATAAAAATAATTTAAAATAAGATAAAAATTACACAAATATTTGGGTTTTAATGATCCCCAAGAATAATTTTTTTAAAAGTTTGGGGCCGAAGCCTCAATTAATTTTAATCCAATGAAAATACATCTTTTAATTTGGTAAAGGGAGACCCATTACATAGCTCGAAGGCCTAGTGGGCATGTATCCCATTACATGACCTGTTGGCCCAATTTTTTGGCCCAATGTGGATTTTGTTAACAGTAATGATATAGTACCTAGTAGATATAGTAATCTCACATTACCTTCCACTACTATAGTTACATGGCACTACTATAGTGCCCTTCCGCTGTTAGAGTGTCCTTCCACCACTCCAGTTCCCACTATTGCTACAGTTCCTCTTCCACTACTTTATTCTATAGTACTGCTACCGTACCTACACCCAATGGGTTTTTGAAATGAAAATATATATAACATTGATAGAAATTATAATTGAATGGATAATGAATGAAATATAATTTATTTATAGAATATAGTGAACCCATGTAAATTTTACAAAACTAATATTAGGATTAGTAATCTAACCATTTTAATAGTAAGAAAACCATTAGGAATCATAATCATACCATTATTATATTACCCTCATTTTTTAGAATAAAAATTAATAAAAATTAATACTTTAAAATGTGACACCCCAAGGATTTAAAAATAAATTTAATATTGAATGCATGAAAAAATTGGATTCTAAAAAACACCACATTGTTATAACTTATCCAATAAGCATAATTTTTCCACCCCTATATTTTGAATTTCTAAAAATTGACATACTCAGTTGCATTTAATTAGATATTTAGAGAATGATTGGATCAACATACATTTTTGGTTAATAGTAACAGACCTTTAAGAATTCTAATATTACCCTTATGAATATTTGGCCACACCCATAGATGTATAAATAAAATTCAAGAACCATATAAATGAAATAGAATATTTTATAAATTAATGATTATGTGTTGGTATTTTTGTGAGTAATAAATAATTAATTACAATTTTCAATTAAGAAATTAATAAAACAAATTTCATGAAATTTATTCCAAAAAAAATATTGTATTGTCCAATTATTTTAGTATCAATTTATGGCACCTAAGTTAATTTTTGAATGTATTATAACATAACTTTTAAATATAAAATCAGTATTTATCAAAAAAAATATTGATTTTATTTAAAAAATAAATTTATCATATTTAGAAATTTATTTTTATAAAATGGAGTTCATTCTTGAATTATAAAAATAATATAATTGTTTTGTTGATTTATTGATTTATTGTGATTTTTATAAAATACTGGATTTTTTTGTGAATATTAAAATATGGTAATTTATTATAAATGATAAATACATGATTTATTGATCTTACAAGATTTAAATCTAATTAAAGCACATGTATTTTGAATTCACATGCACTTGTTAATTTTTAGTTCTCATAAATTATGTCTATTCATATTCTTCAGCCAAAATAATAAAATAATGATTAAAATAATGTGAAATCACTCTTATCCTACTATAAAAACCACCCATCACTCCCTCTTCTCTTCACTCGTCTCATGCTTTGTGCCTTGTATAAATTCTGATAAAATATTTGACCATGATCCTACCCACATCAATAATACCTAGGTCTCTTCAAAAGACCAAATCCTATCCCATATTGAGTATATCAACTAAGATAAATTCAAGAAGTAAGTTTCGCTTTTAAATTCTTTTATTTCCCTACATGTTCCTTTCTTTGTTTTCCTTTCCTCTCCTCTTTTCCTCCAAATGTTGTGATAACTCAAGTACCTTACATGAAATAGAATTGTTTTATGATAATGTAATAATTAATCATCATTTATCATTTCACATCCTTTTATACTATAAATAAAAACAACATCCGAGCTATGTTAATATATCCCATTCAAGGACAACGGGTATTAATCTTCTATTACCATATTAAATTCAACTCATGAAATCTTTTTTATGGTTGAAAATATAAGGCCCCAGTCTTATACCTTACTTAATCTTGAGTTATTAAAATATTACACATTGTGGATCTTTTCAGGTTTAGAGTTTTAAGGAATTAGATCATAAAACTTGCATTACATTCCACATTTAAACAAAGTGGTTACATAAATGATAGTATTCATTTTTCCCATCAACGGAAACATATTTAAAATAAAACATGGATTATTTCTCGACACTTCCTTGACACTATCATCATATCATGTATCCTTCCCTTGACCTGTGAAAAACATTTCAAAAACATGGGATGAGCATAAAAAGCTCAGTAAGGGATATAATAATATGTAAAGGAAACATGAGTACATATATACATAAGAATGAAATCATAATTTACCCATAAAACATAAGCACTTTAACATACCTCATAAAATCATGAATAAATCATAGAAATCATAAGACATAAAGGTAACTTGTGGCATTCATAACATTCTTACGTAAGGAGTAATCCTCTTGGTTACGTTTGGAATACCCATCACAGTATATTCCCTAAATATCATCGGAGGAACCTTAACGTTTTACTCCTTCATGTTACCCAATGCATTAGAGAGCTATATCGGGCTCACCCACCCTTAGTTTATCACGGAACCACCCGTCTTCATAATAATGCCCAAGAACCATAACATAATCATATCTCATAAAACATACTTAAAGAAAACATAACATTTCCACATTTCAATCACAAGATATCAATAAAACACATTGATATAATAAAAACATTATGAAAACCATTTTAAATACCAAAATAAAATAAAAGTAAAACAGGGTATTTATTTTTCTTTTAAAAAAATGTATGGCTTGCAGTGGAAGCTGAAACCCAAAAAATGGTCACGGCGGCGGAGAAGTGATTCTTGCCGCATACGCATGACAAAAACATTCCACTTTTACGTTTAGTAAAACTCTTCGTATAAAAAAGATTCCTTTTCTATAAACGTAATAGTCAATGGGTTTATACACTGTATAAAAGAAGGTTGTGCATAAAACAAAATATGCCTCAATGAAAGGAGATTGAGACGAAGTCCCATACATCAGGTCCGACTTGACTCGATCATTCTTTAACCTCCTGAATAATAAGATTTAGTTAATTTATACTTTATTAAGAACCTTTTTCAATTTCATTATTCATTTTATATCACTTATTACCATGTCATGACCACTATGTAATTATTTAAGTTAATAACGGTAATTTTATCGATCATTGGTACTTGAGTCAAAAATAAACTCTTTATAATTACATATTGTTCATGTATCCATTATATCCAGAGTTATACTCATGATTTAGATATTATTTATATCATATATATCTAGTATATACATGCATCTATATTATTACATAACGTTTAGAGGTAAGAAATGAAATGCACCGTTCATGGAGACGGTAAGTCGTACGTACGCATGGACGCTACTTTCATTTCTATTTCTTATTTTATGGAATGGAATCATAATGATATAAAGGTATATTATAATTCCATTATTATATCATATATAATATCATTAATTACATCCTTTATACGTCCCACATATGGCATTAACGAATCAAATAACTTTAAGGGGGCGGTAGTCCGCACTTTCTAAAATGAAGATATCACGTTTACCCATAATGGAAACCATAAAGTTATGACATAAATGAAAAATACATAAGCTTAAGTAGAACATAAACATATTATATATCATATATAAATATATTTTCATATTAATTGCAATATTTGATGGTGCTAAAAGAATATTGAATAATCATCCTTTCGTGAGGCAGAAATTCGCCATCCACGGAAACAGTATGTTCTTTAAACCTTAGATGTAGGTGTGTGTAAGTGTAGCTCGGATACTTCTTATAACAACATCATAGTATATGGAAGATACTGGTGTTGTTACAAAAGAAATTAATAAAAATATTTTAGGGGGTTGGAGAAGCAAAATAATACATAAGAACACAAGAGAAGACACTACCTTTAAATCGGGTAACTCTTTTTGATTTGAGCTCAAAGGCTTACTTGGGAAGACTTCTTCCCAATATGAGGCTTCAAGGAGTACTAGAGGGATGTGGGGAGACAAAATAAGCAGGGTTTTTCCAAGCCAAAGGCTTTGGAAGTGTAGGTAAGGTGGTAGAGGTGGGGGCCTTTTATAAGAGGAGAGGAGGGGCACTCTTGGAAAGTTAAGAAAATATACTTTGTTATAAAATTATTTTCAGATAAAAAAGGTCCCACAATTATAACTTTCTAGGATAAGGTGATAAGGGTTCGAAATATACTCATAGAATAGGTTTTTTACATGTGTAGGGCTTAGATTTTACATTATATTTTCATTTTATTTAAATCGTTATATAATGAGGTAATCACTGCATCATCATGGTGTCATAAATAATGTAATTTATATAATGTCTAAAAATTATATAAAAAATACTATGATGTAGGAAATCTTTTTATCTTTCCAATGACTATTTATAGTCAAAAATGAGACTTTTATAACCCCATTTAATTTTTTAAGTAAAACAACTCATGTTTGTGTAATTTTTACTTTTACTTTAAATAAAAGGCATTAATGTCATTATCATAACCAAGTGGCTCCATGGGGTCGCAAAAATTGACCCATGGTTTGTCTTGGTCGGCCATGAAACATCCAATAATGGTAGGACACGTGTCTATGTCATTTCATATTATTAAAACATTATTTTTACCTTAAACTACACTAATTACCTCTAATCGCGATTAAAAACTTAAAAGTTACTATTCACCAAAAAATTATTTTAATCCCATAGAACCACATTTTACTTCTTAATGACAACCATTTATGTCGGATTTTTTAAATTCAAAACACAGATGTGGTAAAATTTCATTTAAATGAAAAATCAGTTTTCTTAAAGTACCACTTAGTGGTTTCACTATTCATCAAAAATTGAAGTTTTTTAGAAAATTACCAAAACTTCACCCTAAGCTATATTTTATATTCCAAATTAAAAAATTATGTCTATTTTAAAAAATTCAATACATATAAGTTACATTAATTAATTTAATAATTAATTCCCGATGTCAGAGCAAATAGCGTGTTTTTATGAAACAATAAGTATCAAAAGATTGACACTAGTTTAAGTCCAATTTCAAAGTGAAATTAATTCCAATGACCAATATTATATTAAATGGTAAAAATATATTCTATTTAAATTTTAAAACCAATTAAAAAGATAATATAACCATATAATTAAATTAGATGAAAAAACAGTTTTGATGTAAAATGTAGTATTTTTCACTATTCATTAATAAATGAACATTGTTGGAAAAATACACACATTTAGCCAAAGTAAAATTCAATGTCCCAATCATAAAGAATAAGTTTATTTTGAAAAATAGAGCTTATAAAATTGTAAAAATTTTGATTTAAAAATGGTTTGTCATCAAAATGCAGTAAAACAATCTTTTATAAATATTAGTGTATTTCATGCTTAAGATTGGATTTATTCTCATTTTAAGCCTCTAAAACACTATCTAATTCATTAATAGACATAGATAAAAATATATATTATTAATTACTTACATGGGATATTACATCCTTCCCCTGTTAGAAAATTGTGTCCCCACAATTTATTTACTTATCGAATAAGTGGGGTATTTAGCCCTCATTGCATTTTCAGATTCCCATGTTGCCTCTTCAATCATGTGGTTTTTCCACAAAAAGTTTACCTGATGAATCACCTTATACCGTAACACTTTCAGCCTGTGGTCAAGATTCTTTACCATTTGTTCCTCATAAGACAGGTTCCCTTCCAGCTGAACTACCTCTGGACTCAAAACATGAGATGGATCTGGCATATACTTTCTCAACATTGAAACATGAAAAAAAATTTCTACCTGAGATAAACTCGGTGGTAAAGCCACCCAGTAAGCAATTGATTCAACTCTCTCCAGAATTTCATATGGCCCAATGATCCTTGTACTCAGCTTTCCTTTTTTTACCAAATCGCATAACACTTTTCCACGGTGAAACTTTGAGAAAAACATGATCACCAACCTCGAAAGATAGATCCTTCCTCCGGTTATCCGCATAACTCTTCTGCCTAAATTGAGCTATTCTCTTACCAGAAAAGCTCAGTCAGAGGCAAGCCCCTGACCATTTATTAAAATAAAAGAAAAGTGCAGGAACTCGTTACAAAAAGGTAAAAGAAACAACTACATGTCATAAAAGTCAGATCCATCACCACATCTATCATAGTTCTCTTCCTCCGCCGTAGCTGTTTCCCATTCCGAGCCATCATGCTGGTTCAAAATCTTGGCATACTTCCTTCTTAGATTCAACTTATCCAAGGCAAGAATCTCCTTAGAAGAATTTGATTCCATGCTCTCTTTCCCAACAGAAGACCTAGTGGACATTGGTTTTGGCAAGTAAGAATAGTCTTTCCTCGTCCATCTTCGTGGTGGTGTAGTCATCACTTCCTTCTATTCAGAAACCTTCTTTCTGGCACCTTTCACAACATCACTATATGAAATCCGAGACATGCCGCCATCATTTTCCTTATCACTGTCAATGCAGTCCCCCCACTGTCCAGAGATTTGCACAGCACGATAACCCTCCTCCTCCCATTCCTTCTGAGGTCCACTGTTATTGTCACTCACTGAAGCAGTACCGCTTCCCACTTTATTTTTAGCAGTATTCTTTTGAGAAGAACCACCCTCTACTTCTTTTGAGAAATCTTCACTAATGAAAATTGAAAAAAAACCATCTCCATCATCCTGCTCTTGCAAACCAACGGAGAGACCTGAGGTCCACTGTATATTCTCTTATGTTTCTGAATCAACTGAACATTTTCTGCCATCTCTTCTACCAATTCTGGTCCCATCAACTTTATTTCACCCACTTCATCCCAGAAAGGTGGTGTTCGACACTGCTTCCCATTTAATGCCTCAAATGGTGCCATCTGCATACTGGAATGAAAATAGTTATTATATGAAAAATCAACCAAAGAAATATGTTGGTCCCAACTTCCCTGATAATCCATCGAAAAATAACATAGCATATCTTCCAAAGTCTGAATTGTTCGTTTTTATTGCCCATCTGATTGAGGATGAAAAGTTGTACTAAAATTTAATTCAGCACCCAATGACTTCTGAAGGCCTTTCCAAAAGTTATAAGTGAACCTGGGATCACGATCATATACAATGGAGAGAGGAACTCCATGCAACCTGACTATCCCTTTAAGATACAAACGGGAAAGTTGATCTTGGGAAAAAAGTATCCCGTATAGCAAGAAATGAGCAGATTTAGTCAAGAGATGAACAATAACCTAGATTGCATTATTACCTCGAGGTGTCTTCTGCAATCCCCCAACAAAGTCCATGGATATATTTTCCCATTTCCATTCTGGTACTGGTAAAGGCTGAAGCATCACTTTCTGTAACTGTCGCTCTGCTTTAACTTATTGAAAAGTCAAACACTTCACTGTAAAATCAACAATATCTCTTTTCATTCCATCCCACTATTAATACTCCCGCAGATCTCTGTATATCTTAGTACTACCAGGATGAACTGAAAACGAAGAACTATGAGCTTCACATAATAACTCTCTCTTCAACTGTGAATCACAAGGCACACACAATCTCTTCCCAAATCTCAAAACACAATCATTACCAATGATGAATTCAGGAAACTTACCCTTCTGAACAAGCTCTACTTTTTACTGCAACTCACTATCTTGCTTCTGTGCTTGCTTGATTCTGTCTGATAGAGAAAATTTCACTAATACTTGAAATAAAACAGAAGAACATCCTTCACCAAAAAATTCTATGCCAAATTTCATCAAATCCTTAACCAAGGGATCATGTTCCCAACACAACATTTCTAATGAAGCATTACTTTTTCGAATCAATGCATCAACCACTTTATTTTCTTTTCCCGGATGGTAAAGAATTGTACAATCATAATCCTTGATTAATTCTATCCATATCCTCTGTCTCATGTTCAATTATTTCTGAGTGAATATATAATTTAAACTTTTGTGATCGGTATATATTTCACACTTTACTCCATACAAATGATGCCTCCAAATTTTTAAAGCGAAAACAACAGAAGCTAATTCCAAGTCGTGTGTAGGGTAATTTACCTCATGAGTTTTCAACTTCCGGGAAGCATAAGCAATTACCTGATCATTATTCATTAGGACACAACCAAGTCCTTTCAATGAAGCATCACTGTAGATAAAAAACTCACCATTCCAGGAAGGTGGTTCCAAAACTACAGCATTCGCTAATCATCTTTTCAATTCCTGAAAACAATCATCACATTCTTTTGTTCCGATAAACTTAACACCCTTATGAGTTATCTAAGTCACTGGACTAGATAACTGTGAAAAATTTCTAACAAAACTTCTGTAATAGCCTTCCAAACCAAGGAAACTACGAATCTCAGTTACATTTGTGGGTCTTGGCCATTCTTCCACAACCTTTGTTTTTACAGGATCAATAGTTATCCCATATTTAGAAACAATATGACCAAGGAAAGAAATTTATTGCAACCAAAACTCACACTTGCTGAATTTCCCATACAATTTTTTTTCTTTCAAGGTTTACAAAATAGCTCTTAAATGGCTTTCATGCTCCTATTTACTTTTAGAAAATAAAAAAATATCATCAATAAAAACAACCAACATTTTTCACCTGAGTCAACTAAGCCATAACTGCAAAAAACTGTTTAGTTCTGATTCTGACAATCTCAGGATACTGATTTGAAAGGTCATTTCCCTCTGTATGCCTTCCCAGAAAATCTGTTCTGTTTCCTCTAGGAAAAATTATTCTTAACATATAAATATCATAGGAGAAGCAACATGGTAATCTACAAATGCTTTATCATTTCAATTTGACCATAAAAAAATACTTTTGGATAATCATTTAATATAATTCTAACTCCTAAAGTTATCTAAAACGACCTCTAATACCAACTATATGGCCCCAGACTTAAACCATATATAATCATGAGTTATTACAAGATTACACATTGAGGATGTTTTCAGGTTTAGAGTTTTATAGAATTAGATCATAAAACTTTCATTACCTTCCACATTTAAACAAAGTTGTTACATAAATGATAGTATTTATTTTTCCCATCAATAGATTCATATTTAAAATAAAACATGGATTCTTTCTTGAAACTTCCTTGACACTATCATCATATCTTGTACCCTTCCCTTGACCTGTGAAAACATTTCAAAAACTTGGGATGAGCATAAAAAGCCCAGTAAGGGATATAAAAATATTGAAAGGAAACATGAGTACATATATACATAAGAATGAAATCATACTTTACCCATAAAACATTAGCTCTTTAACATACCTCATCAAATCATGAATAAATCATAGAAATCATAAGACATAAAGGTAACTTGAGGCATTCATAACATTATTACGTATGGAGTAACCCTCTTGGTTACGTTTGGAATACCCATCACAGTATATTCCCAAAATCTCTTTGGAGAAACCATAACGTCTAACTCCTTCGCGTTACCCAATGCATTGGAGAGCTATATCGGGCTCACCCGCCCTTAGTTTATCACAGAACCACCCGTCTTCCTAATAATTCCCATGAACCATAACATAATCGTATCACATAAAACATACATAAAGGAAACATAACATTTCCACATTTCAATCAGAAGATATCAATACAACAGATTGATATAATAAAAACATTATGAAAACCATTTTTAATGCCAAAATAAAAGATAAATAAAACAGGGTATTTATTTTTCTTTTAAAAAAATGCATGGCTTGTAGAGGAAGCCGAAAGTCAACTAATGGTCACGACGGTGGAGAAGTCATTGTCGCTGCATAAGTAAGACAAAAACATTCCCTTTTGACGTTTAGTAAAAATATTCATATAAAAAAAGATTTATTTTGGATAAACGTAAAATTATAAGGGGTTTATACACCGTATAGAAGAAGGTTGTGTATAAAACAAAAAATGCCTCAATGAAGGGAGATTGAGATGAAGTCCCATACCTCGGGTTCGACTTGACTCGATCATTCTTTAACCTCCTGAATAATAAACATGAGTTAATTTATACTAGCATAAGAACCTTTTTCAAGTTAATTATTCCTTTTATATCACTTATTACCATGTCATGAACACTATGTAATTATTTAAGTTAATAACAGTCATTTTATTGATCATTGGTACTTGAGTCAAAAATAAACTCTTTATAATTACTAGTTGTTCATGTATCCATTATATCCAGAGTTATACTCATGATTTAGATATCATATATATCATATATATCCATTATATACATGCATTTATATTATTACATAACATTTAGAGGTAATAAATGAAATGCACCATTCATAGAGACGGTATGACGTACATACGCATGAACGCTACTTTCATTTATATTTCGTATTTTATGGAATGGAATCATAATGATATAAAGTTATATTATAATTACATTATGATATCATATATAATATCATTAATTACACCCTTTATATGTCCCACATTTGTCACTAACGAATCAAATCACATTGAGGGGGCAGTAGTCCGCACTTTCTAAAATGAAGATATCGCGTTTACCCATAATGGAAACCATAAAGGTATGCCATAAATGAAAAATACAGAAGCTCAAGTAAAACATAAACATATTATATATCATATATAAATATAGTTTCATCTTAATGGCCACCTTTTAAGGTGTTAAATGTATATTGAACAATCATCGTTTCGTGAGGCAGAAATTCGCCATCCACAGACACAGTATGTTATTTAACCATTAGATATAGGTGTGTGTAAGTGTAGCTATAATAATTCTTATAAAAACATCCTAGTATATTTAATATACTGGTTTTGTTACAAAATAAATGAATAAAAAGAGTTTATGGGGTTGGAGAAGCAAAATAAAACACAATAACACAAGAAAAGACACTACCTTTAAATCGTGTAACTCTTTTTGATTTGAGCTCAAAGGCTTCCTTGGGAAGACTACTGCCCACTGTGAGGCTTCAAGGAGTTAGACACGGATTTGGGGAGACAAAATGGGCAGGGGTTGGCCGAGCCAAAGTCTTTGGATGTGTGGGTATGGTGGTAGAGGTGGGGGCCTTTTATTAGAGGAGAGGAGGGGCACTCTTGGAAAGTTAAGAAAAGATAGTTTGTTATAAAATGACTTTCGAATAAAAAAGGTCCCACAATTATAAATTTCTAGGATAAGGTGATAACGGTTCGAAATATACTCATAAAATAGGTTTTTACATATGTAGGTCTTAGATTTTACATTATATTTTCATTTTATTTAAATCGTTAAATAATGAGGTAATCGCTGCATCATCATGGTGTCATAAATAATGTATTTTATTTAATGTCTAAAATTTATTAAAAAATAATATGATGTAGGAAATCTTTTTATATTTCCAATTATTATTTATAGTCAAACATATTAATTATATAACCCCATTTGAAAATTGTTTTAGTAAAACAACTCATGTTTGTGTCATTTTTACTTTTACTTTAAATAAAAGCCATTAAAGTCATTATCTTACCCCAGTGGCTCCATGGGGTCCCGAAAATCGACCCATGGGTTGTATTGGTCGTCCAAGACACATCCAATAATGGTAGGACATGTGTCTAGGTCATTTCATATTATTAAAACATTATTTTTACCTTAAACGAGACTAATTACCTCTAATCACGATTAAATACTTAAAAGTTACTTTTCACCAAAATATTATTTTAATCCCATTGAACCAAATTTAACTTCATAATGACAACCATGTATGTTAGATTTTTTAAATTAAAAACACAGAGGTGGTAAAATTTCATTTAATCGAAAAATCAGTTTTTTTATGTACCATTTAGTGGTTTCACTATTCATCAAAAATTGAAGTTTTTCAGAAAAATACCAAAATATCACCCTAATATATATTTGATATTCCATATTAAAAAATGATTTCTATTTTAAAAAATTCAGAAAATATATGTTACATTAATTAATTTAATAATTAATTCCCACTGTCATAGCAAATAGCGTGTTTTTATGAAACAATTAGTATCAAAATATTGACACTAGTTTAAGTCTAATTTCAAAGTGAAATTAATTCCAATGACCACTATTGGATTAAATGGTAAAAATCTATTCTATTTAAAATTTAAAACAAATTAAAAATAAAATATTACCATATAATTAAATTAGATGAAAAAGCAGTTTTGATGTAAAATGCAGTATTTTTCACTATTCATTAAAAAATGAACATTGTTGGAAAAATAACAAAAATTTACCCATAGTAAATTTCAATGTCCCAATAATAGAGAATAAGTTTATTTTGACAAATATAGCTTATAAAATTTTCATAATTTTTATTTAAAAATGGTTTGTCATCAAAAGGCGGTAAAACAATCTTTTAAAAATATTACTGTATTCCATGATTAAGATTGGATTTATTCTCATTTTAAGCCTCTAAAACACTATCAAATTCATTAATAGACATAGATAAAAATATCTATTATTGATTACATATTTGGGATGTTGCATAAAAAGATCATAATATATGTTATATATCCTATATAATGTTCTAGAGTGATTTTTGTTAACATGGTATTAATTTATAAAACCAAATGAGTTATTGGTGATCAAAAAACCACAAATTTAATTCTAGCATTTATAATTAAAATTTTATCTAATGATTCATCCTCAACCAAAGTGGAAAAATGAATTATATGATCATTTAACCACCTATATGATCATTAATAACATATAACATCAATTTTGTAATTCAATTCTCATTTTTCATTAACTTTCATTCAAATGAGCATATTATTTAAACTAAAGATACAAGCATTCCCAAACGATGATATTTAATGTATTAACCCATAAAAATGTAAAAAATGAACATAATAAAATTACAATAAATAAAATACATTTCTAATAGGTTATGTATTAAGATATTAATAATTCTAATTTCATATTCTGAGGCCTCAATTTTTAGAGAGGAACATATTCAGACATAAGTTAGAATATTATACTCGAACCACCGTTTTAATTAGGGTTATTTTTGTTCTATACATACCTCAATGAAAATATTATTTATTCCTATGTACTCCAAATAAATTATATTTTAATGTTCTATGTATTTATACCAACCATAAATATTCTTTATTTTAGGTGGAGTAATATGTTTAAAAGGATCTTCAAAATATTCTTCCTGAAATACAAGCCTGATTAAAGGGAACTTCTCTAAATAATACCACTTTTCATTTACACACTATAATATATTTTTCCCCTAATTATTTTTTATAAAATGAATAATTCTTTATGAAAAAATGATATTATTTCACTTCTCTTTTCATAAAATGATTTTTCTAAAATAACTGTTCTTTTCTGGTAAAAGAGTTTTTAATTCAAGAATTACTCGATAATTTAACAAGAGTATTTTCAACAATCTTGTTGATTATTATGTATAATTTGGACTAATATTTTATTATATCATCTACCATATTTTATTTAAGGATTTATTATTAGTTTGAATATGAATGTGCCATCTCCAAACCATTCATCAAATTACTCCGAATGGTTAGTATTTGTGGAATGTTATTTACATTCCATATGTCAGTTTCAATAAGAATATATATGTTTTTTATGTTTATCCCCATTCATATGAGGAAATAATTTTACATGGTATGTGATGGGTGGGGCCTTTTATGTCCCCTTGATATATAGGTAGATATGATGAGAAAAAAATATATGGACATGGCCGAGGCCTTTCCAATTTTCAGATACGGTTTTGGAAAAGGCCTTAATCTTTTTCTATTGTCCTGGCTGAGGCCTTGATGGTATATTTTAGAATTTCCAACATTGCGAATTTCCATCATTATGAATATTGATATTCAATGAGGTTTTTCAACTTTTAGAAAATTCAGGGTTATATTTTATCACATTATATAATCAGTTTTTTATTCCAACCATATTATGCTCTGGTATATTTTTAATGGGACGCATTTAGTTATTCATCATGTATTGTTTTTGTGATTATATTTTCGTCTTCTATATTATTTACCCAGAATAAATATCTATGATCAACCCTTTCACATGGTTTATTTACCCTAGGTTGTTAAGAAGAATATTTTGAACGAAATTCAAGGATAATATAAGAGTTTATGTGTGATTCAAAAGAAGTTAACACATTGTATTTCCATTCAAGATGTAATGTTGAACATACAAATATATCCGGTTTTCCAAAACTACTAAACAAATTTCTTCATTTGAGATAATACTTTATGAAATCATGCTAATTTAACCAAAAAATTCACTGCCTCTGAGCAACTAGGGCCATGTCCTTAAAGTTGGTATTAAATGATGTTTAGTACAAAACATGGAAACTTGATTTAGAAAATGTAGATTATGGAACAAAACCATAAAATTGTCATTGAGGATAAACATATAATAACAACCTGGAATTTTGATAAGGAATAGATTTTGTGGATCTTTTTATCAAATACAACTCTCTCTAGATACAACAAGTGGACATAGTTTTAACATAGATGTACCTAATATTGAAAAATTTAAAAAGGAGTTTCAAGCTTGACCTGAGGTATCCCAGTACAAAACAATATGACTTACTGCATGCATGGTTTGAAACTCCTAGGGGATATGTCTAAGATAATTAACAATTTCTTTACAAACTTTTATGAAGGAATGAAATGTAAAATTTTCCTCAATAAACCTTTATTTGTGACTAAGATATTATCTTTGGATATGATTTCAATTTATGATAAGTATTTTTCTATTTTGATATTATAAATTATGATTCATAACCTAATCTAGTGTATGACATTATTTATAAATACAACATATTTGAATTAATGGAATTGCATGAACGCATGTATCCCATGTAGGTATTTCCATCCAATACAATGATAATGATTTTTTATCTAGTTCTGCAACTAGTTTAGATCAACTTATAACTATATTGGGATAGTTTATTTATGTTATGACAAATAACATTACCTATATAAAGCAACTTGATCCATAAAATGGATAATATATGTTAGACCAATTTATTCGACAACAAAATCTATCATTCAATGGGACTACAATCCCATTTGTAGCTATATAGTGGATTAGTTCCCTAGAGAAAATATTTCTCACTTTTAGATATAACGAAAGGGGGAAGGTTTTCAAGAATGTTTATCTTCTATAAAGAGATGTGAATCAATGGTGGTTATTTTTTCAAAAAAAAATGTATGAGGAAGAAATATGAGAAATGTAATGGAGGGAAATTAAAGAAATATTCCATGAAATATTAATTCTTCATTAACAGTGAGATGATATGGAAAGGTAGTTTCTAAATATAAGGAAAAAGTAGGATTATAATGTTGAAAAGTATGATGTTAACTTTACAAGGTCAGAAATTCATGCTTTAGACAACATAAGTAATCCATGGAGAAAGATTGCTCAAATATTTAATGGTTTTAAACCGTTCATGTAAAAGGAACTAGTCTCTCAATGTTTCTCACTATACGAATATATTGTCACTTGTGCAATAAATATAGTGAAATAATTTTCTATGTTATTTGACTTTAAGGAACAACTAGAGAACAAGAGGGTTGCAGATGATATAATGGATAAATGGAAGAATAAAAAGGGGGATTTTCCAACATTTGATACTTGTGGAAGGAGACACCCTACTTCCTAATTAACAGAAAAATGAGTGTTCTACAAGTATGGATAGAAAGGAAATCATGCTGGTGATTGTAAGGCAATGAAAGAAGATATCAATTTCCATTTCTATAATTTTGGGTATATGGGACAATATTCTAATTATTGTCCAAATCCTCAAGTAAACATCCCACAGAAAATGCCATGAGAGAAAGGGAAAGGTTAGGATGTCACTATTGTTGAGGTTGATGTGTTTAATGATGTGGTGTCAGGTACTTTAATTGTTTCCCAAAAATTAGCCAATGATTTCTTTGATTCTGTATCATCACATTCTTTTATATTCTATTAGTTTACTATGAAAATTTTATATTTCCAATAAGATTTAATGAAAGTGTTATCATTCAAAACTCTTAAGGGAATTACCTTTACCATAATGACTTGTTACGACATCCCAATTATGGCATATGAACATGATTTATTTTCTGATTTTATCATCATAATCATGATTTACTTTGATATAATTCTCAGTATAGATTGGATTTCAAATAAGGATGCAAAAATATTTTGAATAAATAATGAAGTTACCATTTTTATAATAACGTAGAATCCCTTATCATTATGGAATAAACAACACCATTTGATTCACATATAGATCCACCCTTATTAGCTCTGTTGAATTAAATTAATAAAGAGGAAGAGAACTCAATATCTTTGGGCGAGGAGAATAATTTTCAAATAGGGTATATACCTATTGTGCATGAATATTTTGATTTGTTTCCATAAGATTTAACTGGACATCCTCCAGAGTGGGAAGTTGAGTTCTCTATTTATTTAATTCTTGGTTCAAGACCAACATCAATGATTTCTTATAGAATGGACACTATGCAATTAGTATAACTGAATAAATAACTAGAGAAATTGAGTTATAAAGGATTTATTCACCCTAGTCTTTCCCCATGGGGAGCCACTATTATTTTTTTTAAGAAGAAATATGGATAATTGATGTTGTGTATTGACTATAGAGAGATCAATGTTATAACAATAAAGAAAATATATCCCCTACCTATAATTGATAATTTATTTTTATCAACTTCATAGAGGCATATACTTTTAGAATAATACCCTTGAATCTGGATATCATCAGTTGCATGTGTGGAAATAAGATATTACGAAGAAAACATTTCGAACTAGATATGTGGATTATGAGATTTCCATAATTCCTTATGGACTAACTAATTACCCCTCTTTTTTCATGGTTCTAATGAATATGATTTTTATGTAATATCTTGATGAATTTGTTGTGGTATTTATTAATATTTCTTCATAAAGTCAAATGAAAATAATATCATGAAAATATGTTTCACATTAATCTTATGACTCTTAGAAGAAATGAATTTTATGGGATGTTTAGAAAATGTGAATTTGGGCATTAACTTGTTTCATTTATTTTCTACATTGTCTCCAAGTATGGAATATCCATTGAACCTGGGAAGAAAAGGGTTGTTCAGGAATGGATTACACCAATGAACACATTCAAGGTATGTATTAAAATTGGTTTAGCAGGTTATTATTGGAATTTCATTAAGAGATATTCCTAATTTTCCAATCCATTAACCAATAATACTCATAAAGGGGTTAAGTTAATATGGACAAAAGAATATGAGAAATGCTTCAAATAATTAAAGTTGATATTATTGAATTCTACGATCCTAATACCACTATCTTTGAATGATGGGTTTGTGATCTATAATGATGCATCAATAAAAGTAAATGTTTGTGTTCTTATGTGGAATTATAGAGTTATTATCTATGCATCAATTTATTTATTAATTAATGAACAAAACTGTCCAACTCATTATCATGAATTAGCAGTTGTAATATTTTCTCTGAAGATATGGAAACACTATCTCTATAGAGAAATATGTGAGATATATATGGATTATAAGAGAATCCAATATATCTTCACATTGAAATAACTCAACAAGAGTAAAAGGAGATGGCTCGAACTACTCAAGGAATACGATTTCTCTATACAATACCACCCAAGAAAGGTAAATAAGGTAGGTGATGCGTTGTGAAGGAAGGATCATGGAGTCTAAATTAATATTAGAATTGATAAGGTTCTTGTTACATGAATCTTGTCAACAAGGGTTTGGGAAATACTAATGAAGTTGAAACATCACTACTTTTTCAATTTGATCCCCAAAAATCTTTATTTAAAATAATTAAAATTTGTCAATCCTATGATGAGAATCGTCCAAAAAAACTAAAGTTATGAATAATGAAAAATCGGCAAGAAATGTGTTTGAGGATAGAAATACAAAATTTGGGAAGAGGATACATTTTTCCACTATACTTGAGTAGAAAAAGGAGTTGTTAAATTATTCCCAAAGCTTGATTTTTTTATACACCCATGAAGCACTAAAATTCATAGATATTTGAAGGAACATTTTTTGTGGGACAATATGAAGTTGTAAATTGTTGATTATGTATCAAGATGTTTATTATTTGAACATGTAAAAGCATAGGGACAACATAAAAGAGGAGGAATGCAACCTCTACCTACTCTTACATGGAAATGGGATGACATCACCAGGGATTTTGTTGTTGGATTACCCAAAACTCCTAGAAAAATGATGTAATATGGGAAATTATTGACCGACTTATAGAATATGCATATTTTATCACTATATGGGAGGATTTTACACTAGAGAACATTGAAAAAATCTATATCAATGAAGTTGTGAGACATTATAGTGAACCGATCTCAATTGTTTCGGTTAATGACCCATTATTTACATAGAAATACTAGGAAAGTATTCAGAATGATTTGAACACTGAGCTTTATTTGAGTATTATTTAGGACCCCCAAACTAACAGAAAATAAGAATGGCCAATAAAAACATTAAAAGACATGTTAAGATCATTATCACTTGATTTTCATGGTATGTGGGACAATTATTTTCCTTTGGAGGAGTTTTCCTACAATAATAGTTTCCTTTCAATTATGCAAATGTCATCATATAAATCATTGTAGGAAAATGAGATGTCATACACTGATGTGATGGGATGATGTTGGTGAAATGATGATTTTGGCCCAAGATCTTGTGTAAGAAACAATAGAGAATGAAAAGATAATTCAAACCCATATCAAAGAAGCTCATTGCAGCTAATAAACCTGTGATGATAATCAAAGAAGGATTTGGAATTTCAAGTGGGAGATCACATTTTCTTGAAAGAATCTCTATGGAAGGGTGTAGTAATATTTGGGAATAAAGGGAAATGAAGAACCATATATATTGGACATTTTGAAATTATAGATATAATTGGAGTTGTGTATTATCGTTTTGAAATGTTACCTAGCCTATCTAAAGTACCCAATTTGTTCCATGTCTCATTATTGGGAATGTATATTTCAGACCCAATGCATGTACTCACTTCTGAAGTATAGAATTGGAACCCAAATTATCATACTATGAAGATCATATCCATATTCTAAACACTAGATAACAAGTGTTAAGGAATCATACAACATGATAGGTATTGGTAAACTGAATAAATAATAAAATTAAAGAAGCATCATGGATTCATGAGGAGCTTATGAAGAATAACTACAAAAATATTTTTATGAAGAAACATTATAGAATTTAGAGGAAGAAATTTGTTTAGGGGGGTGAGAATGTAAAAGCCCAAGTATTTATAAAAAAATTTAATATTGAATTCATGATACATTGAGTCTCTAAAAAACACCATTTTGTTACAACCTAGCCAGTAAACATAAATTCTACACCTCTGTGTTCTGAATTTTGAAAAATGAACATACATAGTTGAATTCAGTAATGTATTTACAGTATGATAAGATCAAATAAATTTTTTGATCCGTAGTAAATACCATTATGAATTGTAATATGACCCTTATGAATATTAACCTTATCCAGGAAATTATAAATAAAATTTAAGCACCTTATAAATTGAATAGAATGTTTTATAAATTAACAATTATGTGTCAATTTTTTTGTGAGTAATAAATATTTAATTAAAATTTTTTATTAATAAAATAAAAAAATTAATTTTCATGAAATGTATTCATAAATAAATATTTTTTCTTTAAATTATTTTAGTCTAATTTTATATGACCTCTGTTAAATTTTTAATTTATTATAAAATAAGTTTTAAATTTAAAATCTGTATTTTTCATGGATTTTTTTTATTTAAATAAATATCTTATTTATTAAATTATTTTGTTGAACTGGAGTTCATTTTATAATTCTAAACATCTAAAAATGGTTAGTGTGATTTTTATTTTTTATTTTTCTAAAATACATAAATATTAGGTGAATAATAAAATATAGAAATTTAATATAAATTCTATATACATGATTTATTGAGTCATAGGTGATGTAAGACTCATGTGAGCACATTTGGTTCAGACTCATAGGTTCTTATTACCATTTGAGTCAAAAAATCAATACTATTCAAACTCTTGAGACAAAATAATAAAGTAATGATTAAAAAATGGGAAATAACTCATGTCCTCCATTATAAAAACAACCCATCACTCCCTATTCTCTTCACTCCTATCAAGACTTGTGCCTTGTAAAAATTATGATAAAATATCTTCCAAATCTCCTCTCCATGTCCATCAAACATTGGTTTCTTCAAAATACAAATTCCTCTCACCTAAAGTGTCTCTTAAGGATGATAAATTGAAGATGTAAATTCTTCTTTTCATTTCCTATTTTTTCCATGTTCCTTTTGTTCATTTTCTTTCATCAACTTCTTTCATACAAATGTATTGATAACTTTTGTAACATACTTGAAATGGAATTTTATTATGATAATGGATTAATCTATCCTCATCACTCATTTATCCTTCTTTTATACTATAAATGAAAACCCCACCAAAGATGTGATAATTTATCAAATTCACGGACGACCAGTTTTCATCGTCTATTACCATCATCAATTATCATCATGAAACCATTTTTATGGTTTAGAAAGATCATAATATATGTAATATATTCTACTTAAGGTTCATGAATCAGTTTGTTAAAGTGTTTTTAGTTTATTAAAAAATGAGTTCGTGGTGATAAAAAACCACCAAATTAATCCAATCATTTATCATTAAAATTTTATCTAATGATTAATCCTCACCCAGAGTGACCAAGTGAATTATATGATCATATAACCTTATGTATGAAAATTAATAACATATGTAATAAATTATGTAATTTAATTCTCATTTTACATTAACTTCTATTCAAACAAACCGATCATGAAAACTAATGAAACGAGTACTCACAATCGGTGATGTTGAATCTCATAACTCATAAAAATGACCATAAATGAACATAAAAAAGTAATAATAAATTTAATACATGTATAATAGGTTACTCATTAATTTATTCATAAGTAGAATTTCATATTCTATGAGATTATGTTCGTGAATGAAACATATTCAGACATAAGATAAGGACTTTATACACGAACCTCCATTTTAATTCGGGTAACTCTTATACTCTACTTAACTCATTGAAATTCTTATTTATTATTATTTAATCCTAATAAATTATTTTTTAATGTTCTATATATGTATACAAACCATAAACATTCTTTATATAATGGTGAGTTACATGTTTTAATATGATCTTCTAAAAATTTTTCCGGAAATACATGCTCAATTCAGGGGAACATCTTGAATTATTTCCTACGTTCAAGTACACTCTATAATTTGTTTTTAGACACCATTATTTTTCTAAAATTAATCATTATATTATGAAATAACTATATTATTTCTCTTATGGTTTTATATAATTATTTCTCAAGAAGAACGCTTCTTTTCAAATAAAAAATTATTTATTTCAAGAATAACTCGATAATTTTATAAGAGTATTTTCAACACTCTGGTTGATTATTATGTATAATTGGGGATAGAATTTAATAAAACCACATACCAAATTTTTGTGAATGGGTTATGATTAGTTTGACTATGATTGTGATATCTTGAAACTATTCACCATATTACACTTAACAGAATGTGTTTTGGAAATTTTATTTACATTTCATATGTTAGTTTCAATATTAAGGTATATGTTGTTTATGTTTATCCCCATTCATATGAGGAATGAATTTGTCTCAGTATGTGACGGTTGACACCTACTATATCCCCTCTATGCATCTGAAGGTCTCATTAGACAAAAAATATATGGACTTGGTTGATGCCTTACACATTTTTTAATATGGTATTGGCAGAGGTCTTAATCATTTTCAGATGTATTGGCAGAGACCTTGAGAATATTTTTCAGAATGTCCTGCATTATACATTTTCTTCATTATAAAAATTGATATATAATGATTTATATTACTAGTGTAATATACATCGTTATGTTTTATGCCATTATTTAATCAGTTTTTTTATTTCTGAAATATTATACTAAAGTATATTTTTAAATTTATGGATTTAGTTATTCATTATGCATTGAGGTTGTGTTTATATTTTATTCCACTATCTTACTTACCCTTATTGATAATTTGATCTCACCCCTTTCACATGTTTTATTTTCCCCAGGTTGTGAAGAAGTATATTTTGAATGAATTTAAAGGATAATAATGGAGATTAAGTGTGCTTCAAAAGAAGTTTACACGTTCTATTTCATTTCAAATTGTAATCTTGAACCTATGTATGAATCTACCTTTTCAAAACTTCTAAAATAATTTAGTCATTCAGTATAATAGTTTATTGTAATAATTATAATATAATGTAATAGGGCACTATCTCTAAACAATTGGGGTTGGGTCCTTATATAAAATGATAGTATGATATATTTACATCATGATATAGGTAACTGAATGTTTTAAAATATTAAATAAATATTTAATTTTTCTAGAAAAATGAATATTTAATATTAATTTTTATAAAAATTATAAATATTTAATGAATTATTATTTCAAAAAAATTAGTTAATAAATTAATATTAAGTTTTATAATAAGGATAATATAATTTTATGAGGCAATATGTAATTTTTCATAGTGTTAGAAGGTTGACAAAAATATTAAAATAGGTATTTTTTAAATAAATGAGGATTTTGATTAAGAATTATATTTCTCATAATTAGAGAGTTATTATCAGAAAAATTATTTCATTTTATTTAATATACATGTTACAATAATGGTTATGATTAATTGATTTATTTTTTCTAAAATACATGAATTTTTGTGAAGAGAGAAGTACAGAAAAATATAATATTTAATAATATAAGATAAATACATGATTTTTATAGAAATGATTTATGAAATCACCACTAGATGGAACTCAAATGTACCATTTACTAAATATATTCACAATAATCCATACTATTTTTATACTTTATCCCAAAGAATAAAATAAAGAATATAAAATTTGAAAACACCTCCCATATCCCCTTGTAATATCACCCCTTATCCTCCCAACTTCTATGCTTTGGATCCCAATATGCTATTAACCAATTATCTTCCCAACCTTATCCCACATGTATTAGTGTTTCTAGTTTCATATAGGGACCATTCCAAGGATCCTTATGGGATAAAAAAAAGAGACAAACAAAGGTAGATGTAAGCATAACAATAAGTCTCTTTTAAATTTATTCATTTTCTACCACACCTATATGATATCTATACACCTAAAATATTAACATAAGTATCCTAAATATACTAATATTTTAGTATTATAGTGTAACATTAATTTTATTCCCTTCATTATTTGGTTTCTAAAATGAAAATTTTATTGGCAACATTATTGGTTCACCCCCTCCATGAACATCATACTTTATTTTTTTTCACAACCATCAACGATGGTTATAAAAAAATGTTATGATTTAAAATGATTATAATAAGAACAATATATCTTATTTCATATAGTTTAATGAGTTAATAGTATTTTATTTATTTAATGTGAATATAGTTAATGATAGTTGGTAAAAAAATCCTAAATAAAATAACCACATAACATTTACATTTTTACTAAGTGATTCCTTCCTATATTACAACACAAAATGATATTTGGAACCATATCAAATTTAATATGCAAATTGATAAAATTTAATTTTACTTTTGTATTTATAGTCACATTTGATACAAAAATTCAATGATTTTCCATAAGTGATATGACCATGAAACCATGAAATAAACTTCCTTGGAACAAAAAAAATAATCATTATATCTAAAATTAATTCTTATAAATTAGCGTAATATAATTATAGTAAAAATATATTTATAGAAAATGATAGGAATTATATAATTAAAAAATAAAATTTGATTATTTTGGATATTAAGATCTAATGAAGAATGATTTTAGAGCCTATGTTATGGGACCTCTCTAAACCAACCAATATCTATTGGTTATTACATTTTTACATATAACTCAAATTATCTATATATTTGAAGTTATGTATTTTAAATTTTTTATATATTTATATTACATATTTACTTATCATATTATCCAATTTATGGTGTAATAAATTCGATATGGTTATTTCTAAAAATTTCTTTTTTTAAAATCAAATCCAATTAAAGGGAATTTTCTATCCATGAATACTTTTATGTAACACTCTTTTATAGTTTTTATACCCATTAATGATTTAAAAAAATAAAGTATTATTTTACATATAACCATTCTAGTATCCCTCTGGTTATCAATGAAAAATTTATAAATATTATTTCCCTAAAATTATTTAACTGATTCCTAAAAACACAGTTGGGAAGGTTTATTTCTATACAACATTCTCTAACTTTATTCTGGATATGTTTTTAAAATGAAAACCATAATTTTTTATGAATTCTAATGTAATAAGATATGAATTTCATAAAAAAATATAATTCTTTTTTGTCTTTAGAATCTTTATGAAATACCCATTTATTGTGATATGATGTAAGATGATGAAACAAATATATTTTTATGTATAATTCTTCTATTAAGGCATTATGATAGGTTTACTTCTATGGAAAATATAACAATGTACATGTTATGGTGTGTGAACCCATATAACACTATAATTCATTAGGTTATATTTTTTTCTCTTAAGATGGTATGTGTTGGACTAAGGAGTAAACCATTTTAATGATTGTAATCTTTCAACCATGGGATGTTCTCGTGGAAGTCAGCTTTGAATTATGCTTGTATAATATTTTAAATTGTTTCGACATTTACACGCTTCTATGATATTATCAAATAATTTTCATTATATAATGATCCCTTAATATTATTTATGATCCTGGTATTTTATGATATAATTCGATTCCTTCTAAATCATATTCAATGCTTCGTTATCATGTTTATTCCCTTAGTTTGATTTTTCTCTCACCCTTATTTCATGTATTTATCCTGGTATCCTATGAAATTATATGTAATCAACGGGATTTAAGAGCATATTATGGATAATAAAATAAGGATGTTTTTCTTTAGTTTATTTTTGAGGTATTATGAACCCATTTTTTCGAAGACACTAGGCATCATGATCATTGGGATGTTATTATTGGATATTATTTCAATAAATCATGTGACAATATATGTAAAAGTTATGGGTCATCATATCCCCTATTCTAATGCATATGGTACATTAGACATATCCATTCTCTCAACATCAATTTCAGGACTCATCATAGAGGATAACATTAAATTATTGTGAAGCGGGGTGGATATTCTCATATAATCTTACATGTTTAATTATTTTTGGACTCTCATCAAGTAATTATTTTGAGATGAAAAAAATTTCCAATATTTATATCTGAGTAAATTTTCATCCCTAAATTCTTTATTTAGGTCCCAAGTCCATTTTATAACACACTCTATCCAACCACACAATCTTTTCCCTCACATGATCAATAATGGGTCCTAAAAAAACAATTAATCCACATAGGATTTTAGAATTGTAAAATCATTACTATCATAACACTTAAAATTTATACATGGAGTAGAATTAAGTTTGATGTATCCAAGGATCATGATATAGAAATAAAATCTATTATACCAAAACCTTAGGAACAACTTGAGACCATAAAAAATTAAACTACAAAACCATATTATATTTACCTTGTTCTCTAAAACCATTTGGTTGGAGCATATATATTTTTTCATAAAGATCTCCTTTGATAAAATTTATCTTTACATCTATTTGATCTATACATTGATTGAATATAGAACACATTTCCAAAAATAACCAAATAGTCATCAGTATTATAATAGATGAAAATATTTCATTGAAATCAATAGATTACTTTTGATAATATCCTTCTTTACAACTATTCACATGTGATATTTTTCCACCGGGTCATTTACATCCAACTTGATATTAAAGAACCATTTTTTTATTGAAAAACTTATTCCATGAGGTAAACAAAAATATACCAAGTTTCAATATCGTGGATGAAATCAATTTCTCCATGCATCACTACTATATATAAGTATATTTCATGCCTTGGGTTTTCTTCAACAAAATAATATAGCTCTTAATACTCTACCAATAATAAGTATGAAATATTTCTCTCAATGTCAATATATGAGTGCCATATTAGTGATCTTTTCCTCTAAGTTGGATGTCGGGGTCCAGACTAAAGTTGTACTTGATTATAATACTTTATTACTTCCTCAAAGAAAACCTCTAGTTATTCCTTTATTTTATCCTTCACCATGAATATTATTGTTTTTTAATCTCTTTTTCCATGTTTCAATAAATCATATTTTTCACTATATGTTCAAAAAATATGAAATCTATATTGATGAAAAAATTTGGGTAGTGGGGTCCGACAAACGATACCCCTTCATACCAATAGTGTATCCAAAGAAGATATATTTCCTAGATATTCAATAAAACATAAATATATCATTTTCATTAAACAATGCATATAAAGGACATCAAAAAGTATATATCGGAAGATATAGAGCTAGGTTACCAGTCAACATCTCCATTTTTTTTGGATCAATCAACACTAAATGATATCAATTGATCACGTAGCATGGTGTATTCACATCTTCTACATAGAAAATCATGGAAATTCGTATATACATCAACTTCACCAATATTATAAAAAATTAGGTTCTATTAATATATTTTGAAACTCTATTATATTTAGGAATGAACTCCACCATTAATAGTCTCTTGATTCGATCCTCTTGAAAAAATTTATCAATCCTCTATCATATATATTAGCCTCTATTACAGTCCTTGTTGTGTTGATATTGATTATATATTTTATCTCTATTCACTCATTAATTTTTTTGAAGTCTTTACAAATATCCAATTTTCTATTTATTATGCGCACCAAACATCTCTTTGAATAATCATTAATAAATTAGACAAATTAACTTTATCCTCCTAAGGATATAACTGGTGTTATCCATGAATCATAATTAATCAACTATAATACCTCCTTACACCTCGCTACTAACATTCCGAACATTAACTTTATTTTATTACATAAAACACCAGGATCAAGAAATGGTAAGGATTCATTTTTATATATAGGAAACATATTCTAATTAGAAATAATCATTTTGCATTTTATGACATATATCCCAAATTATAATGTAATAATGTCATCAATGATTCAATAAAGGGCGTTGATGTGAAAACTATATCTGGATCCTTATATGTTTCTCTCATAATTACATATAGGTTATTTCTTACATTAACACCATTAATCACCAAAAAAAACCCTACACAATCTTCGTAACTCCATTATTAATGGGAAACTTGTATGTGATTTTTTTCAAATTTTCCCAAGGATAATTTATTCGTCTTTATTCCATTCACATGTAATACTCTTTAGATATTTTGAACAATACCATAGTGTACTATTTATTTGATATTATCAACTCCAATGATATTGAAGGTGTCATAATTCCACTTGTATAAAATTTCTTCCATGATATTTTGGTAACACCCAAATATTTTAGGATTTTATTTTAAAATTAAATTAATATTAGTAATTACCTATGTTACATGTAACACCAAGTTTTAATGAACCATGATATACTATTAGTATTATTATTTGAAAAATTTTATTATAAATTAAATGATAAAAATGTTTATATGAATAGGAATAACCAAATTTTCAATTTTAAGTGGAATGGTTATGTTTAAATAAAACACATTGATAAAAAATAATGAATTTTTATTAATTTATTTAAATTTTTAGAAAATAATATTGTAATTATTAAATGAATAAAAAAGTAATTTTTCACTCATTTAATAAAATATTTTTAAAAAAGAAAATATATTTCTTAAAATATTCATATAAAAATTACCTTTGAGTGACACTCTGATAATTTTTTGAAGTGACTAATTTTGTGATTAATAGTACAAAAGAGAAATGTTTATTAAAAAAATTCATTTAGTTTAAAGCATTTACAAGAACGGTTTTATTTTAAGATGCTTTAGAAGTAAAATTAACAAAATTATATTTTTATTATTCTAATTTAGTTCATTTTAAACATTTCTATATTGTATTTTAATATTAAAACATTCAATATTTACAAATGTTTTCTCTTTGGAAAACTTCTTTTTCAACATGTTTGTGTGTTTAACATAAAGTTAAATTCTCTTAGTTTTGTCAATAGAATTTTATAAATTATGTTCTATATTTCAAATAAGAATAATTTATTTCCTATATTAATTTAAAATTAGTTTGTTTCATAAATATTAGGAAAATTATTGATAAATAATTATTACTGTAATGGTTAAAACAATTTTTTTGTATTACCTATGTATGTGATAAAATTAATTTTCAACACATTTATGATAAATATTTAATAAATTGTATTTAATATTTTGAATAACCGAGTCATAATTATAAAATAAATATAATTATAATATTATTCATAAAGGTTAAATTACCACGTTAATTAAATGATTTTTATTATCATGGTGTAAAAAAAATTGTAAGAGTAAACATTGTGGCAAATGAACAAAATTATTGAAAATGAAATAATATTTTGTTCTCGAGGAGTTTTTTAAAAATATAATACATAAAATATTTTATTTATAAACTTTTTAGGGACATGTAATGGGATTTACTTCCCATTTTTGAATTATTTACGTTATTTACAAAAACAAATTCCACTCCTTTTCAGTAATAAACGCGGACATCCTCCCCTAAACTTATCAAACCAAATAAACCATTATTTAACAAAAACACCTAAAACATATATCCCAAAAAATCTTTTATACATTATAAATCTTCACTTAATCTAATATTATCAATCCTAGTTTCCTTATTAATAGATCCAAATGATTTTTTCTTTGAAAAGGTAATTATCTTCAGTAAACTACTTTTTTAATTATTATTTTAAAACCATAAAAAATTTTATTTTAATTAAAATATATTAAAACCTATATATAACATATTTTGAGATTTTATTATAATGATTTAATAACCTACATATATCTTTTCTTCCATAAAATAGAAATCAAAACCATTGATCGTGTTAATGGATGATTACTACCTCACGAACAAATGTAATTATTTTTCCATCACCACCTATCTCAGCTAGATATAATGATGGGTTTAATATATATATATATATATATATATATTATTTATGACATAATTTTACAATTATTATTTTAATATCAAACATACATTATAACATTCCATTCCATGAGAATACGATAATTTTCCTCGTGGGTACGGTGGACTACAACCTCACATAGCAATGTGATTTGTTCTTAGTTAAATGTTTACATAGTAGGTAATAATGATAATGTTAATATAAATATGTGATATTTAGGAATTAAAAATTATTCAAGAATTTTAATATATTATTTATCATTCTTTCATTTCATACATTGAGAAAATAGAAACAACATTCATGTTCTTGTATGGTATACCATCTCCGTGAATGGTGTAATTAATTTACTATATATAATTATATTAGATTAATAAAATTACACATATAATCAATATATGATAAATTTTTATATTTTTAAACATTACGTATTTTATGGAACTATGGTCAATGTAAATGGACCAAAAATACCGAACCAAAATATAAATGAAAAACAAAGATGTTGTAACTCAAAACATGATTTTACAAGGAATTGTTGTTGAATGGGTAATAAAACATCATAAATATATGATATATGATATGATTAATATAATTTTGTTACCTTAATATATTTATAAAAAAATATTCTTATTATATATATATTTTAATGTGTATGATGGAAAATGAGACTTTTGGTTAGGGATTTTTGTCTCAATTTTATTTTGTGGGACACATGCCCTATTATCCACTTGTTTCTTTTGTGTGATATATTTATATCCCAAAATTTCTTGTTAACTCATATCATGATAATTATGGGATATAAATATCCATATAATTTTACTTCTTTCATGTGACTCATTATACCAATGATACCAATGTGATAAAGGTTTAATGTTATAATCTCTTTGTCTATCTGGATTGATTACGATATGATTCCAATAATGATATCATGTTATCTGACACTCAAGAAATGCATTTATTTTTTTATCCTTTGGTTATTTTTTTAGAATACATGTTTTACATTCATTTTACTCTTTCTCTTCACTCAATGTACCCAAATATCATTTTTAAGGAAAAACTAAATTTATATTTCTCTTCAGTTGAAAACCCAATTTATTATGTTCTCATGTTTTATAAAAATATTGTAATTAATGTTTTCAGTATTACCAAATGATTTTTTGAAGTCTTTCTTACATATTTTAATCTATTTTTAAAAAAATTTATGTAATATTCATATCGTTTCCCTAATAAGGCCATTTTTTATTTTACATAAATTTGAAAATAATAATTTTTTAACGTTTATGTCATAAATTAACTTATACACCATAGTGATGGATAAATGATTTATAGAATAATTTTTTAGTTTCTATGGTTATTTTATAACGGAAATATTTTGAAAATTTTTGTGAAATTTTTGTTTGTGAATGTGATTTTTAAAGTGAAAGGATATTTTCCACAATAAATGGTACAAGTGATCTTATAAAATCATTTCAAATATAAGATGACATCCATTTATGTTACATAGTATTTAATGGGGATATTAACCTATTGTAACATACTTATTATTATTCTAGGTTGTTTCTTATTGATATGGAGATATATTTAAGAAACCCATTCCTTTTCTGTGGGTTATGTTATGTTGAATTAATGAGAAGATTATGAACCCCATTTCCACTGTGTGGGTTATGTTAGGATGGAATTTTTATGATATTATTTTTAATGGGTTAGGATATGATTAATATTATATGATATTGTGGGTACAATATGTATAGATCTCATTATTTTAGTGTAGTTATATTAAACTGAGGATGGTGGTTGCGTTATAGCCATGGACAGTGGCCACATCATAACCAAGGATGGGTGGGACATATAAATCCATCCAATTCATTGGATACATAATTATATCTAGTGTGATAAAAATGAAAGAAATTATTATTGTCTTGATATTCAATGGTAAATAGGCCACTGTGATTGATCCACAAGGGGAAAAGGCGGGTGGGCTTGATCAATATTGGGATATAAGTCATGAGGCCTAATCCACTATGTTTGATGGTCATAGTAGTAAACCTTGAAAAATTAAATTGTTCTTATACATATGTGGGTTCCATTATTTTTTGACGTGAACTTACGTTTGATGAATTATTATAATTTCACACTCTTATGAATCATTACTATTGGAATGATCATTATTTATTCTATGAATCATGTTTATGATATATTATATGTTTGGTTTGAACTTTTTTATGTTATTTTCAAGATCTCATTCCCGTATTCATATCATATGCTTTCATATGATCATTTAAGGATATCTCACTTGTTCACATTTATGGAGAATCTATATTAACCCTTTCTTATGTTTTCTTTCAATAGGTTATAATGAAAGGTTTTATATAGGGTATTTTTATAAATAGTGTAAAAGGGAAAAATCATTATGCGATAAGTTGAATATATTTCAATAAATAATATTAATGTGTACCTTTTCTACAACGATATTAAACTATTATGGTCTTTTGGGCTTGTATTTGTGAAATGTGTTGAATATTCCTAAAACTATGTGATATTTATGTATGAATATCCTAGGTAATTATTGTTGGTATCAATGTGTCACGACCCGACCCGTGTCTGGGCTCAATCTGCAACTACCCCAAGTCCACCTCTATAAGCTAGGGGGTGGCGACTAGCGTTGATGGCACAACAATCACATTGAGGGATTTTCCTAAGAATATGTATCCACACACAAATCCAACTCAAATAAATTGTTCAGGGGGAAAAGAAAATAAGATAAAACACTATTATATATATAAACCACATACATGCATAGACCTCTAAAAATTATTAGTAAAAAAAATCAAACTGAAATGGAAAAGTAAAAAAATACACACCCAACCATAAAAGATCCACTACCCATCTATAAGTGGAATTGTAAAATAGCTGATATAACCCCACTCATGTATCTCAAGCTATGACCATTGCACGTGGTCTAACCACCTTGTATCCTTAAGCTCCTATGATGTCACGATCATCCTATCTGTCACCTATAAGGGAACACCAATTTTGTTGAAATCCCACATATGAGAGAGTATAAGAACACTTAGTGGGATTCCTTAAAGGCTCATGAGAGTAGAAAAATATGTACTGAATTGGGGAGCAGTTGAGAGAATAAGGTATATTAAATAGACTGCAGCTCAACCAAAAAAAAAGTGAAATAAGCTTATCCAAGAACACGGATATAGAAATGATGACAGTAATAGATTAAAATCGAGTCTTTTATACCTATTGTAGGATACTAGACTCATCCAACCATGATAAACTAGACATTGAAATCATGTGACATACCCTGTGGATCTTCTCCCCTCTTGGAAGGAGAGTAGACAAAACCCATGGAGTTGGAACTCAAAATTGACTATATATACATTCCCAATAAAAGAAACCAAATCAAGAGAGTATAGGGATCTCCATATCATATATCATCCTAATAAAGTGAGTATCCAATAGTTACAGAAGTAACCATCATCGATGCCCAATATCCCACACGTCTTCTATGAACTACAAGTTAAAGGGACCCAATCACCTCACCTTCATTCTATCCTCTTTGGGTGGCACAGTATCACCCTAAAGTTTGTAGGTTTCATCATAAGGATGTGTATTGGGGTAAATGTTCTCCTCTTCCTCAATAGTCCAAAGGTACATCAAAGCACACCTCTTTACTTTTCCACACAATCGAGAGGTCATGTCTCAAGGTCGTGGATCCAGGCCCATCCTAGTTGGACAATTCCACTCTAGTCATCAAGTATTTTTGTCCCGGTATCTCAGGGGGGTCATCACCTAGAATTCAATGGGTACCCACTTCCCAGTCCAACTGGATTTTATTTCTTAGTGAGCATCTTCGACGGGACCCACTGCCCAGCCCCGCTGGACGGAAGCCTAAAACTTTCATCGGGGACCACTACCCAACCCAGCTAGAGGAAACCCACAATTTCAATTGGTTAACACATTCTATACTTGAATGAGGTAAACCTAGAACTACAATCGGGGACCACTTCCCATCCTGAATGGATTTAAACCCATAACCGCTCTGGCCATTCTTTCTTGTCGGTACCTCTCTGAATAGAATCGAGGAACTCTGGACATCCCTGCTCGATGGAACCTCTCAGACAAGTATCCAAGAACATTGGAAACCCTTACTAGATATTATCTATCCTAAAATCATCGAAGAACTCTCACCATCCCTAAGGGATTATACCACTCGGAATAACATCACTGTAGTCACAGTGTGCCACCCCTAATAGGCGTGACACTCTAAACGTTGTGCATCATAACATATAATAAATTACAGGTGAAACCTTCATGTTATACATGAAAAAACACTTCAGGTAGGCTACTAATGTAACATAGTTACAATTTTAGAATAATCAATTATGTTAGGTCAAAGATTCATATAGTTTTACACGGAGCGTGTGGGGCCCACACATCATGTGACCCCGCCTCATTTCCTAGTCTTGTACCTAGTCATTTGTGGGTACTAAAATGAGATCATGTACCTCTAGGATGGTCAATGTACTCCCATAGAATGTACTGTATCTAGAAGAAAGGATATCGAGTTTAGGATGCTTTATGTTGATTCCAAGGGTGAAAGCATAATTTCTCTGATATGTCTTCTCAAATAGCTCTAGAACATCATACCACATCTCATCAACCAATGTAAAAGGAACTTCCTCCGATATTACTTTCATGTTTCCATATTTAATTATATTACAAAAAAGCCATGTTCATCCAAAAATATCACACTGTTGTGATCCTTGGGGTAAAACACACAAGATTTACTATTTTATCACCCTAAATTGGACCTCTAGTAGAAAATTTTTATGTCTTCGCATTACGATCCAAAGGATTCCCATATGGCCCATGCCTCAATAGAAAAATAAATTATATGGATCGCTTCATTTCAATACTAATGGAAAAAACATAGGATTGACTACTTGATCATCCAAAATGAATACTCAGTGAAAATGATTAATTTCACTGTAACACATGAAAACTGGAATTGTGGGACCCACAACTCATTTTTGGTTCAAAAACCCAAAATTAGTCTTGAAAATACAACACATGGATGAGGGTTGAGACTCCACCAACGTTAGGTCAAAAAAACATCTGGTTTAGTTGATGGGTCTGATACAAGATCCCCTGATAATGTAAAATATTTTTATTATTATTAAAATTAGGCATTTCGTGCATTTGAGCAAGGAAACCAAGGATTAAAAGTCTCAAATGGTCTAAAAATATCCATATTAAAGAGGTGTACTTATGTTAATAGATGATACGTCAAGAATATGACAAGATTTGTATATATTTTCATTAGAAGGTGCTCAGCCCTACTTAAATAATTATGGCTTATTCTAGGGGGATCGCTCCACCTGGATCAGCCTGCTCTAGCTAATGGCCCACCTACCACTGGTCTGACCCACCAACTTCCAGCATAGTTCAAACTCCAGGTCCATGCCATCTATGCCAGCTGCACCACCTATCTACCTCAGATACCCTCGGTCATGCCCCACATGAATGACATACTGATCCCTGCGGTTCCCGCCCCCCATTGTGTCACCCACCTGATTGATGCACTCGTTAGCCTGCTCTGACCTCTTCCATTGAAGTTGCCTGCCCCAAACAGTCCGCAACTCATGACTCCTACACATTGGTCACCCCCATCCCCACTTCTCCACTTCATATGTCAGCTGATCATTCCTTCTCTATTTTCCTAAGAACACCATCCGTATTGGAGCTCCAGAACGTCAGCCTACCATCTCGCACCTCACCACCATCCCGCTCACCCTGTGCACCGTCGTCTCCACCCGACCCTTTCTGGAATTTTCGTTCTAGACCTGTGCCACCCTATTCTTTGGCATCTCATACCGACTCCTCAGTGGACAGATTTAAGATCTGAAATGGAATCAACAAACCTTGAGAAAAGATATTTTCAGATCCATCCTCCGATCGACGATCCTATGGTCGATCGATGCATCCAAATTAAGTGACAAAATTCATGAATAAAAAATGTATTTTCAGATAAAATATTGGTTTATCAATATAGATTGACAGTCATTTTATTGTGTCCATATTTTATTGATAATAAAAAAGAAGAAATAATAGAACAAGAAATGGATTTTCAATTTAAACTCCAATTGGAGATAATGAAGAAATAATCCTACCTCTATTCGACTACTCGACATTTCCAACGAGTTATCCTCACTTCTCCTTTGATCTGTTGACTATATGTCATTGATTCATCATATAAAGGTTGATATTAATATTGGTGGTGGTAGTGAAGGATATTGATAGATAGAGAGTTCGAGGATTAGGGGGATAAACCTAATCCTAAACTCATAAGTGTTTATTTTTAGAACAAAAGTAAAACCCCTACCAACGGTCTAAGAATTTGAAACTTATGTGCCCTCTCATTTTATATCATGCATAGGTAAAACACAGCATTCCAAACTCAATAACATAATCTTATTTCCAATCCAATTCTACATTTTATTGTTATTTTATTCGCTATTCAAGGTAAAATAATTAAGTTTAATTTATTTATTTTCAATTTCCTTTGAGAAACTTTTCTCATTGATATCCCGTGCTAAGGAATGTTATTCCCCAACTTGGATAATCACCATGTTCTAGACTAAACTATGGAATCAGATTTCTGATTTTAGTTTTTGTTTGAGAGTTATCATATTTCCTTCTCATGGATAGTATAAAATATACATAATATATATTTTATAATTTATTCAAGGAACACCAGGACACAGAACTACACGTTGTCTTAGTTCCTAGCTCTAGAAATATATGTGGAAATGTTCAAAAGTCTTACCAAGAAAAAAAGGTCTTGAAATGATTCCTTCCATCTTTCTTTTCATCTATCAAAATAAAAAATTTGGAAACAAAATGAGATACTAAGCTCACGCCTACTTCTAATGATCCGAGAAAAACTTTTACATTTCCATTCTAGAATAGGATAGGAAACAAAGGGATGGTATGTCCTCATAAGGTCTTATCCTTTCGATGACGTGCATTTTAACAAGCACGTATTTCCTCAGTTACGACATGTGGGAGACATCGTTCATCCAATCCAACTATTAGGGGTAGGGAAAGGAGTTAGGAATCCCTTCTTTATCTTGTATGATGTTCAATGTCCTGATTAAACTTGGTGACAATTTTCCTTATCGGATGAATGTCTAAATCCCATGCTATGACTAGAATCACTGGGTGTACAGAGAATAGGGTATCTTGGTTCCCTCCTTCAAAATATCAATTTAGAGGAACACCCAAGGATATTTGGTCACACAATATTTTACATTCGATGTATCATAAATGAGACTCTCTTACACACTTGAGAAGAAAAGGAGTCAACACTATCGACTAATGAAAATTGTACCCTCTCGCTCCACCATGGCCTACTAGAGGGAAGCTAATTGCTCATAAAAAAATTGCACCAAGTGATCTTGGGACATACTACAAACAAAAGTTTCTAAAACATTTCTCTTTCCCTAGGTACACACTATCTCAAAGTTGTATTCCTGCCAGAATTTCCAACCAGCATCGCTATCTCAGTAGTATGTCTTTATTAGTGAAGACGTACAGAAAAATATGGTCATCTAAACGAATCATATAATGCTCTCCTAGAAGATAGCATCTCTACATTCTTTGGGATAATTCTACCACTACCAGCACCATATTGTGAGTCGTGTCGTTCTTTTAATGTTGGTTTCCAACACCTCATCATGTAATTGATAATTGTAGTATCATGATTTCATGTTGAGAATGAATGGTAGCAGTGAACAAGTCAGGTGAGTAAACTCATCAAAAAGAAAGAATCTATACACAGAATTCACGTGGAATACCCTGCATTTAATCACTCCCATGGAAAGGAGAGTAATCCCCAAAATAGAAACTCCGCCACACCCACTAGTGGAATTCCCAAAAAAAGGAGGTCATGCTGAAAAAATCCACTAGAAAAGATGGGACATACTCTAACACTATACTGCACAACCCTACTATAAACACACATGTTAGAAGGACTTTTGCGCCCCACCTTGAAACAATCTTCATTGGGATGCACTAAATCACCCTCAAAATTTTTCTCGTGTCCTAAAAACATATCACGATGGTGGAATGACACCACTTCATCATGTATTAAAATATACATCCTAAAAAACTGACTCATGGTTTCACTGACACCCTAGGTCACCCTAGTAAAAACTCCCAAAAGGATAAGGAATAAAAAGAGTACTTCACATAGTTTCTAACATGTTCTATGGAAAATGTAGATAAGACACAAGGTGTACCTCTTATCATATCCTTTTATATATGATCGTAGACATAAAAAGCTTGCTCTTATCTAGGGTCCTAGCTATTAGCTTATTGATCTACATGTAGGCCACCTAGTGGTGGTTGAAAGACCACATTCATCACCCCCAACTCCATATAATCCATCTCCCCTTCCAACAACACCTCCTTGAAGACCACCCTGATCATGTTGTTGTCTTTGTCGTCGCGGTTCATTGAGAATCTACCTAAGATGCCCAATATACTTGGTTGGGCTATCTCATGCCACATGACATTACTTGAAAAAATCATAACAATGACCCTCCTCAGTTTTTTCTTGTGCTCTACACATTCCCAGACCATGTTCCTGAGTATAATCATGGGAAGACCTCATATATTGAGGCCATTAAAATGGATGTCTTCTAACTATGAAAAACATCTTAGATCTGATGTGCACACAACCAAGACTAGTTAACTGATGTTCCAATGATAGAAATCTATATTTCACCAGTACTCTCTCCCATGTCCTGGAATATGTGGGTATACTCAAGGGTTCTATGTTGAACTATATCTCCCTTAAGAGTCCCTAATACAACTTCTAGGAATTGAAGTTACTGTTATGGATCATGTACTTAGAGTAGTGTTCACGGTCTCGGAACCTAATCGCATACTTGGTCACCATAATCCCTCCCTATCAAAAAATGAATGTGTTTATAAAGTTGAATGTTGAAAATCTAAGAGGGTATTACTCCTCATGAAATAATTGATGTAATTAATCCAATGAGAGTGTAGAATTACTGTGTATCTAAGTAACAAATCTCCACAAACGCCCCACTATTCTGAGAAAAAGGATGACTACCAAATCCACAATTTGATCTATCGGTGTCCATACTATCCTGAAAAGGTGAATCAACTAGTCTATCCAAACCCCTGCTACATGAGGTTCTGGCTCACCATGTATCCTTAGCGGACTCTGGCATTGGAACCCACGAAGTGTGCTCAGCCTGCACATGTCCTCGGCCCTCTCTATTGGGGCTATGTGCTACTCAATAGTCATTGGTGTTGTTGCCTTCCCACCTGGAGGAAGGGGATCACAAGATGGTTCTGGAAATGAGGCCTCATTTATTACATCATCATCATCACAAACCATAGCGGGTATCATGGACGACAGTCAAAACTGCGACATCTTGAATGTTATCAATGCGTACCACAGTCAGATGAGCAGATATATATATATATATATATATATATCAATAATAGAAATGGGGAGCTGACAAAAGAATGAAAGTAAAAGACTCCATCCTATATGATACAGATACAATTGTTCCCTACAAAACGTGTCTCAAGGTGTTGAGTTGAAAAGCGGGAAATCAGGGTCCTAGTGAACAGATATATCAGCCACCTGTACCATCACAAGACTCCCTGTCTTGAGCGACACTCTCGAGATACTTTCACTCTATTGACCTAAAACCAACCATGACCTTTTTTTTGGAAACATCTGAACAATTTCCCAAGGGTTTAACCACATTAGATTCAAATTTTTAATGACCTGACCTACATCGGAGATCGATCTATAACAACCCAAGCCCACCTATATAGGCCAAGGGTGGCGATTAGTGCCAAAGGAACAAAAATCTCAGGGATGAATTTGCCTAAGAACATGTGAACAAACATCCAAATCAATGAAAATGTGTAGCGGGAAAGTAAAACAATATACAAAACTACTATATATAAAACACATACATGTATCGACCACTAAACAACACAAGTACTTAAAATTAAATTGAATACGAAAATGGGAAAAAATACATGCCCAACCAAAAAAACCACAACATAAAAAAGTGGAAATGTAAATAGATGATATGTCCCCTCTAATAGACCTCTACCTATGACCACTTCTTGTGGCCCAAGAACCCAGTATATCTAAGCTCCTCTGATTTTTTGATCAAGGTGTGTGTCATCATCAAGGGAACACCAAGCGTGACCAATTCCCAAGAAAGGGTGAGTATAAAAATACTCTATAGGATTCCCCGAAGGATCAAGGGAGAATAAAAAGATGTACTAAAGAATGGAGTAGTATATTTAACAAGGTAAAACAATTGGATTAAAGGTAAATCAAATTTACAAGTGAATTAAGCTCATCCAAACACAAAAATCTAGAACCAATGAGAAGATGGACTTCTCGTCAAGTTTTTGATAACTTTATTAGGAGAGTAGACTCATCTAACTATAACAAGCTAGACATAGAATGCACATGACATACACCACATGAATTAACCTCTCTTGGAAAGAGAGTATCCAAAACTGATGGGATTGGAATTGGTAATAAAATATATATACATGCTCAATAAAAGAAACAAAAAATAGAGTCTAAGGGGATCTCTATATCACAACACATCACAAGAATGTGAGTAACCAACATTTTTAGAAATAACCACCATCGATGAATATAATCCCAACATCTTCTCTGAAGTGAATGTCAAAGGGACTCTATCAATGCACCTTGATATTATTCTATTTGGGCGGAACAGTTTTTGGTCACGTAAAAAAGACACGTCTTCGTGGGAAGATAATCATAATTCATCGAGAGTCCAAATCTAGGTTAAATCATGCCTCATGACTATGTCACATAGTAAATAGGTCATGTATGAATGTCAAGGACCCATCACCAGCCTTACTAGAGGGTTCTACTCTTTTCTCTAGGAATCCGTGCCCTAGTACATTAGCGGGGATCATCACATAGATGTCGGAAGTGAACTAGTGTCTACCCCGGCTGGAGGGTACTGCCCGACATGTTTTTTTGATGGGACCCACTACCCCACCGCTAGTGGAAGGAAGCATGGAAATGACATTGGGGACCAATTACAAGCCTAGATGGAGGAAAACCCTAAACATCCATCGAGGACCACTTCCCATGCTAGATAAAGGTAAACCCAAAACTTCTATCGGGGAAAACCTCCCAGCCTAGCCAAAGGTAATACTAGAACTTCTCTGGCCATCCCTGCTGGATGGTACCTCTTAGAAAAGCATCAAGGAACTTTGGTCATCCCAATTGGATTGTCAATAACGAAAAAACTATTGAGGAACTCTGTCCAACCCTGCTAGATGGAACCTCTCTGATATGAATTTGGGAACTCTTTCCATCTCTATTGGATGATACCTCTTAGAAGACCATTGTTGTAGTCATCAGGTGCCCCCCCCCCCAAATATGTGTCAATCCCAAGACATCACACGACGTAAATCATAAGATAATAGAGAGTTAAATATCGATTTTTACATAAAAACCATTCAGATATTCTACCAAAATTCCAAAATACACATTTAGATGTTCTAAGAGGTCGATGATTCATAGAGTGGTACACGATATGTGTGAGACCTACAAAATGAGTGACCCCACATCCTCACCTAGTCATGTACCTATCATTTCATGCATACTAGACAATGATAAATTACACCTAGGAATTTCAATTTAATCCCATCGCACACATCATATCTAGAAAAAGGGCTATCGAGTGCACGACACTCGATGTTGATTCCAAGGGAAAATGTTTAATTTCTCTGATACGTCTCATCAAACAACACTAGATCATCCGACCACATATCTTCACCCACTGTAAAAGGATCTTCCACATATATTCATTTCATTTTTACAAATTTAATGATATTATGAAAAAGTTACCATATGTCCTAACAGATGATACATTCATGATTCTTGTGGTAAAACACACTAGATCAACTAATCTATCCCCCCAAACAGAACTCCTATGGAAAATTAGTAATTCACCGCATTGTGATCAAAATGTGTATCATGTTTCCCATGCCTCAATCCCAAACTAAATTATATGGATCACTACATTGTAATCATTATGAAAAAAAACACATTATTTTGGTTACTTGATGATCCAAAACTAATACCTAGTGTAAAGGATTCATTTCACTATATCACATGAAAATCATCGTTATGGGTCATACACAAAATCTTTGGATTAGAAACCCGAATGTAGTCTGTAAAATTATGCATAAGGAATAAGGTCTCATGACCATTTACAACATGTCAAACTGAAATCCCATTTAGAAGATCGGTCTGATACTAGATCACCGAATAATAATAACTATATTATTATTATTTAACAAAGGTGTTTAGTTCAACCAATAAATGGAAAAAATAAAAAAGTTTCTATAATGGTATAAAACGATTTGTCTTGAAGAGAGGGAGTCATTTCCATTGATGGTGAATCAAATAGATTCCCAGATTGAGAGATGCGAGCATTTAATGGGGCCTAGACTGATTTAAATAAGTCCGAGCCATTTTAGTTGAACCCTTCCGCCTGGGCTAACCTGTTATAGCTGGCCCCACCCATTTCTCTAGCTCGTGGCCCACTGGACACATGTCTGGTACACCAACTACCATCCCAGTCCGATATATGTGGCCTGACCCGTCATGCCACCTACACCACTGATCCATATCGGATACCCCAAGTCACACCCCGCATCAATGGGTGACTAGCCCCCACAGTTATCAGCCCCACTCATTTACCCCACCTAAACAAAGTTATCTCCATCCAGCTCTATCATCCTCTACCCTGATCACCTACCACGAACTGTCTCTATCCTGTGGATCCTCCAAGCCAGTCATCCCCGTCCTGACATCTGCTCTTCGTATTCCAGCCACTGATTCCACATCCATCTGCTTCATCACACCAAGCTCATCGGATCTTTGCAGTTGTCTCCTTCCTCCTCACAACCTTCCACTGACACACACACCAGGTTTAACGCTACTTCCACTGGGCCCTTTTCAGCGTTATTTTGATAGATATGTGTTCCCCCTTCTTCCACATGTCATATATACTCTTTAGGTGGCCTTATTTATGATTGTAAAATGGATCAACAATCCATGCATCTATACCTTAGTAATTCCATTATCTGATTGATGATTCTATGGTCGATCGATACACCAAAAAAAGAGACAAAATTATGTGAAGAACATATGGATTTTCATATAGAATTTAGGTTTAAAAATATGGATTTATGGTCATGTTAGTGTGTTCACTGGGGATTTATATTAAAAATATTAAATAAACAACCAAGAATGGATTTTCATATTAAATTTCAAATATAGATAAGTAAGAAATAATCCTACCTCATTTTGACTGCTTGACATTGCCAATGTGTTCTCCTCACTTCTGCTTTGATCCACCGATGGTCCTTTCTTGATTCATCACTGAACGGATGAGAGAGTGATTCATGGTGGTGGAGAGAGATGGAGAGTATTATCGGGATAACACAAATCCTAAACACATAAGAGTATATTTATAGAAAAAATACTGACACCCCTACCAATGGACATAGAATCAGAATCCCATGTACTGTCTAATTTTATGTCATGCTTAGGAGAAAAACTACATTCCAAACTCAACATTGGTCTTTGATTTGAAATTGGAGTCCCCATTATAAATTTAGTTGATTTGGAATTTGAGATAAAATAATTAAGTGTAATTAGTTAATTTATGATTTCCCCCTAGGTGACTTTTCTCATAGAAGTCCCCCACCGACGAATGTTTTCCCCATCTAGGGTAAACGCATAATTCCAGACTCAACTATTGCCACTGATTTTATATCCATTTTACTGTTTCAGTGTTTTCCCATTTCATTCTCATGATTGGTATAATATAAAATTAATATTTTGTGTACAATATATTTCAGGCATGTTGGGCCTCAGAATCACACATGTCTCAGCTCCCAGCTATGGAAAGATATCTAGAAATATTCTAGAGTCTTACAAGAAAAATAAAAGTCCATTACATAATGAAATTTTTTATTCAACATTAGTAATAAGGATGAGAAAATTTAAGTGAGGACCCTTAGGTTTAACCGTTGAAACTGATTTCCTCTTAATGTTTTGGTAAGGAATAGATTTTTTTGGTTTACCAAAATATACATCACATTTTTGATATAATATGGGGATGTGGTTCTAGAATAGATATACCTAGGTGAAATATTAGAAAAAAATGTGTGTTGTTCTTTAATTGATCATTTCATCATTCATGATGATGGGCCTTATAACACACCTAGTTTGACTCTCTTAGGGGATATGTTTTAATTAATTCAAATTTTCATTATGAACCATCATGAACTATTTTACTATATATTTTACATGAATAAAATAATTTAAACATTTTATTTCATAGATTTAAAATTATATTTTTGATTTAGAAATCTTATAAATGATTCTTCATGACTATGTTTCCTCCCAAAATGATAAATGCTACTCACACTATTAATTTTTTATTTAGTCAATGGATGAAACCCAAGAAAACCATGATAATTCGGAATTTCATTGAAAATTAAATTATTTTACACATGTAAAAAAATATTATACAAGATTCGATATGTATAACATTGATGTTATGCTCACATATTTTTTGAATTTGTGAATTCTGATGATCATCAAATGATCAAAGAGGGAAAAACATTTTGTTGAATCTATCACGAGAAAACATCGACCCTCATTTTGTGGGTATAATGATTCACTACTATTGATTGATAGATTAAAACCATTGAGAAGATATATATTTTTACACTATTATCAGTAATTGAAAAGGTTTTCCTAGTTTTTTATCATCTCTATTTTGAAGCATATGAATGGGGGGACCTTATTAAGAATATGAGGAGATAGGAATAAATCCACTATATCGAATGATATGAATTTAAGGGGATATTTCTCAATATATACTTCCCTTATATCCTTCTAGGAAATATGGAAAAGGAACTAAATGATCTTAAGTAAAATGATAATGAATATATTACTCTATATGAGTTTATTTTACAATACTTGCAAGTTATGCCTTTGGATTAGTCATATAGTCTTAAAAAATTGATCTATTCATAGGTGTCTTAAAACCAAGTACCTAAAAGGAATTTCCCATTATAGACTTTAGTACCTATGAATAAATTATCTCACATGAACTCAAGATATAAATGGAAAATAGTGATTCCCACTATTCCCATGGTTTTGATAAGAAAAAAAGGTCATGTTTCTGGAAAAATCAAATAAATCACATGGTTGAAAAAAATTTCATCCATCTACATGTTATAAATATGGGAAAAACATAAACATAATTTTCTAATTATTAATGGGAGTTGATTTAAATATGGAATTATGGGTCTTAAATATTATTAATATTAAAATACATAAATGGCTTAATGAATGTAATGTGGGAGAAGAGTATTCTAATTAAATAACCAGCCACTCTCCAATGCTTTAAAGGAAAGGATTCAAGAAATTATGAAAAATAGTGTATGATTCTAGTGATTTTTATTATTACCAAAAAATAATTCTTAAGTACAAAGATAATGGTAAATCACTTATGATCTTAACTACTGAAGATGGTTGTGATATGACATGGTGAAAAGTGTGATCTTCACACACTCTATGAAATATAATCAGTGGTTTGATTCTAGATCAACCCTCTATTTTATGTCAAATTAATTTTCAATTGGTATTGAATTACTGTATCAATGATTAGATGTTGAGTAAGTTGTAAAAAATCCAAATGGTATGATGGTCACATCACAAGTATATATTTCCTCTCTGATTGAAGTTTTTATAAATTATATTCCAAAAGATTTTTTATACATCCTTCAATTTAATATGATGTGTTATTTGCATGAATTTTCTGTCTTGATATTGATCCCATATATGTTTTCAGGGAAGGAAAGTTAAATTTTTTATTATAAATGAACACATGATCATTTATCAGTACGACGATGAATAAAAACATCTAATAAAACTCCTTTTACATAATTGGCCATAATTCCTATCCATAAATGCTATTTATCATAGATGGGTTCTCAATAGAACTAATACCTTATGATTCCCCAATTTTGATGAATCTTATAAAATGGATTTGATTAAATTTTATGAATTTAATAATAAAATCCAAGAGAATCATGATAAAGTATTTTAGGCCCTATTGGGTTACCATGGGATGAAGATGATCTATTTGTTAAGAAGAATGATGGATTTATGTGAATCAAAATTTATTATTAGGATCCTAATAGGACTGCAATCATGAAAAAGTATTATCTACCTCATATTGATGAATTCTTTGATTAGATCTGTGTGGATAAATTTTTTTACATGATTGAGATTAATTCAAGATATTATAAAATTAGGGTAAAAATGGTAATATTCCCAAGAAAGAATTATTACTTTGTATGGACACTATGAGTATATAGTGATGACATTCATTCTTAATAATTCACCACAATATTCATAGACTTAATTAATACTATTTAGATATTATCTTGATGAGTTAGTGGTGGTATTCATAGTTGATATTCTTATATATTCAAGGAGAAATTAATATCATTATGATCACTTTGGTACTGTAATAATGACTATAAAGAAGGAAAAATTATATGAAAATTTTATAAAGTATGAATTTTTCCTATAGAATTTTTTTTGGGTCCTATAATATCATGTGATGGTATGTAGATATATCCATGAAATACATTGGATATTTAAAATTATCCTAAACAAACCATTTTAACCAATATTATAATTTTTCATAGTTTGGATAAATATTATAAAAGGTTTTTTGATAATTTTTCATGGATGAATATTCTTCTGACCAAATAAACTCAGAAGGGTCACATGTTTCTAGAGAAGGATGAATTCAAGTAATATTTCAATTAACTGAAGAAAATATTAGTTATCACACCAATTATTACATTATCATACAATGTAGAGGGGTTTATAATCTATAGTGATGCATCTAATAATGGATTGGTATGTGTTTTCATGAAGAATGATATGGTTATATCTTATGATCATAAAAATTGGAAGTTCATAAGAAAAATTACTCTAATCATGATTTAGAGATATACCTAGTAATTATTTCATTAATGATGTTGAGGAACTATCTTTATAGATAATATTCTAACATTTATACTAATCAAAAAAGTTTAAAGTGTATATATACACAATTGGAGCTCACCATGAACACGAGAAGATAGTTAGAACTAATTAACGATTATGAAGAATACATACTTTACCACCCTAGTAAAGTGAGTAAGCTGTGTGATGATTTTAGTTAAAAGGATCAATCTATCTTATCCACGATGAGGATATATAAATATCCAATACTTCTGAATTTAAAAGGGATGGATATTGAAATATCAATGGAAGGGGAGAAATATTATCTTTCTCAAATAAAGTATAAAACATCTATCTATGTGAGGATAAATGACGTGTAGGATGATGATATGAAGCTGCAAAAGAAAGTGAGAAATGTCCTCAGTTTAATCTAGATTTTGATAGGGTAATATGATTCATGAAATTTATACTTCTTAATTAATTACCAATTTTAAGAGGGTGTTGTTAAAATAGGAGGATAGGTCTATATTCTCTATTCATCTTGGAAGTACAAATATGTATATAGATTTGAAAGAATATTTCTAGTAGGATGTCATTAAGAGATATATAGTACAATATGTGTCTCAGTTCTTGGTTTATTATAAAGTTAAAGATGAGAGACAATAGTATAAATGGTTATTACAACAAATACCCATACTAGATTAGAAATAGGGAGAAATCACCATGTATTTTGTTATTGGACTCACAAAAACATAAATAGTTCATAATTTTATATGGGTTGTGGTTGGTCGCCTTAAAATGTTAGTATAGATAAATGTAATTAGAGAATATTTATCTCTATATTATCATTATAATATATACACTATGTATGTGGCAATGTTGAATGGAGTAACACATTCCGTTATAACTAATCAGGATCCACATTTAATCTCAATCTTTAGCGGAGTCATTAGTTGGATCTGGATATAGAGTTGAGTTCTATAATTTCATTTCTTCCCCAAAAAGATTTTAAATATAAGAGAACAATTCAAACCCCATATAATAATTTTTAGATCTTGTTATATAGATTTAAAATGTTGTTGGCATCATCACCTTCCTATATTTGCGTTTTCTTAAAAAAATATTGTTCACTTAGAAATTCAGAAGGATCCTTAGATATCCCTATAAGTAATTTACTAGTTCACTAAAATGTGATGGGATAATATTTTATGGAGAAAAATATTGGGACTAGATCTGGTCGTGGAAATTGAAAATAAAGTTAGAGAAATTCAGTAGCACATAACTGTGCCACAAATATAATTGAAACATTATGTTTTGAAATCACTACTGTAATATAGAATTTGATGTTGATGATGAGAATTTTCAATGAATTTATCAATGGATTATCTTAATGGTATTTGGAAATAATTTAAAACTAATACCTAGGCATAAAAACCCATTTTAAATTTTCTATCATACCTGGATGGTAGGTAATTTCATGGCGCTTCCGCCAAACCTCTCTCAGGTTTATGATGGGTTTCATTTATCTCTCACGAGGAAGTACATACTTCTTCTATAACATAAACTAAGCTCATATGTTTTACCATTGTAACATGATGTTTGATTTTAGGAAAAACCAATGATGAATTGGGATCATACATAGAATGTTATATGAAACAGGACCACTCACCTGGTAAATGTGTTTTCGGAAAAATAACTTACTTGAGGATGATATGTGGGAACCTGAGGATACAATAAAGAAAACGTATCCTCTATTTTTTATAAAAATATGATATATTTAAAGGAATAAATCCATTTTAAGGGTGTAAAAATTAATATCTTTATAGTTTATTTATTTATTTATTTTAAAATAATTAAATTCTTCAATATCTTGCGTTACACAAAAAACCGAGTTTTAACGAACCGTGATATACTATTAGTGTTATTATTTAAAAATGAGAACTATATCCTAGCCACTAAATATGGTGGTATAAATAATAATACAAAAAATATAAATATTATGTATAATGGATTTTATAAATAAAACAAATTGGTAAATTACTGTACAACTTTTTTACTAAATATTATAGGTGTTTTGAAAATAACATTTTTCTCAAAAGATGACATTATTGTTTATTGTGAAAAAATAACAAAAGTAAATTTTTTTAATCTCTTAATTTTTTAAAAAACATCATTATTGAAATATATATGCCAAAACAATATTTGAGTAAAATATTTATATTTATTTTAAAAAGATTATTTATGGGTGAATTATAAAAAATATTGATTTATATTAAATAATGACTTTTAGATTAATGAATTTACAATAAAAATTTTATTATAATATGGTTTTCAGGTAAAAAATATATTAATTATATAATTATTAGACCAATTTTTTCATTAGGATCATTTAAATAAAGTATTTCTATATTAAAACATTCTATATTTATGGAAATTTTCTCTTTGGAAAATAGATTTTTTATCACGTCTATGAGTTTTATATTATATTAAATTCTTCCAATTTTATAAATTTAATTTTATAAAATGGATTCAAAATTTAGAATAAATGTAATTCAATTTATATAATAATTTAAAATAATTTTTTTCATAAATATTTTTAATAATAAAAAAAATTAACAAATACAGTTTAGGTTTAAATGGTGTTTTAAAAATACACAAGCATGTATTAAAAATAATTTTCAATACACAAAGAATATTTTATTAATAAATTGGGTATTATATTTAGAATTAGTGGATCCAAAATATCTAGTAAGTTTTGTATTTAATTTATACTTAATGGATAAAATACCAAGGTAAATAAAAATATACTAGTTACCATGGTGAAAAATCAAATTGTAATAATGAGTAAATATAGAGTTTAAGGAAAAACATGTTTAAATTTTTTTTATATGTATGAGGTTATAAAAGAAAATATAAAACCTAAACTAAATTTTTTATCAAATTTATGGAACATGGAATGAGAGGGACTTCTTATTATTTACTATTTTTGGGTGTTTATATAAAACCCACTCTTGCTCAATTATAAAAGGAGGCCTACATCACTTATTCAAACCACATAATCCATTTAGATAGACCAAAACCTAAAAAAATATTCAAAAATAATAATTATCTATGTTATATATTGTATGGTATTCCCAAAATACCAATCCAAGGATTCTTAATAATGGATCTAAATAATATTTTTCTACGTACAGTAAATTGCCATCACTAAACTACTTATTTTCAATTCTTATCTTACCTAAAACATTCTTGTTATATTAATTGTAATATTATAACAACAATATATAGAATATAATAATAATTTAGCTTGTTTATGAAATAAAATATATCCATATCCTCTTATATAAAATAAAAAACAAAACTGTCAATCGTGTGTGTGGTGGAATACCGCTTTGTAGACCGATGTAATTTATTTTCCATCACCACCTCTCATAGATGGATATGATGATGGATTTAAAAAATTCATATAATATTTATAAAATAATTACACCTTTTTATTATAATATGATTTTTATCTTCTTTCATTCCACTCTATGTGAATATGATAATTTCGCTCATGTGTACAGTGAAAACCCACCATGTGAAGTGATGTGATTCATTTTTTACATATTATTTATATGGAAGGAAATAAGAACAATTTTAATGAGAATATGATATATGTATGGAATTGAAAATATTCTATAAAGGTAATATATTATTTAACTTTCTTTAATTTCGTTCATCATGAAATTTGAAACTACATTCATTCATATGTACTGTCTACCCCCTCCAAGTGTAGTGTAATTCATTTTATATATACTAATTTATTGGATTAAAATAAATTAATATATAATTAATAAAAATGAAATTTATATCATGGTTTATATTCTTTATATAATGTAACCATGATCAAATAAAAAGAACCAAAATTTCAAAAAAAAAATTAAAAAATAAAACTGTTATTACTCGAAACATGATTTAAAAAATGAATTGTTAATAAATAAGAAATAAAATTTAAATAACTAATATAAGGTGTGATAATGTGAATATGTTTCCTTTACAGAATTATAATAAAATTATATTCAATACATATGAGATTCAAATATGTACAAATTAGTTTGAGACTAAGGTAATTGATTTTAATCTCATGATTTCTTCGATGGGACACATGCCCCATACATCACTTGTTTTTATTATTTGGTGTATTTATTATAAATAAAGGAATTTATTTATCCTTATCCTGATAATTATGGAACAAAAATATAAATCTAATGTTCTTGGTTTCATGGAACGTAAGACTCAAAGGACACTGAATTTGTAAAGGTTAAATGATACAATATCATTGTTTATTGGGAATTTTATAGTTTGAATCCAATGTTGATATATTATAATATAACTTTCTATAAACTAATGTACATTTTAATAATATGGTTATTTTTGGAGGAGAAATTTGTTCTTTAATTTTTACTATCCTTATATATACTAAATAATCTGAAATAATATTTTAATGTAATACTGAATTTATTTCTCTCTTCAGTGAAAAAACATTTTTCTTCTATTCCCATAATTTCCAAAAATTATTTAATGAAAGTTTTCCCTATTCATAAATTATTACATGAAAATAAATTTTCACATTTTTTGAATATTTAATAAGTTTTTTAAAAGGAATCATCATTTCATTTTTCAAACAGGGGTCTTTTAGCTTTTATAGAAATTTGAAATGAATATCTATTTTACCATGTACAGTAAAAATTTATTTTTCCATAATTTCCACTAAATGATTTAATGATTTATTAATATTTTTTCTAAGTTATTTTAAATATATTATTTTGATAGAATATTATGGTAATTTGTTTTAAAAAAAGTGATTTTAAAATTATAATGTCTATTTTCATCAAGAAATGTTACAATTTTTCATTCCAAATATTTTTCTATATATGATTAAATATTTTTAGGTTAATTATACTTTACTTGGGATATGATAAAATAATGCCATTATTTTTATTTTTATATGTATTTTTGTTATAATATAGTGATGTTTAAGAAATTCAATCATTTTTAATGGGTTATGCTATAGTGAATTAATTAGTTGATTATGAGACCCATATCATTTCTTTGGGTTTTACAATGATATAAATTTTATAATAACCTTTATTAATGGTTTATAATATGATTAATGTTTTATGATCTTTTGGAACACTTATGTATGGTTTTCATTATTTGATGATTTTTATGTTATATGCAAATATGGTGGTTTTGTTATAAAAATGGACCGCGATCATGTTATAACCAATGATGAGTGGGACCTATATCTCCCTCAAATTCATTAGGTAATAATTTATATATCATGAGATAACAATTAGAAATAATTCAATAGGGTTGATCCATTATGGAAAATAAAATTATGGTCTTGATCCATAATGTGAAACCAACCCATGGGATTAATCCACAGTGGAAAAAAGTTGATGAGGCATGATCCACTATGTTTGATTGTCTTTATAGTTGACCATGAATATTTAAATAGTTTCTTAACCTATGGGGGTGTCATAATTTTTTGTAATGTGTTTATGGTTCCTTAATTATGTTGATTTCATAATTTAATGAATAATTTCTTTTGGAATGGTAATTATTTATGCAATGAATCATAGTTTTGATATATCAAAGGTTGGGTATGAACTTTATATGTCCTATTTAGGATCATGTGCCCTTATTTATATATTTTTTTTCTTATGATCATAGAATGGAATATTTATTGTACATCCATACTATGAATTTTATCTCATCCTTTCTTATTTTTCCTTTCCCTGGGATATGAAAAAAGGTTTAATTTAGGGTATTTTTATGAAGAGTAAAAAATGTGAAGAACATTATATAATATATTGAAGATATATCATTAAATAATATGATTATGTACCTTGTATACAAATACTCTAAATCATTCCAGTGAGCTAGCCACATATATTGTCATTATAGTACACTAAAGTTCTTTCACCTTATTTTTCGTTAGAATACTTAATTAGAACACATATTTCACTGGAAAATGGTTTATTGCAGAAGAATTTCCATACATTTCATTTAATATCTCCTCTATATTAGCAACCATTTAAAAAAATAATGCAAGAAATTATCATTCACAACACCTCTTGGCTAATCATTTTCCACAATGGAAAAATATTCATGTTGACATTTTCAATCTTGAATTTTGAAGATTTTTTGAAAATATATCAGTCCATAATATACAATTACCATAACCTTGTGATTTGGTACCACTTATTGGAACTGAATATCAATATCCCATACAAAGTGGTAATTATAAAATAAAATTATGTGAAATAATATGCAACTAATGGTAATTATATGTAACATAAAAAATGAACATAAATGAAAGTGGTAAAAATCATTAAGAAAATCTGGATTATTATAGTCAAAATGGTTATAAAGTATATCTAAATTTTTCAAGGAGAAAACACTGAGAAAATATCTCTTAAATAAATTGAGACAATGTATCACTAATATTACACTCTATAAATTGATATAGAATAAAAATATATGTGGTCTGTGACGTTAAATATTGAAATTGGATGGGTAGAGACTCTAATTGAGGATCCACTCCCCCTTAGATACCCTTCCTCTTTAAAACCTCATATTATGCATTAAAGGTGAAATAAAAGAGGAAATTAAACAGGAAATAATTTTCCCTTTTTTCTTGAAAATTAAAATGAAAAAACCCACTTCCTCAAGTTTCTTTCCACCAAACCTTTAATGTCCAGATACATATTATGTATCTATAATTCCCTCCATTATATTAGTACTCACAAACCTAAACACCATTTCACCTCTCTAAAACCCTATTTGTGTCATTTACTCCTTTAACATGGATTTTTTATACTAATTATTCTACCTCTTGATTCCAACACCCAACCTAACATGTCCTCTACAACAAAAAACACAATCATTAATCTTAATGGATTTATATTTAATCCTTATAATTATTGATTGAATAATTCATCATCAATCACTGGTTATTTAATCTAAATAAGATCTATTCCCCAACATTAAGTATCTCCTCAGTATTGGTTCTATTATCAATATTATTCTCCACTATTTCTCTCTATCAATATATTCACTACAACCATTATAGATTATACATATTTAATTTTTCTCCCTTATTCAATATCATGTTTCCTTAGACACTATACTCTTCAATAAATCAGATATATCATCAATGATTTATCCCAATGGTTCTCTAACACAATATGTAATTTTGGCGGAGAACCCACATATTCTCTTCATACAGACCCTTTAGTGGTTGTGGTTTTCTATCCATGAAATTTCAATTTTAATTTTGTCATTACCAATTATTAAATTCTTCTATATAGTGATAATTCATAATATTGTTATCCAATATCTTCTAATTCCGAGTACCTCGGTTTTTTATTATTTGTTTCCTCTTTTATGGTGGAAGTTATTAGTAGATGTTTTTATTCTCTTTTGGGGTTTTGTTTGTTTTTTCAATATCCTATATGATTTAGTTCTATTTAATCATTATATTTATATTAGTCCTTTAAATATTGTTAGAAATAAATTTCAAAATGTATATCTTCTCTCCACCATTTCATCAGTTATAAACACATGGCTTTTACATTTTAGATGAATATATTGGTACTAATCTTAGACATTGTATTTGTTCTCCCATATTTATTATAACAATATTTTTTACCGATGGAATAAATTAAATTGATAATTACTCTTATTTCTTCATATTCAATTGTCTAATTCAATTTTTGAATGCTTACATTGGGTACATCATGGCCCTATATTCTTTCTAATTAAACTAGATTTTTTTAATGACGCACCCGTATAAAAAATATCAGATTTTTCAATAAGAAAGTAATCATGATTCATTATAATGAGGAGTTATATATATATTAGGAGGATCATTATGTATGAAATATTTATTTTTAATGATCTTGAATTTTCTATTTAATGGATTTTATATGTAACAATTTTTTTTTCTGTATTGGATAAATGATATTTTATCCATTTATTTCAATGAAATGAATAAATCATCATTATTGGTCTATGGGTTTTTTGGGTTTTTACATTTATATTTTATAATGATTTATTATTGCCTTAATTAATTTCCTAAGTTTGATATTCTACATCTATTTGACTTTTTGTTTGATTTGAATATTTAATTATTTATAAACTTAGATGAGTTGGGTTAATATTTTCATTACATAAAACAGTATAATTTCCATGACAACATTAATATTAATTTATATTAGAATGAGTTTATTTCTACAGAATATTTCACAAGTATGAAATTTATAATGTAAGCCATGGATTAGTTATTATACCTTTCGAATAATTTTTTCTAATTTTATTTTGTTTCATGTATAAAAATCATAATCCCCTAATAATTTTATTTATATTTATCATTATTTATTTTTTAATTATTTTATTCCTTATTCATTAGAATTATAACATTATCTTTTTTTAGTTTGATTAGGATGACAAGAGGTGGTTCATTTCTATTGAAAAATTAAAACATATACAATGGTGAAATTATTTGGTAAATAAAATTAAAAACAGAGAGAAGTGGAATGAAATAAATGACAACACAATATGATAAAAGAGTTCTGTCAATACACTATATGAGTTCCTACATCTCCTTCAAAAAAATTCTTGAATGTTCCATTATAAATTGTCTTGAAGAGTATCCAAGAACCCAAGAAACCATTTTTTTAATTTATTTATTTCCAGAAACCCAACATAATATAATTCACTTTCTTTTTAATGTTTATATCAAGAAAATAAAAAAATTATCACTTTAATGGTAGTTTTTACCCAAGAAGAATAAGAATAATGATAGTTTGAATTAGAAAAATCCCTTTATAGAGATCTCTAATTCCTCTTAGAATAAATTAAATGATAAAATGTGATAAATTGAGAGAAAAAAGAGCTAAAAAATAAATACCACAATGAATTATTGGTTGGAGATAAAATGAAATGAGGGTGGAATTGTCTATATAAAATAATTTAAAATGATTCTATAAAATAATAGAAAATATCAAGAAATAAGTTGATTAATGAAGTAAAAAAATCAATGTAAATTGAGTTTAGTGGAAATTAAAACTTTGAGCATTGAAGAAAATAAATTATGGAAATGAAATAAATTACACTTTGATAAAGGATATTTACAGTAGGGATGATGATGGAGGGAAAGCATGCTGTTTACATGATGATGGTAGAGCACAACTAGATGCTGACTCTAGTTCAGAGGAGAGAAATGGACCATGGATACAAGCGAAGGCAGGGAGAAGAGGACGTCGTGCTCGTGGCAAGAGTGGCAGCTCATCATGTCACAACATGTGAAGTCGCTCCCGGGGTTTTTGATGAGTTTTCTTTCGCATCTGTCTTGTTTCAGATTATGTTTTATGATGTATCCCCCTTTTTGTACTTTCTTTCTTAATTTATAATAAGAGACCTCGAGTCTCCACCTTTTTAAAAAAAAATTGAGAGGTTTATATCTATTCCTTTGTTTTAAAATAACCCATGAATGATAGAAGAAAGGAAATAATCCCTTATTTTTAATAGAAGAAAAAGTACCAAAATGAAGTCTCTTTATTTTAATAGAAACCAATAACCATGATCCCACACTTAATGGTGTGGGAATAATGAATGAAAATATGAATGATTATATTTCTACAAACCCTATACAAATAACTATTATATTTCATAAAATATTTATAATAAAATAAAATACTTATATATATAAAAATATACATAGAGTGATAGTGACCATAGATGATCCTTTTTTGAATAAAAAACATTGCACAAATTAAATAGACACCAGGAGGGGAATTGAAAAACAATTGTTGAATCCCATATGACAATTTGATAATTTTCAGAAGATCATAGAACACGAGAAATAATAAATCATGGATCATTGAATGATTTTTTCATTGGAAATAGTCATCATAGATGTTCATGGATTGTATTAAAGCCTCTCTGGTTCTATATTTACAACCGTCATAGGATCTGGGAGTCATTTAAGTTTATCCAAGGCCTTAATAAGACAATTCAAGGATGTGATAGTGATAATAAATTCATCATGCTTTTTTGGATCAAATTCACCCCCTAATTTCATGAAGCTAGTAGATAGCCAGTGAAACTCTTGTAGATTACTACATCAATCCAGACTCCACTAGTTGGTTGGTGTGTTCAACCATCTTTATAGTGGGATTCAATGATCCATAAGAGGTATTTCAAAATCAACAATCTAAATACTGTAATTTTACTATCTATCCTATTTTTTTAGGAAATGAGATTCTTGTAATAGGAATAATATTCTCCCTTGGATTCCACTTCTTGATAATGTTGTTCCCTAGGAAAATATTAAAACAACAAACCCAATAAATACTCAAACCCAAAAGATCATAGATATTATAATGGTTGTGGTTATAAATACACATGATAAGTTCAACAACATACCAATTTTAATGATAAAAAACACACTTATAATTATAATTATAATAATATAGAATAAGATGGTATTGAATAAGAAAGAAGAAAGATTAAGGGAAAATAAAAAATATTTTCATTTCGAAATACTTGAATCCATGAAAGTGTATTTCTCCAACTTATAACATGACCCATCACAAAAATATGTATCTAAACTTTTGAAAATATTAGGCTTTACCCATCATAATATCAATCATTTCTCAAAAAAATTGAAACATGTATCCTCCTATTATAGACATTAGGTCTAGAAAAATAGAAAACACTTATTCCACTTCACTGACTAAAATAATGATACAATAAACAAAGGGTTATATATATAATTTATAATTCATTTAAAATCGCATAAATGTGATTATAAATATACGATTTTTAAAAGATGAAAAATAAATTTTTTAAAAATTAAAATGTCCAAAAAAATATTTGAAATCATATTCAATAATAGAGAATGAATAACAATTACAAGAATGTCATTCATAAACCCCCTTTTATAAAATGAAATCATTATTAATAAATTGTTTTTGGGAATATATTACCTAATTAAAGATATGTTTTATCAAATTCTAACAAAATATCTCCTTTTTGAATGTTTTAACTCAAAAAGTTGATTTTAATATCAATTAATTTATCTTGTGTAAGCTAAACATGATTTTTACAGATTCTTAGGGAAATAGAACTATCACATTTAATTTTAACATGAAAAAATGATAGCACAAAAAATAAAATTCTTTATTTCACCAAAATATTTTGATCATAAAAATTCCCTATGTCTATATATTCATCTTCATTTTAGAATGAGAAACTAATTTTTTTACAACTCAAGACATTATTGAATGTTTATCAAGGTGGAAAGTCCCACTAGTACTTTTCCTATTAATTTTATATCCCTAGAAATGATCATTAGAAAAACTGGAAAGATTTAAAGATGTTTCTTCAGGATAGACTAAACATGTATTTTTAGAATCTTTAAATAACCCTTTTCAAATATTTTAAATGGGATTATTTAGGATTATCTTGAAATTAAGTACAATGTCAAAGACTAAACATAATATCTTGTATTGTCATTTTAAGGTAAATAAAACTCCCAATAAAACATTTATAAAGATTGTTGTCAACTTGTTTAATGGATTCATCCCATGTTTTCATACAAGAAATACTTATAGGTTTATTAATTTCCTGATATTTATTAATTAAAATAATTTATAATGTTAATAGGGAGTATTATTTAATATAAAATAATTCCATCCCAATTTTTAGATATTTGAGAACTGATAATAACATTAATTTCTCAATAAAACTCATTTCAAATTCATTTAAAATAGTATTTGAAAAATAATTAAAATAAATTCATTTATTATTCAAAAAATTACATCTTCGATATATATTTGAATAAATAAAATACAATTTGAATAATTCTTTAGAGATAATTTTGATTTTTGATTTCCCATTTTGAAATCATTTGATAAAAAAGTAAATATGGATCATTTATATGAAGACAAATGAGCATGTTTTATACAATATTATGTTTCAGTTATCTTGAAATTGAAATTTGATATTTTTTATTTTTACAATGGAGGGATATTCGAAAATGACATTATCATAAATAAAACAACTTGAAAAATAAATTTTAAACCTATTTTTTTTAATTACGATGTATAATGATTTCCAATAAGATTATAATGGATTCTATCCATGAAACAAGGGAAATATTTTTTTATAAATATTTCCTTATTCTAGATTATAGAATTTGGCAATGAGTTTAGCTATGTTCAATTTTAGGTTATGTTTCTCATATAATTTATTCCAAAAATCCATTTTTAAAAAAATAATGGTATGATTATTAGGACTTTTAATAATATCAAAAACATTATTCCATTATAATTGGATTTTCACTTAATATATAAGAAACACTAAATATAAATCATAAATAGAATCACCATAGTTTTTATGTTATAGAAAAAAATGATGCTCAAATTTGTTGAAGATAGTTATTATAGTGTGAGTACCATCATGAAAATAACTGATAGTATTTTCCAAGGGATGGTCATTGGATTTTTATCAGTGAATTTGTTAATGAACTAGATAGAGTTTCCACAATAGGCACTTTATAAGAAGGTGGGTCATTCAATGTCAACAACTTAACGTAATCAATATCATTGAATTTGAATTAAGGTTTAAGAATATATTTTTTCAAATCTAATCTAAATGGATTCTTCAATGGATAAACATTAATTATCAAAAAATCCATATGATTTAATTTATCTTGAGTAGTCGAGATAGATTCCTTCATCATATTTTGGATCATATTTCCTTTTGTTTTCTTCAGTGTTAAGAATGTAACATTTATATCCTTGCACTTTTAAATAGAGGACTTTCAGAATTTAATTTTTTTCCAATCTTCATAAGGGGTATTTTTTATGAAGCATATTATAAGGTCATGATTTATGATATAACAATAAATTATCAACCAACTCATCCAAAATGTTTTAGTAGAGTTTAAAAATGTTGAATATGGATTTTGAAATTTATTGAAGTGTTGTATTTTATATTCAAACATCCCCATTTTTTTGAGGTGTTTTAGGATGAAAATGACTTTGATTATTTATTTATAAAGAAAAAAGTTTGTCAATATCTTTCTATAAAACATTCCACTATTATAACTTTGAACATAATTTATTTTTCCATTTTTCATTATTAAAAATATTAATAAATCTTATGAAGGCATTACAAGGCCCATTTTGTGGGAAAGAAAAATAACTTAGGTAAATCATAATAGTCATCTGAAATCACAAGAAGCATGAATTTCCCTTAATAAATCCAACATCTGATGGTCTAGAAAGATCAAGGTTAAAAAGAGCAATGGAATTAGTGGTTTATAATTAAAATTTATTTTTCAAATGGGTTTTCCATCACTTCCATTGTTATTAAGGTTAAAAAAATATTATCATTGAAATGTAAATTTCTTAAATCACATACTAGTTTATTTTGGTTGATAATAATGAGTTTGTGTTTGATACAATGAAACAAATTTATATTTCAAGTCTAATACAGACTATCTTAAATGCTCCAGTATTTAACATTTTGATAATAAACTGATTTTAAATAATATTATAAATCTTTTGAAAATGAAATGTGGTAAATAAATCTTTTTCATTAAGATTATAAAAAATTACACAATCATTATTGAAAGATATTTTAAAACTATTATTTTAAAATAGTATAATTCATATATAATTGTCTTTTAATCCATAAAAATTAAAACAATTTTTATAAACATTGAATTAAGAAAAATGATTTTACCTATATCGATGATATTACTACATGAATTGTCAATAAAAGTCTTTTATCCTCTATATTTTTTTAAAATTATTATATTTCATGGTTTCACCACACATATACAAGAACAATCCACTCTCCATATTTAATGTTTATTTTTTGGATTTACTCTTTAGACACATTTCCTAAAAAATTAATAAATTATGTTTTTTAATACCTAGATTTTGGGATAATATAGTTAGCTAATATAGATTTTGTTGGATATATTTGTTTGGAAAATTATTTACGAGATGATATATAAGATGTAAAATGGATAATTTTTTGTCCTCCATATAGAGATTTTTATATCCATATAAACAAATTGAATTTTCTATTTTACAATAATAACTCCCATGTTTTTTTATTAAATGACTTTTACAGAATTAAAATTTTTGGAAGAACATTAATTATTTTAAAGAAACATATTGATATTTTTTGGTCCATTTTGAATAGTTTATTTAGATTTTACTCACCTTGGGTGAACATCACAAGAGAATTTTTGAGGTCATAATATGTCGATGTTAACACATGCACCTTGAATTTTTAATTTAATTAAGACGGAGATTAATATTTTCGACTGTGATTTTGTCATATTATTTAATCACATTATCATGTTAATTTTTATGTTCCTTTTATATAGAATTTATCTGGAAATTGATTCTAAAATTTGATCTCAAGGATATTATTGATCTTTAATGATTATATGATTTGAAGAAGAATAGAAAGAAGAGGAATTTGATGAGAAATGGGAAGAGATTCTTGATTTTACTTTTATTCTGACCCCAACTTCATGCATGAGACACTTATTGATTTTGTTTCATGAACCACTTGTGGAGTGGAAATAATCACTTTCACTTTATGTCAAAACCTTGAAGGAAATATTCCTTTTATTCTTCTTCTCTTCGATATACTTTTTTATGAACATGTATTCTTTCCTTATGTGTCCCTTATTTTTTCATTCAAATAACATCAGTTATTTTAATATTTGGTAGTGATACTTTTTTGCATGTCAGAAGGTCTTAATTTATTAAATCATATATTCATCATCTTGTCTTGATATTCTATTTCATCATCATTTTTGAGTCTTAATTAAATACTTTGAAAGAATTCATATTTTCCTTAAATTTTTTGGATTCATTTCTATCTTATGAATTCATTGTGATCTCTTATGTTATGAGATATATAATCATATTCTTATCTAGTAAGTTCTCTATGCCATTTTATTCTTGTATTCCCATAGTTTTTTCAACCCAATAACTTGGTAATATCTAAATTATTTTCCCCACTAATTTTTCTTCAATAATATTATCAGTAAGAGAATATGTTTCATAAATATATTAGTAAATTGTGTAAACATATCAGTTTTAGATTAATGATTATTAATAAAAATAAAATTTAATTATATTCTATAGATATCATGTATTTTATTTTTCATTTTATTTTTTTCATTCATAAGTAAATTTTGGAAATTTTCAGAAATCATGAGCCATTTTTGTGTAGATATATAATTAAATTTATTTTGTTAAAATAGAAAATGATAAGGATTTATATATTTAAAATCATATTCAAAAATATAAATATAATTGGTATTCCATTTTTCTTCATTTCATTTTGTAATGATATAACCATACATTAAACATTTTCATACCAGAGAACTATTGTATCTATGAAAGGTTGATATATGTGTATTCCAGTAATAATAATTTGAACCACAAAAATATGTTTCACGCCCAATAGATATACCTTAATTAGTATTGTGTGGGTTTGATAAATCTTCCCCATAAAGAAAATAAAAAAACATATCAGTTAATATGCTAAAAAAAATTAATTTTTTAAAACTATGATTTTTTCAAAAACCCAATGACCACATTCTATACTAAATGTAATTCGAAGATAAAATAGAAGTATGGGTAAATCGTATTTAAAAATAAATTAATATTATTATATAAAATATAATAGAATATCACAAAAGAATTAAATTCAAGAAATTAATAATCAAAGTATACAAATCATATATGAAATTAATACTTTAATTATTTTAGAAAATAAATTTTAGATATTAAAAAAAAGAAAACATTGATAAATTATTTTTGAAATAGCCCAAAAATTTACCTATATGTATCATCACCTAAAGTTGGATTTATAGGGTTATATTTTTTTTATTTTTTTCAAAAATGAATAACCAAAGAAGAAATAAATGAATTCATATTTTAACAAAAAATAGGAACCAAAAAAGAAGACCCCTAGTTTTGAGATAAACCGACCACCGATATCCATCACTCTAATGGTGGTGAGAATCAAAGAATAATATTATGGTAAAGGATTGTTTTATAAAAGTGTTTACAAATAACTCCACCATCTCCTTGAATATTTAGATGAAAATGAATGAATAAGAGATAGAGACAATGAGAGAAAAGAAAAACATTTAATTTTTTTGGAATTAAAAAAATAGAGTAAAAAATAGAATGGATTCAAAAAGGACGAAAAATGAAATGTAAATGATGAAATTGATGCATGGATTTCATTATAATATTTTGTAGAATTTTGGAGAACACATTGAAATTCATATCATTGGTGGATTAAGGAATTTTTCATTCAAAAGAGTCATTTTAGATGTTCACAGATTTAATGAAATCTTGTTTTATATATTTACAAACTTCTTAGGACTTTGGGTCCAATAAGTTGATCTATTTCCTTAATGAGCTGATTCATGTCTTAAATACTAGAAATTAATAGATCTTGACTATGTTAGATCGAAGACACCAATTTTCCACCTGATACCTCTAAAAAGACGGTGACACACATATAGGGTCCTGATTCTACCCAGCCTCTATAGATTGTCTAGTGAGCTCCAACATATAGTTTTTTATTGATAAGCTATATGAACTACTATAATATCTACCATGTGGTTGATGTTATTTTACTTGATTGTATGTTCTCTTTGGATGCGAGCTCCTTTGTATTGGCCTTCCATTATTTGTTGGATTCCTCTACTCAACCTTGTTTTTTATAGTAGTATTTTTAAACATTATACAACTAAAAAACAAGAAAAATAAATTCCTGAAACACTTTAGTTGTTTTTATCATAAAACCCCATGACAGGTTGCACATTAAGTAAAAATATATCTCATGTAATGGAAAAATCGTAACTAGTGGTTTTTATGCCTTCCTAGGGGAGTATTTATATCATCCAAAGAAACCATGATTATTTTTAATTTTTTAGGAGTCCAAAGGTGCCTTTGAGGGGTGAGAGAGACTATAGGGGGGAACCTATAATGACTAGTTTGACATTTTGTAAAAAATACCCCACCCGACTTCTAATAATCATCAGTTGGCCACAAAGATATTTTGCACTTATCAATTAGCTGTTGAGGCTGGAAAGTGTTCAAGTGAATCTTTGCAACATGCCATCTGTCTAGTGTTTTTCCTACATCGATATAGTGAATTCAGAATGTGTACAGATGTCCCTGTCATGCACACCACAAGGCTGGTGGTTTCCATAAAATTTTCCAGTTGTACTACATTTTGAGTGTAATAAAAATGAGACTCCAAACTCCAATAGAACTCGTCGATTGATCATTCAACATTAAAATATGATAACCAAAAAAATGGCTATAAAGTTAAAATTAAATAGTTATAATAAAAATGGTTTTTTTATAATAAAAAAATATAAGAGTGTGAGTGGTATAAGTGTCTCTACCATTTTTGATAATCTCAAAAACATGAAATAATATTTGATCTAAAAAGAAAATAAATAAAGGTTAAAATCAAAATTATTTTTAAATTAATTTTCATATTTCATTATTATATTGAAATTACATATTAAAAATTCATAAAATAATTAAACATTTAAATAAATTAAAACCATTTAAGTGAAAATTAAATTTATTATAATAATATTTTTTAAAATTATGATTAAATTTTAATAAAACAATTAAGCAATTTAGAATGTGATATTTAGTAAAATAAAAAGGATTTATGAATAAATAAATTAAAGATGTTTTGAGTGATAATATTATTCCAACCTATAGAGAAATAGATCTTTTATACTTTTAACCACATTGTGATTATAAAAGAACCAATAAAATGTTTTGATGGATATAATATAATTCAATAATAAAAACTAATCTATTAAAATTGTTTAATAGGAATAAATATCCAAAATATTAAAATATTAATTTATTTCAATGAAAAAGGCAATAAATAATCATTTTTTACTTAGTTATATTTCAAAAAAGGAATGGATAAAGTTAAATATATCCAAATTAAAAAGTGAGTATCACAAGTGATACCAACATGACTCTACATTAAAAAATTGATAATTTTTTTATGGAAATGAAGGCCAATTGAATACATTTTATTCCATGATCTAACAAGATTTCAACATTTTCAATGTTATGTCTCAAAAAGTGGTGCCTAATTTCAATTTTAATAGAGTTTTAATGTTAAATGACATTTCTAGAAATACTAATTGCACTATTTTTATCACAATAAACAGGAACATGATTTAATGAATTCCCATGATATAATATTGTGATTGTAGGACACCAGAACACCCTGAGTGGGTAGGAGTGGATCATGGTGTCATCCTTTTAATTTTAATGTGATGGATCTCGTTCCCATGTTGGTAAATTATTTTTAAAACTTTTTAATGGGATCTTGGAGTTATCAAACATTCACATGTAGAGAGAGAACTCGATAGTTTTACTTGGTTCACCACTAAGGGCTAGTCAATTGTGTATATTCCAATACTGTGTTGATCAAAACTAAATAACTAATCATAAATAGTTGTGGAATATAGAAGTTCATAAACTGTCATGGTGTGCCAAGAACACTAACTTTACTTGATTTTATGTATAAAAAATTTCTTCACTAGGTTCACTTAAATCACCTCCCCTAACTAAACGACTTTCGTTATTTCTTAATCATATTAATGGATTGATGACCACTTTAGTATAATGGCATCTAAATCTTTGTCCCTAACTAGAATGAGACTCTTCTTTCACTGTAGACCAGATTTGATGCACTTGAAATCAATATTTATTTAATCATTATGTTCAACACTATTGTTCATGAATCTACTTTATAAATATTATTCCTGAATCTCACAACCATTATGTAAAAAACTAACTTTGTGGAACACTATGACATCTTGGAATAACTAGTGATTGTGCAACTCTTTTTTCATAGATACTTGAGCATTGGTCAAGACCAATACAGTCATTTCATAATGCTTAGACTCACAATGAATAGAAAATTCATGAAGCTCTAATATTTTAGGAATTAAGAGTGATTCATCATTTTCTACAATTATTTTCATGTGTAATGAATTAGGGGTATACACCTATTTATAGGATTATACCTTGGTTATGATCCCAATATCTTGATGAATTTGTAATGAGACTCCAAAATAATGTTTGAGAAGCTACCCAATTTTTTAATCTCTAATAAAAATTAACATGTTCAAGGATCTTCTCATAGTATCGAATAATCATTTTCAACCACTCACGAACTGTATATTCTTTTCATAGTCTCAAATAACAACATCTTCCCATCCTACATTCATGAAACTCCAAACCTTCATGAATCACATCTTTTTTTGAATCCCACTATTCACAAAACCCAGTCATCTTGAAAATTATTCCATTACCATATTTGAGATGTGTTAATTATAAAAAACTACATTTCTTTTATCTTTCTCCATATTTTGGATTTTTTAGCCCAAAATATTTGTAAACACTGGGAAATGGGGCCACCTTCAGTATATCCAACATATTTAATAGTAAAATAAATTTCATAGTAAACTAACTAATCATGCTAGTGTGAATTGAGAGAAAAAACAAACCATGCACTATTTCTAGATGTGAAAGGTGTTAGTTCCAACATAATTTTTAACCAAATAATTTGAGTGAAACAACCCCCCAAAACAATTTCTAATTCATTAGATATAGAAAGTGAAATTGTGTTTTTATTTTAATACTCAAAAAGACTTGGTATTTTCCAAATATGTTACTATTTCCAATTGAAATTTTCGTTTCTAATTATCATTCTCGGTAATCACTTTTCAAAAAAAACATGTATGTTCAAATGAACTCTCTTTTGAATAAGATAATAAATAGTTATTATAACATTTTAAATTTTTATAAATTATATAAAAATCATTTTAATGATATTTTATAGGATGGATTAAAAATAATAACAATTAAAAAGAACCTAATGTTTGGCTCAGTCATGGTAAGGTAAAGAAGACTCTCATTCATACCTCTATAAATCCTTCCATCAACACATTTAACTATTTTATCCAATTTCACTTTATAAGAAGTATTCTTTAATCATCTTATTTCTTGAATTTATCAATATCAAAATTCTTTAATGATTCATTTATTTATTTCTATATCATATAAAAATTCCATCCTTATTTTGAGTAATTTGAAATCCAAGGGATAACATTAATTCTCCCACAATATTAATCTCAAAATATTTTTCATTATATATAAAAATAATTAGAAGTATTCTTAATTGGATAAAAAAAATAATACCATCAATATATATTTTGGATAATTAATAAATCCTTTGAAATATGTTATGAAAACAATATTGAATTTACTTTACCCATTTTAAAATAATTTTGTATCATTTATTTATATAAACACTCATACAGAGCTCCAAATAATATTCTCAAACCATTAAGATCCCTAATTAACATAAAAAATGGTTCTTCAAAAAAACATTTCATCAATAAAAATATTCAAAAAATAAATTTTAACATCCATTTAGAAATTCTTAAAATTTTACTTGTCAGTGAATGCCAAAAAAATTCTAGTGGAACCATATCATGTGGTGGGTGTAAAGGTATAATTGTAATCTATTCCTTCTCAAAGATTATATCCTTTCACTCTAATTCAATGTCTATAATTATTGATGTTATACTTATCATTTAACATATTCATAAATTCATAATTGTTACTATTAATGGGATTATCATTGAGTCTTTCAACAAGAGTTCATGATTTTTTTCCATGTAAATTAGTTCAACTATACATTCATTATAAGTAAAAAATTATCATTGTTATTGGAATAATCAATATTTAAAAGTTTTAGGAATGAAACAAGATCCCAATGTTCCACCAAATTGAAAACTGACCATCTAGTATGAGTACATGCATAAAAATCATCAATAAAAGTTTCTAAAGGATGATATTTTGATTTCTCCCATGACCTGGGTAATGGGTTAGATGATGGTCCTTTCTTAAATTCATTTTCTTTAGAAGGAGGTAGATAATTAAAGATTAAATTTTCTTGGACATACCCAAAATCATCAATTCGTGGATGATTTTTAGGAAAAATATCATAATATTCTATGTTAATGAAATATTTAATGTTATTGGACCTTTTATTAATGATATGATATGATTTACTAGATTTGTTTTTACCAATAAGAATACCTTCCTTAGGATTAGCGTCAACATTTCCTTTGTTTTCTTAGGTTCTATGAATAGGGAATTTACATCCAAACACCTTTGATTAGCCAATATAGGTTTTTCCCTTTCCCAACTTCATAGGGTGTCTTCTTAGGGATGTGTCTTATGATTAAATTACTCAAGTAATAAATATATGTATTCACTACCTCAACCCAAAAATAATAAGGGAGTTTAAATTACTTCAAGAGAGTACATGTAATATCTTTTAGGGTTGAATTAAATCTTTTAACTACCCCATATTTTGGGGAGTCCTATCAGAGTAAAAATAATGATGATATCCCATTGAATTGGAAATTTCATCAAAGTCCATATTTTTAAAATCTCCCTTATGGGCACCCTGAATGTATACGATCTTATATACATTTTCATTTTTAAACCACTTGGTATAATTAATAAATAATTTATAAGCCTTATTTTTTTAGCTAAGAAATAAACCTAATTAAATCTTGTATAATCATCAAAAATAAAAAAAGTGAATGATTTAACTCATATTATTGAAACATGGATTGATATTAATAAATAGATATGTATAATATCAAAGGTATTTTTGGAGGATACACACTTTATAAATTTTTGTGAATATTTTTATTTCCTACTATGCTACCAAGGATCACCAACAATGAAATTTTTAGAAATTTATTTTAGGAAAATATGATACTAGTTTATTTTGATTGAGTTAGAAAACTATATATCAGCTACTATGACCAAGGTACATATTTTATATCCATGGATCTCTATCTTTTCAACATAAAAATTATATATTTTATATTTCAATAAAATTTCATTCAATATACTAAATATTTTAAAATCATGAAGGTTAATATAAATGGATTCATTTTGAGTAAAAAATATTAAAATCCCCATTTTAAAAAGAATAATTCTAACCACCATAAAAAAAAATTGATAATACTAAGAAATGTTTTTAGTACCATCAATATACAATATATAAATGAAAATAATAGATTTTAAAAATCCAATAACACATTTTTTGGTGATCTTACTCCTTGGATTATTATCAAAGGTGGTGTAGCCTACATAAATATTTTAAATATGGCTAAACTCATAGTGGTCACCAAACAAATATCTCAAGCACATGTTACCCATGAAACATGTATCTTAATTTTATTGTCTTTTGATACATTTCTCTTCTAAAATAATCAATATATTATAGACTTTGATTCCCAACCAAAATTGGGTCCACTAATGTTATCTAAAAGTGGCATTAAGTCCCAAATTAGTTTTTTATATTCTAAATTAAATACTAGATAATAGTTTCAAACATTTTTGTGAAATATTTTTCATATTTATACTAAACATTTCAAAAATATGATTCCCTATTTTAGAAAAATAAAATTATTATTTCTTATTGGAGTATCCTATCACAAATAAATAAAACTTTCATTGGTGCTATCTGTAGGATCGAAATATGATATGAGATGCTCAATATACAAGAGGGGGGGTGAATTGTATACTTTAAAAATTCCTTTGGAACCTTTAAAATTAGTTATGAACAACTAAAGTTTCCTTAAGAAAAGGAAAGGACTAAGTTTAACAAAGTTAAACTAAGTAGATTCACAACACCTCTAACACCGAACTAAACTTGGAAAGATATTCCAAAAGTAGGTTCCGGAAATATGGTTCCGGAAATTGAAACTTAACAAAAGTTACAATATGAGATTCTACCTTAAAGCGTATAGAATCTAAATGAAACAGAGTTAGTAAGGAAGTATAAGAAAGTTATACTTTCCTTAAGATACAAATTGCAGCGGAATAAAGACAAGTAGTAAAACTACTAGTAACAAGATAATAGTCTTTTAACCCAAAGAGAAGGGTATCCAACAACCTTGGATAAAGGTCCCTTGATTTATACTTTCAAGAAAGTCTGTCTTACCCACACCAGGGTAAGCCCTCGATACGAAGATCGGAGTCTCTGTCTTGCTATCCCCGCAAGCCCTCAACTTCAAGGTAGTTGGCAACCTCTGTCTTCCTCAGCAAGGAAGTCCTCGATCTTTAAGGTAGTCGGCAACCTCTGTCTTTCTCAGCAAGAAAGCCCTCGATCTTTAAGGTAGTCGGCACCTCTGTCTTCCTATCCCCGGAAGCCCTCGAATGTAATCACCAACATTCGGAGTCGCACGAAGCTTTGAGAGTTAATAAGAGACTCTCTCTCTAGAAATCACTTCAACAGCATGTAAGCACTTTTTCAGCAATCAGCTATCAGCCATTCATCAGCAGCGAGCTCTTTCAAATGAGCTCCTATTTATAGGTAAGGTCGGCTCCTTCTCCAACGGTCATATTTCCCTTAAAGTTCGGAGGGACCTGTACACGTGTCACTTAGACAACGGTTAGTTTATAACAAAATGGACGACATCGTTTTATAACAAAACAAGTGTAACAGAAAGTACGACATCGTTTTAAACTCTAACATAAAAGTTCGGAATAGAAATATCGGAGTGAAAGTTCGGAGTGAATAAATTCAGAGTGTATAAAACAATGATAATCAGATTCTGTTTAATAGGTGAATTCGGAATAGGAATTCGGAATAGGAATTCGGAATAGGAATTCGTCATCAGAAATCGTAATGAGAATTCATCATTAGAATTCGTAATGAGGATTCGTCATCAGAATTCGTAATGAGAATTCATCATTAGAATTCGTAATGAGAATTTGTCATCAGAATTCGTAATGAGAATTCGTCATCAGAATTCGTAATCAGAATTCGTCATCAGAATTCGTAATGAGAATTCGGAATGAGATTTCTTCATTAGAATTCGTAATGAGAATTCTTCATTGGAATTCGTAATGAGAATTCTTCTTCAGAATTCGTAACCTGAATCTGGAATAGAACTAAGTCAGAATTCATATCCGGAATTCGGAATGAAACTTCCTTATAGTTCTTGTCCATAACCGAATCCTAAAAACAGAATGCTTTTATATCAAAGTTTTTATGACTCCGAGAAAGTGAATCCAAATTTCATACTTAAGAAAAAATATTAATGAAAATATGATAAGGATAAATTTTTCTTATAAAAGCGATTTTCCTTAAGAAAGCATTTTTCCTTATAAAAGTGATTTTCCTTAAGAAAGCATTTTTCCTTACAAAAGCGATTTTCCTTAAAAAATCATTTTTCCTTTCAAAAGCGATTTTCCTTAAAGATAAGGTGTTTGTGATTTTCAAAACAAGAAGGAATGGAAAAGTCATAAGGAAAACCTTATTGACTCAACAATCTCCCCCTTTTTGGAAAGCACAAACATCCTTACGAAAAAGCTATTCTAAGAAGAAAGAAACATATTAAAGCTTATCTCCCTTGGTTTAAGAATATAGATGAATACGACTAACTCCCCCTTAGGCTTTGAGTCTCTAAGGATCGTATTCATATTTCCGGAGTGATGTTTCTTTAAGAAAAACTCCCCCTTAAACAAACTCTTATTAGAGTTCTATCTCCTTGGGTATTTTTCTTTCTCCCCCTTTGATAAGCACTTATTAGATTTCCTCTTTTTCTTAAGGATCTTTTCCTTCTCCCCCTTTGTGATTTTCAAAAAGAATTGGAGGGAATGGAAACAAAATAACAAAGTACCTGAAAAGATTAGTAACGACAGCAATAAAAACAACAAGCACAATTTTCATTATATTTGAAATGTCAGCAACAAAAACAGATTACAACAAAAAGATCGGATTGGTCATTTCGGATCTTTCTCCTTCGACAAGAGCCCCTTGAGAATTGTCTTGATCTTCTTGAGATCCTTATGATCTTCCTCTGCTTGCTTTTCTAAGGCAACTATTCTTGCTGACTGAGCTTGAATGATTTCTTCCTGAGCCTTCAACTTTTCTTCCTGAGCTTCCATTTTCTCTTCCTGAGACTTTATCCTTTCTAGAAAATTGATCCGATGATCCCTTTCAAATTTCCAACTTTGATTAACAGAGTTGAGCTTTCCATTCAGATCTCTTACTTCCTGACTCCGAATGTTCTTTTCCTCTGTCAATTTCTCATCGAATGATGCAGACATCTCATGAAACTTCTTGTCCTCGGTTTGAAATGCATCCTTAACATTCTCCTGAAACTCATCCAGCAACCTCATCTCTTCCACATTTTTCTTCGACCAGCTAGTCATCCTTTTGCACGATCTTTTATGGGCTTCGTAACCAATAAAGAAATTTTTGAACTGTGCTTCTATCTCAACACATTTATCCATAACCATGGATACGGAGTCGGTTTTCTGATTCATTGTATGTTGGAGCATCTGGCACCGAGAGTCAATACTGGAGAAGGTCGGAATTGTTCCCACCAACTTCTTCAAGGACTGTACAACAAAATCGTGCCCCAACGATGATGACTCTGAATCAGAAATCTTGCTAGGAGAATTTTCTTCTTCAATAAGCTCCAACTTCCTCTTAGAAGAGCTACCAGCTTCCTTCCTCAAACTTTTTTCTGAACTCGGGGTATCAGCAAGAATTTTCTTTCCCTTTTGTTTTTCCGGAATTGAAACCTGTTCCGGAGATCTGTTCTCACTATCGGAGACTTGAACAATTTTATCTTCCTCATCAGCAACTTCTTGAACATTGGATTCCACGTTTCCCATCTGAGCAGCATCAAGTAAAATATGTTCTTGACAAGTAACTTCTTCTTCTCCCTTTTCTTCTTCCATTGCAGGAGTAGCAAGCTTTGAAGATTGAGCTTCAGATGTTCGGAGCGACAGGTGTTCCGAAGGAGTTCCCTTATATTCATCTACTTGTTTGAGCACATCTCCTGTCTCACCACTTCCTTCAGCCGCTTCTTCAACCTCTTCCACTTGCTCTAGTTCCTCATTAGGAACAGCCTCTTCCGGAGTTACAAGATTTCTTCCTGGAGTCTCAGGTATAGATTCCAGAGAAAAAGATCTCGGAACGGGAATGGTTGCTGAAACCATTTCATTAAACTTCAACAAAGCTTGCACAGCCTCAGCTTCTGACAACTTCTTCTTCAGCTTCATTTCCTTAGCTTGCTTCTCAAGATCATCAGCAGCCTTTTCTTTCAGAGCCTTAGCCTCTGCAGGATCCAATCCGAACTGCGGATCTCCTTCCTTCCTCTTCTCCTTGTCAGCTCTCCACTTCGCTGCAACCTCATCAGTATATGTCTTCTTCTTCTTAGGCTTAGGAGGTGTAGAATGGACTTCCTTAGACTTGGGTTCCTCAGCTTCACTTACCACTTCTTTCTGTTTCCTCTTTCTTACCGGCTTTGATGATTCCGGATCAGCCACTTTCGGAGTCACTTCTGCTTGAGGCGGTAGATCAATGAATTTCCCTGACTCCTTGTTAAAAGCTATATTCATCCTTTTAAGAGTTGCATCACTGAGCAACATGATCTTGCAAACTTTCGGCTTAGAACTACAAGCAACCTTGAAGGATTCTAGGCACCGAACTATCAGCTTCGACAATATTGCCGGGTACATCACTATCTGAGCTCTCAGATTCCCCTTCTTCAAATTATCAATGTTGAGAAGAATATGCTTCATCAGGTTGAACTTCCTTAGATTTATCAGGAAATCCAAGATGTATATCTCACTCTTCTACAAGCTGTCCTTGTCTCCTTTTCTCGGTACGATAAGCCCTTGCACCCATAACTCCAGAATCCGGAAGTTTGTAGATAGGGTTGCAATTTTCGGAGCCTTATCATCATCTAATTCGAGAATTTCTAAGGCTTTCTCCTTGTTGAAACTACCCAAGGAGTCTGGCAGAACGTGCGAGATAAACTCAGCTTCCCCTTCATAACTCATCCCTACCAAGCTTGCAGCCTTGGTGTAAGATAGCTTATATGTCTTGCCATACAATTTGAAGGAAAACTTCTCTCTATTATCTTCCACGAAGAAAGCAACTGTCTCATAAAACTCGACAAGCAAGTCAGAGTAGACTTCATCTTGGTTGCCGGTTTTTGATATCGCAACATCCTCCCAGCCATTTAACTTGATATTCTTCGAAATGATAGAATCACAGTTGCTGAAGAAATTCGGATGCACTAACCGTTCTCTGTAGACTAACCACTGAGAAATGGGCTTGGTTGAAGACATCTCTTGAGAAGCTAACTCTGCAGACATTCGGATCTGAAGTCTCTGAGAGGTTCGGAACAGAGAAGACTGAAGTTCGTAATGGCCTTAAAACGGAGAGTCAGAGCTTCAGCACGCAAAAGCTTGAAATCGATGTGGGACGAGAAAATAGGGTCCCCTTTATATAGGCAATGGAATGACGGTTCAACTTCCTCGGTTGATCTGACGGTTTAGAATGATCTGAGATCAGATCTAACGGTTGAAAGCTTGAATTCGATCTTTTTGAGGTTTTATTAAAGTAAAGAATTAAGAAATCCAAAAAACCAGAAACAAACTATAAGAAATTGCCAGCAAGTAAAATAAGATTACGAAAACTGCAGTAAGGAAATCATACCTTTCGGATTAGCTTAGGAAAGTTATTCGTAATGGGTAATATAAAGATGACTACGAAAAAATCAATACGAAAAACTAAATACGAAAACCTTAATACGAAAAAGTCAATATGAAAGACTCAATACGAAAAGGTAAACACGAAAAGTCAATACGAAAGACTCAGTACGAAAATTCCGTTATGAAAATACCAGTACGAAAGTTTTCCATTCCGGAAATTTTCAATACGAATACTTCCATTCCAGAAGTATTCTGTGCGAAAATATCCTTTCTGGAAAAATTGTTGTTCCGGAAATTCCATTCCGGAAATGTTCGTTCTGAAAAGTTTGAAAACAAAATTTTGAAAAACTTTGTTAAATAAACACACAAATGTACTCCCCCTATGAAAAGGAGTTTATTACTGTAATGAGATTTTTCAACAGAAAGTTAATTGAGGAAGATTACCTTACAGTTATCATTCCTAACTTCTGTTTAATATATTCAAATCTATCAGAAGGTAACGATGTTGTGAAAATATCAGCAAGTTGTTCTTGCGTTCCGATAAACTGAAGAATAATGTCTCCTTTAAGTGTGTGATCCCTAAGAAAGTGATGCCTAATATCTATGTGTTTTGCACGGGAGTGATGTGCAGGGTTTTTACTTAGGGCAATGGCACTTGTGTTATCACACAAAATTTGAGTTTTAGTAAAACTTAAGCCATAGTCTGTGAGTGTGTGTTGCATCCACAACACTTGTGCACAACAACTTCCAGCTGCTACATATTCAGCTTCAGCAGTGGAGAGTGCAACAGAATGTTGCTTCTTGCATGACCAAGAAACTAATGAATCTCCTAAGAAATGACAAGTTCCGGATGTACTTTTCCTATCCATTCTACATCCACCAAAGTCAGCATCAGAAAAGCTTTTTAGAACAAAATCATTTCCAGAAGTATAAAATAATCCTAGATCCATGGTTCCCTTAAGGTAGCGAAAAATTCTTTTTACTGTCTTTAAGTGAGATTCCTTAGGATTGGATTGATATCTTGCACATAAGAATACAGAAAACATTAAGTCTGGTCGACTAGCTGTTAAGTAAATTAAACTTCCAATCATACCTCTAAAAGATGTTTGATCTACTGGTTTCCCAGCTTCATCAAGATCTAAAGAGTTTGAGGTACCAATGGGAGTACTTATACTCTTAGTGTTGTCGTAACCATACTTTTTAAGAAGATCTTTAATATACTTATGTTGGGATATGTAGGTTCCTTCTGGTTTTTGAGAAATTTGAAAACCAAGGAAAAATGTTAACTCACCCATCATACTCATTTCAAACTCAGATTTCATTAGACTAGCAAAAGAGTCAGTCAAAGATTGCTGAGTTGAACCAAATATAATGTCATCAACATAAATTTGAACAATCAAAACATTTTTCTTATCTTTCTTTATAAAAAGGTTTGGATCTGCATTTCCCTTAACATAGTTATTTTGAAGCAAAAATCCAGTAAGTCTATCATACCATGCTCGTGGGGCTTGTTTAAGGCCATACAAAGCTTTGGTAAGTCTAAAAACATGATCAGGATGTTTTGTATCTTCAAAGCCAGGAGGTTGTTCAACAAAAACTTCCTCTTGAACATAACCGTTAAGAAAAGCACATTTCACATCCATTTGAAATAGTTTGAAATTAAAGAATGCTGCAAAGGCAAGTAGAATACAGATAGATTCAAGTCTAGCTACTGGAGCATAGGTTTCTTCATAGTCTATTCCTTCTTGCTGATTATAGCCTTTAGCAACAAGTCTAGCTTTATTTCTAACAATGACTCCATTTTCATCACATTTATTTATAAAAACCCATTTTACTCCAATAACAGAAGTTTCCTTAGGTCTTTCAACCAAGGTCCAGACTTTATTCCTTTCGAATTCATTTAGTTCATCTTGCATTGCTTTGATCCAATCATCATCACTTAAAGCTTCATCAGTGCTTTTAGGCTCTAATTGGGAAAGAAATGCTAGATGTTCTACTTCATTTCTTAAGGAACTTCTAGTCCTTACAGGTTGATTTACATCACCAATGATACTATCACTGGGATGATTCTTAAGAAACACCTGATTTGGGTTTTGTAAAACCTGTTCATCAACATAAGGTAGAAAGTCTTATGGGGTAAATGTTTCAGAAGTATCTTCTAGAACAATTTCCTTATCAGAAGGTTCTTCTATCAAAGGATGATAATCAGTTTTTGAAAACACATCCGAGGATATAGGTTGGGTGGTTTTAAAAACAAAAGGATCTGACTCATCAAATTTTACATGTACTGTTTCCTCAACAGTACAAGTATTTTTATTAAAAACTCTATATGCCTTAGAGGTTGTGGAATAACCTAAGAAAATTCCTTCATCAGACTTTGGTGCGAATTTATGTAAGTTATCTTTAGTATTCAAAATGAATACTTTGCAACCAAAAACCTTGAAGTAGGAAAGTCTTGGTTTTCTACCATTCCATAACTCATAAGGAGTTTTATTAAGAAAAGGTCTAATTAAAACTCGATTTATAGTATAACAAGCAGTACTTACAGCTTCAGCCCAGAAATGTCTAGAAATAGAATATTCACTCAACATGGTTCTAGTTATCTCTTGAAGAATTCTATTTCTTCTTTCAACTACACCATTCTGTTGAGGAGTTCTAGGTGCTGAAAAGTTGTGAGTAATACCTTTCTTACTACAAAAAGTTTCAAAATATGAATTTTGAAATTCTCCTCCATGATCACTATGAATAGTTTTCAATGGAAGGTTTTTCTCATTTTTAACTTGGGCTCTAAAACTTTTGAAATAAGAAAAAGCTTCAGATTTACTTGCTAGAAAATAGACCCATGTAAATCTAGTGTAATCATCAACAAGAACAAACACATAGTATTTTCCTCCAATGCTTCCAGTTTGGGTTGGACCAAAAAGATCCATGTGCACTAACTATAATGCATCGGTTGTTGAGACTTCACCGATTGACTTAAAACTAGATTTATGTTGCTTGCCATATTGACAAGGATCACAAACTTTAGAAGAATCAAATCTATGCTCCGGTAGATCCTTAACAAGTTTCTTCTTAGAGAGTTTACATAGGTTCCTAAGATTACAGTGTCCTAATCTTCTATGCCATAACCAAGAGTGATCTTCCATTGCACTTAGGCAAGGTAAATCTTGGCTTCTTAGGTCTTCTAAGTTTAAGGTGTAAACATTCTCTTGCCTATTGGCTGAGAGAATAAATTCTTCCTTGGAATTGTGAACTAAGCATTTATCATTCCTAAAATTCACAAGGTAACCTTCATCACAAAACTGACTTATGCTAATGAGGTTGTGCTTAAGACCTTTAACAAAAAGAACATTTGAAATCAAAGTTTTACCTAAAAGAACAATATTACCAATTCCAACAATCTCTCCCTTAGCATTGTCTCCGAAAGTTACCTTTCCTCCTTTCGTTTTGATAATATTTTCAAAAAAACTTTTGTTACCAGTCATGTGCCGGGAACATCCACTATCCATGTACCAAATATTGTTGCTGGAACTTTCTTTATTTTCCTGAAATTAAGAACAAAGTTAGACTTTCGGAATCCAAACTTGTTTGGATCCGAGATTTCCAGACAATAAAATTTTTGGTATCCACATTTTCTTAGAAAAGTAAGCTTTATGAAAACCTAAGGATTGGGTTTTGTTTAAGGAACAATTTCTTGCCCAGTGACCACCACATTGACATTTAGTGCAAAATGGGGCACTTTGAGGAACAAAATAATTGTTGCTGAAAACAGGTTTTGCTTGGGTATAACCAAATCCGGATTTATTTCTTAAAGGTCGTATTTGAGAATACATCTTATCAAAATTTTCCTTACCATGGGTAAAGTTTGATAAACACTTCTTTAAGGAAAAAATTTCGGACTTGAGTTTTACAACCAAGTTTTTATCCTCAAAATCATTATTTTTTGAACTAGAGTTAAGCTCGAAAACTTTTTTATTAGAAATTACTTTTTCTAATTCTTTAGCATGTTTGTTCTTCTCAGAACTTACTTCCTCAAGATTTTTTGAAATACTTTCAAAATCAGCATTTTTCTTATCAAGATCTTTAGAAAGATCTGATATCTCTTTAGTAAGAATAGAATTCCTAGAATTTGCCTTATCAAGTTTCTTGTTGAGTTTGGAATTCTCAATCTCAAGAAGTTCAGCAAACCTAGAGACTTCTTTATAAGTAGGTAATGTATTTTCCTCATCAGAAGATGATTCTTCATCAGAAGAGTTATAATACTTACTATCATTCGAATTTAAAGAAACATTGGTCAATGATTCAGCATTTCGTACCTTAGCCATAAGACAATGATTTTCAATAGGTAATCTGGCTATAAGACCAAGATTCTTCTGTCCTGAAGATTCATATTCAGAAGATTCATCTGAAGTGTCACCACCACTGGCACTCCAGGTGTCATTAGCTTTCAGAACTTTCTTAGCTTTGGCTTTGTAATACTTCTTCCTGTTCTTTTCTGAATGTCTTTCCTTCCTTTCTTTCTTTCTGAGCATAGGGCAATCAGGTATAATATGTCCAGCTCTTTTACATTCATAACAAGTTACTTCTCCATCTTTCTTATCTTTCTTGTCCTTCTTCTTATACTTGGATTGAAAGTTTCTTTGCCCAGCTATCTTGTTCATCCTTCGAGCAAGATTGGCTAATTCATTTTCTGAAACTTCACTTTCACTAGATTCGGATTGGAAAATGACTTTCTTAGATTTGGATCTGGTTACTCTCTCAGGAGTCTTAGCTTTCATCTGATTCGAAGTTGTAGTAAAAGCAACTGTTCCATTTCCATTCTTCTTCTTAATGTTGTCAGCATCTCTCTTCATTCTGGTCTCATGTTGTAGAAGAGTTCCAAATAACTCATCAAGAGTAATTTGAGTGACCTTCCTGTTCTCATCTATAGCTGTTCTCTTGGATTCCCACTCATTGGGCATAATATCAATTATCTTGTCCACAAGAGCTTCATCATCTAAACCTTTCTCTCCCATAGATTGTAGACTGTTGACGATAGTCATAAATCTTTGTTGAACTTTACAAATAGGTTCTCCATAAGGAAAACTGAAGCCAGGATATTCAGCTCTAAGCATAGCTCTTCTAGTCTCAATCACCTTAGAAGTCCCAAAGTGTGTAACCTCTAGCTTCTTCCATATACAGTTAGCTGCTTCACAAGAAGAAATTTGGCTATATATATTTCTAGTCATTGAACATAATAAAGTATTTCGTACCTTATAATTGAGTTGATATTCTTGTTTTTCCTGGTTAGTAAAGGTTCTGACTTCCTTGTCAGGAATTTTATAGTCACCAGTAAGCATGACAAAGTTTTCTACTCCAGTATTGATAACAAAATTCTTCATACGATCTCTCCAATATTCATAATCATTACCATCAAAGATAGGTGGCCTTGTAGGATTCAAATTGTCAATAGATCCAACATTCATTCCTGCCATACTAAAAATAACTTTTCACACAAACTAGTTAGTAGCAAAAGTTCGTAATCAAAAAGTTCGGAATGAGAAAAGTTCGGAATGGATAATCCGGAATGACAAAGTTCGGAATAAAAAAGTGAGCAAGAAAAACTTGTATGTGAGTACAAGTATTTCAGTAACCTTGGCTCTGATACCAAATGTAAGAATGGTATAGAGTAAGAGGTTTCCAACCTCTGATACCAATTGTAGGATCGAAATATGATATGAGATGCTCAATATACAAGAGGGGGGTGAATTGTATACTTTAAAAATTCCTTTGGAACCTTTAAAGTTAGTTATGAACAACTAAAGATTCCTTAAGAAAAGGAAAGGACTAAGTTTAACAAAGTTAAACTAAGTAGATTCACAACACCTCTAACACCGAACTAAACTTGGAAAGATATTCCAAAAGTAGGTTCCGGAAATATGGTTCCGGAAATTGAAACTTAACAAAAGTTACAATATGAGATTCTACCTTAAAGCGTATAGAATCTAAATGAAACAGAGTAAGTAAGGAAGTATAAGAAAGTTATACTTTCCTTAAGATACAAATTGCAGCGGAATAAAGACAAGTAGTAAAACTACTAGTAACAAGATAATAGTCTTTTAACCCAAAGAGAAGGGTATCCAACAACCTTGGATAAAGGTCCCTTGATTTATACTTTCAAGAAAGTCTGTCTTACCCACACCAGGGTAAGCCCTCGATACGAAGATCGGAGTCTCTGTCTTGCTATCCCCGCAAGCCCTCAACTTCAAGGTAGTTGGCAACCTCTGTCTTCCTCAGCAAGGAAGTCCTCGATCTTTAAGGTAGTCGGCAACCTCTGTCTTTCTCAGCAAGAAAGCCCTCGATCTTTAAGGTAGTCGGCACCTCTGTCTTCCTATCCCCGGAAGCCCTCGAATGTAATCACCAACATTTGGAGTCGCACGAAGCTTTGAGAGTTAATAAGAGACTCTCTCTCTAGAAATCACTTCAACAGCATGTAAGCACTTTTTCAGCAATCAGCTATCAGCCATTCATCAGCAGCGAGCTCTTTCAAATGAGCTCCTATTTATAGGTAAGGTCGGCTCCTTCTCCAACGGTCATATTTCCCTTAAAGTTCGGAGGGACCTGTACACGTGTCACTTAGACAACGGTTAGTTTATAACAAAATGGACGACATCGTTTTATAACAAAACAAGTGTAACAGAAAGTACGACATCGTTTTAAACTCTAACATAAAAGTTCGGAATAGAAATATCGGAGTGAAAGTTCGGAGTGAATAAATTCAGAGTGTATAAAACAATGATAATCAGATTCTGTTTAATAGGTGAATTCGGAATAGGAATTCGGAATAGGAATTCGGAATAGGAATTCGTCATCAGAAATCGTAATGAGAATTCATCATTAGAATTCGTAATGAGGATTCGTCATCAGAATTCGTAATGAGAATTCATCATTAGAATTCGTAATGAGAATTTTTCATCAGAATTCGTAATGAGAATTCGTCATCAGAATTCGTAATCAGAATTCGTCATCAGAATTCGTAATGAGAATTCGGAATGAGATTTCTTCATTAGAATTCGTAATGAGAATTCTTCATTGGAATTCGTAATGAGAATTCTTCTTCCGAATTCGTAACCTGAATCTGGAATAGAACTAAGTCAGAATTCATATCCGGAATTCGGAATGAAACTTCCTTATAGTTCTTGTCCATGACCGAATCCTAAAAACAGAATGCTTTTATATCAAAGTTTTTATGACTCCGAGAAAGTGAATCCGAATTTCATACTTAAGAAAAAATATTAATGAAAATATGATAAGGATAAATTTTTCTTATAAAAGCGATTTTCCTTAAGAAAGAATTTTTCCTTATAAAAGCGATTTTCCTTAAGAAAGCATTTTTCCTTACAAAAGCGATTTTCCTTAAAAAAGCATTTTTCCTTTCAAAAGCGATTTTCCTTAAAGATAAGGTGTTTGTGATTTTCAAAACAAGAAGGAATGGAAAAGTCATAAGGAAAACCTTATTGACTCAACACTATCTTGATTTAAAAAAGAATAAACAAAATTTTTTCCCATATTTTTGGGAACCCATATATTCTTTTAAAATCTTCTAACATTGGGTGAACATAATAAGACAATTTTTAATATCCTTAATAGTGGAATCTTTTTTGTCTAAATTTGGTTTCTAATTTGATTTCAAGGATACATAATCCCTTTTTATGGATTTAATCCTTCTCAAAAATTACTTGATTATTTTTCATTTTATGCTATTTAAATTTTATATTACATTTATGAAATCCATCCTCATGTTGGTCTCTACAATATTCCAGATCATTATTTTTTAAATGACTTAAATAATAAGAATTTTTATAATTGAACACATAACCTTGATCAATTTGTGTCATGAGACATTTTTCACCAACATAACATGATTTTGTTTTGTAGAAGGATTCATCACAAGCACTCTATAAAAAAAATGAATGTTTGTCTTATTTACATCATTCATTTAGTCTTATTTCTGAATATGGGGAACACTAGTTTAATGTGTATTTTATTATTTTATTCATAGAAAGTTACATCCTCTTATCTATTTTAATTATCATTTTTGGCATATTGAAAATATTTCTTTTAACTCGCGAATTTATTCATATTCTTGTGAAAGTGATCAATCCAGGAATCACTAAAGGAATGTTTCTAATAAATTTTCTTAAATGAAATCATATTATTTTACTTATCTTCCTTGGATTCTGTAAAATATTTTTCGGCTCTCCACTTCATGGTAGTATCATATGTCAAGAGTGACCCAATGATTTATTATACAAAAATTTTCATGACATGATATTAATCTTAAAATTCAATTATTTTTGGAAACCATTAACTTAGAAATACCACGAGTATCATATTTATATGATTTTTAGTAGTAATCAAATCAAAAATATATTTTCAACCTTTCAAAATGGTAGAAAATTTAGTAAAAATATATGTAATATATTTATTTTTACAAAAAACAATATATTTTTGGAATAACAAGTAAAGTAGAGTTTTCTTGATATTTTTAGTACCCTAATATGTGACTTAATGATGTTTATAAATTTCATGTGTAGTTTTTAATGTAAAAAAGAAAATAAAATATATTCTAACCCAGAATAATATCTATAAATATGAATGAAATTTTTTAAAATGGGGTCATCAATGATTTTAAAAAATGTAGACATGTGTGATTTCCAATAATTATAATCTGAGACATAAATTAATAGAGATATACCTATTTAATTCCAATTTGAACATCCATGGGTGATACAAGATGTTTCCATCGTTTATAATGATTCTTTATAATCAGTTATGGCCTAGAAACCAAGTATATCTCTGATATAATTTTTTTTCCAAGTAGAATGATTTTGTTACCAATTTTTTATCTAAGAACGATTGAAACAAGGTTATGAATATCCTTTTAAAACATCATATAAATAAAATGATAAAATTTAGTGATAAATAAATTAATATATATTGTTCAGAAAAATAAAACAAATGAAAATACAGGGTGATAAAAGAGTTCAATAAGTAATCAATTTGAGTGTCTATGTATCCTCCCTATAAGGGATTGAGGGATTAGTTATCACTTATATTTAAATTTAGAAAATTACCTTAAATAACTTTTATTTTTAATTGGTTGTAGTATGAAAAATAATATAAGGTAAAAAACTTTCTATTTACTAGTTATATAATGAAAAAAATACCCACTTTAGTGGTAGTAAGAACCCAATAAGAATAAGAATAATGAGTAGATTTTTCACACAAAAAAACATTAAAATACAATCTAAATTATTATATTAATAATTAAATGAAAAATAAAGATAATGATAGAGAAATAATTTACAGACCAAATAATTACAAAAAATAATCATATATAGCTCTTGTGAAGGAAAAATAGTAACTAGTGGTGTCTAAGACTTCTGGGTGGTGTATAACAATCTTCTATAGGTACATTGATAAATTTTGATGCTTTTGGAGTCTACAAGATCCTTTATGTGGTGAGATATTATGTATAGGATAACCTATAATAAATAGGTTTATTTTTTAAAGAGTTCCACCATTTAGACTCTATGAATCATTGGTTTACCAGGGAGCTCTTCTACACTTACCAGCCACCTAATGAGAATGAAGAGTTTATAGGATCTATTGTATAGCACACTAGATGGCTTATGGTTCCCCTTTTGCAAGAGAGTGAGGATAAATAGTGTGTAGGTGGTAGTATCTTGCACAATGTGTGACCAATGATTTTCCTTTGGATGGCCAATGGTACATCCTATTGAGGTATCTCAAAATGGACCTCTAATCATGTATTGAACTAATCTATTGATTTGTTGAATTACTAAATTTATATAAAAAATAAATAGTCAAAATATAATCAAATGAAATGGTTAGAATAAAAATTTTATTTCTTGATCCTTGAAATATCTAAGATGGAGAGATGCACTACTGGAAAAAAGGCCTATACCCACGGTTCAAAACCGTGGGTATAGCCCCCAAAACCGTGGGTATAGGCTATACCCACGGTTTTGGGAACCGTGGGCTGGAACGCCGTCGGTATAGGTCCCCAGCCTATACCCACGGTTTTCCAAAACCGTGGGTATAGGTGTTCTGCCACCGTGTCAACAAAACATTCCCAATTGCCACAGTGTTAATGGCTTTTACCCACGGTTTCAAAACCGTGGGTATAGATCCTAAAATAAAGCCGCAGGCGGGTTTCGATCCCATGACCTCCTCGCTGCAAAGTACCGCGTCTACCACTACCCTACTATCAATTATGTGTATATATATATATATATATATTTAGTTAAATATAGTTATATAAACCGTGGGTATAGAGGGAAGAACCGTAGGTATAGGACTCCCGCAAAAAAAAAATCTTTCCCGCGGAAAAAAAAAATTTCCCGTGCACACATGGGAAACCTATACCCACGGTTTTTCAAAACCGTGGGTATAGGGTTTTTATCCTATACCTATCCCCACGGTTCTCCTCAAAACCGTGGGGATAGGTACCCCTATACCCACGGTTCTTGAAAACCGTTGGTATAGGTCAATTTTCAAGACCTATCCCCACGGTTTTGGAAAACCGTGGGGATAGACCCCCCTATGCCCACGGTTTTTGAAAACCATGGGTATAGGTCTTGAAAATTGACCTATACCCACGGTTTTCCAAAACCTTGGATATAGGGGGTACCTATCCCCACAGTTTTAAGGAAAACCGTGGGGATAGGTCCATTTTCCAGTAGTGATGCATAATAGTTTTTATTTTGTATTTTCATTATTTTTTATTAAGAAATTTAAATATAATCCTTTTAATTTATTTTTTAATGTATAAAAGTCTTTTATAATTTTATTTATGTTATTTCCTTGTGGAATTTTATTTTTAAATCTAATTTAATATTTTTCTTCATTTGGAACACTGCATGTTTCTCATATTCATATTAACATGACAACACTTTATTACTTTGAAAAAGTGGCCGGTTGTCTATGGAAATAAAAATATTTTCTAAAAATATTATTTATAATTTATTTTTAATTGTCATTACCTCATTATTTTGTATACTCTCTATTTTTAGATTTATGTAACTTTTACTATGTAATAGAGTTTTTTTCTATCACAAACATTAAAATAATGGTATTATTAATAGGTTGCATATATCATTGAGGAAGGTGTAGGATATTTTATAAATAACAATATAAAAGTTGGTTCTTCTATTGATATGTTTAATTTTTTTTAAATTCCTAATTATATGATAATGCTTCTTTACTAGTTTCACATAGTCAGTTTTCATCTAATGTAATATCTTTTGGGAATATATTTTTTATTTTATTTAAAATTACAACCCCATTTCTTAGATTTTAAAATCCCTAAAGAATAATGTATTAATATATACCATTTTATTTAAATAATTAAAGGGGAACCAATTAAATATAGGATTAATATAAACACCAGGAATTATTTTTAAGAGGATATTTCAATAGTTTGTTTTATACTAATAATTATTTATTAATTTCTCAGATTAATTGATTATTTTTTGTTTAGACCATGTTTTCTCCGAATTTCATAATACCCCATCATATTTTTTTGGCTTTCAGATATTTTATAGGAAAATACCTTCCTTTTTTCTCTATGATTGTAAATTTCTATAAAATCTTGAGTCACATTCCATATTCGAAATTTTATAATAATTGAAAAGTTAAATGTGACATTATGTGGTTGTATGGTTATTTTTACTGAATATAATACAATGTATGTTATCTTTATTCAATTTTATATATACCATTTCATGGTTTTGATAATTTTCTTAAATTACAAATTTAAAATATAATTTCACACCCTGTAATAGAAGTAAAAATACTATAAATTTGATTTATATTTGATATTTTATCTTCTAAAAATTAATTTTTTTTGAGTATGGACATGATAATACTAAATAACTCCATATATTTTTCCATTAAATAAAATTTAATTAATTAATAATAATATTATTGTGTTAAATAATTCATATGTAATGTTCATGTTATTTTTTATTTATTTTCTTGTATAATTGAATTTTAAAATAATTTTATTAAAATTAATGATTATAATCTTATATAAAATTGTTTATATTTTTAAGAATATTAATTTCTTTTATAATAAAAATAATGTTCAATTGTTACTTATATTAGTTCCATTAAACTATATTTTTTTAAAATTTGAATTAATATCAATAAATTACATAATATTTTTTAATTGAAATTTTAATATTTTGATAATTATATTTTTTCAATTATAATAAATATCCCATTAAAGAGGGGGTGATTCATTTTGATTTTATAAATTGGGTGATTTTTCATTGACACTATTATTTAATGAGGTTGTTTTGGAATCCAGATGAGGATATTGGATTCAATATCATTGGCATTTCATGAACAATTTATCTTCATTTTAATAATATAATTCTTTATAAATATTTCGATACAATCCCAAGAAATGTTAATTATAAATTCATTATAAAAATAAATGATCTTGGGAGAGGCATCCTCTGAACAATTTCACAAAATTTCAGTTTGAAATTTTCATTTATAATGTTAATTTTTCAAATCTTCATACATTTATTATTTTGTTTGAATTTGTTGTTTTATTTATGATTTTTATAATTCCTTTGAATATTTTTATATTCTTGATTTTATTTTTTTATACCTCTTATAGTATTTTATTACATTTATTATTATTTATGTATAATCTAGGTCAATACTTTTCATTAGTTAATTGGATATTTTGATGTTATTTTATAGGTTTTCAGTGTTAATAGAAATATATATGATTATTAGGTGCTTCCAATAAATATTATCTTTAATATTATGATTTTGGGTATTCTATTAAATAATTTTTCTTAAATTTAGAATTTTGATTTTTCTTTTGTTATAAACATATGTTATGTTATAATGGTTTCTAGGGAAAATAAATAATATTGATTTATTTTCTATTTCCCTAAATCGATATGAAATATATGATTAAAGCATTTATTCATTGGAAATTATATATAGATTAATTTATTTTGTGTTTCATTTTCTCATTATTTCATTTTCACAATGATTTATTTTTTGGTCTAATGATTAATAATTTTTAAAGTGTATTCCTTTTATATTTATATATAATTATGAATTTATATGAATGTTATATTAAAATTTATATATATAAATTAAAAAAATAAGAATTCAAAGGTAACATTGATTTTATTTTGTGGAGATTTGTTTTTTAATGTGAAACTGTATTTGTTTTATTTTTTCTACATTAATTTTTTAGTGTTTGGATATTTTTTTTATTAAATTTGAAGAATTTAATTTTTTTGTTATTTAATGTTGGATTTAATTTTTAAGACTGTTTTTAAGGTTTCAATATTTTTTTCATCTATCCAAACAAATTTTTCTGTTTTTATATATCCTTGGTTGGATTGTTTACTTAATCATGCTTTATTCTAAATGAGGAATTCACAATATCAAACCCTTATATTTATATTTTATTTATTTCATTAATTATTTTCATTTATTTTATGAAAAAATTATTTTCAACACAAAAAACATAGAATATATAAATTAAATGTCTTAACAATATGGATTTCACCCACCGTGACTATCCCTTTTCAATGCACAGGTATAATATAATTTAGATATAAAGTGATATTACTATTTTTGGATGACATTCAGTTAACTAGGTGAAATATAATTATGGTTTTCCCATTACCATCCCTGATGATCTGCTGGAAAAATTATCGGTACCAATGGATTTTACCCATGGTTTGGTTGAACTATTGGTATAGACTCGTGCCAATATTTATCTATAATTTTTGGTATATGTTAGAACATTATTTATGAATCTTCTTGTATAAATTTAAAAAATACCTTTGAATGTATAATTAATTTTATTCAAACACACATACATATATTTATACACAAAATGGTTATCTATTTTTAGTTAAGTCATTGAATAATAACTAAGATGTCCTAGATTCAAAATCCATCTCTTTGATTTTTATACAATACCCATATCAATATATTTTTATCCAATTATTCATAAAAACCTTGGTATAAGTTATACCAATGGTTTGAGAGACAATACCAATACATCCAAACTATTCCAATAGCCTCTATTTCTAATATCAGACGAAAATTTTATATTGAAAAAATATAAGTAAATGTGATTACTAACTACCAAAGCACCAAATATAAAGAATCCATCATTTTTAACACCTAAACTGAAATAATATGTGAAACCAAAAAATATTTTATATATTTGATCATGGTACCTTTGTTTGTGATTTGACTCTAAAAAAATAATATCATTATTAATGTAAATATTAATTTTATTTAATTTTTTGAGGAAGGTCCGTTCATGAATCCATAAAAAGATTCATCATTAATCCATTATAATTATAGAAACACTTGAGGATTCATATTGATGATTTCAAAACACTATAAATTTTCCATAATATGAGTATATTTAAAAATTGGAATATTTTACAACCTAATCACCACAAAAATCCAAATTACTCACACACTCACCAAAAAACCACATAATAAGAAATTTAGATACAGAATGAAACATGAAAAATTAATGTGGAAAAATAAGATTACTTATTATTGACTTTAATCGTATATCTATAGGAGAACATAGTAAAATATAATATTATTGCAATATAAAAGGATTAAGAAAATATTGAAATTACCAATGTTATACAAAGTTTCATCATTCTTAGTAACTTGAATAACCTATATTTTATAAAGGTTCTCAGCTAGTGGAATAGGTTGGACCGCCATCCAAAATTTACAGTCAACCCACCAATGATATTGGTTGAACACTAATTTCAGTTAACTAATTCTTCCACAACTGATGCATCTAGTAAAAATCCAATATGATTCCCTAGCAACCACAATAAAATTTTATGAACTTTTAGTTATCATACCCACTTGCTAAATACATATTCCCATACACCTTCATAATTTCAACAAGTTTTTCTAGAGTTACTCATTTTTTTTAAAATGATTTTATTAAATTAAAGAAGTCTTCAAAATCTATATTATATTATACATAAAGCCTTATTTATAGATATTATTGACATCTTTAACAGCTAATTTTTTAATATGGGTTTTAGGAAAAAAATTGGGAAAAGGGGTTAGGGATCCGATATTTTTAAAATTGGGTATGGGATGCGTGAACGTCGTTCACGCATCCTTCTGTGGCGAAGGACGCATTAACGGGGTTCACACATCTCACAGAGAACTCAAATCCTCCACAAAATGTATAACTATTATTTATAAACTAATACACATAATGTAAAAAGTACGAAATACTAATAAATATCAATTAAATAATAGAAAATATTGAAATAATGTTAATAATTATTATTAAATATTCCTAAATAATAGATATTCATTAAATAATTATTAATAGAATGGATTGAGTATTGTCTAACATATATTGTAGTTAAACATCTATTTCTGTAAAGATCCTCATATGGTTCCATTTGTATTCTAAAGTGGAAACTTAATTTTTATACTTTCTAATACTCGTTTTGCATTGTTTTTATTATCAAATATTGCTATATTTTTGAACAAATGGGTTACATGAAAAACATCTAGTGATTGTGATGAGTGAACCATGATCAAATCATCACTATGCTATGTTCTTTGAGTTTCATTTCTAGATCCAAGAGTAATATTTTTTAAGGCATGTGATCTCTAAAAAATATCATTTTATCTAAATAAGGTGGAATAACTGATGTCATGGACATGACCTAATTTTTGAGATGCATACTCAATAATCTCACTCTTTAGATTGCGTACTAGTAGAAATTGTTTCCTTTTATAAAGTATGAATATGTATCTTCTCAAAATTGTCCAAATGAACTTCTAATTCATATTGTAGTTTTCAATGTTGTCCATAAACAACCGTACATGTGATATCATTCTAAAAGTGTATCAATTATTAACCAAGGGTAGAAAATCAAAATTATCAATGAAATGCTAAATCCTGCACATACTTCACCAAATATATTAAAAAGTTCAACTGAAAAGATAAATCTCCCCTTTTCATCCTATCTTTACATAAATCAAGCTCTCCCCCTTAATTGAAATGAGAAATATAATTAAGAGCAATGGATAAAGTGTGATTGGAATACCGTAAGTTTCAACTTCTTGAGATGATATGAATTTTAAGATTTCTCATGAAATAATCCTTGGATTTTAGCTCAAACTTATTCTTGGGAATAGTTTCTTTCCCAGTTTTCTTGACTTCATTGTTTTGGAAATTCCCAATGGATGATTTTCCAACTATTGTTCCATTATTCTACACTTGTTGTAGCCTTTTATTCTTATCAACTTATGCATTCTGCATGGTTGGACTAAACCACCACTCATCATAACTGTGACCACTTCTATTGCAATTCGAAATAATTAATATAATTAATATTTATCATTTAATTTAATTATATTATTTATTATAAATATATATATACATTGGTAGATAATTTGATATTAGTAAGAAAATTATTAAAAATATAATATAAGCCTAGATAATAGTAATACACATACAAAATGTATCATAAATCAAATGTCAACCTAATCTACACATCCGGCATGGATGATCCTCTATCCCACAGTCCGGCGTATACTGGATGCATCTACGCCGTGTCTGTCTATGTCTGTGCTCTGGCATATGCTACGCATCCTAATCGAAAGCCACCTCCACATCCTCCTATGTGAGATACGGTGGATGTACAGTCTCACCGCCTGTACCCTGGCCTGTATCTAAGGATAGTGGAAGCTGGCTGGAACTCTCACCAATATAGGATGTACATGGCTGCTCTGCTGCAGATGACTGCAATAAAACATTGAACTTAATACAGTCAGTGTCTGTAAGTACCTGTGGATGTTCCTGGGAAGCTGGAGGAGCATCTGACTGATCATGCCGAACACCCTCCTCAAGTGGAACAACATCATGTGGCTGAGCAAGCTGAGAGGCCTCCTCCTGTGGAACAACAACATCCATAACAGTGTCGTCACCCCAGGTACATCTATGTGAGGCTTAGCAGGCTCTGCGGCCTCCGCAGTAGGCTCCGCGGCTTCCGCAACAGGTGGTGGATCAAAGAAAATGCAAAGATAAATCTCGTCCATCGATGGTAGCATCTGTCGTACAAGGCTATGAAAATATTCTGGGTCAAAGGAATCTCTCTCCACTGGATCAGACATATGAAGTAGATGACAAATACGAGCATCCTGTGAAAACAAATTCTGTTGATAACCAATTTGAATAAAAAATAAGTTGAACAGTTAAAGGAAGAATGGATTCCAAGTAATGGAAGCCCCGTCTGTGTCGTGTCAGAAATCAGACAAGAAACCTGATGTACCAGCCTGCATAATCCATCTGATCCATCAAATGAAAACGTATTTTCCCTACCCCTCGCAACTGGGACTCCCATCGTCTGTCCCATAACGCAACATATTTGGCCTGGTAGCTCCTCCAATCAAAATCTCTCTTCCCAGACATCTTCAGGGAATGAAATGAATCCAACTGACTGGGCGGGTCAGGAACTGGCTGAAGGAATCCAAACTGTCTCATAACCCTATCCATCTGATGCCACTTGACTATATGAAAATGAATCATTGGAACCATGCAAGAGCCGATATCAAGCATCACTGTACAGTGTGGGGGTAGACTCAGAAGGATATCATCTGTATATGGCATCCATGTAATCTGAAAGAAAAAATTAATAATTAATTAATAAATGAATAGATTTACATTAAAGAGTAAAGATTTAACAATATAAATAATAATCACTTACATCGTCTGGTCGAATGCTGTCTAACATAAGTCTGTAGGAGTGAACATCATGTCTGGGAGAATCTGAATGTTGATGTGCCTGACTCCACCTGTAGATAACATTTTTTTTACATTTCATAACATAATTTTATACATATAAGTTATATATTATACGGAATTAATAACATACCAACGTCCACGTGGAGCCTCTTCTACAATATCTATGGGTAATGGAACACGGGCATGTGGATCTAAACGAGGTATGTGCTCCCATACCCACATCTATAGAAGAATCATGCATCCTGTGATCAGCATCTTATCGATGTGACATGCGCTGCATAGGGATCTGTATGTATATTCTAGGCATGCAGACCCCCAAATATATCGGCCTGCCTGGTCCAAATCCTCCAAAAAAGATAGATACATCATGTGCACAAAAGTAGTATAGTGGTCAACAAAAATCGTGCCATCGATCTGCCTCAAAATATATGCATGTGCAAATCGCAGAATGGTGACGTCATCATCATCATCTGGTAAATGTGTGAAGTGCTGGTCTAACTAAGGCATCAACAATCTACCACCGACGATGGTCCTACCATCATCCTGGACCTCTATGCCCAGAAGTCTATGAACAAGCTCAGGAAAAGCTGATGGAACTCGGCCTGTCAAAGCATGTCCGTCGATAGGGAGGCCCAACATAATGGCCACATCCTGCAACGTAATATTCATCTCCCCCTCACTAAAATGGAAGGTATGCGACTCTGGTCTCCATATCTCTACAATTGCAGTAATGAGGTGATGATCAAGAAATGTGAAGTCGCACATCGCTAATCCATAGAATCCAGTCCGACGAAGATGTGGGATGATAGAAGGAGGTGGTGCAGTATGATGGAAATGGTGAGATCTACGTACACTCAAGGGAGCCACAGGAAGTCCCTCTAAAAGCAGTTGTAATACAGGAGTAGCCTGAGATGTAAGCAATGGAAAACCTACATTCTGCACACATGTTATCATCATTACTTATTAATAGTGGAAGCATGATATATTCATTTTCATTTGGTGTCACAATCAACATTATCCTAGTCTCACAATCAACATTAGTTGATGATGGTCAGACACTCAGATTCCATTACTAAAACTAGACATCTTATAAGAAAACCAGAATTTAAAAGTGAAAAATTAATTATTTCTTCTTTTTTGTGAAATTATGTTTGGTAATTTATCCATTATCCATTAAATAACCATTAACATTATTACACATTAAAAATTAACAGGAAAAAAAATCCACAGTGAAACTAGGCCCTCAAAACAAGTCTTTCAACCTTCTCATGAAAATGATCATTGATGACTCCAAAATAAGGCACTTGAACACCTCCAGAAAAAGTACAACTCGTGCTCTAGAAATTTATATTTATCACAAAAATGGAGCAAGTACATAGACTCGATCATGGATGATGAGATGTGGAACTTTGTCCTGCCACTTGGGGACATCTCTTATGAGTATGTCCTTCTGCGTGACAGATACTGCGTCGTATTCTCCCTCCCCGTTGCCAAGGCCAATCCATCTCATTTCTGATGCGAGTTGACTTCGGTCTTCCTCAGGGCCACAACCTGGTAGCATGAAGCCAATAATTTTAAAAATGTCAGACATTGAAAAAATTATAAATGAATCCAAAACCAACATATGAAAACCTAGAAATATCAGGGACGATGGTCGGTTGATCAGCAGGCAATGTGATAGAATAGAAGTCACCAACAGGCATCCAAGCAGCACTATAACAGTTAACCAAAGTGCTCATGTCATACACCGGGTCAACATATGGCTCCCTTGATATATTTACCAAAGTGCGAGCTGCAATAACATGTACACATGGATATCTGAATGCCTGAAAGCAGCCGCAATCACAGTACATGTTGTCCAACATCACGACAAACACTCCACCATTAGTGCATATACCCTGGTCATAGCACTGTCTTACCCGAAAACTTCTCTTTTCCCTGTAAAAGGCTATAACATTCCATCATGAAGCCTCATTCTATATCTGGTAAATATCATTTTGAAAATGCTGAGTAAAAAGCATTCCATTTTCCATCCCTTGGTATGCCTTTTGGGACCGGTCAGCAAAGTAGTGAACACATCTAAAAAATGTATCTTGCACTAACCCTGTGATTGGGAGTTTACGCAAAACCTTGAGGACCCCATTTAAGCACTCCACTATATTAGTGGTCATATTCCCATATCTCATGCCAACATCGTATGTTAATGACCATTTTTCCTTCGAAATTTATACCATATATTCATATACCTCCTCATTAGATGTTTGGATCTCTTCAAGACGTCGATCAAACCATTCTTGTTGGGGTTCATATACTTAAAGAATAACATAATAATTTATTAAAATAGATATTAAATTTTGTTAAAAAAAGCAAGTTTAGAAAACCATATCCAATTTGAGGATCGCCTCCTTTATGGCCTCATCTATAAACTGTCTATGCACATTACTTTCAATATGTCTAATGCAATAATGGTGATAAGCATTCGGCTCAGTCCAATAAAGCCCATCACTACTCACAGCCTCAATAATCGCTCGATGACGATCCGATATCAGACACACACCCTGTTTTTGCGTGACATGAACACGTACACATGCCAAGAACCAGCTCCAGTATTCAAAATTTTCTTTTTCAACAACAGCAAAAGCAAGTGGAAGAGGAGCGCGATTACCATCTTGTGTGGCAGCAATGAGTACAACACCTGTATACTTTCCATAAAGGAATGTACCATCTACCTGAATAAATTTTTTACAATATGGAAATGCAACAATGCACGGTCTGAATTACCAAAGAATCCTATTAAAATTCACCTTTGACCGATCAACTCGATGATTTTGGGATACATACTCAACACTGTCCAATTATTAAACAATCTGATTATTGAGAGACAACAATTCCATAAGGTGTGGAAACATCGCATAAGACTCATCCCAATCACCATACACCTTTACAATGGCTTTCTATTTTACATTCCAAGCATTGTTGTATGATACCTTATAGTTATACAACTATTGAATTCTTTCCTGAACAAGGGCAACATGAAGATCCTTACTTTTTCGTATCATCTCACAAATAACAGCAGATATAAACTCTGCATCAAGGGAAGATTTATCTTGTGCCATGTTGGGATGCAAACAAGTGTGTGGGCCTTCTAATTTGGTTATCTTCCAACATCCATAATATTTATCAAATAGTTCTCTTAATCGAAATATACATTCTGACCCATATTTTTCACAACGAATTAGATATTTGGTCTTCTTTGACTCATAAACCACAAATGTGAAATGTCACTCAATGTGGTATTGCTTTATCGCATTTTTCATGACCTGTTTACTTTCAAACTCCTGGCCAACATATGTGGAATTATCATTTGATGCAAGCCTATTCATTATAATTCCAGGGAATTCAGAAGCTTGTGTAATGACATCCCACTCAAAATGTTGTTCACGAGACATTCCTATAACTAAGGAACTCAAAGATGAAGGCTGATTACCACTAACTGGTTGATGTAGTGGATATATGTCTCTCAAAGAAACCTCACAAGGTTCATTCCCAACCACATCATCTCCTGCTCACTCTCCAGATTCTTCTTCCTCAGATAAACATTCATGCACTATATCAACACAGAAAGGGATGTCATCTACATTTCCTTCCAAATTATGATGATCTTCCTCATTACATTCTTCCACAGAAGTCATATGAGAAGGAGGCAATAAATAAGACTGTTGTGAAGGACCTACTTCTATATAGGTAACAAAGCATGGTTCTGTAGTAATCAATTTCACCACATCAATATCAGAAATGACAATAAATAATTCCATCAAACCATTAATACACTGTTGTCTGAATAACTGAGAATCCTCCATCCAATACTCATCATCGAATATAGGGTAGTCGTTGTTCCACAGACGCTCAGGATATTGAAGATGTCGGTATCTAATTGAAGGGATTGTGTGTCCTGCACTCAGTTTTAACCGACTATGAATCTTATTACGAACTGCATCCAATGTCATACAACCATGGAGATTTTCCACTTTGACAGGTGGCACACTATAGATAAAACCCTGCTGGGTACAAATTACCTCACCATTGAAATATATTTGATCAGACATAATTACCAATAAAAAAATAATTTAAAAAATATTATACCCTACATTAAAATTTTAAATTATTTAATTTGGTTTTGAATAATTGATTATCTTGAGAATTTTTTATGTATTGATTTATCACTGTTAAGGTATAGTGATTGTGATTGTAGCACAAAAGAAAATTTAATATAATGTTTAATAAAGTTTAATTACTTATGAATATATAATCATGACTTGATCTTGAGACTTACGATTAGTTTAACATTATCTGATAAACTAACCATAGCCTATATGGGTAAACTCCTGTCTCTATTATCAAATATTACAACAACCACCAATCTCTTTTCAAACAGAAATGCCTCCTCTCGAATGAGTTCTCGAATTCCTTTTCGTCGACAGCTCTTCAGGGGTGCCTCTTCGTCGACACCTCTTTGGGGAATATGTCTTTTAATTACAAATTTACTCACATGCATGTGAGGGGGTCTAGGGGTATGAAATACATAAATTATTTTAAGCGGACATGCAGGTCCTTACACTTACTAAGAGATGACTCGCATGTTATCAATGCGGAAAAAATGCATTTATTAAAAATTGAATAACAACATACACGAAATAAAACATGTAATTTTAATGACGCATGGTCAGTCATCACTGATACCGTGTTTTTTGGTATATTTATTATATTATCCGTATTATATAAAACCTATATTAAATACTACACCTATTTTACAAAAATTTAACTTCATGTGTATATATATATATATATTTATTAATAACATTTAATAAATTTTATTATAACTGATCTAATTGATATTTACATAATAAACACTTTTGTTATTTTAAGTTTTATGAAATTGTAATGTTTTTTGGGCATTATTCTACTTTTCAAAATATAAATAAATATATTTTATACTTTATTGATTAAAAATATTATTACTAGTAAATAAAAGTAATTTAATTTACATTTACATCAAAACCATCCATTAAAATAAATTTCTCTAACATAAATTACTTTTCCTAAACATTAAAAATTTTAGACATAACATAAAACATTCAATATTCAGACAACAGACATTCAAAAAATTAAATCATACAAATATTCAACATCAAGAAAATTAAATCATACAAAACATTTCATGAATACCATATGCAATAAATAAATCATACACACAATTAAACATACAACTGAAATAAATAAACTCAATTAAACAATTAAATTATTAAATAGAAATCTTACCTCAATAAAAGCAGCAAATATTTGTTGAGAAATAATTTCTGCAGAACATCGCAACAAAAACCAGAGGATATCAATGGGTTTGGGGGGGGGACCCCTCCTTTTATAGAAAATCTCAGTCGGATGCGTGAACGCCATTCACGCATCCTTTAGCTAGTCCGTGAAGGAGGCGTGAACGACGTTCACGCATCCCGGACCCAATTTTAAAAATATCTAAGCCCTAACCCCTTTTCCCAAATTTTTTTTTCCTAAAACCCATATTAAAAAATAACTCTCATATAACACTTAGGACAAAATAATACTTATCCCTTATGTATAAAACGTTATCTATAAACTTTCATTCACCTAAATACTACAGAGGAACTATGGTGCATCATAAATTTTTATACTAAAACTATAGTCAACATATTAAATGGATTTTTCATCCAATAAATATTTAAATGATATAAAGGTTTTTAATCTAGAATATTTTTTGTTAAATAATTTTTTAGTTTAATGAGTTTCATTCACCAATGAAATACAATGTTTAAGGAATACTGAATTATAATCTTATTGTCATAGAATAATAGTCCTACTACCATTTGTAATTCATTCATCAAGTGTGATGACCATAAAAGAAATTGTTTCTCACTTATATAGCTAGTACATATACTTAATCCATGGTAGAAAAATAATATACAAGATACATTTGAGACATCCAACTAACCACTCTTATAACAAACATAAAAATAATAATAATTTCACGATTTTCTGGGCATCTGAATCCGTGAAAAAATATACATCAATGAATTCATATAATGAATCATCATCTAAAAAGGAAACAAATATATTATGATCTTATAAAGAATCATATGATCCACTTCATAACATCCTAATTCTACCTTCTATAGATTTATATAAAATAACTTATAACTATCAGTGAAAAGGAAATTTTTAGTTGTGTACAAATGATTCTGTATATAAAACATCTAATGGATGAGGAATGTTTTTCTTTCTCTATGTTTTTTGAGTAACTTTTTATGTTGTTTTATAATCCATGGATAACATGAAGTGTCCAACAATAAGGGTTAAGATATACTTAAATCCATCCATTTGAAATTTCTCAATGATATTATAGATGTATTATTTCCAGGATGACACTAATGTTATAACTTTATTATTACTATATAGTCATACTAGGGACATTGTTATTGTGGATAAGATGTGTTACATAAAATAATCTAAACAACATATGATTAATAATATGAATCCTATATCATTATATACACACCAAAAAATCATCCCCATAATTTAGGGGAATGATATATGTCCCATCGTCCCATGACATCCAATAACTACCCTGATTAGAGTCACAACCTGTGAAAAAATTCTTCTTGAATGTACCAAAATTTTCATCCACTATAGAAGTTCCTATTTTAATCCATAATGATACACCTCAACTTACAGAGAATTCCCCCATATCAGTGATCATAAAAACTATTTTAGTTATTCTTATATCTCTCCTCTATCAAGTCATCTTAATTAATCTTAGTGTTGAAATTATTTTTCTCCAACTGTAGAATAACAGAAAAAAGAATATCCTCACAATCAATGAGATTTTATGATTAATGATAGGTGAAAATATTTCAGTGAAATCAATTAATTCCTTTTCATTGAATTATTTCACCACGATTCATGCATTGTTTCTTCTACTACTATACGATTATTCATCAAAATGGAAAAAAATTATAATATAGTTCTCAAATTACCTCTCGTCTATAATTTAGCTACCATGATCCATTTAACATCCATGAATTATTTTTTTTCTTCTTTTATAAATCCCATTTCTTTGAGTCATTGGATATCATTACCACTTCCATGAATTTGATTCCTTGAAAACCATTACAAGTAAGAAAAACTAATTTAGTCATATTCCTATGGAAATTATATTTAACTAAATATGTTATTCTCAGCTCTTATTTATGCATAAATCCTTCTAGTTCTTTTATTTTTTTCTTTAAATTTTAGTTTCAAAAAATTCAAAGCTTTCCCATTGAAATAAGTATACATTAAACATTCTGAAACCTCATCCAATGGTCATACATTAAGTGAATTTTTTTTCATGTAAAGTCTTTCAAAAAATTATTAACATAAAGTTGTTTTATCTATATTAACATGAATTTCAATAGATTCAATCTTCCACTCAAATTTTGATTCATCCATATTCTAACCCTTTCATAGAATATTGTAATTGAAGAAAATGATTTTTCTCCTAATATCAACACGATTTTTCTCATACCTTATTCTTATAGAAAATATATAATTTTTATATCCATCATGGAAATTAGAATTAGATTATTACAACCACTTTTATCTGTTGTTTACATCAACAAGAGCTAAATATAAATATCTAATTACTTTAATTTATCTATCATTTAGTAACGTACATGACCATACATATCCATGTAGTATATGTACCATATGAAATAAAGTAATTTTGTTGACTAAGTATGTATAATTGTTCATTTATACAACAAAAATAACTTTGGGTATTCTATAGTTAAAACACATAAACCTTTCCTTCTTAATCAAGATCCATTTTATTCTATTTACCAATCCATTCTACTATGGTGTTCTGGGTATTATTATGGGTAGAATATTCTATTTTAGTCATCAAAAATATCTACAGTATAATTCATTCTAATATTTAGAATTAAATGATTTGAAAAAAAAATAACATCCATCCACATTCCAATTCTCTTATGTTTTTCCACATTATAAAATAACTTGAAAGACCAAACTTATTCTTAAAATAATTCACCAAAATCATCCTAGAGATATCATAAATAAACATGATGAAGTAAAGTGGACCTCAAAGAGAACAAACAAGAACATTCTATAACACCACAAAATTTTATTATATATTCTTTTAAATAAGTTTAAATTATTTAATATAATCATTTATACACACCATAAAGTTTAAACTAAATGTGATTTCCTATTGAATTATTAGTATAAAATATAACAGTTAGTACCTAAACATTTGGATTGGTGGTTATGAATATGAAAAACTAAATTATGAAAAATAATTTTTTAGCATTTATAAAATTAAGTCATTTGTAATGAATTTTATATAAATAAAAATAAGATCATTTAATGTAAAAAATATTTTTTTTAATGAAATCCTATTTTTAAGCATGAAATGTGCTTTTATATTAATAAATTAAATTTCTCACCATATATAAATGAATTTTATTTAATTTTTAACTAATATATTCAATAAAATATTTTAAAATTTATGTAATGGTTTTTTGTAGGCATGGAATAATAATAAACTCATTTTTATTCATAAAATACATTATTATAATAATGGTTTTAATTATGTTTTTCACACTTCTTTTAAAATGAATTTTTACCAATTATAGAAACTAAATATAGAAAATGTGTTTCTATAATTTTAATGAGAATATCTAAATGTACTAATGATAATAGTTTCATTTTTTCATTATGAATATTAACCAAGGTAAAAATTTATTACTACGGTGAAGGTTAAAAGGGTTAATAATGAGTTACGTAAATATAGAGATGGATAATACTTTCCAAAAAACATGTTTAAATCATATTATATGGATTTATTTAAAAAATTACTATAAAGGGAAGTTACACTGAGACTGCGTCCATGCTGTGTGGTCTGCCCCAAATGAGAGCATTAAAAAGTGTGACCTGGAAATCCGACGAGAGTTATATAGTAGAATATTGCTTTATAGTGGCTCCTCATCAATTCAGCAATTGAAAGAGCATATCAAAAAGGATTTTCTAGAGATGTCTCTTTATGCTGAAATGGTGAAGATATTAGCATGTGGAAATGCAATAAAAACAAGATTCAATGTTTGGATATGTGGGAGTATATTGGAACCTATAGGTTCATTCCAACAAAAGTGTTTTCCAATGATATGTTTGATGAGTATAGGGTGGCCTATGTCTAGAAGAAGTTCTCATACGTTAACATCGGGCTTTTACTTATGGCTCCCTCAAACTTGGACCCACCCATGATTTTTGTAAATTTGTTATAATTTATCTTTTATTATGGAAATTTCATGGAAATTGAACTAAAAAATTAACACTCTAGAAAAATCCATATTTATATATTTTTCAAAATTTATTGTCAACAATTTGAATGATTATTTAATCTTTCTGTAAAATTCAATGCTTTAAAAAGTATGACACACCCCTCACCTATAAAAGGGAACCTCCTATTCTATACTCTCCACACAACATGATCCATTTATCTTGAAAGAATATAAATTAATACTATCATATTATCTATATATATGATCTTGGTGATTATTTATTCCCAAAATACGCATCCAAGAATAATTAAGTATATTTTCGAAGGAGGATACCTGTAGAATATGTGTATGTTTTACCGAAGTATTTCATATTTCATTCATGTTAAAACAAATTAAAATATTCCATAAAAATTTTAAATGATTTCATAAGTATATTTAATATAATAATATGTTTTAATTATATTTTAATATCCATTTTCTATCTCCTTCCCATCCGTAGGATAGTGATAATGTCACTCATGCTTATATATGTACTACGACCTATAAAAAGTAATGTGATTCATTTTTAATTTTCTATTTATATAGTTGGAAATAATCATATATTTAGTGATTATATATTATATTAATTTATAATTATTATTCTTTAATGGTTAATTACCATTAATATTTCTTTCATTCCATCCATCAATAAGTTTAAACATCAACCATGCATACATATAGATTACCATCTCCGCGAAGTGATGTAATTAATTTTTCACCATTTTATAATATTAATGAATATAAAATTTTATATAATAAATAAATATTACAATTATTATATGGTTAATATTATTCTAATTATAAAACCATGACCAAGGTGCAAAGACAATTACCATTGAACCAAAACCTACAAGGAAAATAGACCCATTTTTACCTCAATGTTCATTTTAATCAACATTGCCTAATAAAATTGTAATTGGAAATTATAAGGGAATTATATATTGTAATATATACATGAATATAGTTCTTGAATATATTTATAACAAATCTATATTTATAATACGTGAGGATTTAAAATGTATGAAATAATATGGGACATGAGGTAACAATTTATCTTATAATCTCATTTCATTCCAAGATAGTCTATACTAAATTTTCATTGATGAAAATTATATGGCCCTTATACATTAAACCGAAATTATTCTTCTGGTACACTATTTATTCCTATTATTTTCATGTATTAGTACCAATTATCTATCTTTTTTATCTTAAATGATCTAAAAAATTTATATGCAAAGTTGGCCTTATTTCCTCTTTAGTCGACAATTTTTTTATTCCATATCTATAATTTTAAAAACATTTATAGATGTTTTAATATTTAAAAAAGTCATGAATTTTTTTACTTTTACTTCCTTTAATTATACTTAAAATTCTTAAATATTTATTTTTTAAATTTTCTTATTTACCATTCACTTTTCACTTTTTGAAAAAGTGTGGAATGAATATTCACTTTTAACATACACGAAATGGAAACATTTTCCCACCTTCATAACAATTCATTAGATTAAAGCTTCACACAAAATTTTATATGTATATTTCTACATAAAAGTTTTCAAAATATTAAAAAAAAATTAAAATATATCTAATAGAAATGATATTTTCTATACATTCAATGGAATGTTCAAATGATCTTTCTAATTTATTTTCTATATATCTAACCATCCATTAAAGATTATAATGCTTCATTAGGGATATTAACTTATGGTACCAACCAAATAATCTCTATAGATATCTTATGATTATGATTTTTTATGTATGATTCTAGGATACCCATTACTTTCCCATGTATTAATTATTTGATGATGAAATAATGAATGTTTTAATAATACCATCTAAATGGATATGATTATATAATGAAGAAATGATTATGGGACCCATTTATTTTTCCCTTGTTATCATATAATGAAATTAAGAATGTTTTTATTTTATTATGGAATACATATATATTTTTTTCATCATTTTATGAGTGGGAAAAAAATATATATATACCTATAATCAATTGGTACACTACTTATATCTTATGATATAATATAGACTGGAATGTGGAGAAATCCTTGTTCATTAACGGAATTTGTAATCTATGATAGTTTTGGGAGTGGACCTTGGATATGGAAATGATGGAATGGGGTGTGAACCCAATTCACTATAGTGATTTGGCCACTTCTATATTATTTTAAGTGAACATTGACTTAGGAAATATGGAATAGGGAGTGAACCCATTCCACTATGGAATTTTCTTCCACTATGATAGTCTTAAATGAAATCCTTGTCTATGAAAGTGATTTTCTTATAACATGTGTATTCAAAAAACATGTGACATGGGCTTATTACATTTTAATATAGATTATGATTCATTATTGATGATTCAAGACTCTTATTACTTAAAATTTTTATTATGAAAAAGGCTTTTGAAAAGAATCATGACTAATTATCTTGACTAATTTGGTACGAATGTTGTGTGTAATAATCAAGAATGCAACCCCTAGTCATTATATTGGGATAACATATGATTATTTATTGATATATATTATGTATAACCTTACTAATCATTTGATATCACACTTCATTATGTTCCATTTACCTATGTTTTTATGAAATGTTTTAATTATTTTATCTCCAATAATGGTACTATTTAAGAAAATCATTATGGGATATGTAAAATATTATCAATGAAATAAAATGATTACTTATTTAGTATCTAACGAACTTAAAGCATTAGAGTTCAATGGTGATTAATATTTTTAAAGGTAGTAAATATTCATCTTAATTAACATAATATTTATATATCTAAATCTTTGGTCACCTAAGTTGGTATCAAAGTAGGGTTTGGTTATTTTTAATTATTATGATTCGAAAATATTTAGTGAAACCCCTACTACTAACTTCATTATTTTATTATAAACCAAAAAAACTTTTAAGGAAAATGTGAGAACCTCTAAGATTAAACAAAGTTGATAAAGGAAAACATGAGCCTATTGACATTTTTATCCTTAATAAGTTCCCAATAAAAATAAGTTACCGGTATTTCTAGATCATTCTTTATAAGGTCTTCAAAACAATGCACCATTATGTCCAATGATTTCTTGTATTCCTCTTGATTGATTTTCCCCGATTTGAGACCTCTTACAAGGATATGATTCTGCTTGTCAATCCAGTCCCTCTGTTCTCTATTTGTGTCCAATCGAACCATCCTTTCTATCATTTTATATCTATCAACTATTGGGGCATGGGTCTCAAGGGGTTCCTCCTCCACTAATTATTCTCTTTAATTCAGTAGTAGCTCTACAGTTTGATCAACATTCATGAATGTATTCTGCAGTACATCCCTGATGGGAGAATCCCCTTTGACTGCATCAGCCGCATCCCCTGCACGAACTGCATTTCCATTTAAGTTGATAACACCTTATCTCACTTGGACCTTTACCTTCTTGGCAGAGCGGGTCTCCATTGGTGAAGGTAGGTGTGAATAATCCTTGCACCCTTTCATCCCACCAAACCAGACCTTCCTTCTCCTCTGACTGCAAGTTTCACTACCACTCAGTGCCCATTCGAGTACCCACATCTGGACTAGAATCAACCCCTATCAAGTTCTCCACACTAGAGCTGGAAGTAGCTTGAGGATCTACTGTATCTACTATTGAGGGATCCTCCTCTTCAACACCATTTAGACCCAAATCATGTTTTAGTTGATAAAAAATGTCCACAACCTAAGGCCATGCTTCTTTAATCATCTCACTCTTTTCTGCCGTTGTAGGAACCACGGGACACCACTACATATGCTGAGACTCCTAGATGTTGGACTCAGTAGAATTCAAAACTGCATGATCAAGCGCCTTTGTTGCAGCCCCACACACCTCCTCAAACTCACCCAAACCAGCACTATCCCTCACTAGTACAACGAGATCAAGCTGAAACTCAAGTCCCTCAGAAGTACTGATCACATCTTGATTAACCCGGCTCCCAAGACGGCAACAAGAAGCCTTTTGGCCCAGCTTGTGGCATTCCAAGCAGAACGCGGGCCACGATTCAAACTATACCCTCTGTTTCTATCGAAAATCTTCTCCTATTGAAATCCACATCCACTCTGTTGGAGGTATTAAAGCATCGACCTCAACACATACATGAGGTAATATACGGTGAAAAACTGCTGTTGTGAAATCATCCAAACACAGAAACCTTCCAACCATATTCCCAATCATACATATAATAGAAGGGGACTGGAAAGGGTAGAAGATTAGGAAAATCTAACCACACCACTGATGAGGGTGGGTCATGATTCATGATGAAATCCATAGTCCATCGAAGGAGATGAAAACCACATTTTTTGAAGACATGAGGAGTGCAGGGCTGGGTAGTGATCAGGTCGACCTCTGAGGAGAAGCGGATCATCAATTTCTGCCGATCGAGAAGACCCACCACCGCTCGATCTTGAAGACCCCAAGAATCGAAATAAAATTTTTCCAACATTTCAACTGAGGGACGATGACCCCAAAAACGAGCCACCAGTGTCGATCTATGGAGGTCCGCAGTAGCGTTGAACTCTTGTGAAGAAATCGCGAGCTTGGGTGACCCTTCGTGAAGGTTGAGGACCTTAGGGAAGAGAGGGACTGACATGAAATAGGGGAGGAAAGCTGAGTTAGTGAAAGGGGTGAAAGGTCGGACCGTGACAGAGGAGGGAAAAACAATCCCCCCTTCCCCCGCCGGGGAGGAGGGGGACAATGTAACGCCCCAACCCCAGTTACCTAGAGTCGGTGCATTATTACATAACTTTGGCATGATCACAAGAAAGATCAAATCTCGAAAGACCGATTGGTTTAGTAGCCTTGGAAACACTAGATATATTCATAAAGTTTTACATTACATCATAATGTAAAAAACTACTACAACAACGTATTGTCTCCATAGTCCACACTATTATCCCCTCATAATATCCCTGCAGGTCATTCATAATTTACTTCTTCACATCCTGGGAAAAATAAAACATAGAAAAGGGGTGATCTCAAAAGCCCAGTAAGGAAAACAATATATCAAAAACTTTCATAAATAAGAATAAACATTTAAGGCAATGTATAACTAAAACAAAAGCCTTTTAAACATGAACTTCAACATAGTATGGTAAAAATAAAATGAAATAATGTCATTTACTTATTCACATGGATATTCTACTAATCAAATAATCACATGAAATATCAATAACCACTTTCATAATTATGGAATGCATAATGCCAGACTATCATAACCACATATCCAAGTCCTCGTGCCAAGACTACAAATAATATTTTTTCATGGTCTTGTTCCAAGACACTTGTTTGTCTCATGAGACCTACCGACGCAATTTTTTTAGAAGATACATACATTTAAAATTGCTAAAATATACTTGTAACACCCCGACCCTAGTTACCCAGAGTCGTTGAATTATTTTAATACATTGGCATGATTACAAGGAATCATGTCCCAAAGGACTGATTAGTTTAGCAGTCTTGGAAAATAGATTACATACTTGAATGTTACATTACACTTCATAACAAACCAAATAACATAAATAATCCTTTCCGGATTCCATTATTCCCTTGTCTTAACCCTTCTTATCAATGACAATATACTTCTTGGAGTCCTGGGAAAAAAATAAAACATAGAAAATGGGTGATCTCAAACGCTCCTTAAGGTTAAGCAATACAGCGGAAACTTTCCTAAATAAGCATAAACATTTAAGGAAATGTATAACTAAAACAAAAGCCCTTTAAACTTGAACTTCAACATAGTATGAAAAAAATAAAATGAAATAATTCCATTTACATATTCACATGGATATTCTACTAATCGAATAATCACATGCAATATCAATAACCACTTTTATAATGATGGAATGCATAATGCCAGACTATCAAAACCACATAGCCAAGGCATCGTGCCAATACTACAAATAAGATTTTGCCAAGGCCTTGTGCCAATACACTAGTTTGTATCATGAGACCTACCGATGCATCGTGGAGCTATAGAGGGCTCCACCCGTTACATACTAAGTCCAATGCATTCCCATATGAAAATGTTTAAACATAACATAAACATTCGTATAAAAACTAGCATACGAAATGTCAACACTTTCTCCATAAACCATGAATGGTATAAAAATAACACATCCACAGTAAAACATATAACAAAACCTTCAATACAATACAAAAGTTTTGTATCATAATAAATCAACTTCAAATAAGCTTAAAATCCATCAAAGGATGTTGACATAGATGAAATCAAAATTATTTGATAGAAATATCTCTTTTCTCGAAATCATTGAAAAGTCACACATTTATAAAGGAAGTAATTTAAAAGTTATTTTTGAATCAAAGTGTCCCACACAACTTTGAAACTTTTTAAAAGAAATATCATTTCAAAGACATCATGTCTATATAAATAAATCCTTAAAATCATTTCGAAAACATGGACATTAATTAAAAAGATTTAGAAAGATAAATCTTTAAAACATTTAAAATTATGATCTTAATAAAGAGTACCTTTCACAAATTCTTAAATAATTCATTTTGAAATCATTTAAAAGTCACATAATTATAAAATAAAATATTTACATTGAAAATATTCGTATAAGATTGTAAGGGAAGCTTTGACGATTTTATAATGGAGGTAAATAGCCACACCTGCCGTATAAGTTAAAAAAACATTCTTACCTTAAATTTGTCGAAAGGTTAAAAGTGCATTGTTTGGAAAAAGATAGAAAGATTCCTTTAAAAACACATAAGGGAATAAAATACATTAACCCATATTATTTGTAAATATTAAAATTGTTTTGAAATACATTTCGAAGAAACATGGATGTGGATGATAAAGAAATCTCAGTAGATTATTATGTATAAACAACCTCGGATAATGAAGAGATTGCGAAATAAACCCTTACCTTGTACTTTTCCTTGGTTGGGGGTAGGTTAACCTCCTGTATAATGGTGAAATAATTGTTATTAAATTATTCAATAATCATATACATTAATATGATATCATATATGATCTTTTAACATTGATTTTTTAATAATATGTTAGAATTATCGTCGTTTCGGGTGGTAACTTACTCGATTTCTTTTATATGTTTTGTAACATAAGCCATGTTTGTCATGGATAGGTTGTATATTATTCATATCCAAAATGATATCAAGTCTGTAAACATTATTTTTAAATCATCAAATGATAATTATACTTGAATGGATACGATAGAGAATGAATCTCATCGCATTCGTGGAGACGGTAGTCCGTACGTACGCACGAGCGACAATATCATTCTTTTGATATTAAAATAATATATAATTGGATGTTATATCATATATACAGAATAAGTATCATGTTATATTTATTATTTACATGAATTACACATCATTATTATACCCATCAAAATAATAATTTATCGAATAACAATTACACCACGATGTGGAGACGGTAAACTGTACGTACGCACATATGGTGACATGTTATTCAAAGGGTGGATAGAATACTGAATATAGTTGTACGATATTTATAATAATATTACAGTATATAGGAGATAATGGATTCACTATTTTATAATGGGAAAAACAACGAAATAAGAAGTTGAAGAAGAAATGAATTTGAAAAAGGGTGATGAAAACATTTCCTCTTCTTCGGGTTCTTCCTTTGGATTTGATCAAAAGGGGTCCTTAGGGTGGATTTATGATCAAACTAAGGCCTCTAGGTTGTATTGAGGGAAGTTGAGAGAGTATTTGGGCAGGGATTAGCCAATAAAAAAGGCTATGAAGGTGTTAAGTAATGAGAAGCGGGAGTTCCCTTTTATAAGAGAGGTGAGGGGCACCTTTGGAAAAGATAGAAATATTAATTTATAATAAATTCATATTCAGTTTCTAATGGCTCCAAAGTTGATTATTCAAAGTTCAAGGTTGTAATAGTTCGAAAAACATTCAACCAATAGAATTTAGATAGGTGTGTGTTACTATATTAACCTTATCTTTTAGTTTTTTCTCTTCGTTAATTAGTTTGACATTTACCATGTCACTTTGTATTTTTATATTATATAGTTAATAAACATACTATATACATCCAAGAGACCTCCAAATGGTTCATTAGTGATACACCTATCATGATATATGTCTCTTGGCTTAGCCTTAGATTCTTAGTAATTTAATATCAATTAATAATATAATATTTGTTTTAAAAACTCTTTTATGTCAATTTTGACACTATTCAATAGTTGATTTTTGTAAAACTCATAACAGAATGATTACTTCGAAAACAGTAAATTAAATAAATAATAATATGTCATATTTTCCAATAAAATTAGTTTAATTCAATAAAAGTCTCCAATTATTTTTATTTGGGTATTTATAATAACAATTATTTTAATTGTTCACTATTATGGTAATTACTGCATCATCAATGTGTCATAAATAAATTAAATGTTTTAATGTCTAAAAATTATAAATAAAATATAATTATGTAGGAAATATTTTTATGTTTCTAATGAATATTTAAAATCAAATTTATCTTATATATAACCCTATATTAAAAATGGTTTAGTAAATAAAATATGATTTTAACACTTTTAACTCTTCTTTGAATTAAATAATAATAAATGTCCTAATCTCATCCAAGTGGACCTAAATGATAATATTTTATTCCTAAGGTTGTTTTTGGTCGAGATAAACTTTTCCAATAGAATTAGGACATGTGTTAGGGTAATATTAATACCATTTTTACCCTTAATTACCCTATTTACTTTTAACCGTGGTAAATAAAAGTAAAAAGTTACTATTCACCAAAAATTATTTTCGTCTCATTGAACCACATTTTACTTCTTGATATTAACCGTGTCTCTCAGATTTTAAAATTCCATTCATAGAAGCAGTAAAATTACGTTTTATGAAAAATTCATTTTTTTAACTACCACTTTGAAGTTTCACTATTCATCAAAAATTGAAGTTTTTCAGAACAATGCCTAAATTTCACCCTAAGCTATAATTTATATTACAAATTCAAAAATGATATCTATTTTACAAAATTCAAAACATATAAGTTGCATTAATTAATTTTATAATTATTTCCCGCTATCACAACAAATTGCGTGTTTTTAATAAACAATATATATCAAAAGATTGACAATTGTTTAGGTCCAATTTCGAAGTGAAATTAATTCTAATAAACACCATTGGATAAAATCGTAAAAATATATTCTAATTATACTTTAAAACCACTCAAATTCATAATTTTTCACCATTAATTATTTTGATTAAAAAAGTTGTTTTTAATTAAAATTTAGTAATTTTCACTATTCATCAAAATATTAATGTTATCCTAAAAGTACCAAAATTTTACCCTAGGATAAATTTGATATTCAGAATACAATAATGAAGTCCATTTTGAGAGATAAAATTTATAAAATTTTAAAAAGTAGGTATTACTATTCATAACGGCTAGTTTGGTAAGTCATGGTGCTCTTTAACTCGGTGTTGCGTGTAGTGCAAGTTATTGAATTATTTTGTTGAAATAACACACTATGTAATCTTGGGGTGTTACATTCTCCCCTACTTCAATAAATTTTGTCCTCACAATATGAAATTGTTCATCGAAAATAAAATGCAGAAAATAAAAAATATCTTTGTGGGAAAACCCACATCGGAAATTGGGTTACTAAAATTTAGACTTAATATGAGGAAAAGAGAAAAGAAATGGTTACCACCAAATTATGATCTCGATTAAGAGAACATTGGTGGAAATTATAGACATATAATTGGAGGAAAAACGTAAATATTTATAGGTAGTGATTGAGGTCATCAATCACAAACAAGTTTGAAATTGAGGTCCTTAAATTCTTCAATCTATGTTGATTTAAAATACCATCTATTCAACAAAACATAAGGTATTATGATAACACATTTTTGACATTTCAAAATATCATAGTTAAAATTCCACATCGAAAAATGAATTAATTAAGCCTCTATTTAAAATAAAGAGTGGAAAGTATGAAGATTACCGAAAATAACACATACTAGGGTTCCATGTAAGAGAAATATGGATATGGAAGAGAAATATAACCATCACTTATCTGATAGAGAGTGGTAGAGAAAATGGCTATGAAAAGGCCAACAATACCAAAGCCATAAATTAGTGATGATTTAAGTTACCATCTAGGACAACATTTTTGTTCTATGTTCCTTTTCTTAATGTTGAGGAATTTATTTGTGAGATTGGCTATGATCGTAAGGATATATACTTACTTTATAATTAGAGTTTTATCCATTAATAAATTTCTACCACAAACTCATCTTTCACTCTAAAAGATAACAGAACGTAAATAAAATTCTATTTATACTATTCCTACAGGGTTCCAAAATAAAAGAATTTATAATTCATCTACCAGATCTTTTAAGAAAACTACATTATTTAATCCAGGACATCTCGTGGGTCAGTGGTAGGTGATACACCCTTGTCGCCCTTTGGTTGTGGGTTCAAGTCTCGCGGCCTTGCCGGTCGCGATAGGTTTCCGCCCGACCTCCAGTTTGTCCTTTTATGTATATCATCCCACATTTTTATCACATAAACTTTCATTACATTTAACAAAACTGAGGATCTTTAAGGTTTAGTGTCTTGGAAACCAGGAACATAAAACATAAAAACATGAAAACATAAAACATTCTTCTTAAAAACTTGAAAGGCTTCTCCTCATTTTCATCCTAGGTTTATTACTATATCTCATAACCTGGGGACATACATCAAAATAAAGGGTGAGCAGAAGGCCCAGTAAGGGAAACAATAGAAACATTTTACATGTGGAGTTGAGATACTTCAATAAGGTCATGAAAAGAACATTAAGGCATGAGAAAGAAATCATGAGGCATATCATAATAAAAGTAACATTTTTCATAACTTGAAGCTGTGGTTACATCATTTAACATAGAAAATCATGAACATATCACCAAGGTCCATCCCCAAGATGTCATTTGAAAATTACCAAGGTTATTCACCAAGGTATCATGAAAATTGTAATCTCTAGTGGTTACATCATTACACAATTCATTGGAGCGCTATTAGAGAACACCCTTAAATTTTACTTTATTATCAAGTGAGCCACATATATCATCATAAAAAATTTCATAAATGACCCATATAGCATAAAATAAATGGGTTTCATTTCATAATCATAACATTTTAAAAACTGCTTTAAAGACATGATCTTTACATCACTTTAAACCGATGAAAAGGGAAAGTGGGTTTCATGTATGTAAATCCCAGAATTTAAAATAGAACATTTTGGTATATTTGTGAATACCCATATATAAGGTAGAGCTTTGAGTATTCACATAATAAAATAAAATATCTTTAAAAAAAAGAGAGACATTTTGAGACGAAAATTCTGCAGCATAATGGCTTTGTTACAAGGTTTTTAGAAAACATTGAAAAGAGAGGGGACATGGGTCAAAAAATCATATATGACCCATAAAACAGTAGAGGGACAGAATATAATGGATTTAAGAACATGGTAATGAAATTTGAAAATATACCATATGAAATGAAGAACATGAAAGGAAGACAAAAATAAGATTTCTCTTATGAAAATTCGGTATCCTAACAGCGTTACATAAACATCAACCAAAAATGAATTGATGAGATCAAATAGGGTCTCACATCATATGAACATAAAATATCAGTATGATCTATATAGAGATCATACCCCAACATAATAAAAAGGAACTTTCAATACTTGACATGGAATTAGAACTTTGAAAAGGGAGAAAGGTGCAAAGACCACTTAAAAATTCAGCAGCCTAATGACGCCACTTAAACTTCAAAATACTGAATTGAAGAGATCAAATGGGGTCTCTAATAATATGGTCATAAAAGATCAGTATGATAGATATAGAGATCATACCCCAACATAACAAAAAGGAACTTGAAAGAATTTACATGAAAGTAGAACTTCAAAACGAGAAGGGTGAAGAACCACTTAAAAATTCGGCAGCCTAACGGCGCCACTTAAAACATCAAAATACTGAATTGAAGAGATCAAATGGTGTCTCTCATCATATGATAATAAAATATCAGTATGGTAAATTTATAGATCATACCCAAAAATAATAAAAATGAACTTGAAATACTTTACATGAAAATAGATCTTGAAAATGAGAAGGAGAAAGAATCCGTTACAAAAATTTCGGCAGCCTAACGGCGCCACTTAAAACTTCATGAAACGAAATAATGAGAGTAAGAGGGGATCTCTCATTATGTGAACATTAAAAGGGAAGTAAGAGGAGTATAAAAGAACACCCTTTAACATATGAACATGGATCATAAAAGAAATTTCATTAAAGAGATTTCTTGAAAAGAAAGAGAGAGATCAGATCCCTTACCTTTAAAACGTAACTCTTAAAACTCAATGGTTGGGACCTTGATGGATTGGGGGCACCATGGGAGGACTCTTTGGAAGGTAAGGAGACCAGAACTTCGTTGGGGGAGAGTTGGGAGTGAAAATTAGTGGAGTAAAGGGTGGGTATTTATAGGGAAAGTGAGGGGACAAGGCATTAATGGCCAAGGGACACCTCAAAAGTGCTTTTCTCAAAACCATGTGCTCTCCCATGGAATTTACCATGGAGTTAGGCCACATGGGGCCCACAATACAATAATTCAACACCTTTGGCCATCCAACAATTAAAATATCTCATTACATTATCATGACATAGTTATGATGTCATTAAACATACCAAACCCCTAAAACTGTACTTTTTCTATTCACTAAAAATTCAATTTTCTCAGAAAAATCCCAAAATTTCACCTTAACCAAATATCAATTATCTGATTTCAAAAATGAACTCCATTTTATAAAAATAATTTTCTAATATTTTTAATTTATTTTTTAAATAAATACACTATTCACCAAAAATTCATTTTTTTCAGAAAAATCACCAAAAATTACCTTAACATAATATCGATGCTCTGGGTTCAAAAATGAAATCCATTTTATAAAAATATTTTTCTAAATATTTTTAACTAAATTTTTAATAAAAAAACACTATTCACCCGAAAAAACTAACACTTGGATAATAATTTATGAAACCATTATTTAACCATTTTATTGAATCACATTACTTAATCAAGATGCATAGATTATATTAATACTTTCTTTAAGTGAGATTACTAATCCATTTGGACACATTACTAATCCTAATCATAAAATCACTATTCATAATTTACTATTAATCAAAAATCATGTTGATCATATTAGACTCTAAATTTCGCACTGAACATAATTGTAGAAGAACATTTTTTGAAAATAATTACACATTTTTAATTATTTAAGTATTACCTAAAAATTTTTAAAATATCCTTTTTCTAAAATTCATCAAAAATATGCATACTATATTTATCCGGACATTTGAAAATTCATAAACTTCATCACAAGAAGAAATCCCAAATTTTTATTTAAAACAAAGGATTACACAAGGCAGTTACAATCTCCTTACATGTCCCCTTATCACACCAGCATAGGACCTAATTATAAGGTGGCTAAGGTGAGAGAATCTGAGGGAGGTTCGGCCAACATCGCACGAGTAGTAATTTCTATCAGTTTGAACTTCTCGTGAAGTCGATTCCATTCTATCTTCACACGATGAAGTTCGGCTTGGGTTTAGTCCAGAGCAAAGCCCAGTGGTGCTACCTCCTTCCCAAGTTCAATAAGATGGGCTTCGATCGGTCCAAGACTACTGGGTGAGGCCATCAAATCTTCTTTCTATATTAATTAACCAAGAATACTTGTATTTGGAGACAATAATCAATATGTTTAGTTTCCAGCGGTCATATTGACCAATGTTCATATAACAGTAAAAACCCAACGGTCTCATTTTAATTATACTCATGTTATCAAATGAAACATTTTTGTTGAGTATCGAAAATACAATAACACACAAAATTAGGAAACAAGATTTATTCAAAATTTCAGGTCGTTACAATCTTCCCCCCTTAAGAAATTGCGTCCTCGATATTTTTTTTGAAATTGGGTTTTCAAATTTCATTGAAAGCCCCACATCAGAAAAAGATTCAGTAACACTATTACTTTAAAAGAAAGAAAAGTAAGTACAAAGGTCACCGGAGTTAACCAATACTAGGATTCCATGGAGGAAAACATGGACATGGAAGAAAAAATAAAGGGTCAAGTTCTGGGGGAGAGTGATAGAAAACATGTTTAAGAGAAAGTTACCCATAATAAAATCCCAAACTTGTGATGTGTATAGACGGTATTTGATTACCTAGTAGGAAATGTAAACCAACAACGTTTTTGTTTTACGTTCCTTTTCATAATTATGAGGAATTCACTTACTACATAGAACAAAAACATAAGATAATATACCTACCTTCATGTAGAGTTTCATCCTTTAATAAGTTTCTACCAAAACTAATATTTTCTCCAAACGATGAGCATTCAAAACTACTTGGTCTCATCAAAACACAAGGATCATCTTCTAGAGAATCACATAATCCCCCAAATATTAACTATCTATTTCTTATATTATCCCAAAAATAAAAAGGGTAAGATAAAACAACTCTTCAAAAAGAAAGAATCCCATAGGAAGGGAAACTTCTTTAAATCTTCAGAATTCCACGGTACTACAAAAATTTCATCATAGACCATTCCATAAATAATGGTCCTTAAGATTTTTCAAAATAATCCAAACTAAGATTGAAACCCAAATACTTGATAACATAGTCTTCCAAAATAAACTTCATCGTTCATCTCCAAACAACATAAGCCACTCTTAACATATTATAACAAAAGTAGCAAACCTAAACATATTTTACCCAAGATAGGTTAATCATTCCCATAAGTAACCTAAATTACTATAAGTCCACCTTAAATTCATATATTCTTCAAAATATAAGTCATCCTTACTCCTCAATGAAAATACCGTAGTAATATATTTACCTCGATCATATTGGGTCTCCAAAATAGTGAACGTCTTCCAAAATAATAATCATCTTTTAATCCGCTAATCTTCTCTGTCATATTAATACCGAAATCGTCGCATTTCCTATCACATTGGTTATTGGGACATGTTCTTCCATTTCCCACCATTAACTAAGAATAGAAAGAATAATTTGGGGCTTAAATACTTAGCTAATAATCATGAAAAGAAACTTAAAGCATTTAAGGATACCTTGTAGAAGAAAAGTATACCCTAACGTGTGATCCCCTAGGTTTCCATCTAGGTTATCCATGATCATATATTCTTATGTGAATCTTTATTTTATTTTATCTTTTTCCCATTAATAATGGTTCATAATAAGCTTATTAATTTACCAAAGCATATCCCCTGGGAGTGTCGTAACCAAATGTGCAGTAAGGCCCGTTGTCGGGTACCAGTTCCCGTTTGAGTCTAGCTCAAAGTGGTGTTTTTGGGTTTTACCCCTATGTACAATTGTGCCAGAGCCACCTCTACCTGCTCGTATCCAGACAGGGATGTATTTTCTTGGAAACCCATTACTCAATACTCACCAAAATACCAGGAAGATTTCCTATATATAAACTATTATATAGTATTCTTCCTAAAGTTTTCATATCCTAATTTCCACAAATAACTAAACCATCCTTTGATACCAACTATATCATCCCTCCTTTTTATCACATAAACTTTCATTACATTTAACAAAACTGAGGATCTTTAAGGTTTAGTGTCTTGGAAACCAGGAACATAAAACATGAAAACATATAACATTATTCTTAAAAACATGAAAGGCTTCTCCTCATGGTCATCCTAGTTTCATTACTGCATCTCATAACCTGGGGAAATACATCAAAAGAAAGGGTGAGCAGAAGGCCCAGTAAGGGAAACAAGAGAAAGATTTTACATGTGAACTTGAGATACTTCAATAAGGTCATGAAAAGAACTTTAAGGCATGAGAAAGAAATCATGAGGCATATCATAATAAAAATAACGTTTTCATAACTTGAAGATGTGGCTACATCATTTAACAAAGGCAATAATGAACATATCACCAAGGTCAAACCCTAAGGTGTCATTTGAAAATTACCAAGGTTATTCACCAAGATATCGTGAAAATTGTAATCTCCAGTGGTTACATCATTACCCAATGCATTGGAGTGCTATCAGGTCGCACCCTTAAATTTGCCTTTATTATCATGTGAGGCACATATATCATCATCAAACATTTCATAAATGATCCATATAGCATAAAATAAATGGGTTTCATTTCATAATCATAATGTTTTAAAAATTGCTTTAAAGACATGATCTTTACGTCACTTTAAACCCATGAAAAGGAAAAGCGGTTTTCATGTATGTAAATCCCAGAATTTAAAATAGAACATTTTGGTATATATGTGAATACACATATAGAATGTAGATCATTGAGTTTTCACTTAATAAAATAAAACATATTTAAAAAAGGGAGACATTTTGAGATGAAAATTCTGCAGCATAATGGCTTTGTTACAAGGTTTTTAGAAAACATTGAAAAGAGAGGGGACATAGGTCAAACAATCATATATGACCCATAAAACCGTAGAGGGACAGAATATAAGGGATTTAAGAACATGGTAATGAAATTTGAAAATATACCATATGAAATGAAGAACATGAAAGGAAGACAAAAATAAGATTTCTCTTATGAAAATTCGGCAGCCTAACAGCGTTACATAAACATCAACCAAAAATGAATTGATGAGATAAAATAGGGTCTCTCATCATATTAACATAAAATATCAGTATGATAGATATATAGATCATACCCCAACATAATAAAAAGGGACTTTCAAGACTTCACATGGAATTAGAACGTTGAAAAGGGAGAAAGGTGCAAGGACCACTTAAAAATTCAGCAGCCTAACGACGCCACTTAAACTTCAAAATACTGAATTGAAGAGATCAAATGGGGTCTCTCATCATATGGTCATAAAAGATCCGTATGATAGATATAGAGATCATACCCCAACATAACAAAAAGGAACTTTAAATAATTGACATGAATGTAGAACTTCAAAACGAGAAGGGTGAAGAACCACTTAAAAATTCGGCAGCCTAACGACGCCACATAAAACATCAAAATACTGAATTGAAGAGATAAAATGGGGTCTCTCATCATATGATCATAAAAGATCTGTATGATAAATTTAGAGATAATACCCCAACATAATAAAAAGGAACTTGAAATACTTTACATGAAAATAGATCTTGAAAAATGAGAAGGGAGAAAGAATCCGTTATAAAAATTTCGGCAGCCTAACGGCGCCACATAAAACATAATAAAACGAAATAATGATAGTAATAGGGGATCTCTCATTATGTTAACATGAAAAGGGAAGTAAGAGGAGTATAAAATAACACCCTTTAACATATGAACATGGAGCATAAATGAAATTACATAAAAGAGATTTCTTGAAAAGAAAGAGAGAGATCAGATCCCTTACCTTTAAAACGTAACTATTAAAACTCAATGGATGGGACCTTCAGGGATTGGGGGCACCTTGGGAGGACTCCTTTGAAGGTAAGGAGACCAGAACTTCGTTGGGGGAGAGTTGGGAGTGAAAACTAAAGGAGGAATGGGTGGGTATTTATAGGGAAAGTGAGGGGACAAGGCATTAATGGCCAAGGGACACCTCAAAAGTGCTTTTCTCAAAACCATGTGCTCTCCCCTGGAATTTACCATTGAGTTAGGCCACATGGGGCCCATAATACAATAATTCAACACCTTTGGCCAGCAAACCCTTAAATTATCTCATGACATCATCATGACACAGTTATGATGTCATTAAACATACCAAAACCCTAAAACTGTATTTTTTCTATTCACTGAAAATTCAACTTTCTCAGAAAAATCCCAAAATTTCACCATAACCAAATTTCAATGCTCCGATTTCAAAAATTAACTCCATTTTATAAAAACATTTTTCTAAATATTTTTAATTTATTTTTTTAAAAATATACACTATTCACCGAAAATTCATTTTTTTAAGAAAAATCCCGAAATATTACCTTAACATAATATCAATGCTCTGAGTTCAAAAATGAAATCCATTTTATAAAAATATTTTTCTAAATATTTTTAATCAAATTTTTAATTAAAAAACACTATTCACCTGAAAAAACGAATACTTGAATAATAATTTATGAAACTGTTATTTAACCATTTTATTGAATCACATTACTTAATCAAGGTGCCTAGATTATATTAATACTTTCTTTAAGTGAGATAACAAATCCATTTGGACACATTACTAATACTAATCATAAAATCACTATTCATAATTTACTATTCATCAAAAATCATGTTGATCTTATTAGACTCTAAATTTCGCACTGAACATAATTGTTGAAGAACATTTTTTTTAAATCATTACACATTTTTAATTATTTAAGGTTTACCTAAACATTTTTAAAATATCCTTTTTCTAAAATTCATCAAAAATATGCATAAATATTTATCCGGACATTTGAAAATTCATAAACCTCATCATGAGAAGAAATCCCAATTTTTTATTTAAAAAAAGGATTACACAAGGCAGTTACGGTCTCCTTACATAGCCCCTTATCACACCAGCATAGGACCTAAGTGTAAGGTGTGCTAAGGTGAGAGAATCTGAGGGAGGTTCGGCCAACATCGCACGAGTAGTAATTTCTATCAGTTTGAACTTCTTGCGAAGGTGATTCCGTTCTAGCTTCACACGATGAAGTTCGGCTTGGGTTTGGTCCAGAGCAAAGCCCAGTGGTGCTACCTCCTTCCCAAGTTCTGTTAGATGGGCTTCGATCGGTCCAAGACTACTGGGAGAGGCCATCGAATCTTCTTTCTATATTAATTAACCAAGATTACTTGTATTTAGAGACAATAATCAAAATGTTTAGTTTCCAGCGGTCATATTGACCAATGGCCATATAACAGTCAAAACCCAACGGTCTCATTTTAATTATACTCATGTTATCAAATGAAACATTTTTGTTGAGTATCAAAAATAAAATAACACACAAAATTAGGAAACAATATTTATTCAAAATTTCGGGTCGTTACATTATGGCAATCCAAAATTAATCTCAAAATAAAATTTATCCAAAATACTTCTGTCCAAACTCACAGTCCAACATTTATAAGGTAGGTAAACATAATTTAGATCCTTTTTACCCCTTAATAGCATATGAATACCTTTATCATGTATTCATTTAAAACACTGAAACATCCTGAATTACCATAATCCTTATTGATTACATTCATTCTCCCTTATTTCATATAGAATGCTGGGTATAATTCATCAATCCAAAAATGTTTTAAAACCCAACAATGATGGAATATAAAAATCATTAATCATCTTCAATTTAGTCAAGAATATCCAATATAATTTATCCAAATCAATCATGTATTATTCTAAAATCACTACCTCGGTATCAGAACCATAGTATGGTTTATCTTTCTCTCAACCATATATTTTCCAAAAATTTAACTTTCTATTGAGTCACTTTTCATTGATCCACACAATCTCAAGCCCTTAATGAAATAGTACTGCAGTACAATCCTTATATACTCCATAATTATTATAACAAGTATATTGTTGATACAGCACTCAAATGACATAATCAACATAAGAACTCGAATCATTCCTCTTCATCTGTGGTAGTATCATAACTTGATTATTATCCAATAGCATCATTTGCGGCATAGTATGATGACTGGGACATAGGTTCGTATAGTGTCCAAACTCCATGAAAGTGAATCATTGTAAATTTGAAACCATTTTCTTACCCTTGAAGTCATGAACTTTGTGCACTTTTCCTCCACACTTATAACAAACTCTCATTCCTTTCAGGAAAGTTCCAGTGTGTTTCTTCCCACAATTATCACATATGGGAAAATTCTTCTTTTCCCTCTTCCCTTTATCCATCTTTCTCTCTTCCATCCTTTTCTTCTCTTGCTTCCCTTCAAAGCCATAAGACTCAGTAAACTCTTTACTTATCTTGTCAACACATGATATTATTTCCTCATATGATGATAATACATGGGAGAATATTTCCCTAATAAATGATGTCTTAGTACCATGAAAGATACGATCCTTATTACTCTTTGGATCATACGTATTACTGGAGTTGACATTCCTTATACTGGGCGCCATTTCTATACAATAGCATAAACTAGGTCAGTTTATGAATTGAAATAAATTATTCCTAATGCAAATTGAACAGTTTATGGATATAATCCATAATCATAAAAAATGTTTTCTTTGAGTAAGTATATACACATGAGCCCTTCATAATGGTTTGTAAATAAAATGAGAATTATCCTAAGCATATCCCCAGGAGTGCCGTAACCAAGAGTGCATCAAGGCCCGTTGTCGTGCACCATTTCCCGTTCGAGTCTAGCTCAAAGAGGTGTTTTTGGGTTTTACCCCTACGTACATCTGTGACAGAGCTACCTCTACCTGCTAGTATCCATACGTGGATGTATTGCTCAGAAAACTCACAAAATCTCTACCATGCCAAAATTCTAGGAAGTTCTTCTATACTAATCCTCAAAGTCTATATTAGGGCTATGTGCTCTAATCAGAGTTTATCTAAATCTAGTTTCCAAGGTTATTGCTAAACTTCCTCTAATACCAACTGTAACGCCCCGACCCCAGTTACCCAGAGTCGGTGCATTATTTTAATACATTGGCATGATTATAAGGAATCAAGTCCCAAATGACCGATTAGTTTAGCAGTCTTGGAAAATAGATTACATACATGAATGTTACATTACACTTCATAACATACAAAACAACATAAATAATTCTTTATGAATGCCATTATTCCATTGTCTTAACCCTTCTTATCAAGGACAATATACTTCTTGGAATCCTGGGAAAAAATTAAAACATAGAAAAGTGGTGAGCTCGAAGGCTCCTTAAGGGTAAGCAATACAGCGGAAACTTTCATAAATAAGCATAAACATTTAAGGCAATGTATAACTAAAACAAAATCCTTTTAAACTTGAGCTTCATCATAGTATGAAAAAAATAAAATTAAATAATTCCATTTACATATTCACATGGATATTATACTAATCGAATAATCACATGCAATATAAAAAACCACTTTCATAATGATGGAATTCATAATTCCAGACCATCATAACCACATAGCCAAGGCCTCGTGCCAAGACTACAAATAGGATTTTTCCAAGTCCTTGTGCCAAGACACTAGTTTGTCTCATGAGACCTACCGATGCTTAGAGGAGCTATATAGTGCTCCACCCGTCACTTACTAAGTCCAATGCATTCCCATATGAAAAGGTTTAAACATAACATAAACATTCGTATTAAAACTAGCATATGAAATGTCAACACTTTCTCCATAAACCATTAATGGTATAAAAATAACACATCCATAGTAAAACATGTCACAAAACATTCAATACAATAGAAAAGTTTTGTATCATAATAAATCAACTTTAAATAAGCTTAAAATCCATCAAAGGATGTTGACATAGATGAAATCAAAACTATTTGAGAGAAATATCTCTTTTCTCGAAATCATTGAAAAGACACACATTTATAAAGGAAGTAATTTAAAAGTGATTTTTGAATCAAAGTGTCCCATACCACTTTGAAAATTTGTAAAACAAATATCATTTCAAAGACTTCATGTCTATATAAATAAATCCATAAATTCATTTTGAAAGCATGAACATTAATTAAAAAGATTTGGAAAGATAAATCTTTAAAACATTTAAAATTATGATCTTGATAAAGAGTACCTTTCACAAATTCTTAAAATATTAATTTTGAAATAATTTAAAAGTCACATAATTATAAAATAAAATATTTAAATTTAAAATATTCTTATAATCTTTTAAGGGAAGCTTTGACGATTTTATAATGGCGGTAAATAGCCGCACCAGCCGTATAAGTTAAAAAAACATTCTTACCTTAAATTTGTCGAAAGGTTAAAAGTGCCTTGTTTGGAAAACGATGGAAAGATTCCTTTAAAAACACATAAGGGTATAAATGAATTTAACCCATAAACATTGTAAAAAGTAAAAAACAAATTTAAATACATTTCGAAGAAACAAGGATGTGGATGATAAAGAAATCCCAGTAGATTATTACGTATAAACAACCTCGGATAATGAAGAGATTGTGAAATAAACCCTTACCTTGTACTTTTCCTTGGTTGGGTGTAGGTTAACCTCCTGTATAATGGTGAAATAATTGTTATTAAATTATTCAATTATCATATACATTAATATGATATCATATATGATCTTTTAACATTGCTTTGTTAATAATATCTTAGAATTATCGTCATTTCAGGTGTTAACTTACTCATTTTCTTTAATATGTTTTGTTAAGTAAGCCATGTTTGTCATGGATATTTTTTATATTATTCATATCCATAATGATATCAAGTCCATAAACATTGTTTTTAAATCATAAAATGATAAATATACTTGAATGGATACGATAGAGATGAATCTCATCGTGTTCGTGGAGATGGTAGTCCGTATGTACGCACGAGCGACAATATCATTCTTTTGATATTAAAATAATATATAATTGGATGGTATATCATATATACAGAATAATTATCATTCTATATTTATTATTTACATGAATTACACATCATTATTATACCCATCTAAATAATAATTTATTGAATAACAATTACACCACGACGTGGAGACAGTAAGCCATACGTACGCACGTATGATGACATGTTATTCAAAGGATGGATAGAATACTGAATATGGTTGTACCATATTTATAATAATATTACATTATATAGGAGATACTGTATTCATTATTTTATAATGTGAAAAACAAAGGAAGAATAAGTTGAAGAAGAAATGAATTTGAAAAAGGGTGGTGAAAACATTACCTCTTCTTCGGGTTCTTCATTTTGATTTGATCAAAAGGGCTCCTTAGGTTGGATTTCTGATCAAAATAAAGCCTATAGGTTGTATTGAGGGAAGTTGAGAGAGTATTTGGGTAGGGGTTAGCCGAACCAAAAGGCTATGAAGTTTTGATTTAATGAGAATGGGGAGTGCCCTTTTATAAGAGAGGTGAGGGGCACCTTTGGAAAAGCTAGAAAGATTAATTTATAATAAATTCATATTCGGTTTCTAATGGCTCTAAAGTTGATTATTCAAATTTCTAGGTGTGGATAGATCGAAAACCATTCAATAAATAGAATTTAGACAGGTTTGAGTTACTATATTAACCTTATCTTTTAGTTTTAAGTCTTCATTAATTAGTCTGACATTTAACATGTAACATTGTATTTTTATATTATATAGTTAATAAACTTACTATATACATCCAAGCGACCCCCAAGTGGTTAATTAATGATACACCTATCATAATATAAGTCTCTTGGCCGAACCTTAGATTTTTAGAAATTTAATATCAATTAATAATATAATATTTGTTTTCAAAACTCTTTTATATCAATTTTGACACTATTCAATAGTTGATTTTTGTAAAACTCATAACAGAATTATTACTTCGAAAAAAGTCAACTAAATAAATCCTAATATTTCATAATTACCTATAAAAATTGTTTAATTCAATAAAAGTCTCCAATTATATTTATTTGGGTATTTATAATATCAATTATTTTAATTTTTCTCTATTATGGTAATTACTGCATCATCAATGTGTCATAAATAAATTAACTGTTTTAATGTCTACGAATTATAAATAAAATATCATTATTTAGGAAATCTTTTTATATTTTTAATTAATATTTACAATCTAATTTATCTTATGTATAACCCTATATTAGAAATGGTTTAGTAAATAAACTTTGATTTTAACACTTTTAACTCTTCTTTGAATTAAATAATAATAAATGTCCTAATCTCATCCAAGTGGACCTAAATGATAATATTTCATTCCTTAGGTTGTCTTTGGTCGATATATACTTTTTCAATAGAATTAGGACATGTGTTAGGGTAATATTAATACAATTGTCACCCTTAATTAACCTATTTACTTTCAACCGTGGTAAATAAAAGTAAAAAGTTACTATTGACCAAAAATTATTTTCATCTCATTGAACCACATTTTACTTCTTGATATTAACTGTGTCTCTCGGAATTTCGAAATTCCATTCACAGAAGCCGTAAAATTATGTTTTATGAAAAATTCAGTTTTTTTAACTACCACTTAGTAGTTTCACTATTCATCAAAAATTGAAGTTTCTCAGAACAATGCCAAAATTTCACCCTAAGCTATAATTGATATTACAAATTCAAAAATGATATCTATTTTACAAAATTCCAAACATATACTTTTCATTAATTAATTTTATAATTAATTCCAACTGCCACAACAAATAGCGTGTTTTTAAGAAACAATATATATCAAAAGATTGACAATTGTTTAGGTCCTATTTCAAAGTGAAATTAATTCTAATGAACACCATTGGATAAAATGGTAAAAATATATTCTAATTAGACATTAAAACCACTAAAATAAAAAATTTATCACCATTAATTATTTTTATTAAAAAAGTTGTTTTTAATTAAAATTTAGTAATTTCCACTATTCATCAAAATATTAATGTTATCCGAAAAGTACCAAAATTTCACCGTAGGCTAATTTTGATATTCCGAATACAATAATGAAGTCCATTTTGAGAGATAGAATTTAAAAATTTTTAAAAAGTAGGTATTACTATTCATAATGGCTAGTTTGGTAAGTCATGGTGCGCTTTAACTCGGTGTTGCGTGTAGTGCAAGTTATTGAATTATTTTGAAGTAATAACACACTATGTAATCATGGGGTGTTACAATACTCCAGCGCTTTTCTTAAATATTATGTATGCTTCTGAAAACAAAATAACTAATTCTGAGACTGCTCGACTAATTACATGCCATGATGGGTCCATGCCTAATCCCTTCCTGTCTACCACACTTGAGAGTCGGGTTTTCTGAAAAAAAAAATTAAGCTTGCGTTAAATACGTATAAATTTCCACTGGACTTTCATATATTGGAGAGAAATATCTCTTTTTTTAAAATCATTTAAAAATCACATAATTATAAAAGAAATCCTTTATTTTGAAAGTATACTTATAAGTGTGTAAGGAAAGCTTCAATGATTTTATAACGGTATAAAATAGCCGCACCCACCATATAAGTTAAAAAAAGACATTATTACCTTAATTCTGTCAAAAAGGTTAAAAAGCACCTTGTTTGGAAAACGACATAAAGATTCCTTCATAAACCTCTTATAACAAGTCAAAAAATGGTATAAATGACTTTAACCCATATACATTTAAATAGTAAAAATGTTTTTAAATTCATTTTTAAGAAACATGGATGTGGATGATAAAGAAATACCAGTAGATTATTACGTATAAACAACCTCAGATAATGAAGAGATTGTGAAATAAACCCTTACCTTGTACTTTTACTTGGTTGGGGTAGGTTAACCTTCTGTATAATGGTGAAATAATTTTTATTAAATTATCAAAGAATCATATATATTAATATGATATCATATATGATCTTTTAACATTGATTTGTTAATAATATCTTGGTAGTATCGTTGTTTCAGGTGTTAACTTACTCGTTTTCATTTATATGTTTTGTTACGTAAGCTGTGTTTGTCATGGATTGGTTGTATCTTAATCATATACAGAATGATATCAAGTCTTTAGATACTATTATTAATCATAAAATAAGAATTATACTTGAATGGATACGATGGAAAATGATTCTCATCACGTTCGTGGAGACGGTAGTCCGTACGTACGCACGAGCGACAACATCATTATTTTGATATTAAAATAATATATAATTGGATGGTATAACATATATAATGAATAATTATCATGTTATATTGATTATTAACATGAGTTACACATCATTATTTTACCCATCCAAATAATAATTTATTGAATAACAATTACACCACGACGTGGAGACGATAAGCCGTACGTACACACGTATGGTGAAATGTTATTAAAAGGATGAATAGAATACTGAATATGGTTATACCATATTTATAATAACATCACATTATATATAATATACTGGATTTATTGTTTTAGAATGGTGACAACAAAGAAGGAAGAAGTGGAAGAAGAAAGGAACTTGAAAAAAGGTGGTGAAAACATTACCTCTTCTTCAGGTTCTTCCTTTTGATTTGATCAAAAGGGCTCCTTAAGTTTGCTTTCTGACTAAAGTAAGGCCTCTAAGATGAAGCGAGGTAGATTGAGAGAGTATGTGGGCAGAGTTTGGCCGAACCAAAAGTCTTTAAAGGTGTGATTTAATGAGAAGGAAGAGTGCCCTTTTATAAGAGGGGTGAGGGGCACCTTTGGAAAAGCTAGAAATATTAGTTTATAATAAATTCATATTCTATTTCTAATGGCTCCAAAGTAGATTAATTAATGGTTAAGGTGGGGATAGGTTGAAAACCACTCAACCAACAGATTTTATACCGGTTTGGGTTACTATATAAACCTTATATTTTAGTTTTAACTCTTAGTTAATTAGTTGGACACTTACCATGTCACTTTGTATTTTTATATTATATAGTTAATAAACATTCTATATGACTCTAAGAGACCCGAAAGTTGTCCATTAATGATGCCCCTATCATGAAATAAGTCTCTTGGCTGAACCTAAGATTTTTAGTAATTTTATATCAATTCATAATATAATATTTGTTTTCCCGACACTTTTATGTCAATTTTGAGACTATTCAATAATTGATTTTTTTTAAAATTGTACCAGAATTATTACTTCGATGAAAGTCAATTAAATCAATCATAATTTTTAATATTATCCTATAAAATTATCTTAATTCATTAAAAGTCTCAAATTATATTTATTTGGGAATTTATAATATCAATTATTTTAATTTTTCACTATTATGGTAATTACTGCATCATCATTGTGTCATAAATAAATTAAATTATTTAATATCTAAAAATTATAAATAAAATATAATTATGTACGAAATATTTTTATCTTTCTAATTAATATTTATAGTCGAAAATCCAACATATATAACTCTATGTAAAAATTAGTTTTCTAAAATATATATGCTTGTGTCATTTTTGTATTCATTTTAACTTAATTAAAATAAAGTGTCCCTATCCCTTACAAGTTGCCCCATGGGGTCCCCAAATTGACCCAAATATGTCCATGGTCGAACATGTGTCAACCAATAAGGTTAGGACACGTTTTAGGGTAATTTTTATTATTATAATATAATTTTTTATCCCTTATTTACCGAATTTACCCTTTAACCATGGTAAATAAAATATTTACCGAAGTAATTATTCAAAATGTCTAAAAATAAAAGATACATATTTACGCAATTTGAACATCCTGATTCCAAATATGGAATCCATTTTTCCAGATTCAAAACATAGAAGTGGCAGAAATTAATTTAAAATTAATTCCCGCTGTCAAAACAAAAAGCGTGTTTTTAAGATATAATAACTATCAAAAGATTGATACTTGTTTATGTTCGGTTTAAGTGTGAAATTATGTCCAATGACCAAAATTGTATTAAATGGTAAAAATATATTCTAAATGTACTTTAAAACCACTCAAATTCATAATTTATCATTATAAATTGTTTTGATTAAAAAAGTTGTTTATAATTAAAATTTAGTAATTTTCACTATTCATCAAAATATGAATGTTGTCCGAAAAGTACCAAAATTTCTCCTTAGGCTAAATTCGATACTCCGAATCGAAAAATGAAGTCCATTTTGAGAGATAAAATTTCTAAAATTTTAAAAAGTATGTATTACTTTTCATAACGGCTAGTTTGATCGGTTGTGTTGTGTGTTAGAACTCAATGTTGCGTACAACACACGCTATTGCATTATTCAAAGAGAAGCATACCGTAGAAGCTTGGGGTGTTACATTCTACCCTCCTTCAAATAATTTCATCCTGAAATTTTCTAGAATACTACCGCATGAAAAGGCTCGGGTGGTTCTTCATCTTAAGTTCCCCGGGTTCCCACGTTGCCTCTTCCATCTTATGGTTTCTCCACAAGACTTTTACCAGACGAGTCATCCGGTTTCTCAGTACTTGTTCTCTCATATCAAGATTCCTGACAAACTCTTCGCAATAATACAAATCATGTTCCAGTTCTAATTCTGGATAGGTGAGTAAATGCGTTGTATGAGGCATGTATTTCCTCAATAGAGATACATGGACACACTTCGTGAACTTTAGAGAGACTTGGCGGCATTGCCAATCGGTAAGCTACAGCCCCAATTCGTTCTAGAATTTCGAAAGGTCCGATGTACCTGGGACTCAATTTACCTTTCATACCAAAATGTATTACTCCCTTCCATGGAGAAATCTTCAAGAAAACATGATCACCGACTTGAAATTCCAAATCCTTTCTTCGATTATCAGCATAGCTCTTTTCCCTACTTTGAGCTGCTTTGATATGGTTTTGGATTACCTTCACCTTTTCCAACATTTCCTCCACCAGTTCTGGGCCTATAAGTTTTTTTTCACCAACGTCATCCCAACAGGTTGGTGTGCGACATCTCTTTCTGTATAACGCTTCATATGGTGCCATATGAATACTTGAATGGAAGCTATTGTTATAGGAAAATTCTACTAGAGGTAAATATTGATCCCTCATACCCTGAAATTCAATTGAGCAGGATCTCAACATGTCTTCTAAGGTTTGAATAGTTCGTTCTGATTGTCCATCTATTTGAGGGTGGTAGGCAGTGCTCAAATGAAGTTTAGTATCCAAGGATTTCTGAAGAATTTTCCAGAATCTTGAAGAAAAATGGGGATCACGATCAGAAACAATCGATATGGGTACTCCATGAAGTCTCACAACTTCATTAATATATAGTCTTTCTAGACGTTCCAGTGGAAGATCTTCTCTTATAGCAACAAAATGTGCTGACATGGTAAGACTATCAACAATGACCCATATTGCATCTTTCCTTCTAGGATTCTTTGGTAGCCCCATGAAAAAGTCCATCGTAATGTTGTCCCATTTCCACTCTGGTATGGGAAGTGGTTGCATGACTCCTCCAGGCTATTTCCTTCCATCTTTCACTTTTTTACAAACCATACATCTTGACACAAAATCAGTAATCTCCCTCTTTATGTTGTCTCACCAAAAATGTTCCTTCAAATCTCTATATGTTTTGGTGCTCCCAGGGTTTATAGAGAAATTGGAACTATGAGCATCATCCAGTAATTCACTTTTTAGATCAGGTATATCGGGAACACAAAGTATCTTCCCAAATTTCAAAATTCCATCTTCATACACAAATTCTCTCAATCTCCCAAAATTCACATCTTTAATCTTCTTTTGAAATTCTTCATCATCGGTCTGAGAACTCTTAATCTTTTCTAGTAAAGATGGTTTGGCTACCATTTAAAAAAGAATTGATGTTTCGCCTTCCCTGGTTATTCCCATTTCCATCTTCACTAGATCCATGAAAATTCGATCCCTTTCAATTATCATATTGTTCAAAACTCCATGATCTCTTTTTCTCAAAGAATCTTCCACCTTGTTTGCTTTCCCCAGGTGGTAGTGTATCATACAATCATAATACTTGAGTAATTCAAGCCATCTCCTTTGCTGCATATTGAGTTCTTTTTGTGAGAAAATATAATTCAAACTCTTGTGATGAGTATAAATATCACATTTCTCACCATAGAGGTAGTGCCTCGATATCTACAAATCAAAGATCACAGCTGCTAACTCAAGATCATGAGTATGATATTTTTTCTCAGGAATTTTCTACAGTCGTGATGCATAGGCAATAACCCTATCATTCTGCATAAGGACACAACCATGTCCTTTCTTCGATGCATCACTATAAATAACGAACCCATCATTCCCTGATGGTAGAGTCAATATAGGAGCATTGACTAATCTTCTCTTCAGTTCTTCGAAACATTCTTCACACTCTTTTGTCCAAACAAATTTAACCCCTTTACGTGAGAGCTTCATTAATGGGTTTCCCAAATGGGCAAGATTTTGGACGAAACGATGATAATAACCTTCCAAAACAATAAAACTGCATACCTTAGTTATACTCGTAGGTGCTGGCCATTCTTGGATTGACTTGGTCTTAGAAGGATCAATAGAGATCCCATCCTTAGAGACAATATAGCCATGAAAATAAATCTCATGAAGCCAGAATTCACACTTGCTAAACATCCCAAATAATTCATGTATTCTCAGAGTCTTCAGGATAATGCGCAAGTGACTTTCATGATCTTCGTAGATTTTAGAGTATACCAAGATATCATCAAGAAATAACACAACAAATTTATCGAGATATTCCTTGAAAAATATATTCATCAGATCCATGAATACAGAGGGTGCATTAGTCAATTCAAAAGGCATTTCTGTAAACTCGTAATGCTCGTACCTGGTTCAAAATGTTGTCTTCAGAATGTCTTCCTTCTTCACACTCAACTGATGCTATCCAGATCGAAGGTCAATCTTTGAAAATTATTGAGCTCAATGCATTTGGTCAAATAAATCATCAATGCGAGGTAGGGGATACTTGTTCTTTATTATTATAGCATTGATCTCCCTATAGTCGATACAAAACCCCATAGATCCATCTTTTTTTTAACAAAAAGAACAGGGGCTCCCCATAGAGAAACACTAGGGTGAATAAATCCCTTATTACTTAATTCCTCTAGTTGTTTCTTTAGTTCAACTAATTCTACAGCGGCCATTATATAAGGGGTCTTCGATATAGGCCTTGATCTAGGAATTTAATCAATGGAAAACTCAACATCTCGTTCTGAAGGATGTCGAGGTAAATCTTCCAGAAATACAACTACATATTCTTTCACAATAGGTACATCATCTATTTGAACATTCCTTTCCTCACACACAATCATTTCATTCACTTCCTCCCCAATAATTGAATTTAGTTGATCTACTGGGGGTGGATCTAGATAAGAATTAGGTGGTGACGATTCTGCTCTAAAGATGAGGTGTTCCTTATCATCATCATCAAAAATCGTAACCTCCTTCTTCTTGTAATAAATCTTCGCATCATAGTCCGAAAGCCAATCCATACATAGGATTATTTCAAACTCAATCATATGTATGACGATGAGATCAGCAGATAAAGAACATTTATGTGCTCTAATGGGGACTGATTCACAAAACATTGTTGCAATGATACTTCCCTTAAGAGTTTTAACCGACAACTCCATTGTTAAATCAAATTGAAAATATCTAATTTTCTTGTCAAACTAGGAAGATATGAAACAATGCGATGATCTATAACCAAATAATTCATTTTCTAAACTTGAGGAAACCATTAAATTATCTACCATCACGTCTTTTGGAGCTTCTACATCAGTAGTAGTGATAGAATAACCTTGGCCTTGATCCCTTGGCCTTTTCTGAGATAAGTTCCCCTGAAGATTAGGGCAATAATTTTCATAATGTTCCATCTCCCTGCAATTGTAGCATTGAACATTGGTAGCTTCCTTCTTCCCTTTTCATTCACGAGCTTGGTGGCCTTTTTCACCACACTTGTAACAGACACCCATTCCTTTCAAGCAAGTACAGGGGTGTTTCTTCCCATAATTACCACAGGATGGATATTCAACTATTCCCTTTTTCCCCTTATTTCTATTCCTAGATTGATCAGAAAATCTCTTCTTCTCTTTCATTGCTTTAAAGTCATAAGACTTAGAGAATTCCTTTTCTGTTTTGATAGCACATGAGACAATGTCTTCGTACGATGAGAAGGATTGTGAGACTAATGCTTGATGGAGAAATGGTTTTAACCCATCAAGGAAACGATAAACCATACTTCTTGGGTTATGTAAATAATCTCTAGCATACCTTGCGAACCATGTAAAGTTATCCCCATACTTTGTGACATTCTCATCCTCCTTTTGTCTCAGACTCAGAAATTGCCTTTCCATATATGCTCGATGGTCACGAGGAAAGTTTTTTTTCTAAAAACGTATCTTTTAACTCCCTCCATTCCATATTTGATACTTCATCATCTTCCTTCGTGTTTTGAATCAATGACCACCATTGATCAGCATCTCCAGTGAGGCGGTAAACTGCCATGATAACTTTTTCCCTTTCACTACTCTCCAAAGCCTGAAATATTTTCTCTAGGGAATTTATCCATTGCTCAACTACTAAGAGATTTGTACTCTCGTTGAACATTGGTGGTTGTTTCCTCATGAATCGATCTAACATTGATCCTCCATGCTGTGGATTAGGGTGCTCCAAACTTATAAGGTTATTATTCATAACCTGAGTGAGTTTTCCCAGTATTTTGATTAGCTGATCGGCACCAGTTGCATCAGTAGCTCCACTATAATTATCTTGAGCAGGAAGAAAATCCCTACATGGAGTGCGTGCATTGATATGGTTTCCATTTCTTCCACAAGGAGACATTTCTAAAAAATGGCATAAACTAGATCAGTTTATGAATCAAAATACATAATTCCATACTTATAAAACACTTAACGAAAATTGAACTATTTGTGGATATAATCCATAATCATAAAAATGTTTTCTTTGAGGAAGTATATACTCATAAACCATTCATAATTATTTTTAATGAAAATGAGAGTTATCCTAAGCATATCCCCCGGGAGTGTCATAACCATGAGTGCAGCAAGGCCCGTTTTCGTGCACCAGTTCTCATTCGAGTCTAGCTCAAAGCAGTGATTTCGGGTTTTACCCCTAGGTACATCTGTGCCAGAGCCGCGTCTACCTGCTCGTATCCAGACAGGGATGTATTTCTCGGAAAACTCACAAAATCTCTACAATACCATAATTCTAGGAAGTTCTACTATACTAATCCTCAAAGTACATCTTAGGTCTATGTGCTCTAATCAGAGTTTATCTAAATCTAGCTTCTAAGGTTTGTACTAAACTTCCTCTGATACCAACTGTAATGCCCCGACCCCAATTACCCAGATTCGGTGCATTATTACATAACATTGGCATGATCACAAGAAATATCAAATCTCGAAAGACCGATTGGTTGAGTAGCCTTGGAAACACTAGATATATTCATAAAGTTTTTACATTACATCATAAAGTGAAAAACTACTACAACAATATATTGTCTCCATAGTCCACACTATTATCCCCTCATAATATCCATGCAGGTCATTCATAATTTACTTCTTCACATCCTGGGAAAAATAAAACATAGAAAAGGGGTGAGCTCAAATTCCCAGTAAGGATAACTATATAGTCGAAACCTTCATAAATAAGAATAAACATTTAAGGCATGTATAACTAAAACAAAATCCTTTTAAACATAAACTTCAACATAGTATGGAAAAAATAAAATGAAATAATACCATTTACTTATTCACATGGATATTCTACTAATCAAATAATCACATGAAATATAAATAACCACTTTCATAATGATATAATGCATAATGCCAGACTATCATAACCACATATCCAAGGCCTCATTCCAAGACTACAAATAATATTTTTCCAATGCCTTGTGCCAAGACACTAGTTTGTCTCATGTGACCTACTGATGCAATTTTTTTAGAAGATACTTACATTTAAAATTGTTAAAATATACTCCAGTGCTTTTCTGAAATATTACGCAAGCTTCTGAAAACAAAATAACTAATTTTGAGACTGCTCGACAAATTACAGTCCATGATGGGTCTATTCCCAATATCTACCTATCTACCACACTCAAGAGTCGGGCTTTCTGAAAACATTTTTAAGCGTGCGTTTAATACGTATAAATTTCCACTAGATTTTCATATATTTAAGAGAAATATCTCTTTTTTTAAATCATTTAAAAAATCACATAATTATAAAATAAAACCTTTATTTTGAAGATATACTTATAAGTGTGTAAGGAAAGCTTCAATGATTTTATAACAGTAGAAAATAGCCGCACCCTCCATATAAGGTAAAAAAAGACATTATTACCTTAATTCTGTCGAAAAGGTTAAAAAAACTTGTTTGGAAAATGACGGAAAGATTCCTTCATAAACCTCTTATAACATGTCAAAAAAATGGTGTAAATGACATTAACCCATATTATTTTAAATAGTAAAAAGTGTTTTGAAATGCATTTTTAAGAAACCTGGATGTGGATGATAAAGAAATCCTAGTAGATTATTACATATAAACATCATAGGATAATGAAGAGATTATGAAATAAACCTTTACCTTGTACTTTTCCTTGGTTGGGGTAGGTTAACCTCCTGTATAATGCTGAAATAATTGTTATTAAATTATACAAGAATCATATATATTAATATGATATCATATATGATCTTTTAACATTGATTTGTTAATAATATCTTAGTATTATCATTGTTTTGGGTGTTAACTTACTCGTTTTCTTTTATATGTTTTGTTACGTAAGCTGTGTTTTTCATTGATAGGTTGTATATTAATCATATACAGAATGATATCAAGTACTTAGATACTATTATTAATTATCAAATAAGAATTATACTTGAATGGATACGATGGAAAATGATTCTCATCGCGTTCGTGGAGACGGTAGTCCCTACGTATGCACGAGCGACAATATCATTATTTTGATATTAAAATAATATATAATTGGATGGTATAACATATATAAATAATCATTATCATGTTATATTTATTATTTACATGAGTTACACATCATTATTATACCCATCCAAATAATAATTTATTGAATAACAATTACACCACGATGTGGAGACGGTAAGCCGTACGTACGCACGTATGGTGACATGTTATTCAAAGGACAGATAGAATACTGAATATGGTTATAACAAATTTATAATAACATCACAGTATATATAAGATACTGTATTTATTATTTTATAATGGTAATAACAAATAAGGAAGAAGTGGAAGAAGAAAGGAACTTGAAAAAGGGTCGTGAAAACATTACCTCTTCTTCGGGTTCTTCCTTTTGATTTGATCAAAAAGGCTCCTTAAGTTGGATTTCTGACTAAAGGGTGGCCTCTAGGATGAATTTAGGGAAGTTGAGAGAGTATTTGGTAAGATTTTGGCCGAACCAAAAGGCTTTGAAGGTGTGATTTAATGAGAAGAGAGAGTGCCCTTTTATAAGAGGGGTGAGGGGCACCTTTGGAAAAGCTAGAAATATTATTTTATAATAAATTCATATTCAGTTTCTAATGGAACCAAAGTGGATTATTTAAAGTTTAAGGTGGTTATAGGTCGAAAAACACTCAACCAATATAATTTAGATAGGTTTGGGTTACTATATTAACCTTATCTTTTAGTTTTAACTCTTAGTTAATTAGTTTGACACTTACCATGTCAGTTTGTATTTTTATATTATATAGTTAATAAACATACTATATACCTCCAAGAGACCCCCAAGTGGTCCATTAATGATACACCTATCATGATATAAGTCTCTTGTCCGAACCATATATTTTTAGGAATTTTATATCAATTAATAATATAATATTCTTTTTAAAAACTATTTTATGTCAATTTTGACACTATTCAATAACTGATTTTTTAAAAAATCATAGCAGAATGATAAATTCAATGAAAGAACATTAAATCAATACTAATATGTCATAATATCCTAAAAAATTATTTTAATTCATTAAAAGTCTCAAATAGTATTTATTTTGGTATTTATAATATCAATTATTTTAATGTTTCACTATTATGGTAATTACTTCATCATCATTGTGTCATAAATGAATTAACTTATTTAATATATAAAAATTATAAATAAAATATCATTATGTGGGAAATCGTTTTAGATTTCTAATGAATATTTATACTCGAAAATTTAACATATATTACCCTATGTAAAAATTGTTTTTCTAAACGATTTATGCTTGTGTCATTTTTGTATTCATTTTAACTTAATTAAAATAAAGTGTCCCTATCACTTACAAGTGGCACCATGGGGTCCCAAAATTGACCCAAATATGACCATGGTTGAACATGTATCATCCAATAAGGTTAGGACACGTTTTAGGGAATTTGTTATTATTATAATATTATTTTTTAACCCTTATTTACCAGATTTACCCTTTAACCATGGTAAATAAAATATTTACCGAAGTAATTATTCAAAATCTCTAAAAATTAAAAGATACCTATTTACAAAATTTAAAAATCCTGATTCAAAATATGGAATCCATTTTTTCCAAATTCAAAACACATAAGTGGTAGAAATTAATTTATAATTAATTCCCACTGTCAAAACAAAAAGCGTGTTTTTAAGATATAATAACTATCAAAATATTGATAATTGGTTATGTTCGGTTTAATTGTGAAATTATGTCCAATGACCAAAATTTTATTAAATGGTAAAAATATATTAAAAATATACTTTAAAACCACTCAAATTCATAATTTATCACTATTAATTATTTTGATTAAAAATGTTGTTTTTAATTAAAATTTAGTAATTTTCACTATTCATCAAAATATGAAAGTTATCCGAAAAGTACCAAAATTTCACCTTAGGCTAAATTAAATACTCCTAATCCAAAAATGAAGTCCATTTTGAGAGATAAAATTTCTAAAATTTGAAAATGTAGGTATTACTATTCATAACGGATAGTTTGATCGATTGTGGTGTGTGTTAGAACTCGATGTTGCGTACAACACACGCTATTGCATTATTCAAAGAGAAGCGTACCGTAGATTCATAGGGTGTTACAGACAGATCCATAGCTAGTTCCGCTAGGGAATCACCATCAAGGATACAGGATCCTCAGGCCGCGACTTGGAGAATAGAATCCCCTGGATATTAGTCTAATCATATGGTAACAACCAGAAATTTTGTTCATTTTTAGATTGTTTGTTTTCTTAGAAATTGAATCCCATTATAGATACCCAAAAGTCGATGTGATTGGTTCAGAGATGTATATAATGGTAAAACCCGTAAAAATCTATTTAACTATCAACTTGATGTTTATTTGATGCACAATGAGAGGTCCCAATACTATACATCTATCTAGAAACTCCCAACTCATATGAATTTTTTAATTCATTTTCTTATTAATAACTATTATGATGTATAAGGTGATAGAACCAATAAATAACCTAGACTACCCATAGTGATATGAGATGAACTCAATGTATCATGGGTTGAAAGATGGTGTCATAATTTAGGACATCTTAAGAATTATTTTGATAACCAAATGATTCCTCACTATAATTATTGATTTTTTGTACTCACATAAGGATTTTTGGTTTTATTCAATTATTATATCCCATAGGAATCATGTGAATAGTGAATGTAGCAAACAATACAGTTATTGGCATCAATATAATCCAATTGAATTAAGAGATAAATTTCAATAAATTATGATTTTGAATAGTCATCTATCTTGAATTATGATTATTAACTTAAATATAGGTGAGATTATGAATCCAAAAATTAATATAAAAATAGAATTTTAGGAATGTTTAGGTGGTAAAGACCATAAATTGAAGACGATTTAACTTACTGTATGTCATGATGGCGGGAAAAATATCTATGTGAAATATCTCAATGGAATGAGAATAAGTTTTATCTATCGGAGATAATGGAATATATTTACTAATTACCAAGGAAAAATTATTATTTTTATGTAGATAAATATAGTCTATCAGGTATTCCCACTAATATTTCATTATATAATATGTTAAGGACATGGAAATTATCCATGTCAATGCCCTAATCAAAAGTTTAAGACTTGAACTAAGTAATAATATATTATATGTTAATCATTGAATAGGATCATGGACGATATGGTACAATTATCCTCCACTATGGAGTTGGGGATGTCATGTGTAAATTTTTATGAATTTTTTCCCTGAAAATATTATTATTATTCAATTACAGGAATTTAATGTGATTTTTTGAATGGGTTTTATTTGATTATATAGAGCCTATATAAATATATATGGAAAATAAGTCACTTTTGACATTATAAATCATATCATGATCATCTTTCAATGTGAAAATGAATATAAAATCCCAATAGAAATTACTGATGTTTTATGGGTCTTACTACAAATTCATGAGAGATATTTATCGCAAATGGATGGGAAAAAATAAAAACTAAATATATGACTTGTTTTTTGGAATATAAATAATGTGTTTCCCAAAGACATTTTTATTCTTACCATGATTCCTGAATTTGATTTTTTTGATAGATCTCAAATGTGTTGATTCACCTATTTCAAAGTCGACTCATAGAAGGAAACCATTTGTGTTATAGGAATTAATGAATAAACTTCAGAAAAATATTGATATGAGATTTATATTCACAAGTGCATCACCATTGGGTGATACTACTATTTTTGTTAAAAATAAACATAGTTAAATTCAACATTTCATTGATTATTTAGAATATAACAAGATCACTATAAAAAATATCTATCCATTACACTATATCAATGAATTTTTTATCAAATGTGAAAATCTCAATACTCTTCTAAAATTGGCTATCATTCAAGATATCGTCAATTTAGGGTCAAGAAGGAAAATATACACATGATAGTATATTTTATGAAATTTGGTCATTATGAATTTATATTGATTCCATTTGGACATAGAAATACCCACATTATCTTCTTCTATATTATGAATATATTCTTATAGATTAATGTGATTAGTTTTTTTATAGTCTTTATAGAATATGTGTGCATATATTTAAAGAGAATTTTGATTATGATGATCATTTTGGGATTTTTTTTTGAAGACATTTAGGATGTAAATGTTGTACTAAACATTTAGAATGCTTGAATTATGGCTACATAATGTATAAATATTGTTCAATATAAGCCCATGAAAGGGTATATTTGAAGATGCTTTAAATATTATAGTTATTTAATAATGTCTCAGAACAACCATGGTTATTGAGATACATAGTTTTCCTAGGTTCTATAGATACTTGAGACACATTGTGAGATAACTATTATGAACAATAACCAATTTTACACAAAATGTATATAGATTTATTTAGATAAATGAATAGTAATGGAATATCAAGAAACTAAATAGAAGGTTGGTTAGTGACGATGTGCTTACACTATCCTATATAAGATGAGGGGTTGTTATTTATAGTGATCCATAAAATAATGGATCAGGATTCCTTCACATGAATAATGATATAGATTAATCTTATGTATTATTCCAATTGAATATTCATGAGTAAAATTACCAAACTTGTGATTTGTAGATCACATCAACAATTTTTTTCTTAATAAATTGATTCATTATCTCTATGGTAAGAGGAATGACATATATAGTCATCATAAAATATGTAAGTGTATATTCTCATAGGAAGACTAAAATATTCCATAAATTATATGGTTGAAGTTGATTAAGAATTATGAATACTAAATGAGTTACCACCCTAGAAAGAAAAAAAGATTGTCAATTCTCTGATTTAGAAGGGAAATAATTTTTTTCCACAATGAGCACTCAATGAGATTTAGTAATTAATGATTTTTATAACATTGGCCTTCAAATTATGATGATAGGTGATCAATTATATATTTCTCAGATTAATAATGAATCATCCACCCATATAAGGAGTAAATATGTGCAGAAGAGTGATTTCAAACTATAGAATAAAGGGTTCCTTTGTTTAGCTATGATTATAATATAATTATAAGGTTTTATAATAGAGTATATTTCTCATAAATACCATAATTGAATATAACTTTTTATATGAAGCTCATATTTCATTATTCATCATTCATCAAATAAGTATGAAGACTAATAGAGATCTGAAAGAGTATTTATAGTGTCATAACATGAATAGGGATATTGAAATGTATGAAACACAATATTTAATTTGTTAGAAAGTTAAAACAAAGAGACGAAAAGTATAAGGGGATGTCACAACCATTATCAATATTAGGATGGATGTGGGAAAATATTATTTTGGATTTCATAGTTAGACTCCCCCAAAAACATATAAAGATCATAATTCTATTTAGGTTATAGTCAATAAAATTATGAAGTTTACATATTTTTTTTCTATCACAGAAAATTTATGTCTTGATTATATTTTCAAGATTGTATTATGGAAGTGGTATGGTTTTTTTGATTTCCAAATTCTGTTGTATCTAATCATGATATGAGATTTACATTAATGTTATAAAGAATTATTCAATAATATTTTAATATTTTGTTGAAATTTAGTATTTCATATCATCCCTAGTTAGATGATAAATCTCAAAGGATCGTTTAAACCCTATATGATATGTTTATTTATTTTTATATGGATTTCAAATGTGGTTCTGACCAGTAACTTTATCAGGTCAATTTTTAAACAATAATAGCTTCCACTCATGCATGTAGATTGATCCTAATGAATCTTTCTATTCAAAGAAGTGAAAACTATAGTTTTTTGTGATAGATTTATATGATAAAACAAATTAAGACCTTAGTTAAATAAGGAAATGATATAGAATATAAGATCTAATCCATTTTTTAAAATAGAATATCAATTTTGTAATAAAATCTATATTTATAATCATCATTGAGATATAGAGTTCAATTTTAGGGAAAAAGTATTCCTATAAATATATGCTTAGAATAAATTTATGATATTTATGAAGAATATTAATTTTATAACTAGATATATTGGTCCCATAAAAATTATTTATTTTCTTAGGATGATTTATTATTAATTGGTTCTTCTACTGAACCTCTCTCAAGATCACGATGTGTTCTATGTATCTCATCTAGAGAGGTACTTACATGGTACTAAACATGTAATAAACTCAGAGGTTGTAAAATGATAGAAATATATCTCTTAAGAGGATTAAACATTGAATAGTCTCAATAATAGATAAATAGTACTATAGAATAATACTACACAACATGTCAATGTTTTTGGTGAAAACATATATTTAAGGAAGCTATATAGAAACCAAAGTATGTGATGTTGAAGGAGTGTTATAAATTATTTTATTAATGTGTTAGAGTTTTGAATTATAAATTCATATAAAGGGGATAAAATATTACCCCATGCAATTTTATTATATAATCTCTTTAAATAAGTTTAATTCCATTGAGATCTTGCATTACACACAACATTGATTTTAAACAATTTGTGATGTATATATGAATTATTTCTATTAAATGTAATAGTTAACATATAGATGTTGGATTCAAGGGTATTATTAGGATCAAAAAATCATGAAAAACTATATTTTGTACATTTATAAATTTAAATCATCGGTTTTCATATTTTTAGGAATGAAGATAAGAACATTTGAAAGTTAAAAATGATATATTTTTCTGAAAATTTATTTTTAAATGAGCATTATATTTATATCATAGTAAATTAATTAAATAAACATATGTAAATGATTTTAAATTTTTTTTAAATAATATATTCAAATAAATATTTTACATTAATTTCATGTTTTTTTCTAGGAATCTAATAACAATAAATGAAATTTTATGCTTAAAGATGCATTTGTTGAAAAATGGTTTCCATTTTGTTCTATGTACATATTTAAAAATTAATATCTACCTCATATATATTTATTCTAATAAAATATTTCTCATATTTGGAATCATGATTTCCAAAAAAAATTAGAGACTTAAATCTCATTTTTAGTCATTAATAATAGTGACCGAGGTAAACAATTAGAACTATATAAATATTTAAAAGGTTTAATGAGATGTTAAACTAAATAAATTAGGGTTAAAATGAAATAAAAATTTATAAACCATATTTAATGAATTTATCTGGATCCTATATCATATAATAATTAAACATGTTCAAATGTGGATCCAACATCCCCTGAGGGTGGAATTATTATATTTTAATAATCTAAATAATTACAAGTGTTCTACACTCCTCACATTTTAAAGTGAACCTACTCTAAAATATTATCCACATACATTAATATATTTATCATAACATAAATATACCAAAATAATCTACCAAAATCCTTAGGAACTACCTTTATGTATTTTTCTTCCCAAAAGACACATAAAAGAATCCTTAATGTGCTTTTCAAAAAAGGATACCTGACAAAGATGTATTTTCTCTTACCTATATTTTACATGTTTTTTTCTTATTAAACCTAATACAAATATGACATAAAAATATTAACATGATTTAATACATATATTTTATATACTATGATGTTTTTATTTTAATAGTATTACAATTTTCTTTTTTCTTCACATCCATTGGAAATTGATAATCCCATTCATGCATATGTGTAGACTAATAGATGTGATTCATTACTCATTTTTTCATTAAATGGATGTTTATAAAATTTATTTTTTTAATATATATGACATTTATGAGATTATTATTATTATTAAGAGTTTAATTATTATATAACATTCTTTTTTTCTATCAATTGAAATGTTAAAACATCCCTCATGCGTATATTTGGACTATCATCTCCATGGAGTGATATATTTTATTTTTCATCACTAGTTTATATGAATTTAAATAAAATTATATAAAATGAATAAATATAATAATTATTTAATGATATATATTTTGGATATTATGAAACCATTACCAATTTTCCATGATAGGAACCCTTAAACGAAATATTCATGGAAAATGGACTACATTTTACCTAAATATTCATGTTAATGAAGAATTATTAATAAAGTGTTTCTAAAAATTATAAGATAATGATATATGAGAAATTGAATATGAATATGGTTATATATTATATTTATAATAAATTTATATTTATTATATAGGAAATTGTAATTCATATCTTGTATTACAGGTCTTAATGTAAGATTTTATGTTAAAATCTCATTTCTTTTTGTGATTTCCTATGCTAAATTTCTGTTGAAGTATATTATATGGTCCATATCAATTAAACCCCATATTATTTTATCATTTTTATTCCTATAATATTAAATTATTAGTACCTTTTAACACTCTTTCTTATATATAATTACTGATAATGATATTTTAATTAAAACCCTACCATATTTTTTTGGTCAATGGACATTTTTTCTAAATATGTGTTCTTAACAATGACTCATGGATGTTTTAATGAATTAATAAATTTTTAAGAAATTTTGTTTTTATTATCTTTTAATCTATATAAAAATTATTAAAAAGATTATTTTCAAAAAAATGATTACTCACTGTTATCTTTTTGCAAAAGGGTAAAAAGAATGTTCTATTTAAAAAGTATGACATGAAAAAATTTATCAACCTCATGGCCATTATTTTCATTGATGAATCCATTAAAAAATAATTGGTTATATTTAAATATAATTTTCTCTCAATATTCTAGGAATTTATTTTCAATGAAACTAAATGAAAAGGGAACTTTCCCCATTTTCAATGAAATATTAAATAGTATATTAAAATGTATTTTTCATTTATAGTGTCATAAATTAATGTTTTTATGTTTCAATAAGAAAATGATCTTATTAAACCATACAAATATTTAATCTATATATATTATGATGATGATATTTTATGGATGAAGAAATAAAACCTTTTTCATCCCCATTAGTTAACTAAGATATGATGAAATAATGAATAATTTTTTTGATACCATTAAATTTATTTATCTGGATGGATGTGATTATGTGATGATGAAATGTTTTTGAAACCCCATTTTTTATGGTGTGTGATATGATGAAATGAATAATGTTTTTATGATCATTGGTAGCACATATTTATGGTTTGGATTATGTGATTGGTGGGCTAGAAATTATATATCCCTCTAATATGTTGGGTAAAAATTGATATCACATGAGATAATATGGACTATAATAGAAAGTTAACATATTTTATTAGGGGAATATTTCCACAATATCAATCATGGGAGTCAACCATGACTAATTTAAAGATAAAATGTGGAGTGAACCTAGTGCACTATGGGACTTTTTACAATTTGATAGTAATTGGAGTGAACCTTGAATAGGGAAATTATTGAATAGAGATGAACATAATACACAATGGGATGACTTCTATTATTATAGTCTTGGAAGTGATAATTGACTAAATAAATGGTTTTTATACTTTTTTTTTGAAAAAAAATTTGTTATTTTTATGATATGTTCTCAGTGCATGTAATTTATTATTGAATATTTATTCCTATTATAACTTATATCATTCTTTATGACATATCCTTCTGGAATGACCCATGATTGGTAATCACGAATGATTGGGTATAATTGTTTCAATTTATGATCATTATCACATACAATTATTCTAATATTATTGTCAGTTATGATTATTGATTGATATCTCTTATGTTTACCATTACTCAGCATCTGAGCTGACTCTTTTTTACATTTCTATTTCCCAATGTTATGAAGAATGGTTTTAATTTGAGAATATGTTAAATAGGTAATATATGGGATGAAAATTATGGTAGATATTAAACGTCATTCATGAAAAAAGTTGATTATGTATCAAATCTCCAATGACACTAAGACTTTATAGTTACATGGAATGTATTATTAAATACGTATTGAATATTCATCTAAAATTGATGTAATATATATGTATGTAATTCTAATATCGCCTCACTTCCCACAATATATTTAAGTGAACTAGTTCAAGCTCCTAGGATTTGGACCTCAAGCCATATAGGTTAAATAAAACTGGAGTATGTTTTTCATGGACATATCTCTCAAAACATATAATGACTTCATTATCAAGATTAAAAATTGCATTCAATTATAAACATTCATCTTATTCTCAATAAGATAACTAGCCCTACAATCCCTTACCTCTATATCATTCATTGTTAAAATTACACACATTCAAATTACATTTAAATTTTAGTAAAAATGGTCATGGTCTTTAATATCTACTCCAATAACTTGTATCCATTTAATTCAATGATATTTTTAAAAAAACATAACATAAATTAAAAAAAACATAGCTTAAATGAACAATGGAGTAATAATAATTTATATATGCCCATTATAATCTAGTTTTGGAAATTTTGGGTATGAATAGAAGCAACGTTATATGAAATATAGAAATAGATTTGTTGTTCCCAAAAAATAAACATTTATTGATTAATTATTATAAAATAAGAACTCAATATTTATTGATATGATTTTATGCTTGAAAATTCATTTTCATCAAGAAAAAATGTTTTCATAGCTTTTTTGATTAAAAACTAGAATTAATCTCCACAACATTTAGATATTTTATCTAAAAAATTAATCATTTTTTAAATTTTAATATCAAAATTATTTTAAGGATAAATTATGAAATGTTTCTAAAAAGATTAGTTTTAAGGAAATAGGGAAGAAATTGATTTTAAAAAACTCTCTTTTCCATTAAAGTATTTACAAATCCCAATTTTATTTTGATTTTATTTTAAAATATCACTTTTAATTTTCAATAAATGTATATAAATTAATATTAATGAAATTTACCTTATTAGTAATTTTGACATATAACATTTTAATAATTAAAGGAATTTTTTATAGAAAAAAATTTCACCACAATGTTTGGGGTTATTATAAAAGTAATTTCTATAAATTTAAATTTTTATTTTTCTACAATTTATTCCATTTTATGAATAATTATGTTAAACATTGATAAATAGGTCCCATTTAGTTATGATATATATAAATTGAAACCTTGGTGAAAATGGAGTCATTATAGTATGGGTAAAACAGGAAAAAAAAAGATTCAAACTATAGGGTACGATTGTAAAATCACCGAAAAATATTATATTATATTATTTTGTGAGTATTTTACAATAATAATCACCAAATTTTTAAAATGTTCCAATTTTGTTCCACCTCTCTTTGATAATAACCTTTATATAACATTAGGATGACAATAAATAAAAAATATTGCTCTATTTATTTTAATATCTCTAGTATTATTTTATATGGATAAATGGAGGTTATTTATGGTTTCGAATGAATATTTATTATACTAATGAGTAATTTTATAATGGTAATTTATTTTTATTTCTAATTTCAGAAAAATTATATTAAATGATTAAGGAGCAATAATATAGTACTTGGTCAAGTTGTAGAATAATCTTTTAAATGAATTTAAAATTTTTAAAATTAATAATTTCTTATAGATTTATGATGTTACAATAATTTTTTAGAAAAATATAATTTATTATTTATTTATTAACTTATTAAATTTGTTATTTATTACTATATAGATATTTTTTAATGAAAAATTATGTGAATAGTATGAAGATGAAAATACTTGTATTTTATATTACAAAATATTTAATTAAATGGATTAAAATTTATAAAAATATTACCATAGTCTAACTAAATGTTATATTCTCAAAAATATTACAAATTTCACTTTTACGAGCCACTTTTCGTTTTTATAGTATCTTTCTAAACTCCTAAATGGTAAAATACATTGTCATTGAGTAAATATTTATAATGGGTAATCTAAGCATAAAAATGAGACATAAGGGTTACAAATAATCTAAATAAGTTTATATTTTATTTTAATATTTTAAATAGATTTATAATTATCATAGATTCAAAATATATAAAAAAAATCACTTTAACATGAAAAATAATTTATATTAATTAATACAATAAGTAATTCTAAGAGTGCCTCTATCCAATCTTGTATAAAAAAATACTCCTCCTCTCTTACTCACACTTCTTGAACCATTTAGATCAAATAATATCTTATTAAAATCCAAAATCATTCCCCACATCCTATAGTTATTTTTCTATAGAAAATACCTACCTATAAGTATTAATTTGTATGCCATATTTCATCTTCTAAAGAGAATGCATAACTATAAATCATGGTCAATCATTTTCAATCATATTTTACCTTTTGAAATTCTATATTAACCATTAAAATATGATAAAATATGTATCTATAATTTAATTATATGTTACTATGTAGATTTTTTAAATTTTTTTCATTTTATTTTACATTAAATGGGAAAAGAAATCATCGTTCGCATGTATGTGCATACTATCACCTTGTGGATCGATGTATTTATTTTCTCATTATCATATTCCAATTATATTTATTATGGTGTTTTTAATATATATATTTATATATATATTAATAATTTAAATTTCTTTTCTAAAATAATGATATATCATAAACCTTTATAAAATTAAAATTGTTAAAAAACAAATTTACCACATGCGATTATGTTTGGACTACCATCTTGGTGTAGTGATGAACATAATTTTTCAAAACTAAATCCCATGTGTGGTAATTTGGATGGATTTATGGATGGTAATGGATATTTTTAAAATGATAATTATTCTATGAATATAATATTATATTCCACTTAATTACTTTACAACAACGAAAAGTAAAAAACATCACTTTTCGGTACATGCGGACTACCAGCTTGCGAGTTGATATATTTAATTTATCATGATCAAATTTCCTGAATGAAAATAAAAATGAATTTTATTAATAAAAATTATATTATTTCATGAATAATATTATATAAATTATTTAATAATGACCCCTTTGACCATGTTCTTCTAGCTAAAATAATTTTTTAATTATGGACAGGACACCCTCAAAACACATAACAAGAATTTAACCAAATATTAAATAAAAAATGAAATTAAAATAAATAAATAAAATTTATTTGATAAATTGACAAAAAGATAAAATGTTCTTAAAAATTAAATAATTATTTTAAGTTGTTTATTCAAGAATTAAATGACATGAATTGCATGTCTGGAATCTATATAAGGGGTTTTATAACATAATTTCCATTCATGGGGTTATAATTTTACTTCATTGACTATATTATGAATTATTAGTAGAGAAATGATAAATTATTATGTTGTTTTATAGTTTTACATGTTTTATATTGTTATGCAGTTGATACACATAATCACCTCAAATATTTGTTACGGTCTTTGTAAGTATTATTACTTTTTAGATATTATATCAATTGTGAATAATTATTAATGATATATAATGTTAATTTTAGGTTCTTTTCATTCATGATATTTTAAGTCAAATGTTATAAAATCAGCATGGGATTTCATGGTGTCAATTTAAATTCTTTGAGATATAATTCTTGTTATGCACCATGATTTAATTTATTCGGTTTACTTACTACCCAAGGAATTTTTTACATATTATTTTATGAATTTTGTTTTTTTTGTCATAATCATGTTTTGTTACAACATTCAATAGAATTTTTATTCAATCATTACTCATGTTGTAAGGGTTTCTCATCTCAAACATCCTTATTTGAGAAATATTTTTACTGATAAAACATTATTTATTTATATGTTGTATACACTATTTGTTGAGATATAATATCATGAATATTATTATACTCAATGTGTATTATGTCCTTTATTTTTTTATTTATTTCAAATTGTTTTTTGTTTTAAATATATATAAAAAGAATTTATTTTAAAAATGTTTTTAATGCTTATAAATACTATTAACCAAAATCTTCAACCGTATAATTTATATTATATTAATAATGTTTTTTTGAAAACATAAATGATTTCATAAAATTATATTTTATGGCCTTTGACTATATTTTAAAAAAAATTATTGCCATTTTCCACATTGTTCATTTTTACATTTTTAACAAAGGTTTGAGAAGAATGATTATTTTAAATGTTTATAAAATAAATAAATTACCATTATTATAAATATTATTTCTTTTTTAAATTAATTTACTTGTATACCAGGTTATTTTCAAATAAATATATTTTCCGAATATTTTGTAAATTTGGTTACTAATGTTGAATGAAAAGGGTTAATTTCTATTATTTTCAATTAAATTTCTTGTAAATATATTTTTCACCTATATAAAACAATTTTAAATTTTATAATGTTTATATAAGTATATTCTCTAGTAATTACATCCAGATATTTTCTACGGATGTTTTATGATTATTATGAAACAATATTTTTTTCCATGGGTAAATCAAGTAATAAAAGAATACAAGAATTTATTAAAATATTGATGATGAATTTGAAATATTTTATGTGTAATAGTAATGTACATTACATTAACATTATTGATAATGATGTTTGATCCAAATATTTACTATATAATGGATGTGGTTTATATAGCCCTGCATAGAATTGGATAATGTTCCTTATCAAAAAAAGAAGTTTAGAGACAGGTAGTTGGTGATGTTTCTCATATGTATTTAACTATAATATATTTATTTATGACATGATTTTACATGGGTGATTATGAATCTGATCCACGATACCAATATATTTTCATTATTCTCCATATAATGTTTTATATTTTCATTTAATCAATATTGGCATCACATGGATCTGGATTATTTATTCTTATGTATATTTTCTTATTTAGATATTTATTCTATGTCATGTGTTTAATGATCGATGATTTTTTGTCTATTAATTCTCTTTTGAAATTATCATTCATATTGAATATTATCTCATAACCATTTACACATCTATTGTTCACTATAAATATTTATTTTTTAATGCCTATATATACACATGCTGAGAATATGATATCACACTTATTATGTTTCTTTCCACCAAGTCATAAAGAAACATTCAATGTAATATACGTCTTGAAGATTTTCTTACAAGATATTATGGATACTTATTGTGGAATAATAATAACTTGTAATAGTACAAAAAATTCTCACTAAAAACAAGAATAATAATATTTAAGAGTGTTTTCTAATTATATAATTATCTACAAAGAAAAGGCATCTTAGTATGTGAGTGGTAAAATATTCTTTTATGATGTTGTAATTTTTTGTTAACTGAAATTGGGTCATGAATATAGTAATCAAATCTACATATGATAAAATTATATTTTTTTGTCACTAGATCGATGAGTGTAGGTTCAACGATGTAATTGTTGGTATCAGAAGATGGTTTTGGTAACTTTAGAGATTATGATGTATTCTTGTGAGATTAAATTAAGAGTTATTTTTGTTATAATGGGTTTAAAATATTTAGGTGGATCATATATTAAATGTTTAAAATTATCTTTTTAATGTTATATGTTATTATACCATAAAGTGGTTTGAACCTTTTACTAAGCTTTTGGAAGTATAATCCATTGAGGTAATTATATTTTATTGAATATTTTTGGTCATAAATGTGATGACATAAGGCCAATAGTGGTGTGGATAGTACTTCTAAAATTTTAGAGGAATATAGTAGTGGAAATAAAATAAGGGACCATAGAGAATTTAGTTTTACCTATTTGACCTTGTCAGCTCTTCACACCCCAATCAATGGAGCATGGATACCACTATGAAAGAGTGAGATAAATTTACAAATGGAGTATTCTAAACCCATAATATTACAATGGGTTGAATCCTAAACCATGAAATTGTGAAGAGTAACCCCAACCATAAATACACAACCTTTTATGGGAAAAAATAGATCCCAAAATTTTTAATAAAGATAATCCCTAGCTTAATTGTTAAACATTTGGGTTAGGTAATATTAAATAAGAAGACCTATTATATATATTATATCTTTTGTGAGAAAATATTTATGTTAAGATCTGTACCTCGAATAGAAAAATAATGAAATGGTTATGATTGTATATAAGAAGAAAGAAACATACTGATGTAACAGTTTATAATGTCCATTTTAATGATAGAGACATAGTAATCTACTAATATTATCCATGGTAATTTTCAATTTTCAATGGTTTTATGAATTCATATAATTTTTTTTCACCCTTGATATTTCATCAGAAAAATGATGTAAATAGTTGATAATGGGACCACATGATTTGCATTTTATTGTAAAAACATTATAACACTCCATATCAAATTATTTTATAATTATTGCAATCATAACATTCCATGCATCCTACATGTCCCTTAAAAAATATATTTGTGTTTCACACTCATGTAAATCATTCGAAAATTCAAAATAATAAAAATATATTCAACTTGAAATATTACAGAGATAAAATATATTCACAAATAAATTTAAGTATTTCAAACTGTGTTAAATATTCCAGTTCTAAAAATTAAATAAGTTAAATAAAATAAATAAAATATTCAATATAATTCTATAAAAGTCAATTAACAAAATTATAATTGTAATGATTTCTTAAAAATACTTTCTAGAGTCATGCATCAAATATTGAAATAGTGTAAATATGTGTTCATGATAATAAAACTTGTTTGATATTTTTTAGATATATTAATTAATATTAATTAAATTAATGAAAATAAAACATTCATTTTTAATTATCTATAAAAATATAGTAACACATTATATATATTTCAATAAACATTAAAACTAGAAATAATGAATCACTAATATAGTGTGAAATATTAAAAAAAAATAAATATCTAAAGAATCATAATTATATATGATTAATTTATAAGATAATAAAAATTAAAATAAGGATGTTTAAAATCAGAGAAAATAAATTATTGAAATATTTAAAATATAAGTAATAGAAATTTTCATAAAATATTTTTAAGTAAAGTATTGACATGATAGGAGAAACAATAAGCTAGTAATTATAGTACTTATGTGGCCTATGATCGAAGTTCAAGACTCATGGTCACATAATTCAGCAATAGTCACAGAACTCAACCATATCCATAGATACATGATACCATAGATAGATGAGGTGTGGTAGTGTTAGATTAAATTATATCATTGAAGGTTGTACTATTGTTTGATGGTCATAGTCATATTATATCAGGTTACCTTGAAATGATACAATGACATGAATAGTTATGGAGCTTATTTGAATGAATATTTTTATCTATATTCAAGCATAGGTATAGTTAGCATGAGAGAGACTATGAACTCATAAAATAGAGGAATGTTTACATCTGAGCAGATGATGTCTGACTATGTGCTTCAATTAGAAGTCCTTATACTGCTATAGTGAGGTTATGAAGACTCTGAAAATAATATATGCATCCATGAAACCATTAAAAGAAGTGTAGAAAAAGACTATGTCCCACAGTACAAAGATAATGTAAAATAATGAGGGATATTTGAAAATATGAAATCTGCTACTATGGAGGAACACTATCGTGATAACATGAGCAATGAAGAATTTGGAATATAGGATATGTAAAAATGTCATTCCTATAATGATAACATGGAAAAGTATGAGTACTGGTGTCACATGTTCAGATTTTTGGTAGTTTTGCTGAATCTACCATGACTATTTCAGTGAATGAGAGTAGCGGTGTTAAAATGGAGGATACAAATCAATCAAACAGATGAACAATAGAGGAGGCAAAACACATGCACTATAAATTGAACATAAAATATCTATATATATATTTATATTGTAAAATTTATATAATGGTGTACATGTAATGTATATTTAATATATTAGTATATATACTATTTAACAAAAAATTATATTATAATTTTTAAAAATCTTCTAAACAAAATATTAATAGTTAACACATTGCTCCATATTTATCATGTGTGTTAGTAAATTAATCTTTCAAAAAATATGTTATTAAAAATAAGAAAAAAATTAAATATTAAAACATGTAAAATGATAGAAATATAATAGATAAGAAATAAAAATGTTATAACAAGGTAAATATGCACAATTTATATAACAAATAATCATTTAATGAATATTATGAAATTAAACAACTTAAATCATGAGAGTAATTGTGATAAAAAATTAAATTCATAACAGAAACAAAATAACATCCCCATTTTCATTACAAAACGGAATATATAAAACCTAAGAATTCTCTCCATTTGTGATGAATTAAAATTATTGAAAATAAAATCCATCTAAATATATTATAATAGGCTAACTAATTACCCCTTTTCAATTTAAGTAGATAAAATAAGAAAAAACAAAAACCTCTCCACAAAATAATTCTCTGATAAAGAAATTAAGAACATGTAAAAACTAAATTATAAAGGTAAATACACCCCTTAAAAGAATAAAATATATACATATTTATATCCCTCAAAAAATATAATCATTACCTCAAAAAAAATCTCCACCAGTAAAAAATTGTAAGGGAAAAATATGTCTTGTAATGAACCGTTCATGCACTAAGAAATGAAACTCAATTTGTAAATAAATCATTAATTGATTTAACTTTAATGTAAATTGGGTATATTCCTATAAAAAATCAATGACAAAAAACCATTTCGTACACATGATATGTGGGGTCTAATTTTCTTAGTTACATAATTTTTCGGTAACCCAAAAAATTTTATACATATATTGTAATGTGTTTGAGAATAATTTCTTTAGATAGAAAATATACTGATATCAATATATTTTGTGAACAAAGAGAACATTCATTGACATAATTTCATTGAATGCAACATTTGAAGCATGTAAATATTGCAACCTTCATTGTATAATTCTAAATAAAAACAATATTTTACATCTTATGAATCTAACGATCATAACCAAAAACAATTTAATATATATTTGGTTTCATCATATCTACTATCATATCATATTTATCATTTCCTTGAATAAAGGTATATTACATTTATTTCAAATTTAAATCTTTCTTTTTCAAATTAACATTCATAATATGAATAATATCACGATTATCATAGAATTAATCTGTTATAGATTATGCTTAATTTCTCAAAACATGATTCCCCATTTCATTCATAGAAATTATATTCTATATAATCCTCATTTTCCTTTTTTTGTTTATCAAACTCAAAAATATAAATTTTCTTCTTTTCATTTTCCAAATTATATTTTTTATTTAATTTAGAATCCTTCTTATGATCATAGTCAAGTTTTCATAATTTCTATAATTACTTTCAATTTTCTCTTGTAACTGATCACATAATTCATGTAAATATTTATCTTTATATCTATCACAATTTGAATGTGAAGAATATTAAGAATTATATTTATAATTATATTTATTAGTGCTCTTATATGAGGAATTTATCAAACTCAAATGAGTATTGCTTAATATATAATCATAGGTATCTATTACATTTGGATATTTTCTCATCATATCATGGATAGAAATCTCCTTCTCACATTATAAATCTTTATGGGAGTCTAGTTATTCTGTGTGACATCAAAAAATATAATGATATAATTTAATTTTATTCTTCTGTTTTATATCTATCCATTATTGTTTCTACTTTGAAAAATCATATTTTATATATTCAGGTGTCTAACATCCGTAAAAAATAATAATGGATTTACCGTTTCTATAATTTTTATTGAGATTCGTCTTATATATCATGATTTTCCCTATAACCTTTTTGGATAAATTATTTTTATTTATAAATCCTTTGATTAATTTCCCACCATAATTTAGATTATCCACTTTATCTAAGACAGAATATTTTTAGGAATCTATAGGGGAGTAAGCATAAAATATTTTGATTTAATAGAAACTCCATTATATTTTTTCCCAATAATCAGGCACATTATTCATCAAATCAATGTTGTATTTTAATATAGACCCAATATGATTTTCTAGATATTATTAAGAAAAATATTTTCTTTATCTAATATATATATATGTACATATATATTCATTTAGTGCTACTCATTTATAATGTATTTATATAACCTTCCAATTAAAAAATAATTTCTTATAGTTTAATCAATTGTAACAACAATATTGAAATTAATTATGAATCTAATAAACATCTAATTTACACTTTCATGATTAGACTTTATAAATTCATGAAATTCAACCATGTGAATACCAAGCATTGTTCTTTGCAATTTTTTATTTCCTTGATTGTTGTCTTTTAAATGACAATAAATGTTAGAAACAATTTTACAGTATAATATATAGCTATAAAAAATTCTATTACGATAAAAATAAAGATAATTCATTACTTTTTAATTCCATAGATATTTTTATAGCATAATTTCCAATTAAAGTAAAAATATCAACTTCAAATATTCTATAGGTTCTATCCTTGATAGTCCAAAATTCAATTACTATATTTTTAATAAATACCCCCATTTGATATTTCCAATATCTATAATATCATATATTTAAATGAGGTGTTCTCACCAACTTTAATACTCCAATATATATACTTTCCATCAGTAAAATGGATCATTAGTTGTTCTTATTGTGGAATAGAATATGAGTGAGCACAAATAATATTCAAAATCTACCCTTTTAGGATCAACCTCTGATACCATTTTTCTAGTACCAAGAAAATAATTAATGAGCTAAATTATCCATAATAATTTCCACCACTTACAACAATTGATTGTATCACGAGAAATGAAATAGAGCTAAAATAATTATTCCTAAAAGGTTCACACCTTTTTTGATAAGTTTTAGGTCAAAAGTTGATGATAGAAGATCTATTGGGGGAGTGAATATAACAAATTATATTTTAGAGGAGTAAATTATTGAAAATAAATACAAAAGAGATAACAATGAATTTTTATAGTGGTTTAGTCTAAATGTCCAAGTCCACTCTTCACACCTCATCTTATGATGTATTGAAACCATAATGGAAGAGAGAGAGACATAAATTTTTACAATGAGAGAAATATAATGACTAATGTTTCCATTTAGATTAATTCCCAACCATAGATACTATGAGATGTGTCGCTAACCCTATGTACACAACATTTTTCTAGAGAATATAAAAACATTGATTTTCAAAAATTAGTATCTCTTTATTAATTATACAACTTTTTGTCTATGTAATATTTACCATATAAATACAATTTATATGTCGTATAACGTAGGTGAGAAAATATTTAAATGAAACCCTCTCCCAAGATTATTAAGACAAAATAATTATTACGACTGGATAGAAGGAGAAATATATCGAATGATGAAACATTTTATGTAGGTCATTTTAAATGATATAAACAGTTTACTCTTAGAATTCAAGGAAAGGTATATATCATATATCTAAAATTTCATGATTTTAAAGAATATTTGTTCATATATTGAGAGTTAATCAAAAAAAAAATTTAAATTGTTGAGAGCCTGATAATTTAATTTTCAGGTGAATGTAAATTATTTTATAAATATGTTTCATCATCATAATCAAATGAATCCTTCAATAATTTGAGACCCTTATATAGAAAAATATTTTGTATACACACTCAACTAAGCTGTTAAAACAATTAAAAATAATAAAAAAATTAAATAAAAAATATTTTCAAGAATAAATATATTCTATAAAAATTAGAGGAATTTTAAACTAGTCAAAATATTTAATTTGGAAAAATTTGAAACGATTCGTTCAAAATAATTCATTCATTCAAAGTAATTCAGTAAAATGTAGCAAAATATATTTAAATCATTTTGACTATGTAAAAATACATTCTAAAATCATGTATTACATATGTAAAATATTTAATTATACTGTTGAGATATGAAAGATAAATTGATCATGTTTTTAGATATTTAACATTAATATTAGAGTAATTAGATCAAGTGAAAACATGCAATATTAATTATATTACAAATAATTGTAACAAATGTTTTATATTTCTATAAAGATTAAAATAAGAAATAAATAATCACTAATTAATTTTTAATAGCTATAAAATAAATTTTTAGAGACTCAAAATAATATAAAATTTATTTATAAACATATATAATTGAAAAATAATTATTTTTGTCCTCTTATAAAATAAATTAATGAAAATATTAAAAATGGATCATGTTGAAATTATCAAAATATAAATTAAATATTACATTATAAGTGGTTGAAGAAAAATATAGTACCTATTAACGATAGTATCAATACAATTTATGATAAATAATCAAGAATCATAGTCATGAAATTCATCAATAGTCACAAAACAAATCCAGGATCATAGATATTCTCTAAAATGAATAAGGGATGTGTTTTAAAATTAGATTTTATGCCACCATGAGATATCATGCCTCTATTGAATGATATAATTTCATGAGAAGGTCATATATGTTTTCTATTTTGTGAACCTAAAGTTACACTATGGCACACATAGTCGAAGCAGTTTCTCATAATCAATATATTTTTCTAGCATAAAGCGGAGAAAAAAACATCGTATGAGACACTAGGATATCATTGAAAAAATTAATTATTACCATTAATTAGATGAATCTTGATCATGTGATTCTATGATAATACCTCTAACAGATACCCTAAAGATTCAAAGACACTTCCAATGATTTCTGGTGGAATGAATCTTTGTACAAGATTTTATCTACTACTAAAGCCCCATGGTCAATGGAGAGTGGGAAGCTAGGAGGAAGATACACTACTATGCAGGCCACTACTATATAAGAACACTATTCTGATACTAATAGAACTCAAGAAGTTGACATGTTGGAGATAATAATTCATCATGATTGTGTCGATGATACCATGACAGATGATATTGGCATCGCACGATCATATGAGGGTAGTTATGTTATTGCTACTGTTAACATGACAGTAAAAGTGTTTAGTGGTACTACCATATAAGAGATGAACTTGGAACATAGAAAAACAGAGTACAAAATGATCCAAATTCAATATACATGCAATTTTATATATATATATATATATATATGTATATATGTATATATGTCTGTGATACTGTATATATATATATAAACAATATATATGTAAAATATATTTAGTATGATTATAGAAATAAAAATATATATTGTGATATAAAAAAATAATATTATTTAAACAAATATTATAAAAAAATTAAACACTTTTAAATATATATTTTTCATGTATTAATAAATTTATCATTTTAATAACATGTGGCATAAAAATATTAAACAGCGTAATATTTTAAACATTTAAAATAATAAAAATAAAATATATATCATAAAAACAAGATATAACGAGGTAAATTAAACATAATTTATATATCACTTAAACATTTAATTAATATAAAGAAATAAAAAAATTTATTTTTCAGAGGAACTATAATAAAAGAAATACATGTATAACATAAACACAAAAATACATAAGGTTAAACATGATTGTTTAAAAGTGATTTTGTTATAAGGGAATATTTTTTGTTATATTTGTGACCAAGCTATGGTTAACCTTATAGGTTAATATCTAAAGTTGATTATTTTATTTTAATGAATTTCAATAAATTATATGATTATATAGCACTACTGGAAATAATATATTTGCCAACGGTTGAGAAATGTTGGGAAAGGTTGGAAAACCGTTGGTATAACATATACCAACGGTTCTGCCAACCGTAGGTAAGTAATCCGTTGGGAAAAACATTTCCCAACGGTTTACAGCAAACCGTTGGCATAGGGTGGAGATAGGTTACTCTATCCCAACGGTTCTTCAAAAGCGTTGGGAAAAAGGTTTGCCAACGGTTTAAAACCGTTGGCACAGGGGCTTAAAATTATCATGTTTTTCCCAACTGTTTGGTAAACCGTTGGCAAAAACACCACATCTACTCTTTCCCAACGGTTCTAAACCGTTGGGAAAAGTGTTTTACCAATGGTTTGATGAACCGTTGGTATAACTAATCTACAATTTCTATGCCAACGGTTTTGAACCGTTGGCATAGCCTCTGCTGGGCAAATCACCCAGCAGCTCCCCAATTTGCCCAGCAGCTCCCAACCAGGTCTCCAATTTGACCAGCACCACATCTGGTTTTGTGGGTTCCCTCTCATTTTTCAATCCAATTATTGTACCTACAATAAACTAACACATACATATATAATTATTGTACCTGCAGTAACCAACTAACACTTACATATAGAGAACAAATTCATACACGTTTAACATATAATGGTAGAACTATACACATCCATAATTAAATTAGAATTGATAACGTAATTATAAACATACATAATTCATTTAGATTTCAATTTAAAATGTAGATGACAATTATATGTGTAATCTGGAAGTCAATTCATAATTTGATCTGTTTTTTGTATACCATATATTTTTACCTAAAGTAATGTCCGTTTTAAACATAATACATACACCTGGAGTGCTACCGTCCACAACGTGCCTCAGATTGAGGCGCGGTTGACTCATACACGTCACATATGACCCATGGATCGTTGTGCTAATGTATCGACACAATCCGAATGCGTTTGGTCGGTTTTCCGTATGCCAGTTGATGTTTTTCAATTAAAATGACGTACTTTTGAAACAAAAGGCAGACACATTGAGTGGTTCCGGCCACACCGCGCCTCAGATTGAGGCGGTGTTGACTCGTACACGTCACATATGACCTATGGATCGTTCTCCTAAAGTTTCAATCGAAACCGAATGCATTTGGTCGGTTTTCCGTATGTACTTAAATTGTTGTCCATTTTAAGCAAAAGAGACACAGTTGGAGCGGTGTCGGCCACACCGCTCCTCAGATTGAGGCGGGATTGACTCGTACAGGTCACATACGACCCGTGGATCCTTTTCCTAAAGTATGGACACAATCCGAATGCATTTTCTCCGTTTCAGGTATGTCACTTGATGCTTTTCACTTAAAATGATGTCCCTTTGAAACAAAAGACAGACACTTTGAGTGGTGTCGGCCACACCGCGTCTCCAATTGAGGCGGGGTTGATTCGTACACATCACATATGACCCATGGATCATTCTCCTAAAGTTTCAATGGAAACCGAATCCGTTTCGTCGGTTTTCCGTATGTACTTAAAATGGTGTCCGTTTTAAACAAAAGAGAGCCACCTAGACTGATCTCGGCCACACCATGACTTGGATTCATCCCGGGTCAGCTCGTACATGTCACATATGACCCATGGATCGTTGGGATAAATTATCAACAAATTCGGAATGCGTTTGGTCGGTTTTCCGTATGCCAGTTGTTCTTTTCACTTATAATCCTGTCCATTTTAAACAAAAGAGACATAGTTAGAACGGTGTCGGCCACACCGCTCCTCGGATTGAGGCGGGATTGACTCGTACACGTCACATACGACCCATGGATCCTTGTGATAAAGTATCGACACAGTCCGAATGCCTTTGGTCGGTTTTTCGTATGTCACTTGATGCTTTTCACTTAAAATGACGTCTTTTTGAAACAAAAGACCGACACTTTGAGTGGTGTCGGCCACAACGCGTCTCCGATTGTGGCGGGGTTGATTCGTACACGTCACATATGACCCATGGATCGTTCTCCTAAAGTTTCAACGGAAACCGAATTCGTTTGGTCATTTTTTCGTATGTACTTAAAATGGTGTCCATTTTAAACAAAAGAGAGCCATTTATACTTATCCCGGCCACACCGCGACTCGGATTCATCCCGCGTTGGCTCGTACACGTCACATATGACCCATGGATTGTTGAGATAAATTATCAACAGATTCGGAATGTGTTTGGTCGGTTTTCCGTATGCCAGTTGATGCTTTTCACTTAAAATGACGTCCTTTTGACTTGAAACCACCGTGCAACATTCTAATTATTATTCGTGACGTGTACGCACAGACGACACGTCAATCGGATGTGCGGTTTGCGCGGTACGGCTCAATATTCGTGTTTTAAGTGATGCGCGCGCTTCGTAAACGCGCGTGAGGGGGGTCCAAACGGGCCGAACGGTGTCAGAATGGCCTGAAATCAGACGACAAATACGGGTGAGTGATTTCTGAAGTGGTCGAGGAGACGGCATGTCAATCGGACGTGCCTTGTGCCCGCGGTGACCGAGAACGCAGTTCGGGTGTCAAAAACGGCCAGAACGGGCGTCCAACGGTCAAATTCATAGCGGACTACCTCGGATTGAGCTGAAACCACCGTGGAACATTCTAATTATTATTTGTGACGTGTACGCGCAGACGGCACGTCAATCGGACGTGCGGTTTGCGCGGTACGGCTCAATATTCGTGTTTTAAGTGATGTGCGCGCTTCGTAAACGCGCGTGAGGGGGGTCCAAACGGGCCAAACGATGTCGGAATGGCCTGAAATCAGACAACAAATACGGGTGAGTGATTTCTGAAGTGGTCGAGCAGACGGCACGTCAATCGGACGTGACGTGTGCCCGCGGTGACAGACAATGCAGTTCTGGTGTCATAAACGGCCAGAACGGGCGTCCAACGGTCAAATTCATAGCGGACGGTCTCGGATTGAGCTGAAACCACCGTGGAACATTCTAATTATTATTCGTGACGTTTAAGCGCAGACGGCACGTTATTCAGACGTGCGGTGTGCGCGGTACTGCTCAATATTCGTGTTTTAAGTGATGCACGCGCTTCGTAAACGCGCGTGAGGGGGGTCCAAACAGGCCGAACGATGTCGGAATGGCCTGAAATCAGACGAAAAATACAGGTGACTGATTTCTGAAGTGGTCGAGGAGACGGCACGTCAATCGGACGTGCCGTGTGCCCGCGGTGACCGACAACGCAGTTCTGGTGTCATAAACGGCCAGAACAGGCGTCCAACGGTCAAATTCATAGCGGACGGCCTCAGATTGAGCTGAAACCACCTTGGAACATTCTAATTATTATTCGTGACGTGTACGCGCAGACGGCACCTCAATCGGACGTGCGGTTTGCGCGGTACGGCTCAATATTCGTGTTTAAAGTGATGTGCACGCTTCGTAAACGCGCGTGAGGGTGGTCCAAACGGGCCGAACGATGTCGGAATGGCCTGAAATCAGAAGACAAATACGGGTGAGTGATTTCTGAAGTGTTAGAGTAGACGGCACGTCAATCGGACGTGTCGTGTGCCCACGGTGACCGACAACGCAGTTCTAGTGTCATAAACGGCCAGAACGGGCGTCCAACGGTCAAATTCATAGCGGACGACCTCGGATTGAGCTAAAACCACCGTGGAACATTCTAATTATTATTCGTGACGTGTACGCGCAGACGGAACGTCAATCGGACGTGCGATTTGCGCGGTACGGCTCAATATTCGTGTTTTAAGTGATGCGCGCGCTTCGTAAACGCGCGTGAGGGGGGTCCAAACGGTCAGAACGATGTCAGAATGGCCTGAAATCAGACGACAAATACGGGTGACTGATTTTTGAAGTGTTTGATCAGACGGCACATCAATCGGACGTGCCGTGTGCCCGCGGTGACCGACAACGCAGTTCTGGTGTCATAAACGGCCAGAACGGGCGTCCAACGGTCAAATTCATAGCGGACGGCCTCAGATTGAGCTGAAACCACCGTGGAACATTCTAATTATTATTCGTGACGTGTAGGCGCAGACGTCACGTCAATTGGACGTGCGGTTTGCGCGGTACGGCTCAATATTCGTGTTTTAAGTGATACGCGCGCTTCGTAAACGCGCGTGAGGGGGGTCCAAATAGGCCGAACGATGTCGGAATGGCCTGAAATCAGACGACAAATACGGGTGAGTGATTTTTGAAGTGGTCGAGTAGACGGCACGTCAATCGGACGTGCCGTGTGCCCGCGGTGACCGACAACGCAGTTCGGGTGTCATAAACGGCCAGAACGGGCGTACAACGGTCAAATTCATAGCGGACGGCCTCGGATTGAGCTGAAACCACCGTGGAACATTCTAATTATTATTCGTGACGTGTAGGCGTAGACGGAACGTCAATCGGACGTGCGGTTTGCGCGGTACGGCTCAATATTCGTGTTTTAAGTGATGCGCGCGCTTCGTAAACGCGCGTGAGGGGGGTCCAAACGGGCCGAACGATGTCGGAATGGCCTGAAATCAGACGACAAATACGGTTGAGTGATTTCTGAAGTGGTCGAGCAGACGGCACGTCAATCGGACGTGCCCTGTGCCCGCGGTGACCGACAACGCAGTTCGGGTGTCATAAACGGCTAGATCGGGCGTCCAACGGTCAAATGCATAGTGGACGGCCTCGTATTGAGCTGAAACCACCGTGGAACATTTTAATTATTATTCATTACGTGTAGGCACAGACGGCACGTCAATCGGACGTGCGGTTTGCGCGGTACGGCTCAATATTCGTGTTTTAAGTGATGCGTGCGCTTCGTAAACGCGCGTGAGGGGGGTCCAAACGGGCCGAACGATGTCGGAATGGCCTGAAATCAGACGACAAATACGGGTGACTGATTTCTGAAGTGTTCGAGCAGAAGGAACGTCAATCGGACGTGCCGTGTGCCCGCGGTGACCGACAACGCAGTTCTGGTGTCATAAACGGCCAGAACGGGCGTCCAACGGTCAAATTCATAGCGGACGGCCTCGGATTGAGCTGAAAACACCGTGGAACATTCTAATTATTATTCGTGACGTGTAGGCATAGACGGCACGTCAATCGGACGTGCGGTTTGCGCGGTACGGCTCAATATTCGTGTTTTAAGTGATGCGCGCGCTTCGTAAACGCGCGTGAGGGGGGTCCAAAAGGGCCGAACGATGTCGGAATGGCCTGAAATCAGACCACAAATACGGGTGACTGATTTCTGAAGTGTTCGAGTAGACGACACGTCAATCGGACATGCCGTGTGCCCGCGGTGACCGACAACGCAGTTCTGGTGTCATAAACAGCCCGAACGGGCGTCCAACGGTCAAATTCATAACGGACGGCCTCGGATTGAGCTGAAACCACCGAGGAACATTCTAATTATTATTCGCGACATGTAAGCACAGATGGAACGTCAATCGGACGTGCGGTTTGCGCGGTACGGCTCAATATTCGTGTTTTAAGTGATGCGCGCGCTTCGTAAACGCGCGTGAGGGGGGGTGCAAACGGGCCGAACGATGTCGGAATGGCCTGAAATAAGACGACAAATACGGGTGACTGATTTCTGAAGTGGTCGAGCAGACGGCACGTCAATCGGACGTGCCGTGTGCCTGCGGTGACCGACAACGCAGTTCTGGTGTCATAAACGGCCAGAACGGGCGTCCAACGGTCAAATTCATAGCGGACGGCCTCGGATTGAGCTAAAACCACCGTGGAACATTCTAATTATTATTCGTGACGTGTAGGCACAGACGGCACGTCAATCGGACGTGCGGTTTGCGTGGTACGGCTCAATATTCGTGTTTTAAGTGATGCGCGCGCTTCGTAAACGCGCGTGAGGGGGGTCCAAACGGGCCGAACGATGTCGGAATGGCCTGAAATCAGACGACAAATACAGGTGAGTGATTTCTGAAGTGGTCGAGCAGACGGCACGTCAATCGGACGTGCCGTCTCCCCGCGGTGACCGAGAACGAAGTTCGGGTGTCATAAACGGCCAAAACGGGCGTCAAACAGTCAAATTCAAAGCGGACGACCTCGGATTGAGCTGAAACCACCGTGAAACATTCTAATTATTAGTGGTGACGTGTACGCGCAGACAGCACGTCAATCGGACGTGCGGTTTGCGCGGTACGGCTCAATATTCGTGTTTTAAGTGATGCGCGCGCTTCGTAAACGCGCGTGAGGGGGGTCCAAACGGGCCGAACGATGTTGGAATGGCCTAAAATCAGACGAAAAATACGGGTGACTGATTTCTGAAGTGTTCGAGCAGACGGCACGTCAATCGGACGTGCCGTGTGCCCGCGGTGACCGACAACGCAGTTCTGGTGTCATAAACGGCCAGAACAGGCGTCCAACGGTCAAATTCATAGCGGACGGCCTCAGATTGAGCTGAAACCACCGTGGAACATTCTAATTATTATTCGTGACGTGTACGCGTAGACGGCACCTCAATCGGACTTGCGGTTTGGGCGGTACGGCTCAATATTCGTGTTTTAAGTGATGCGCGCGTTTCGTAAACGCGCGTGAGGGGGGTCCAAACGGGCCGAACGATGTCGGAATGGCCTGAAATCAGAAGACAAATACGGGTGAGTGATTTCTGAAGTGTTCGAGTAGACGGCACATCAATCGGACGTGCCGTGTGCCCACGGTGACCGACAACGCAGTTCTGGTGTCATAAACGGCCAGAACGGGCGTCCAACGGTCAAATTCATAGCGGACGACCTCGGATTGAGCTGAAACCACCGTGGAACATTCTAATTATTATTCGTGACAAGTACGCGCAGACGGAACGTCAATCGGACGTGCGATTTGCGCGGTACGGCTCAATATTCGTGTTTTAAGTGATGCACGCGCTTCGTAAACGCGCGTGAGGGGGGTCCAAATGGGCCGAACGATGTCAGAATGGCCTGAAATCAGACGACAAATACGGGTGACTGATTTTTGAAGTGTTCGAGCAGACGGCACGTCAATCGGACGTGCCGTGTGCCCGCGGTGACCGACAACGCAGTTCTGGTGTCATAAACGGCCAGAACGGGCGTCCAACGGTCAAATTCATAGCGGACGGCCTCGGATTGAGCTGAAACCACTGTGGAACATTCTAATTATTATTCGTGACGTGTAGGCGCAGACGTCACATCAATGGGACGTGCGGTTTGCGCGGTACGGCTCAATATTCGTGTTTTAGGTGATGTGCGCGCTTCGTAAACGCGCGTGAGGGGGGTCCAAACAGGCCTAACGATGTCAGAATGGCCTGAAATCAGACGACAAATACGGGTGAGTGATTTCTGAAGTGGTCGAGCAGACGGCACGTCAATCGGACGTGCCGTGTGCCCGCGGTGACCGACAACGCAGTTCGGGTGTCATAAACGGCCAGAACGGGCGTCCAACGGTCAAATTCATAGAGGACGGCCTCGGATTGAGCTGAAACCACCGTGGAACATTCTAATTATTATTCGTGACGTGTAGGCGCAGACGGAACGTCAATCGGACGTGCGGTTTGCGCGGTAAGGCTCAATATTCGTGTTTTATGTGATGCGCCCGCTTCGTAAACGCGCGTGAGGGGGGTCCAAACGGGGCGAACGATGTCGGAATGGCCTGAAATCAGACGACCAATACGGGTGAGTGATTTATGAAGTGGTCGAGCAGACGGCACGTCAATCGGACGTGCCCTGTGCCCGCGGTGACCGACAACGCAGTTCGGGTGTCATAAACGGCCAGAACGGGCGTCCAATGGTCAAATTCATAGCGGACGGCCTCGTATTGAGCTGAAACCATCGTGGAACATTCTAATTATTATTCATGACGTGTAGGAATAGATGGCACGTCAATCGGACATGCGGTTTGCGCGGTACGGCTCAATATTCGTGTTTTAAGTGATGCGTGCGCTTCGTAAACGCGCGTGAGGGGGGTCCAAACGGGCCGAAAGATGTCGGAATGGCCTGAAATCAGACGACAAATACGGGTGACTGATTTCTGAAGTGTTCGAGCAGACGGCACGTCAATCGGACGTGCCGTGTGCCCGCGGTGACCGACAACGCAGTTCTGGTGTCATAAACGGCCAGAACGGGCGTCCAATGGTCAAATTCATAGCAGACGGCCTCAGATTGAGCTGAAACCACCGTGTAACATTCTAATTATTATTCGTGACGTGTAGGCACAGACGGCATGTCAATCGGACGTGCGGTTTGCGCGGTACGGCTCAATATTCGTGTTTTAAGTGATGTGCGCGCTTCGTAAACGCGCATGAGGGGGGTCCAAACGGGCCGAACGATGTCGGAATGGCCTGAAATCAGACGAAAAATACGGGTGACTGATTTCTGAAGTGTTCGAGCAGACGGCACGTCAATCGGACGTGCCGTGTACCCGCGGTGACCGACAACGCAGTTCTGGTGTCATAAACGGCCAGAACGGGCGTCCAACGGTCAAATTCATAGCGGACGGCCTCGGATTGAGCTGAAACCACCGTGGAACATTCTAATTATTATTCGCGACGTGTAGGCACAGATGGCACATCATTCGGACGTGCGGTTTGCGCGGTACGACTCAATATTCGTGTTTTAAGTGATGCGCGCACTTCGTAAAGGCGCGTGAGGGGGGTGCAAACGGGCCGAACGATGTCGGAATGGCCTGAAATAAGACGACAAATATGGGTGACTGATTTTTGAAGTGGTCGAGCAGACGGCACGTCAATCGGACGTGCCGTGTGCCTGCGGTGACCGACAACGCAGTTCTGGTGTCATAAACGGCCAGAACGGGCGTCCAACGGTCAAATTCATAGCGGACGGCCTCGGATTGAGATGAAACCACCGTGGAACATTCTAATTATTATTCGTGACGTGTAGGAACAGACGGCACGTCAATCGGACGTGCGGTTTGCGCGGTACGGCTCAATATTCATGTTTTAAGTGATGCGCGCGCTTCGTAAACGCGCGTGAGGGGGGTCCAAACGGGCCGAACGATGTCGGAATGGCCTGAAATCAGACGACAAATACGGGTGGGTGATTTCTAAAGTGGTCGAGCAGACGGCACGTCAATCGGACGTGCCGTCTACCCGCGGTGACCGAGAACGCAGTTCGGGTGTCAAAAACGGCCAAAACGGGCGTCAAACAGTCAAATTCATAGCGGACGACCTCGGATTGAGCTGAAACCACCGTGAAACATTCTAATTATTATTCGTGACGTGTACGCGCTGACAGCACGTCAATCGGACGTGCGGTTTCTGTGGTACGGCTCAATATTCGTGTTTTAAGTGATGCGCGCGCTTCGTAAACGCGCTTGAGGGGGGTCCAAACGGTCCGAACGATGTCGGAATGGCCTGAAATCAGACGAAAAATACGGGTGACTGATTTTTCAAGTGTTCGAGCAGACGGCACGTCAATCGGACGTGCCGTGTGCCCGCGGTGACCGACAACGTAGTTCTGGTGTCATAAACGGCCAGAACGGGCGTCCAACGGTCAAATTCATAGAGGACGGCCTCGGATTGAGCTGAAACCACCGTGGAACATTCTAATTATTATTCGTGACGTGTAGGCGCAGACGTCACGTCAATTGGACGTGCGGTTTGTGCGGTACGGCTCAATATTCGTGTTTTAAGTGATGCGCGCGCTTCATAAACGCGCGTGAGGGGGGTCCAAATAGGCCGAACGATGTCGGAATAGCCTGAAATCAGACGACAAATACGGGTGAGTGATTTTTGAAGTGGTCGAGCAGACGGCACGTCAATCGGACGTGTCGTGTGACCGCGGTGACCGACAACGCAGTTCGGGTGTCATAAACGGCCAGAACGGGCGTCCAACGGTCAAATTCATAGCGGACGGCCTCGGATTGAGCTGAAACCACCGTGGAACATTCTTATTATTATTCGTGACGTGTAGGCACAGACGGAACGTCAATCGAACGTGCGGTTTGCGTGGTACGGCTCAATATTCGTGTTTTAAGTGATGCGCGCGCTTCGTAAACGCGCGTGAGGGGGGTCCAAACGGGCCGAACGATGTCGGAATGGCCTGAAATCAGACGACAAATACGGGTGAGTGATTTCTGAAGTGGTCGAGCCGACGGCACGTCAATCGGACGTGCCCTGTGCCCGCGGTGACCGACAACGCAGTTCGGGTGTCATAAACGGCCAGAACGGGCGTCCAACGGTCAAATTCATAGATAACGGCCTCGTATTGATCTGAAACCACCGTGGAACATTCTAATTATTATTCATGACGTGTAGGCATAGACGGCACGTCAATCGGACGTGCGGTTTGCGCGGTACGGCTCAATATTCGTGTTTTAAGTGATGCGTGCGCTTCGTAAACGTGCGTGAGGGGGGTCCAAACGGGCCGAACGATGTCGGAATGGCCTGAAATCAGACGAAAAATACGGGTGACTGATTTCTGAAGTGTTCGTGCGGACGGCACGTCAATCGGACGTTCCGTGTGCCCGCGGTGACCGACAACGCAGTTCTGGTGTCATAAACGGCCAGAACGGGCGTCCAACGGTCAAATTCATAGCGGACGGCCTCGGATTGAGCTGAAAACACCGTGGAACATTTTAATTATTATTCTTGACATGTAGGCACAGACGGCACGTCAATCGAACGTGCGTTTTGCGCGGTACGGCTCAATATTCGTGTTTTAAGTGATGCGCGCGCTTCGTAAACGTGCGTGAGGGGGGGTCCAAAAGGGCCGAACGATGTCGGAATGGCCTGAAATCAGACGACAAATACGGGTGACTGATTTCTGAAGTGTTCGAGCAGACGGCACGTCAATCGGACATGCCGTGTGCCCGCGGTGACCGACAACGCAGTTCTGGTGTCAGAAACGGCCAGAACGGGCGTCCAACGGTCAAATTCATAGCGGACGGCCTCGGATTGAGCTGAAACCACCGTGGAACATTCTAATTATTATTCGCGACGTGTAAGCACAGATGGAACGTCAATCGGACATGCGGTTTGCGCGGTACGGCTCAATATTCGTGTTTTAAGTGATGCGCGCGCTTCGTAAACGCGCGTGAGGGGGGTGCAAACGGGCCGAACGATGTCGGAATGGCCTGAAATCAGACGAAAAATTCGGGTGACTGATTTATGAAGTGGTCGAGCAGACGGCACGTCAATCGGACGTGCCGTGTGCCTGCGGTGACCGACAACGCAGTTCTGGTGTCATAAACTGCCAGAACTGGCGTCCAACGGTCAAATTCATAGAGGACGGCCTCAGATTGAGTTAAAACCACCGTGGAACATTCTAATTATTATTCTTGACGTGTAGGCACAGACGGCACGTCAATCGGACGTGCGGTTTGCGTGGTACGGCTCAATATTCGTGTTTTAAGTGATGTGCGCGCTTCGTAAACGCGCGTGAGGGGGTCCAAACGGGCCGAACGATGTCGGAATGGCCTGAAATCAGACGACAAATACAGGTGAGTGATTTCTAAAGTGGTCGAGCAGACGGCACGTCAATCGGACGTGCCGTCTCCCCGCGGTGACCGAGAACGCAGTTCGGGTGTCATAAACGGCCAAAACGGGCGTCAAACAGTCAAATTCATAGAGGATGACCTCGGATTGAGCTGAAACCACCGTGAAACATTCTAATTATTATTCGTGACGTGTACGCGCAGACAGCACGTCAATCGGACGTGCGGTTTGCGCAGTACGGCTCAATATTCGTGTTTTAAGTGATGCGCGCGCTTCGTAAACGCGCGTGAGGGGGGTCCAAACGGGCCGAACGATGTCGGAATGGCCTGAAATCAGACGAAAAATACGGGTGACTGATTTCTGAAGTGTTCGAGCAGACGGCACGTCAATCGGACGTGCCGTGTGCCCGCGGTGACCGACAACGCAGTTCTGGTGTCAGAAACGGCCAGAACGGGCGTCCAACGGTCAAATTCATAGCGGACGGCCTCAGATTGAGCTGAAACCACCGTGGAACATTCTAATTATTATTCGTGACGTGTACGCGTAGACGGCACCTCAATCGGACATGCGGTTTGCGCGGTACGGCTCAATATTCGTGTTTTAAGTGATGCACGCGCTTCGTAAACGCGCGTGAGGGGGGTGCAAACGGGCCGAACGATGTCAGAATGGCCTGAAATAAGACGAAAAATACGGGTGAGTGATTTCTGAAGTGGTCGAGCAGACGGAACGTCAATCGGACGTGCCGTGTGCCTGCGGTGACCGACAACGCAGTTCTGGTGTTATAAACGGCCAGAACGGGCGTCCAACGGTCAAATTCATAGCGGATGACCTCAGATTGAGCTGAAACCACCGTGGAACATTCTAATTATTATTCGTGACGTGTACGCGCAGACGGAACGTCAATCGGACGTGCGATTTGCGCGGTACGGCTCAATATTCATGTTTTAAGTGATGTACGCGCTTCGTAAACGCGCGTGAGGGGGGTCCAAATGGGCCGAATGATGTCGGAATGGCCTGAAATCAGACGACAAATACGGGTGACTGATTTTTGAAGTGTTCGAGCGGACGGCACGTCAATCGGACGTGCCGTGTGCCCGCGGTGACCGACAACGCAGTTTGGGTGTCATAAACGGCCAGAACGGGCGTCCAACGGTCAAATTCATAGCGGACGGCCTCGAATTGAGCTGAAACCACCGTGGAACATTCTAATTATTATTCGTGACGTGTAGGCGCAGACGTCACGTCAATCGGACGTGCGGTTTGCGCGGTACGGCTCAATATTCGTGTTTTAAGTGATGTGCGCGCTTCGTAAACGCGCGTGAGGGGGGTCCAAACAGGCCTAACGATGTCAGAATGGCCTGAAATCAGACGACAAATACGGGTGAGTGATTTCTGAAGTGGTCGAGCAGACGGCACGTCAATCGGACGTGCCGTGTGCCCGCGGTGACCGACAACGCAGTTCGGGTGTCATAAACGGCCAGAACGGGCGTCCAATGGTCAAATTCATAGAGGACGGCCTCAGATTGAGCTGAAACCACCGTGGAACATTCTAATTATTATTCGTGACGTGTAGGCGCAGACGGAACGTCAATCGGACATGCGGTTTGCGCGGTAAGGCTCAATATTCGTGTTTTAAGTGATGCGCGCGCTTCGTAAACGCGCGTGAGGGGGGTCCAAATGGGCCGAACGATGTCGGAATGGCCTGAAATCAGACGACAAATACGGGTGAGTGATTTCTGAAGTGGTCGAGCAGACGGCACGTCAATCGGACGTGCCCTGTGCCCGCGGTGACCGACAACGCAGTTCGGGTGTCATAAACGGCCAGAACGGGCGTCCAACGGTCAAATTCATAGCGGATGACCTCAGATTGAGCTGAAACCACCGTGGAACATTCTAATTATTATTCGTGACGTGTACGCGCAGACGGAACGTCAATCGGACGTGCGATTTGCGCGGTACGGCTCAATATTCATGTTTTAAGTGATGTACGCGCTTCGTAAACGCGCGTGAGGGGGGTCCAAATGGGCCGAATGATGTCGGAATGGCCTGAAATCAGACGACAAATACGGGTGACTGATTTTTGAAGTGTTCGAGCAGACGGCACGTCAATCGGACGTGCCGTGTGCCCGCGGTGACCGACAACGCAGTTCTGGTGTCATAAACGGCCAGAACGGGCGTCCAACGGTCAAATTCATAGCGGACGGCCTCGAATTGAGCTGAAACCACCGTGGAACATTCTAATAATTATTCGTGACGTGTAGGCGCAGACGTCACGTCAATTGGACGTGCGGTTTGCGCGGTACGGCTCAATATTCGTGTTTTAAGTGATGTGCGCGCTTCGTAAACGCGCGTGAGGGGGGTCCAAACAGGCCTAACGATGTCAGAATGGCCTGAAATCAGACGACAAATACGGGTGAGTGATTTCTGAAGTGGTCGAGCAGACGGCACGTCAATCGGACGTGCCGTGTGCCCGCGGTGACCGACAACGCAGTTCGGGTGTCATAAACGGCCAGAACGGGCGTCCAATGGTCAAATTCATAGAGGACGGCCTCAGATTGAGCTGAAACCACCGTGGAACATTCTAATTATTATTCGTGACGTGTAGGCGCAGACGGAACGTCAATCGGACATGCGGTTTGCGCGGTAAGGCTCAATATTCGTGTTTTAAGTGATGCGCGCGCTTCGTAAACGCGCGTGAGGGGGGTCCAAATGGGCCGAACGATGTCGGAATGGCCTGAAATCAGACGACAAATACGGGTGAGTGATTTCTGAAGTGGTCGAGCAGACGGCACGTCAATCGGACGTGCCCTGTGCCCGCGGTGACCGACAACGCAGTTCGGGTGTCATAAACGGCCAGAACGGGCGTCCAACGGTCAAATTCATAGAGGACGACCTCGTATTGAGCTGAAACCATCGTGGAACATTCTAATTATTATTCATGACGTGTAGGCACAGACGGAACGTCAATCGGACATGCGGTTTGCGCGGTACGGCTCAATATTCGTGTTTTAAGTGATGCGTGCGCTTCGTAAACGCGCGTGAGAGGGGTCCAAACGGGCCGAACGATGTCGGAATGGCCTGAAATCAGACGACAAACACGGGTGACTGATTTCTGAAGTGTTCGAGCAGACGACACGTCAATCGGACGTGCCGTGTGCCCGCGGTGACCGACAACGCAGTTCTGGTGTCATAAACGGCCAGAACGGGCGTCCAATGGTCAAATTCATAGAGGACGGCCTCAGATTGAGCTGAAACCACCGTGGAACATTCTAATTATTATTCGTGACGTGTAGGCACAGACGGCACGTCAACCGGACGTGCGGTTTGCGCGGTACGGCTCAATATTCGTGTTTTAAGTGATGCGCGCGCTTCGTAAACGTGCGTGAGGGGGGTCCAAACGGGCCGAACGATGTCGGAATGGCCTGAAATCAGACGACAAATACGGGTGACTGATTTATGAAGTGTTCGAGCAGACGGCACGTCAATCGGACGTGCCGTGTACCCGCGGTGACCGACAACGCAGTTCTGGTGTCATAAACGGCCAGAACGGGCGTCCAATGGTCAAATTCATAGCGGACGGCCTCGGATTGAGCTGAAACCACCGTGGAACATTCTAATTATTATTCGCGACGTGTAGGCACAGATGGCACATCAATCGGACGTGCGGTTTGCGCGGTACGGCTCAATATTCATGTTTTAAGTGATGCGCGCGCTTCGTAAACGCGCGTGAGGGGGGTGAAAACGGGCCGAACGATGTCGGAATGGCCTGAAATAAGACGACAAATACGGGTGACTGATTTTTGAAGTGGTCGAGCAGACGGCACGTCAATCGGACGTGTCGTGTGCCTGCGGTGACCGACAACGCAGTTCTGGTGTCATAAACGGCCAGAACGGGCGTCCAACGGTCAAATTCATAGAGGACAGCCTCGGATTGAGTTGAAACCACCGTGGAACATTCTAATAATTATTCGTGACGTGTAGGCATAGACGGAACGTCAATCGGACGTGCGGTTTGCGCGGTACGGCTCAATATTCCTGTTTTAAGTGATGCGCGCGCTTCGTAAACGCGCGTGAGGGGGGTCCAAACGGGCCGAACGATGTCGGAATGGCCTGAAATCAGACGAGAAATACGGGTGAGTGATTTGTAAAGTGGTCGAGTAGACGGCACGTCAATCGAACGTGCTGTCTACCCGCGGTGACCGAGAACGCAGTTCGGGTGTCATAAACGGCCAAAACGGGCGTCAAACAGTCAAATTCATAGCGGACGACCTCGGATTGAGCTGAAACCACCGTGAAACATTCTAATTATTATTCGTGACGTGTACGCGCTGACAGCACGTCAATCGGACGTGCGGTTTGCGCGGTACGGCTCAATATTAATGTTTTAAGTGATGCGCGCGCTTCGTAAACGCGCGTGAGGGGGGTCCAAACGGGCCGAACGATGTCGGAATGGCCTGAAATTAGACGAAAAATACGGGTGACTGATTTCTGAAGAGTTCGAGCAGACGGCACATCAATCGGACGTGCCGTGTGCCCGCGGTGACCGACAACGCAGTTCTGGTGTCATAAACGGCCAGAACGGGCGTCCAACGGTCAAATTCATAGCGGACGGCCTCGGATTGAGCTGAAACCACCGTGGAACATTCTAATTATTATTCATGACGTGTAGGCATAGACGAAACATCAATCGGACGTGCGGTTTGCGCGGTACGACTCAATATTCGTGTTTTAAGTGATGCGCGCGCTTCGTAAACGCGCGTGAGGGGGGTCCAAACGGGCCGAACGATGTCGGAATGGCCTGAAATCAGACGACAAATACGGGTGACTGATTTCTGAAGTGTTCGAGCAGACGGCACGTCAATCGGACGTGCCGTGTGCCCGCGGTGACCGACAACGCAGTTCTGGTGTCATAAACGGCCAGAACGGGCGTCCAACGGTCAAATTCATAGCGGACGGCCTCGGATTGAGCTGAAACCACCGTGGAACATTCTAATTATTATTCGCGACGTGTAGGCACAGACGGCACGTCAATCGGACGTGCGGTTTGCGCGGTACGACTCAATATTCATGTTTTAAGTGATGCGCGCGCTTCGTAAACGCGCGTGAGGGGGTGAAAATGGGCCGAACGATGTCGAAATGGCCTGAAATAAGACGACAAATAAGTGTGACTGATTTCTGAAGTGGTCGAGCAGACGGCACGTCAATCAGACGTGCCGTGTGCCCGCGGTGACCGACAACGCAGTTCTGGTGTCACAAACGGCCAGAACGGGCGTCCAACGGTCAAATTCATAGCGGACGGCCTCGGATTGAGCTGAAACCACCGTGGAACATTCTAATTATTATTCGTGACGTGTAGGCACAGACGGCACGTCAATCGGACGTGCGGTTTGCGCGGTACGACTCAATATTCGTGTTTTAAGTGATGCGCGCGCTTCGTAAACGCGCGTGAGGGGGGTCCAAACGGGCCGAACGATGTCGGAATGGCCTGAAATCAGACAACAAATACGGGTGAGTGATTTCTGAAGTGGTCGAGCAGACGTCACGTCAATCGGACGTGCCGTCTCCCCGCGGTGACCGAGAACGCAGTTCGGGTGTCATAAACGGCCAAAACGGGCATCAAACAGTCAAATTCATAGCGGACGACCTCGGATTGAGCTGAAACCACCGTGAAACATTCTAATTATTTTTCGTGATGTGTACGCGTAGACAGCACGTAAATAGGACGTGCGGTTTGCGTGGTACGGCTCAATATTCGTGTTTTAAGTGATTCGCGTGCTTCGTAAACGCGCTTGAGGGGGGTCCAAATGGGCCGAACGATGTCGGAATGACCTGAAATCAGACGACAAATACGGGTGACTGATTTCTGAAGTGTTCGAGCAGACGGCACGTCAATCGGACGTGCCGTGTGCCCGCGGTGACCGACAACGCAGTTCTGGTGTCATAAACGGCCAGAACGGGCGTCCAACGGTCAAATTCATAGCGGACGGCCTCAGATTGAGCTGAAACCACCGTGGAACATTCTAATTATAATTCGTGACATGTACGCGCAGACGGCACGTCAATCGGAGGTGCCGTGTGCCCGCGGTGACAGAAAACGCAGTTCAGGGGTTGTTCAGGGGTTGTTCAGGGGTTGTTCAAGGTTTGTTCAGGGGGTTGTCCGGGGTCCAAGGGGGAGGGTGGGGGGGGGGGGGGGGGGTTGTCCGGGGGCTATCCGGGGGATATCTGGGGTCCAGGGTGGGGGGTTGGGGGCTGTACGGGGGGCTGTCCAGGGGGCTGTCCGCGGGGCTGTCTGGGGGGTGTTTGCGGGGTGTTCGGGGTCCAAGGGGGAGGGGGGGTTATCTAGGGTCCAAGAATGAGGGGGGTTGTCCAGGGAGTTCTCAAACACACAACCACTAAAAGACAACAACATCCATAAAAACTGGCAATATATAAAAATAACTCAACTCCAATACTATACTACGAGTCTAGATAAAACCAACAACTAGAATAGATTAAACATCAAATCTCAATAATATAAGTCAAAAATGTAACGGATCAATATGTCACACATCAGCATCACCATCATCATCATCATCATCATCATCACCTTCGTCATCGTCCTCACCCTCCACAGCGCCTTCCTCCTCGCCTTCTCCCTCCTCCTCGCCCTCCTCATCTCCCTCCTCTTCCGCATCAGACTCCTTGCCATCATCATCTTCAAGCTGGACATTGGCCTGACCACCACTGGAACTGACACCTGGTGCACCATATATAGAATGTATCAACGACATGTATTTCTCAATCGCTGGGCTGGCCTCTGCTGGAAGTGTTGGACGTAGAATTTCAATAAATTTCATAAATGCACTGTTTGCCCTAGCAGACTGTTCTGCCGTCTCTATGGCCCTTTTCTCAGCCTGTTCTTCCTGTTCCCTAACTTTCTGCAGCTCGTTGGCACTACAACTCGTACCTAAGGTAGGCCAATACCTCGTCGGGGCTATCCTAGGTCGGCAGCGTACTCTGCCCGAATGATCATCTCCCAACACCAGATGTAAGTGATCAGATGGCCCAAAATTGTTTGCTTCTTGGGCATCGAGGGCCTCTAAAGCATCCTGTTACAAATGTAAATATATTATTAAGTTACGAAATATATATTAAAATATAAAATCAACAGATTAAAACTTACAATCTGCTGCTGAGTCGCTTCGTTGACAGCACTTCCATCCTTTTTTCGTCTACTCGAGCAAAACAGTTTTGCTCGAGGCACACGTCCTTCAATATTTTGTACTTGCCTCTACAATGACATTGAAAACAAAAGTTATATAAAAACTTTAGAAAATTATTAAATAATTGAGGAAACAAAAGAAAATGTATGTCGTAAAGAAAACTTATAAACAATTGTCATACCTGCTGCCTCTCATGATCCGGCATCGTCGTGCGTCCTAGTGTATGCAGGTATTTTTTTGCATCAATGTTTTTTTTATTTTTTCCAGATGATTCCTAAATAAAATTCGATAATGCAAAGGATAATATTAATGAAAAACTTGAAATTTATTATTTAAATACCTCAAATGTAATTCATACCTTAAACTGGGTACTCGTCCAATGAGTAATCATCTGACGATACTGCTCTATAAGACAATCATCCACGACTGGTACCGCCTCTATCTCAGTGCCAACTCTAGCACGCCAGCCAATATACAGCTCATTCTTGTAGGCTCTCCAAAGCTCGCCTAAATCCTTTAGACGTTCCAGTCGTGCACCCTCACCATCAGGAAAATTAAATCGAAGCTGAAATCAAAATATTAATTCATATAAATACAAAAAAATTCATGGCATTAAATACAACAGATTTTTTTACCCATATCTCTGCCCAAGCTCTATCTTTGACCTCATGTGGCAAATGTCTCCATGACAGCGGGCTGACGGGAATGATGTCGGAGTATTTGGCAAGCGTCGCTAGAAAACTCCGACATTGCTGCCCTGTTTTCTCAACCATCTGATTGTCTTCATTATATTCCACCATAACCTGTGTGTGACGGTTCCACACCGAACGCATGCATGTACGCCCCCGCCCCCGCCTCCTGTCAGTAGATGTATCTGTCATGAAAGAAAAACAAATATTTTATCAAAACATGTTATAATGAAAATAAATATTGCTCTAAAAATTTGTTAGGGTTTTATAAATATACATGCGCTAGTCTGATCAATGAGTGGCGCCGGATCCACAAAACCTTATGGAACACCCTCTGGTGGAACAGGAGTCGAAGACGATGGAATATAAAAGCTTGGAGAGACAGAAGTAGAAGGAAAATAAGATGGAACAACTGTATGACCTGATGCTGACTGGGGAGTGGGAATCATCATGGGATGTGAAAATGATGGGGCACAAGATGCAGAAGGTAGCGAAAACATGGGAGGCCTACATACCCCGTGTGTCCCTAACGACACACCGGGATCAGAATGTGGGAAGGCTGAAATGTCAGTGGGAGGGGCAGGGTCTAGTCGGGCACGCGCAGCTCTACGTCCACCTCTGGTACGAACCCTCCTCGTACCACCGGTCTGAGTACTAGGAGCAGTACTAGGCTCCTCGTCGAATAACTGTCGACGTAATGGTGGATCCTACAAAAAAGTTTACAAAAAAAATTAATCACATGACATTATATATTCTGTAAATATATATATATATATATATTTGAAATAAAGTACTCACTGTAGGCACTAATGGTGGAATGCCCATCTCCTCCATCCGACGATTGTTCTCCGCCATTTTTTTACTTCGTCTTTCTTCAATTGGAAGCATTTCCTGTAAAAAGAATTCATATAAGTCATTTTGTCATAAACAATTCAATAGGATTGAACTTTAATAGAAAATACATTTAAGTAAATGACAAAGGAAGAAAATAATCATGGTATCAACTACACATGTGAAAAAAACATACTAATGTGTTATTGAAAAAATGAAAAACCAACAAGAACTTAATGTGTTATCACATCAGAGCATGCCTCATCCCATAACCATATTAGTAGGGTATGCTCATATGCGATTTACCTTTTTGAATTAATATGCACTTCCTCACCAGGTACCTGAGTAGATTTCATAGATATAATCATCTCACATCCTGTAAGGCTTCATTATGTATGATCATCCCACACCCCCTGGACAGCCCCCTGAACAGCCCCGCCCACCCCCGTGGACAGCCTTTCCCACCCTCGTGGACAGCCCCGCCCACCCCCATGGACAACCCACCCCCGTGGACACCCCCTACCCCCTAGACAGCCCAACCACCCCCGTGGACAACCCACCCACCCCCCTCGACACCCCTTCTCCCTATGGACAACCCCCCACCCCCTTGGATAGCCCGCCTACCCCCCTGGACACCCCTACCCCCTGTGGCCAGCCCACCCACCCCCCCTGGACAGCCCGCCCACCCCTCCTTGACAGCCCGACCACCCCCGTGGACAGCCCGTCCACCCTTGTGGACAGCCCGCCCACCCCCGTACCCCCTAGACACCCCGTCCCCCCCCCCCGGGATAGCCCCACCCACCCTCCCAAACAACCCACACCCCCCTCCCCTGCAACCCCACCACCACCACCTAGACATACCAACCCCCCTGGACACCCCACACACCCATCCCCCACCAGGACACCCCACTCAGACCCCCAGGACAGCCCACACCCCCTGGACAGCCTCGCCCCCCCCCCCCCCCCCGTGGACAGCCTTTCCCACCCCCGTGGACAACCCCGCCCACCCCCGTGGACAACCCACCCACCCCCGTGGATGCCCCCTACCCCCTAGACAGCCCAACCACCCCCGTGGACAGCCCACCCACCCCCCTCGACACCCCTTCTCCCTATGGACAGCCCCCTACCCCCTTGGATAGCCCGCCCACCCTCTGGACACCCCTACCCCCTGTTGCCCGCCCACCCACCCCCCCTGGACAGCCCGCCCACGCCTCCTTGACAGCCCGAACACCCCCGTGGACAGCCCGTCCACCCTTGTGGACAGCCCGCCCACCACCGTACCCCCTGGATAGCCCCGCCCACCCTCCCAAACATCCCACACCCCCCTCCCCTGCAACCCCACCACCACCACCTAGACATACCACCCTCGTGGACACCCCACACACCCCTCCCCCACCATGACACCCCACCCAGACCCCCAGGACAGCCCACACCCCCTAGACAGCACCACCCACCCCGTGGACAGCCTTTCCCACCCCCGTGGACACCCCCACCCACCCCCGTGGACACCCACCCACCCCCATGGACAGCCCCTACCCCCACAATCGATTATCCAAAACATATCAAATTGGTTTGAACACAATCCATAATTCCCACAATCCATTATCCAAACATAGAAAAAATCTCACATGATGCTCGACCATTGGAAAATAATTAAAAATCACCAACACCTCCTTCCAAACATAGAATACAAAAAACATTAACAGAATACAAAAACATTAAAAAATCTCACAATCCATTATCAAATTGGTTTCATGAGTAATATCAAATTGGTCTGATTAACATGTTTTGAACACTCTCCTTCCAAACATAGAATACAAAAACATTAAAAATCACCAACACCTGGATAATCAATTAAACTACCAACACCTGGAAAAAATATATTCATTAAAAAAACTACAATAATATGGTTGAGATCAAATTTCACCTATTCGTATGGGGTGTACCTGTTGGGATGGGGGTACTGGTGTTCGGATTCGCGAGAGCAGTGGAGTGAAATGGGGTTCGCGAGAGCAGCAGAGTGAATAGATTAGGGCTCTGTCCGAATGGGGAGAGGAGATCGCGGCCTGCAATTTGGGGGAAACCTTTGCCAATGGTTTATAAAAACCATTGGCAAAGGCACACATTCCCAACGGTTTAGTGGAACCGTTGGGAATGTGTGAGTTTTAGCAGCCTTTTCCCAACGGTTCCATTGAACCGTTGGTAAAGGTCTCCTTTTCCCAACGGTTCCAGTGAACCGTTGGGGAATGGTCTAAGACTCACTATCCCAACGGTTTAAGTAAACCGTTGGTATACTGCCATTGGGAAAAAGCTAAATTCCAGTAGTGTAGTGATTCTTGTCATGTTGGGGAAAAAAAATTTAAAGAGTTTTATTTTTTATCTCTTGATGGAACGATCAATGTTAAACCTCATTTTTTTGAAGTACTGATGATTAATGTTGAATTTATTAATATAATTTTTTATTATTTTTGGTTACTATTTTATCTTATGGTAACTATTTTAGATTTATTAAGAACATGATTAATATTTTTTTATCCTTAACTAGATATTATGATCTATTATATTCTAATACTTCAAGAACAAGAAAGAATCGTTGTGGATAGTGATCGATGGAATATCAGATTAGGTAGAGGTGGAAACTTGTTTAAACAATCAAACAAAGAATGAAATTGCATTTATGGATTTATATAAAATAATTTTTTATATTTTATAATGATCTTTATCTGGATAAATAATTAAACCATTATAAATTCAAAAACAATTATCATATTATATTTATCTCTAAGGAATTGATGGTATTTTTATTATGTTATTTATTTAAGGTTTTTTATTCATTAAAGTTAACATGATTATGTTCAATATCACTATATTTAGTTTTTTAGCACTATTCATTCTCCTACATACGTATATTTTCAGTTTCAACTAATTTTCTCAATGTTTGAGAACCTGATTTTGTGCTATTTTATGTAACCATTATGTTTTACATTTCCACTTTTCGAAGAAGATTTATTACAAATTTTTACAATATAGGTTTTAAAAAAGTTATTTTAAATTATTAAACTATTCATTTAAAAATATTTTGATCATATTTCGAGGATGAAATATATGTAAGTAGAGATAATTTAATACCATTTTCTTTAAAAATAAGATTATGTTTGATAGCATATTGGACATGCAATATGAGATTATTCAAACCATGGAATAATATTATTTTAAATGTGACTATTATAACCTCTCAATTTAATTAGAGGATACAGATATGAGTAGCTGAATTATGATATATATATACATATATCCTTCTCAATAAAAATTTATTGATTAATTCTTTTTAATTAACAACACACTTTTTAGTGAAGTAATTTTATGCTTCCAAAATGGGTTTTATGTATTGTTTTTTAGAAAATATTTAAATTAATTTCTACAATTTTAGATATTTTATTTTAAAAACTATTTATAATTTTTTTCAATCATAATATCTTTATTATCATAAGGATAAATTTTGGGTTTTTTTGGAAAAGAATAATTCTTATGTGAATTGTGTAAAAATAGTGATTTTAATGAAAAATATATTTTCCATTCTATAATTTACAAAGTCCCTTTTTTATAATTTATTTTAAAATATATTTTGATAATTTTTTATAAAAATAATACAACTAAAATAATTTGAATAAATATTATTCTTAAATATTAGATACATAAAATTCATTTTTATGAGAAACCACTTTTTATAATGTTTTGTGAGTTTATTTTAAAACTAATTTCACAGGATTATAAAAATAAAATTGGATAAAATTATTTCGGAATTGGGAGTCATTTGGTTCAAATTAGCTAAATAGGACCCTTTTATTTTTTTCATAATGAAAAGAATCCATGACAAAATATTTTCATTATGGTAAGTGTAAAAAAATCCAAAAAATATTAAAACTGTGGGATATGACTTTAAAATCACCCGAAAACTTACTTATTTCATTGCATGAGATCTTTCATCCATAATGAAGGAAAATTTTAAAATATGAAAATTTATTTCTACATTCCATTGATAATGACCTTAATACTAATATATGTAAATAATATATAAAAAATGCACACCAATTGTTTTTGTGTCTCTAATTATTTTTCCATAGGAAGAAAATTGGTTGCATTCATTTTTAAATGATTAATTTAAATATGAATGAATTTTTTTCATGTTAATTATTTTTAAATTTTTATTTATGGAATAATTACCTTAAATTAATATGAAACACTGACACAATTGTTTTTCAAGCATTATAAAAGTAAGTAAATGAATTTAAAATCTAACAAATAAATATTCTTTGCATGAGTAATAGTGTTTGTGAATTTTTTAGAATCATATAAAGTCTTATATAAGTTTAAAAGTTTTCATTTTATTTATATTAGTTTTTGATATGTTTTAATTTTAAAATTATGTGAGTAGTCTTAAACATGACTTTATTGGTTTTTTATTTCAATACTATATTATTAAATAATATAAAAATTGAAAAAAAATGTTATATTTTTCAAATTGAATGGTATATGTTCTATAATATAAATAATTTTATATGTTTTCATTATTTTTCCTTTTATAGTAACTGTAATGCCCTGACCCTAGTAACCTTGACTCGGTGTATTATTACATAACATTGGCATGATCACAAGAGATTAAATCTCAAAATATATATTAGTTTAGTAGCCTTTGAAATATTAGATACATACATAAGTTTTATATTACATTTGAAATAGAAAAACAATAACACTGTGTTCCCTTTGAACACACTCATATCCCTTAGCCTGTTACAGCAGGTTAATCGTAATATACTTTTTCACATCCTAGGAAAAATAAAACAATTAAAGGGGTGAGATAAAATGATCAGTAATTATAACAATATAAAAGAAACATTACAAATAATCATAAACATTTAAGTAAATGTTTAAGACTAAAACAAAAGACTTTTAAACATAAACTTTAGCCAAATATAGAAAAGGTAAATCAAATAATTCCATTTACTCTTTCACATGGATATTCTACTAGTCCAATAATTGCATGTAATTTCAATATCCAATTTCATAATGACGGAATGCATAATTCTATACATCATAACCACATAGTCAATGTATAAGGCCCCGACATTAACCTTACTTAATATCAAATTAAATGAATAATTCACATTGAGGATCTTTTCAGGTTTATAGTTTTAGAGAATTAGAACATAACTATACAATCTCAAAAGATTACAAAGTAGACACTTCTACTAAGTTTCCATAGAATAAACAACTCTTAAAAAGAAACATGTCTAGTCCCATGTTTTATATAGCATGAATTTCCCTCGATCCCATCCTTGAACCTATTCCACATTAAGTCCTGTGAAAAACATTTCAAAAAAACTTGGGGTGATCATAAAAAGCTCATTAAGGGATACACAAAGAATAAAAACTATTAGTTTATCAAAACAACAAGTAAACCATGTATACTTTATCAAAGTAATAATTTTCACCTTTATGAAGTAGTAAAAACTCTTCACTAAATAAAAGATCATTACTTACCCTTTTGTAACCAAAAGATTGCCATAAAACCCATATAAAGATCACATAACATATTAAGGTAATTTGGGACATAAACATACTTAAATAGAATAACCATACGGTCGACTTCCACACATATCACTTAATGGAATAGCCATACGGCCGACTTCCATACCCAATTCATTGGAGGTTATAACGTAACCAACCATCCTGGTATTCACGTTACCACCCGTCATATGGTTTATCATGTAACCACCTGTCAAATTTCTAAGTACCAATATAAAATCATAAAACATAAAACAAATATAACAGAAAGAAAAATTTCCACACTTTGATCACAATATTTCACATAAATATACTGACATAAAAAATACATTATAAAAACCATTTTCAATACCAAAATACATAAAAGAGAATATGGTATTTATTTCATTTTAAAAACATTACAGCTAGTTGAGGAAGCCAAAGACCAAATAATACTCGTGGCGGCGGAGAAGTCGTTGTCGCCACATACGTACAAAAACATTCCCTTTTGTCGTTTAGTAAAACACTTCATATAAAATGATTAAAATTGAATAAATGTAAAAGAAAAATGGTTTTATACACCGTAATAAATAAAGTGGTGTATAAAACAAAAATATGCCTCAATGAAAGGAGATTGAGACGAAGTCCCTTACCTCGGGTCCGACTTGACTCGATCGTTCTTTAACGTCTTGAATAATAGACTTGAGTTAATTTCAAATTGATTAAGAACCTTTCTCAAGTTCATTATTCCTTTTATAAAACTTATTACCTTGTTATGAACATTATTAATCATTTAAGTTGATAATGGTCGTTTGTCGATATTTGGTACCTGAGTCAAAAGTGAACTTCTTACAATTTCATGTTGTTTGTGTGGTCAAAGGTTCATTATATCCAGAATGATATTTATGATTTTGATATCATATATATCATATATATACAGCATATAAATGTATATATAATATTAAATAATCATTTAGAGGTAAGAAATGAAATGCACCGTTCATGGAGACGGTAAGCCGTACGTACTCATGAACGCTACTTTCATTTCTTTGACATATTAATAGAATTAAAACTAAATTAGAGGTATGTATATTTTAATTCTAGAATATCATTCATCTTTTATATGTAACATACATCATATATAATAACTTTAATTCAATCCTTTATACGTCCCACATATGGCATTAATGAATCAAATCACTTTGAGGGGCGGTAGTCCGCACTTCCTAAAATGAAGAAATCACGTATTCCCATAATGGAAGCCATGAAGGTGTGCCATAAGTGAAAAATACAGAATATTAAGGAAGAAATAAACATATTATATCTCGTATATAAATATAGTGACATCTTAATGGCCGCCATTGAAGGTGTTGGAAGAATATTGAACAATCATCGTTTTGTGAGGCAGAAATTCACCATCTACAGAAACAGTATGTTCTTTAACCATTATCTGTAGGTGTGTGTAAGTGTAGCTCTAAATCATCTTATAACAACGTCCTATTATATTGAAGATACTGGATTTTTTACAAAAGAAATGAATAAAAATAGTTTAGGGGGGTTGGAGAATCAAAATAAAACAAAAGGACACAATTGAAGACATTACCTTAAAATCGGGTAACTCTCTTAGATTTTAGCTCAAAAGATTCCTTGGGAAGACTTCTGACCAAAGTGAGGCTTATAAGAGTTATAGAGGGATGTTTAGAGACAAAATGGTCAGATCTTGGCTGAACCAAAGGATTGAGAGGTGTGGGTAAGGTGGTATAGGTGGGGGCCTTTTATAAGAGGAGAGGAGGGGCACTCTTGGAAAGTTAAGAAAAGATACTTTATCATAAAATGATTTTCGGATAAAAATGGTCCCACAATTATATATTTATAGTATAAGGTGATAGGAGTTAGAAATATACTCATCCAATAGGTTTTTGACATGTTTAGGTCTTATATTTTACATTATCTTTTCATTTTATTTAAATCGTTAAATAATGAGGTAATCGCTGCATCATCATGATGTCGTAAATAATTTAATTTCATTAATTTCTAAAAATTATAAAAAAATACTATGATGTAGGAAATCTTTTTAGATTTACAATTACTATTTATATTCAAAACTCCAACTTGTATGACCCCATTTAAAAATTGTTTTAGTAAAATAACTCATGTTTGTGACATTTTTACTTTAACATTAAATAAAAACATATTAATGTTATTTTCCTTCCAACGTAGCTCAATGGGGTCCCCATGTTGACCCATGGATTTTATTGGTCGGCCATGACACATCCAATAAGGGTAGGACATGTTTCATGCTCATCTCATATTATTAAAACATTATTTTTACCTTAAACTACACTAATTACCACTAATCGCGATTAAAAACTTAAAAGTTACTATTCACCAAATAATTATTTTAATCCCGTTGAACCACATTTTACTTCTTAATGACAACCATGTATGATGGATTTTTGAAAATCAAATCACAGATGTGGTAAAATTTCATTTAAACGAAAAATCAGTTTTTATAAGTACCACATAGTGGTTTCACTATTCATCAAAAATTGAAGTTTTTCAGAAAAATACCAAAACTTCACCCTAAGGTATATTTGATATTCCAAACTAAAAAATGAATTCAATTTTACAAAATTCAAAACATATATGTTTCATTAATTAATTTAATAATTAATTCCTGCTGTCAGAGAAAATAGCGTGTTTTTATGAAACAATATGTATCAAAAGATTGACACTAGTTTAAGTCCAATTTCAATGTGAAATTAATTCCAACGACCACTATTGGATTTAATTTTAAAAATAGATTATAATTTTACTTTAAAACCAATTAAAAATATAATCTAATCATATAAATAAATTAGATTAAAAAGAGGTTTTGAATTAAAATACAACATTTTACACTATTCATTAAAAAAATGAATTTTATCGAAAAAATACCAAAAAATTACACAAAGAAAATTTTGATGTCCCGATTTTAAATAAGAGTTTTATTTTGTCTAATAGAATGTATAAGAGTGAACAAAACTATATTTAATTACAGTTCACCATCAAAAGGCGATAAGTGAACCTTTAGTGAAAATTCGGGTATATATGCCTAAAATTTAATTCTTTCCGTATTTTAAGCCTTTATCTTTTATTAGATAAATGTAAAAAAATATAAAAAACATATATAATCATATTTTAGTTATTTCTATCCATTATCGCCAATACAATGACTATGTGTTAACTACCATTTAAAATAATATTATTTTATTACTAGTGTGCAACGTAAGATTTCAAAGAAACTCATTATTGAGTATCGGGTACGCTATTGAACATAGAAACACCTTTAAAGTAAAATTAATATTTTATTTATAAATATTAATAAAAAAGAAAATTCTTTATTCATTATTTACCTGGGGTGTTACATCCTTCCCCCCTTTTGGGAATTGCGTCCTCACAATTTTATTCACTTATCAAAATAAGTGGGGGTATTTATCACTCATAGAATTTTCAGATTCCCACATTGCCTCTTCAACCATATGGTTTTCAACAAAACCTTTACCTGGTGAATTACCTTATTCTGTAACACTTTCTCCCTATGGTCAAGAATCTGGACCGGCTTTTCTTCATAAGATAGGTTCTCTTCCAGCTGAATTACCTCTAGACTCAAAACATGAGATGGATCTGGCGTATACTTTCTCAACATCAAAACATGAAAAAAATTGTGTGCCTGAGATAAACTCGGAGGTAATGCCACTCTGTATGCAAATGATCCAACTCTCTCCAGAATTTCATATGGTCTAACGAACCTTGGACTCATCATTCCTTTCTTACCAAATCGCATCACACTTTTCTGTCTCCTCTGCACTGTTCTCATGTGTTTCTGAATCAACTAAACTTTTTCTGCCATCTATTCTACCAATTCTAGTCCCATCAGCTTCCTTTCACCCACTTCATCCCAAAAAGCTGGAGTTCGACACCGCTTCCCATATAATGCCTCAATGGGTGCCATCTGTATACTCGAATGAAAACTGTTTTTATAAAAAAACTCAACCAAAGAAATATGTTGGTCCCAACATCCATGATAATCCATAGAGCAAACTCGTATCATATCCTCCAAAGTCTGGATCATTTGTTCTGACTGACCATCTGATTGAGGATGAAAATTTGTTCTAAAATTTAATTCAGTACCCAATGACTTCTGAAGGGGTTTCCAAAAGTTAGAAGTGAACCTGTGATCACTGTCAGATACAATGGAGAGAGGAACTCCATGTAACCTGAATATCTCTTTAAGTTAAAAACAAGAAACTTTATCTAGGGAAAAGTATCCCGTATAGAAAGGAAATGATCAGATTTATTCATGCGATCAACAATAACACAGATTGAATTATTTACTTGAGGTGTCTTCGGAAATCCCACAACGAAGTCCATGGATATATTCTCCCATTTCCACTCTGTCACTGGTAAAGGCTGAAGCATCCCTTTCGGTAACTGTCGCTCTACTTTAACCTGCTAACAATTCAAACACATCACAATAAAATCAGCAATATATCCTTTCATTACATCCCACCAGTAATACTCCCACAGATCTCTGTACATCTTAGTACTGCCAGGATGAACTGAAAACGGAGAACTATGAGCTTCACATAACAAATCTCTCTTCAACTGTGAATCACAAGGCACACACAATCTCTTCCCAAATCTCAAAACACAAATATTATCAATGTTGAATTCAGGAAACTTACCCTTCTGGACCATCTCTACCTTTTTCTACTACTCATTGTCTTCCCTCTGTGCTAGCTTAATTCTGTCTGATAGGGATGATCTCACTGATACATGAAACAAAACTGAAGAACATCCTGCACCAACAACTTCTATACCAAAGTGCATCAAATCAAAAACCAAAGGATCTCTTTCTAAACGTATCATGGTTAATGAATCATTACTTTTTCGACTCAAATCATCATCTACTTTATTTTCTTTTCCCAGATGGTAATGAATTGTACAATCATAATCCTTGATTAATTCTAGCCATCTCATCTGTCTCATGTTCCATTAATTCTGAGTGAATATATACTTAAAACTTTTGTGATCACTATATATTTCACACTTTACCCCATACAAATGATGCCTCCAAATTTTAAGAGAAAAAACAACAGAAGCTAATTCCAAGTCATGTGTAGGGTAATTTACCTCATGAGTTTTCAACTAATGTGAAGCATATGCAATTATCTGATCATTCTGCATAAAGACACAACCAAGTACCTTCAACGAACCATCACTTTAGATAACAAACTCACCATTCTTGGAAGAAAGTTCCAAAACTAGTGCATTCACCAAAATTCTTTTCAATTCCTGAAAACAATCATCACATTCTTTTGTCCATATAAACTTAACACCCTTCCGAGTTAGCTTAGTCATTGGACTAGATAACCATGAAAAATTTTCAACAAACCTTTGATAGTACCCTGCCAATACGAGGAAACTACGGATCTCGGTTACATTTTTGGGTCTTGGACATTCTTCAACAACTTTTGTTTTAGTAGGATTAACAGTTATGCCATTTTTTGAAACAATGTGACCCAATAAATAAATTTGTTGTAACCAAAACACACACTTACTAAATTTTTCATACAGTTTCATTTCTTTTAAGGTTTGCAAGATAACCCTTAAATGACTTTCATGCTCATATTTTGTTTTAGAAAATGCCAAAATATCATCAATGAAAACAACCACAAACTTATCCAAGAACTCATGGAAAATTCTATTCATAAGGTCCATGAATATAGCATGTGCATTGGTTAACCAAAAAGTCATAACTAAAAATTCATAATGGCCATATCTAGTACAGAACGCAGTCTTCAGAACGTCTGCTTCTTTTACTTTCAACTGATTGTACCCCGACCTCAAGTCAATCATTGAAAAATACTGAGCTCCCTGAAGCTGATCAAATAAATCATAGATAGGAGGAAAAGGATACTTGTTCTTAATAGTAATGTTATTTAAGGATATATAATCAATGCAAAGACTCATTGAGCCATCATTCTGTTTGAAAAACAAGACAGGAGCACCCCATGGTGATGTGCTAGGTCGAATGAAACCTTTATCTAATAACTCCTGAAATTGCTTATTTAACTCTAAAAGTTCAACATTGAGCCATTCGATAAGGGGGTTTTGAAATTGGCTAAGAATCAGGAACTAATTCAACGGTAAATTCAACTTCCCGATCATGAATAATACCAGACAACTCATCAGGAAGAACACCAAGATACTCATTTACCACTGGCACATCATTAACCTGAACAGTTCCTTTATTTTCAACAATATGTGCAAGGTAACATTCATATAAATATTTTACTTGTTTCTCAACTTTCTGATATGTTATCAAAATCATGGGTTCCTTCTTGTACACAAACTGAAAATATTTCTGAAAAGAAACCATTTTATCTCTGTAGTCAATCTTAGCATGATAAACAGAAAGCCAATCCACGCCCAAAATAACATCAAACTCTACTAGAGGCAAAACAATAAGGTTTTCTGGTAGATTCTTTCCGCATACAAGGATAGGAAGGTTCTTATAATTCCTTTTTGTCTCAACATTCCCTCCGGGTGTTTTTACCATAAGTTTAGTATTCATATCTTGAGATGGAATTTTCAATTTACTATAAAACTAATCAGAAATGAAAGAATGTGTAGACCCTGAATCACACAACACATTGGCATAATCTAAACAAACAAACAGTGTACCTGATACTACTTCATTTGATGGCCCAACATCTACGGAAGTAGTTGCAAAGGATTTCACCACCCCTTCTTTCTTGTATTCTGGATGCTTTCCCTCAGTTTTATTCTTCATTAGACACTCATTTTCATAATGACCCATTTCATTACACTTAAAACATCTTACATCTGACTTTTCATTTCCTACTTGATCATCTTCCTTACAGTTACGAGTAATATGACCTGACTTACCACACCGAAAGCACTTTCCAGACTTGGATAAACATTCTCCAGAATACATTTTACCACACTTCTCACAGGATGGATATTTGGTTTTCTTACCTCCTTGCTTCTTTGATGAATTCTTCCCCTTTTCCTGCCAACTGCCCCTCTTATTCTGTTGTTTGTCAAAGATCACCTGATCATTGGCAAACTCCATTTCCACCTTCTCCGCATATCGAACAAGTTTTGCATAACTTTTGAACTCACGAGAAGCTAGAGCCCTTCGATACATTGGCTTTAACCCGAAGTAGAAACGGTAAATTTTACTATCAAGATCGCGTATAATGTTTGGAGCATACCTTTCCAATAGAGTGAACTTTGCTTCATAAGAAGCCACTGAGTCATCCTCCTTCCTCAATTCTAGGAATTGTTTTTCCATCCTAAGACGAATCACCTTATGAAAATATTTCTCAAGAAACATACCTTTGAAATTGTCCAAGTGAAGGTCATCAATCCCATCACTATCCCTGATATTTTTCACCATCGACCACAACTTATCAGCTTCACCTTCAAAACGGTAAACATCAAGACTAACCTTTTGATGTTCTGAACACCCCATGACATCAAAAATCTTCTCCAGTGCTTTAATACACCCTTCAACTTGCATAGGGTCAGATGATCCTCTGATTGATGGGGGATGTTGCCTCATGAAATGTTACACCACTGACATGTTCCTATGCGGTTGATCTGACTGATCTCGTGCATGGATACCACCACCATTTATAGCCTGAGTCAACTGTTCCATCACTGCAACAAACTGTTCAGTTCCGATTCCGACCATCTCAGGTTGCTGATTTGGAAGGTTGTCTTCCTCCTAATGTCGTCCCAACATAGCTGTTTTGTTTCCTCTGCGGAAACCCATTCTGAACACATAATTATCTTAGGCAAAGCAACATGGTAATCTTTAAATGCTATATCATTTCGGTCATACCATAAATTAACTTATAATTTAACAATTTTCTAACTCCTAAAGTTGTCTAAACCGACCTCTGATACCAACTATAAGGCCCCATCCTTAAACCATACTTAATATCGAATTAAATGAATAATTCACATTGAGGATATTTTCAGGTTTAGAGTTTTAGAGAATTTGAACATAACTATTACATCTCAAAAGATTACAAAGTAGACACTTCTACTAAGTTTCCATAGAATAAAAAACTTGTAAAAAGAAACATGTCTAGTCCCATGTTTTATATAGTATGACTTTCCCTTGATCCCATCCTTGAACCTATTCCACATTAAATCTTGTGAAAAAAATTTCAAAAAAACTTGGGGTGAGCATAAAAAGCTCAGTAAGGGATACACAAGGAATGAAAACTATTAGTTTATAAAAAAAACATGTAAACCATGTATACTTTATCAATGTAATACTTTTCACCTTTTTGAAGTAGTAAAAACTCTTCAGTGAATAAAATATCATTACTTACCCTTTTGTAACCAAAATATTCCCATAAAACCCATATAAAGATCACATAACATATAAAGGTAACTTGAGACACAAACATACTTAAATGGAATAACCATATGGTCGACTTCCACACATATCACTAAATGGAATAGCCATACGGCCGACTTCCATACCCAATGCAATGGAGGTTATAATGTAACCACCCGTCCTGGTATTCACAACATCACCCGTCATATGGGTTTTCACGTAACCACCCGTCAAATGTCCAAGTACCAATATAAAATCATAAAACATAAAACAAAAATAATGGAAAGAAATCATGTCCACACTTTGATCACAATATATCACATAAATATATGGACCTAAAAAATCCATTATAAAAACAATTTTCAATACCATAATACATAAAAGATTATATGGTATTTATTTCATTTTAAAAACATTACATCTTGTTGAGGAAGCCAAAGACTAAATAACACTCGCGGCAGTGGAGAAGTCATTGTCGCCGCATACGTACAAAAACATTCCCTTTTGTCATTTAGTAAAACACTTCATATAAAAAGATTCATTTTGAATAAACGTAAAATTCAAGGGGTTTATACACCATATTAAAGAAAGTGGTGTCTAAAACAAAAATATGCCTCAAAGAATGGATATTGAGACGAAGTCCCTTACCTCGGGTCCGACTTGACTCGATCATTCCTTAATGTCCTGAATAATAAACATTAGTTAATTTCTACTTGATTATGAACCTTTTTCAAGTTCATTATTCCTTTTATATCACTTATTACCATGTTATGAACATTATTTTTTCATTTAAGTTGATAACGGTCGTTTGTTGATATTTGGTACCTGAGTCAAAAGTGAACATCTTACAATTACATGTTGTTTGTGTGGTCAAAGGTTCATTATATCCGGAATGATAATCATGATTTGGATATCATATATATCATATATATCCAGCATATACATGTATTTATAATATTACATAATCCTTTAGAGGTAAGAAATTAAATGCACCGTTCACGGAGATGGTAAGCCGTATGTACGCATGAACGCTACTTTCATTTATTTGTCATAATAATGGAATTAAATCTAAATGAGAGGTATGTATATTTTAATTCCATAATTATATTAATAATTTATATGTAACATACATAATATATAATAACTTTAGATCCATCCTTTATACATCCCACATATGGCATTAATGAATCAAATCACTTTGAGGGGGCGGTAGTCCACACTTCCTAAAATGAAGATATCGTGTATACCCATATTGGAAGCCATGAAGGTGGGACTTAAATGAAAAATAAATAAGCTTAAGGAAGAAATAAACATATTATATATCATATATAAATATAGTTACATCTTAATGTCCACCTTTGAAGGTGTTTCAAGAATATTAAACAATCATCATTTCGTGAGGCAGAAATTCGCCATCCACGGAAACAGTGTGTTCTTTAACCATTAAGTGTAGGTGTGTGTAAGTGTAGCTCGAAATATTCTTATAAAAACATCCTAGTATATTTTAGATACTGTATTTGTTACAAAATAAATTAATAAAAAGAGGTTAGGGGGGGTTGGAGAAGCAAAATAAAACAGAAGGACACAAGTGAAGACATTACCTTAAAATCGGGTAACTCTCTTAGATTTGAGTTCAAAGGATTCCTTGGGAAAACTTCTGCCCAAATTGAGGCTTATAAGAGTTATAGAAGGATTTTTAGAGACAAAATGGGCAGATCTTGGCCTAACCAAAGGCTTTAGAGGTGTGGGTAGGGTGGTATAGGTGGGGGCCTTTTATAAGAGGAGAGGAGGGGCACTCTTGGAATGTTAAGAAAAGATACTTTATCATAAAATTAATTTCGGATAAAAAGGGTCCCAAAATTATATATTTAGAGGAAAAGGTGATAGGAGTTCGAAATATACTCATCCAATAGGTTTTTGACATGTTTAGGTCTTATATTTTACATTATCTTTTCATTTTATTTAAATTGTTAAATAATGAGGTTATCGCTACATCATCACGATGTCATAAATAATTTACTTTATTTAATGTCTAAAAATTATAAAAAAACTACTATGATGTAGGAAATCTTTTTAAATTTCCAATTATTATTTATAGTCAAAAATATGACTTTTATAACCCCATTCAAAAATTGTTTTAGTAAAACAACTCATGTTTGGGACATTTTTACTTTAACATTAAAAAAAAGATATTAATGTTATTTTTCATCCAAAGTGGATCCATGGGGCCCCCAAGTTGAAACATGGATTGTCTTGGTCGGACATGACACATCCAATAAGGGTAGGACATGTGTCAGGATCATCTCGTATTATTAAAATATTATTTTTTCCTTAAACTACACTAATTACCTCTAATCGCGATTAAAAACTTAAAAGTTACTATTCACCAAAAAATTATTTTAATCCCATTGAACCAAATTTTACTTCTTAATGACAAACATGTATGTAGGATTTTTGAAAATCAAATCACAGAAGTGTTAAAATTTCATTTAAATGAAAAATCAGTTTTTATAAGTACCACTTAGTGGTTTCACTATTCATCAAAAATTTAATTTTTTCAGAAAAATACCAAAAATTAAACCTAAGATATATTTGATATTATAGAACTCAAAAATGAATTCCATTTTAGAAAATTCAAAACATAAAATTTGAATTAATTAATTTAATAATTAATTTCCGCTGTCAGAGCAAATAGCGTGTTTTTATGAAACAATAATTATCAAAATATTGACACTAGTTTAAGTCCGATTTTAAAGTGAAATTAATTCCAAAAACATCTATTATATTTAATGGTAAAAATATATTCTAATTTCAATTTAAAACCAACTCAAAAGATAATATAATCATATAAATAAATTATATTAAAACGAGGTTTTGAATTAAAATTCAAAATTTTACACTATTCATTAAAAAAATGAACTTTATCGGAAAATACAAAAAATTTACACAAAGTAAATTTTGATGTCCCGATTCTAAATAAGAGTTTTATTTGGTCCAATAAGATTTATAAGAGTGAAAAAAACTATATTTAATGATGGTTCTCCATCAAAAGGCGATAAGTGAACCTTTAGGGAAAATTAGGGTATATATTCCTAAAATTGAATTCTTTCCATATTTTAATCCTTTATCTTTTATTAGATAAATGTAAAATATTTTTATAAACATATATAATCATATTTTAGTTATTTATATCCATTCTAGCCAATACAATGGCTATGTGTTAACTACCATTTAAAATAATATTATTTTATTACTAGTGTGCAACGTAAGATTTCAAAGAAACACATTGTTGAGTATCGGGTACGCTATCGAACATAGAAACCCCTTTAAAATAAAATTAATATTTAATTTATAAATATTAATTAAAATGAAAATTCTTTATTCTTTATTTACCTGGGGTGTTACACAAAGCCTCATGGAAAGACTAAAAATAAAAAAAATCAAGGCTTTATTCCCAGACACTAGATTATATCATGAGACCTATCGATGCATCGAGGAGCTATAGAGGGCTCCACCTGTCACTTAAAAAGTCCAATAAATTCCTCTTATGAAAAAGTTGAAACACTGACATTCCTATAAAAACTAGAATATGAAAATTTAATACTTTAACCACAAACCATGGATGGTATAAAAAACACATCCACAATCAAACATATCAAAAAAAATTCAATACATTATGGAAGATTGTATCATATTAAATCAACTTCAAAAAGGTGTAAAATCCATCAAAGGATGATGACATAGATGAAATGAAAACTATTTGGGAGAAATATCTCATTATATTTTGAAATCATTTAAAAGTCGGATAATTATGAAAGAAAAAATTTATTTTCAAAATTTTCTTATCAACCTGTAAGGGATGCTTCGATGATTTTATATCGGTGGAAAATAGCTACTCCAACCGTATTAGTTAAAAAACATTCTTACCTAAATTTGTTGAAAAGGTTATAAAGTACCTCGTTTGAAATATGACGGAAAGATTCATTTCTAAACATTTGATAAAAATTAAAACAAATGCATAAATTAATTTATCCCATATTCTAGGAAATAGTATAAATGTTTTGAAATACATTTTTAAGAAACACGTATGAGGACGATAAATAAGTCCTAGTAGATGACCATGTATAAACAACTTCATATAATGAATAGATTGTATAATTAACCATTACCTTGTACATTTCCTTGGTCTAAGGTACGCTAACCTCTTATATAATATTTAAATCATTGTTATTAAATTACAAAATAACCACATACATAAATATGATATCATATATGATCTTTTAATATTTCATTATTTATAATATTTTAGTATTATCATTGTTATGGGTGTTAACTGATTCATTTTCCTTTATATGTTTTTTTATGTATGTCATGTATGTTATAGTAGGATTTCATTGATTCATATAAAGAATGATATTATGTTCTTAAACATTTTTTAATCATAAAATTAAAATTATTCTTGAATGGATATGATGTGGAATGAGTCTCATCACGTTCGTGGAGACGGTAATCCATACGTACGCACGAGTGACAATATCATTTTCTTGATGGTGAAATCGTATGTAATTGGATGGTATATCATATATACGGAATCATTAACTTATTATAATTATAATTCATATCAATTATACTGATTAGTATACCCATTCAAAAAATGATGTTTTGAATAACAAACTACACCATGATGTGGAGACAATATGCAATACGTACGCACGTGTGGTGACTTTGTAATTCATAGGATGAATAAAATTATGAATATGGTTGTACAATATTTATTATAACAACATATTAAGTATAAGGTACTGGAGTTATTATTTTTTTATAGAAACAACAAAGAAAAGGAATGTGGAAGAACCAAAAGAACTTTGAAAGAGGTGATGAAATTATTAATACTTTTTCAGGTGCTTTCTTCTGATTTGATGAAAAGGGCACCATAGGATGGATTTTTGATCAAATTAAGTCATCTAGATTTACGTGATAGTGGTTGGGAGGATATTAGAGCAGTGGATGGCTAGGAAAAATGGCCTTGGAGGTGTGATTTTGAGATAAGGGGAAGTACAATTTTATAAGAGAGGTGAGGGTCACTTTTTGAAAATCATGAAATATTATTTTATTACACAATCATATTCAGTTTATAATGGCTACAAATATATTTTTATAGAGTCTTAGGTGGTTCTGGGTTGAAAAATACTCAAAAAAAATGTTTTAGACTGGTTTAGGTCAACGTATTACCCTTTCCATTTAGACTTAACTCTTAGTTATATAGTTTTTCTTTTACCATGTATTCATGTATTATTAGAATAAATTGTCAATAAACATACTATATAAATCCAAGAGAACCCAAAGTGGTTCATTATTGATATTTATAACCTTATATAAGTCCTCTAGATAAATTGTATATTTTTAGGAATATTATATCAATTAATAATATATTATTTGTTTTAAAAACTCATTTTTGTAAATTTTGACATTATTTGGTAATTTGTTTTAGTGAAAGTCATCATAACAATATCACATCAAAGAAAAATTATTTAATAAACCCTAACATTTCATATTAACCTATTAAATTCATGAAATAAAACAAATTATCAATTTACAGTTATATTAATAAATATAATATCAATTATTTTAATCCTTCAAAAATAAGGTAATTACTACATCATCATTGTGTCATAAATAAATTTAATTATATAATGCCTAAAATTTAAAAATAAAATTAAATTATGTAAGAAATGTTTTTATATTTATAATGAATATATATAGTTGAATTTATCTTATTCATAACCCTATATTAAAAATGGATTACTTGTTAAACTTTGAATTTATAACTTTTAACTCTTCTTTAAATAAAAGATAGAATAGATATCCTATTCTAATCCATGTGGATCAAATCATATCATATATGATTCTTATGTTCTATTTTTTTTGAAATAAACTTATCAAATATAATTATGACATGTTATAGGGTAATTAAAATACCATTCTCACCTTAACTACACAATTTACTTTTAACTGCGGTAAGTAAAATTCAAAAGTTACTATTCAACACAAAATATTTTCATCCTATTGAACCACATTTTACTTACTGATTTCAACCGTGACTCACAGATTTTTGAAATTTAATTCACATAATAGGTAAAATTACATTTTATAAAAATTTTCAAATGTCTCTAGAAGGTGGTTAAAAGATGTTAAAATGATCAATAAAATTGTATACATCTAATTTTCTTATAAAATTACTCTAATGAATTACATTAAACTTATATAGGTATTGCGTCTCTATTTTCACTTAATTTAAATTCAAATAAAATAAATAAATCATTTAAATAAAAAGTAGGTTTTTTAACAATAACACAGTGTTATTTCACTATTCATAAAGAATTGAATGCTTTCAGAAAAATACAAAAATTACCCCTAAGCAAATTTTGATATTTCAAATCAAAAAAATGAAGTCCATTTTGAAAAATAAAATTTATAATATTTGAAAAATTGGGTATTAATATTCACACCAACTAGCTTAATTGGTCATGGTGTGCTAGGTGTTGAAGTTTCATACAACGCAAACTATTGCATTTTTCAAAGAGAAGTGTATCGTGGAAGCTTAAGGGTGTTATATTCTTAACTACTTCAAATAATATCATCCTCCAAATTTCAATAATATTACAACATAAAAATATTTGGCTGGTTCGTAATCATAAGTTCCTCATGATCCCATGTTTCCTCTTCCATCATATGGTTTCTCCATAGAACTTTAATCGGACAAGTCATTCGATTTTTAACACTTTTCTATGGTATCAGGAATTCTGATAGGCTCTTTTCAATAAGATAGATCAGGTTCCTGTTCAATTTCATCATAGGTGAGTACATCGATGGGGTCAGGCATATATTTTCTCAGCAATGATACATGGAACACATTATAGACTTTGTAGAGACAAGAAGTCAATTCCAAACGGTAAGCTAAAACTCTATTTCATTCTATAATTTCAAAAGGTCTGATGTACTTGGGGCTTAATTGACCCTTCTTACCGAATCGTCTAACACCCTTCACTAGAGATTCCTTTTATAAAACATTATCATCTTTTTGAAATAGAAAATATTTCCTTCATTTAACGACGTATATCTTTTTCCTAAATTGTGGTGATTTCATGTTGGTTTTGATAATCTTCACATTATCCATTGTTTCCTGAACATGTTTTGGCCCTACTAGTTTTCTTTCACTAACATCATCCCAACATGTTGGGGTCTGACATCTCTTTCCATGTAACGTTTCATATGGTGACATCTGAATACTGGAATCAAAGCTATTGTTAATGGAAATTATTATATAGGTTAATATTGATCCCACATACATTGAAATTCAAGTGATCAAGATCTCAGCATGTCTTCTAAGGATTGAATAGTATGTTCTGATTTCCCATCAGTTTCAGGATGGTAGGCAGTTCTCAAACGAAGTTCATTATCCAGGGCCTACTGAATACATTTCCTGAAACAAGATGTAAAATGTGGATCACAATCATAAACAATTGATAGGGGTACTCTATGAAGACTTAAAACTTCATTAATATATAGTCTTTCTAAACATTCATGTTTTATATCTTATCTTATAACAAGAAAATGTGATGACTTGGTATGAAGATCAACAATGGACCATATTGTATCATTCCTTCTAGGATTCACTGGTCTCCCCATGATAATTTACATCGTAATATCATCCCATTTCCACTCAGGTATGGTATATGGTTTTGTGAATCCTCTAAGATGTTTTCTTCTAGACTTAACATGTTGACAAACCATACATATTGACATGTAATCACCAATATCCCCCTTCATGTTGTCCCACCAAAAATGTTCCTTAAAAACTCTATACATCTAAGTGCTACCAGGTTGTATATATAAATTTTAGCTATGATTATAAACCAACAATTCCTTTTTTAGATTAGGTATGTCTGGAACACAAATCCACTTCCCAAATTTCAAAATTCCACTTTCATGTACGAAATCAATCAATCTCCTAACATTCACAGCTTTATTTTTTTTTGAACCACCTTATCATCAGTATTGGGATTTTTTATCCTTTCTTGTAAAGATATTTGGGAAACCATTTGAAAATGTACTGATGTTTCACTTCCCATGACAATTTCCATATCCATATTTCCTAGATCCATAAAGATAGGGTCCCTTTCAACTTTGATCTTGATCAAAACTCCATGATCATTTCTACTAAAAGAATCTTCCCCCTTATTTTCCTTCCCCAAGTGGTATTTTATAGAGAAATAATAATCCTTGAGTAGTTCAGACCACCATCTTTGCCTCATGTTTAGTTTCTTTTGTGAAAAAATATACTTCAAACTATTGTGATCGGTATATATCTCACATTTTTCACTATAGAGATAGTGCCTCCTCATCTTCAAAGAAAATATTACTATTGCTAACTCAAGATCATGAGTGCAATAGTTTTTTTCATCAATTTTTAGCTATCGTGTTGGATAGGAAATAGCTCTATCGTTCTACATAAAGACACAACCAAGTCTTTTCATTGAATCATCACTATAAATAAAAAATACATCATTCTTCGATGGTAGGGTCAATATAAGAGAATTGAATAATATTATATTCATCTCTTCAAAAAATCATTCACAATCTTTTGTTCAAAAAATTTTACCCCTTTACGTGTGATCATGGTTAATGGGTTATCCAATCAGGCAATATTCTGGATGAAATGATGATAATAACCTGCTAAACCAATAAAACTGCGTACCTCAGTTATACTTCTCGGTGCTGAATATTCTTGGATTTACTTGGTATTTAATGTATTGATAGAGATTCCATCCTTAGAGACTATATGGCCAAGAAAAAAAATTTGAAGCCAGAATTCACACGTTCTAAAGTTCCCATATAATTCATTTCTTCTAAAGGAATATCATAATAGTGCACAAGTGATTTTCATGATCTTCGTAACATTTTGATTATAACAACATATCATCAATAAAAATCACTTCAAATTCAACAAGATAATCCTTGAAAACTTTATTCATTAGATCCATGACAACATAAGGTTCATTAGAATGTCCAGAAGGCATTACTGTAAACTCGTAATTCCCGTACCAAGTTCATAATGTTGTTTTCGGAATATATTCCTTCTTCACACGCAAGTGACAATATCCAGATCAAAGGTCAATAATTGAAAAATATTTACTTCTATGACATTGATTGGATAAATCATCAATGTGATGTAGGGTATAAATGTTCTATACTATTACAGTATTGATCTCCCTGAAGTCAATGCACAACCTCATAGATCCATCTTTCTTCTTAACAAAAGGAACAGGGTCACCCCTAGAGAAACACTAGGGAGAATAAATCCTTTATTACACAATTCCTCTAGTTGTTTCATTAGTTCCACTAATTCCATAGTGACCATTTTTTAGGGCCTTTTATATGGGCCTTGAACCAGGAATTAAATCAATGGAAAACTAAATTTCTCTGTAACACCCCGAGATTTTATGAGATATATTATTTTTAATTTCTTTGATGTCTTCTATGATACGCTACACAAAGATTAACTTGTACTATGTGCAACAATGTATTAGTTTGCAGTATACGCAACACTGTTCTTGGGTCATGTTACAAACAATTTCAAGTTCATTTTGTGGAAATTATTCTAGGCAACATTAAGTATAGATATTGTTTAATGTGTAAATGAAATATGTTTTTATTATGTTATATGAAACACCTAATGGATCTTTCACTACACGCATCCCTGACTCGGCTTGCATTACATGCAATCAAGACCTTCCTCGATAGCGTGTGTAGTACGCAATACCGAGTTTCACTAAATGAGATATTATAATATTATTATGAACTAGCCATTATGAATAGAAATACCCACTTTTTGAAATTTTATAAATTTTAACATTCAAAAAGGACTTCATTTTTTGATTCGGAATATCGAAATTAGTCTATGGTGAATTTTTGGTAATTTTTAGAAAACTTTCAATTTTTGATGAATAGTGAAAACACTGGGTTTCTATTCAAAAACAAACTTTTTATATAAATAATTATTTATTTTATTTAAATTTATTTTAGGTAAAAATTGATACATAATACCTATATATGTTCAATTTAGTTTATTGGATTCATTTTATAATAATTTTAGATATATGAAAATTTTATTGAACTTTTCACCGTCTTTTACCCACCTCCTAGGAGAATTTTAAAATTTACAGAAGACATAATTTTACCGCTTCTGTGAATGGAATTTCTAAAATCCGAGAGACACGGATAATATCAGGGAGAAAAATGTGGTTCAATAATATATAAATATTTTTTGGTGAATAGTAACTTTTTACTTTTATTTACCACGGTTAAAAATAAATAGGGTAATTAAGGGTAAAAATGATATTATTATTACCCTAAAATGTGTCCTAATTCTGTTGTATAAATGTTATTTGACCAAAAACAACCTTAGGAATAAAATATTACCCTTTAGGTCCACATATATTAGATTAGGACATTTATTATTATTTTATTTAAAAAATAGTTAAAATAGTTAAAATCATAGTTTAATAACTCAAACATTTTTAATATAGGGTTATACATAAGATAAATTCGACTATAAATATTCATTAGAAATCCAAGAATATTTTCTACCTAATGGTATTTTATTTATAATTTTTAGACAATAAATAATTTAATTTATTTATGACACATTGGTGATGCATTAATTACCTAAATAATGAAATATTAAATTAATTAATATTATAAATACCCAAATAAATGTAATTTTAGACTTTTTATGAATTCCAGTAATTTTATAGGTTAATATGACATGTTATTATTGATTTAATAAACTTTTTTCGAACTAATCACGCTGTTATGGTTTTAAAAAAAATCAATTACCAAAGAGTGTCAAAATTGACATAAAATAGTTTTTAAAAACATATTATATTATTAAATGTTATTTTATTCCTAAAAATCTAAGGATCATAAAAATGAATTAGATAAGGATATATATATTAATAATGAACCACTTGGGGTTCGTTTGGGTTGTTATAGTATGTTTATTAACCATACAGTGTTAGAATACAAGAAGACATGGTAAAAGTTAAATTATTTAACTCAGAGTTAAATCTTAAAGATAAAGTTAAAATAGTAAACTAAACTTGTATAAAATTTATTGGTTGATATTATTTCGACCCATACCCACCTTATATTAGAAATTAATCAATTTTGAGCTATTAAAAACCGAATATGACTTTATTATAAAATAATATTTTAAGTTTTCCTAAGGTGCCCCTCTCCTCCCTTATATAAAGGGAACCCCTTCCCTCTTCTCTTCACAAAATTTTGTGCTTTTAAGTTCGGCCAAACCCTGCCAATTACACTTCCCAACCTCTCTAGTTATATCATAGAGGTTCTGTTCTTCTCAAAAGACCAACTCTAGTGCCCTAATAAGAAGTTTGATGGTGGTGCGTCGAGGAAGAGGTAATCTCTTCTACCGATTCTTTCAAGTTTTCTTTCTTCTTAAACTTCTTCTTATTTAGTTGTTTCATTATAAAGTAATAACATCAGTATCAATAATATACTGATATGTTATTATAAATATGAAACAACCCCATTTAACCTTATGCCCATCCTAAGGAAAATGTAATCCCCACGCGTGAGTACGTACGAAATACCGTCTCCACGCCGTGGTGTAATCTGTTTTTCCACCACCACCATAATTGGATGGGTATAATGGTGTAAATAATAACTATATATGATTATTATAACATCATACTTATTCTATGATATTATATCATCCACTACAATTCCATTCAATAAATATGGGAATGATGTCATCGCTCGTGCGTACGTACGGATTATTGTCTCCACGACGCGATGAGATTCATTTTGCATGTTAACAATTCAAGAATGATTATAAAGTATATATAATAAGTAATCATCAAATATATTAAATAATTATTCTACTGGATTTATGTATATATATATTTATGTCATCAACATAATTCCATTCAATTCAATAAGGAAACAAAAAACAGCATTCATGCGTACGCATAGCCCACCGTCTCCATGAACGATGTATTTCATTCCACTTATCGATCTATCATACATATTTTTATACTGAATATATATTATATATAAATCATGTTTTACATTCTGGAATTAAGTAAATCAGGATATAAGTAATAATATCAAGAACAACATGTCGAAACACGTACGATAAATGAAACGATTTTACCCAAAACGCTTCTTTAACATGGAATTGACAAATGAAAAGATAATATAAAGTCGTAAGTGAATCATATATGATATAATAAATATTATTATGGTTCAATTACAAGTTAATAATATGTTTAAACCCACTATAAAAGAGTCTCAGACACTTATGGATGAAATTGGACATATGGTAAGGGATAACATTTCCAATCTCGTTTTTATCCAAGATTGTTTATTCGTAAGTATTTACAGGGATTATATTTATTATCCTTGTCCTTGTTTTCTAAAAATGTTTTCATGCATGTTTAAATTCCTTTTTACCCATTTTTATCTTTTACTACATGGTATGTAAGGAATCTTTCTATTGATTACCATACGAGGTACTTTTTTACTTTTCCAACAAAAGTACGAGAAGAATGTTATTTTTATCTTATACGGCATGAATGGATTTTTACAGTTTGATAACAAATTATTTCAATGAAGTTTACTCTACAAAATTTTATGACTATTTTCAACAAAATACTTTTATTTTAAAATTTCATGGAATTTTGTGAAAAGAAATTGATTTTGAAGAAGAAAGGATATTTTCCACAAAAATTCATTTCAAGTGTTTTATCTAAACCATTTTCTATATAAGAAAGAATTATTTCATAAGTGTATGTTTGATGTAGAATTTCTATATGATTTACATGGATTAAATTTTCTTATGATGAAATGATATCCATTTGTTTTATATGGATTATGGGGTGATGGGATGATGTTTATGAAACCCATTTTATTCTTGGGGTTATGATGAATGATTTATGTTCATGTTGTGAAACAAGTAAGAATGATTTCATTATGAGATGGGTGAGACCTATATCTCCCTCCAATTCATTGGGTAATGATTTATATCTCAAGAGATAGACATGTCTGGAATTGTAAGTTAATCTGGTTCAGTGATACAGGACTGCAACGAGGAGTGAACTCGATTCAAAAAAAGACTTTGTCCACTAAGATGATCTTGGAAACAATGCCTTGGCTACTATGGAAATCATATCATATGATTAATGTTTTTACACAATTAAAAGTTTTATTTCCAAGCAATTTTATCATGATTGATGTTACATTATGATCAATGCCTTATGTACTGCCATGTTTTATTTCATTGATCAAGATTTAGATGTTTAAACATTATGTTCATGTCTTTATGTTCGAATATATATGGTTTGTTTTATTTTCTCCTTTCTTACCCTTACTGAGTATTTTAGCTCACCATTTTAATGTTTTATATTCCCCAAGATATAAAGAAAGGTTTTAGGTAAGAAAAAAAGGTGAAGATCGTTATGGGAGATGTTGAAGATCTTTCACCACCATTAGAAGATTATATTATGAGTTTCCAAAGAAACTAAAATATTACGGTCCTTGTGTGTTTTTATTTGTTATGTACTAATTATTCCGCAAAAATAAAGTAATGTATATGTACGTCAAGCTATGGTTCTCTATAGTTGGTATCAGAGGTTCGTTTTAATCAACCGTTGGAAACTGGGATGTGAGAACATTAGTGAGATCCCTAGAGATATTTCTAATGTATGTCTAGGGATGTCACTAAAGTTAAGTATACATATATTTTAGAGCCCTATAATTATGTGACGATCATGAATAACCAAGGTTTAACCTAAGGTGTAATGGATTAAATAATTTTTGATAAGTTATAAATCCCATAAGTGACTTTTTATGATTACCTGGTTCCTCATTATTTTAACTGTTTCTTACAATATGTTTTTTGTCTTGGTCATTAGAGGGAACAAGATGGAATTCAGTAAACATTGATTCCAATGGAAAAATTTGTTACTATGATCAATGAAATTTTTTAATTCCTGGAGAGAAAGATATTTCTATTAGGCCGAATCAGTCATCTCGATATAAGATTAACAAGGTGAACTTTAGTTGTATTCCTAAGTCATCAAATAAGAGAAAGATGGAATTTTATGCATGTTCACATAGTGAGGAGCATAGATAAAGGAATATAGATATTTCTATATAAGGGAAGAACAACCTTGAGGAAGAGCGCAAATTTAGGGGAAGATGTTATCTATGTCGAGAAAAGGGTCATAGAGTGACAGACAGTTATGGAGTCCATTGTCTTATCTACGGAGAACATGGACATTACCCAACTCAATGCCCTGACCTAAGAAGTTACTTTTAAATATAGTAAGGACCTATTCCATCCCAATAATTAAAGTGGATGGATTTAAGGGCTTATATATTGGAATTCAATAATAATGTTGTCGGTGTACTTTTATAGTTTATTGAAATATCTTGGTATAGGTCCATTGTGATTTTATATAAGAATATGGTACCTGTAACCATGAATGGTTATTCAAATATTTTTGGAAGATAGATGATATGTGAATAATGAATGGATAAGGAGAAAATAAATTGATAGATAGTATTCATGATCTCATGAATGATAAAATGACTAAGTGATAACATGGTTTGAGTATATAGAATTTTTGGGATTTTTTTGTGTGGAAAGAGTTAACTTTTGACATCATTCATGTTTTCACTAAGGTTCAATGGGTATTAATTTTTCAAGATAATACATGATTAAGGTATTCACATATTTATTATTTGACCAACAAGATATATCGTACGATATATGGGGGATAAATTATGGTATTCACATGCTCGACAGAGGACATTTCTAGAAATTGTTTTCACTATACTATGAGCTTGGATAGAAGTATTTTGGATAAGCCTAAAGATTGGAATGTATTATGTTGGACATAAGTCAGTATTGTTTAAGGATAGAACTTTTTTGATATTATTTATGAAATGTTATAATAATTTAGTTTTAGAAAAAGGAAAACCTGCATGAAGGGCAACAACCCGTCCCGTCGGACAAGGCTGTGGGAATTGAACCCACAACCGAAGTGCGACATACCTTTATCACCTACCACTAGCCTACAAGACGTCCCTGGTTAGTAGAAACTATTTTTATTATATTAAGAGGTATGATATATGAAGTATAATTCCATTTTAGAAACCATATATTATTAATCTCACTATAGATAGACTTATGTATTTTTGATAAATTTTTCTATCCTTTTGTTTGAGAGAGATGGAATGACCCATCATTCTATCACATGATCGACTAAAACTTCATGAATGAAAAATTCCACTTCATTTCATTAAGAGATGAAGTGGAAATTGTTCAAGGAATGGCCAACGGTGAGATTGTACCAAAATCCAGAAAGTATTTCTTCTAATTCCAATTTCTTCAACATTATGAAAATGATCTCGAAAACCAAAAATGATGTCTTAGTGCCCTTATATCTGATGAATCAGATGGTTCCTTAGATCCTCACAAATTTATTGCATTGTGATTATAGGATTTTTCATAGCCATGTTTTCTACCACTTTCCATCAGAACATGATGGTTAGATTTCTCTTCCATATACATATTTTCACCTATGTTTTCCTATGTGGAAACCTAGTGATTAGTTAATTTGGGTAACCATTATGTTTCATACATTAGATTTTAAAGATAAGTTTTGGTATTACTTTTTATGATGTGGGTTTCTATTGATGAAACATTCAAGTAGTTAACCATTTATAACCCCGATTAATTTCGAGGGTGAAATTCATTTTAAGGGGGAATAATGTAACACCCTGAGATTTTATGAGATATATTATTTTAATTTCTTTGATGTATTCAATTATTAACTACACCAATATTAGCTTGTACAATGCACACAACTGTATTAGCTTTCAGTATAAGAAACACTATTCTTGGCTCATGTTACACATAATTTCAAGTTCATTTGGTGGAAATTATTCTACGCAACATTAAGTATAGATTTTGTTTAATGTATAAATGAAATAAGTTTTGATTATGTTATATGCAACACCAAATAGAGCTTTCACTACGCACAGTCTTGACTTGTCTTGCATTACACGCAATCAAGACCTTTCTCGATAGCGTGTGTAGTACGCAATACCGGGTTTCACTAAATGAGATATTATTATAATATTATTATGAACTAGCCGTTATGAATAGTAATACCCACTTTTTGAAATTTTATAAATTTTATCTTTCAAAATGGACTTCATTTTTGAATTTGGAATATCGAAATTATCCTAGGGTGAAGTTTTGGTATTTTTCTGAAAACTTTCAATTTTTGATGAATAATCAAAACACAGGGTTACTATTTGAAAACTGACTTTTTATATAAATAATTATTTATTTTATTTAAATTTATTTTAGGTCAAAATTGATACATAATACTTATATTAGTTCAATTTAATTAATTGGAGTCATTTTTTAATAATTTTAGATATATGAAAATTTTATTGAACTTGTCACTATCTTTTACCCACCTCCTAAGAGAATTTGAAAATTTACATAAAATATAATTTTACTGCTTCTGTGAGTGAAGTTTAGAAAATTAAAGAGACACGGTTAATATGAAGGAGTAAAATGTGGTTAAATAACATAAAATATTTTTTGGTGAATAGTTACTTTTTACTTTTATTTACCACGGTTAAAAATAAATAGGGTAATTATGGGTAAAAATTATATTATTATTACCCTAACATGTGTTCTAATTCTATTGGATAAGGGTAATTAGACCAAAAAAACCTTAGGAATAAAATATTACCCTTTAGGACCACTTGGATTAGATTAGAAAATTTATTATTATTTTATTTAAAAAATAGTTAAAATAGTTAAAATCAATGTTTAATAACTAAAACATTATTTATATAGGGTTATACAGAAGATAAATTCTACTATAAAAATAAATTAGATAGATAAAATTATTTTTACCTAATGGAAGTTTTTATTATTTTTAGACATTAAATAAGTTAATTTATTTATGACACAATGGTGATGCAGTAATTACCTAAATAATGAAATATTAAATTAATTGATATTATAAATACCCAAATAAATGTAATTTGAGAGTTTTTATGAGTGAAAGTAATTTTATAGGTTAATATGACATGTTTTTGTTGATTTAATTAATTTCGTTCCAATAAATCATGATGTTATGATTTTTAGAAAAAATTAATTACCAATTAGTGTCAAAATTGACATAAAATAGTTTTTCAAAAAAATATTATATTATTAATTTTTTTTTATTCCTAAAAATCTAAGGATCATAAAAATGACTTAGATAAGGATATATATATTAATAATGAACCACTTGGGGTTCGTTTGGGTTGTTATAGTATGGTTATTAACCATATAGTGTTAGAATACAAGAAGACACAGTAAAAGTTAAATTATTTAACTTAGAGTTAAATCTTAATGATAAGGTTAAAATAGTAAACTAAACTAGTATAAAATCTATTGTTTGAGAGAATTAAGACCCATATCCACCTTATATTAGAAATTTATCAATTTGGATATGTTAAAACCCTAATATAACTTTATTATAAAATATTATTTTAAGTTTTCCTAAGGTGCCCCTCTCCTCCCTTATAAAAAGGGAACCCCTTTCCTCTTCTCTTCACACCCTTTTTAGACTTGAAGCTCGGACAACCCCTGAAAATTACTCTTCCAAACCTCTATAATTATATTATAGAGTTTCTGGTCTTCTCAAAATACCAACTCTAGTTCCCTAATAATATGTTTAAAGGAGGTGCGTTGAGGAAGAGGTAATCTCTTCTACCGATTCTATCAAGTTTTCTTTCTTCTTCAACTTATTCTTATTTAGTTGTTTCATTATAAAGTAATAACATGAGTATCAATAATATTCTGATATTTTATTATAAATATTAAACAACCCGATTTCACCTTATATGCACCCTACGGAAAACAAAATCACCGCGCGTGCGTACGTACAGAATACCATCTCCACGCCGTGGTGTAATATGTTTTTCCACCACCACCTTACTTGGATGGGTATAATTGTGTAAAGAATAACTATATATTATTATTATAACATCATACTGATTCTATTATATTATATAATCAACTAAAATTCCATTCAATAAGTATGGGAACGATATCATCGCTCATGCGTACGTACGGATTACAGTCTCCACGACGCGATGAGATTCATTTTGCATGTAAACAATTCAAGAATGATTATAAAGTATATATAATAAGTAATCATTATATATATGACATAATTATGCTACTGGATTTATGTATATATATATATTTATGTCATCTACTTAATTCCATTCAATTCAATAAGGAAACAAAAAGCAGCATTCATGCATACGCACGGCCTACCGTCTCCATGAACGGTGAATTTCATTCCATTTAGAGATTTGTCATATATAATTACATACTAAATATATATTATATATAAATCATGTTTTACATTCTGGAATTAAGTAAATCAGGTTATAATTAATAATATCATGAACAACATGTTGAAACACGTATGATAAATGAAACGATTTTACCCAAAATGCTGCTTTAACATGGAATTGACAAATGAACGGATAATATAAAGGCATAAGTGAATCATATATGATATCATAAATATTATTATGGTTCTATAACAAGTTAATAAAATGTTTAAACCCACTATACAGGAGTCTCAGACACTTACAGAAGAAATTGGACATAAGGTAAGGGATCACATTTCCAATCACATTTTTATCCGAGATTGTTTATTCGTAAGTATTTACTAGGGTTATATTTATTATCCATGTCCTTGTTTTCTAAAAATTGATTCATGTATTAAAGTAAATTTTAACCATTTTTGAATTTTACTACATGGAATGTAAGGAATCATTCTTTTGTTTACCATATGAGGTACTTTTTGACTTTTTCGACAAAAGTACGAGAAGAATTTTATTTTTAACTTATACAGCGTGAATGGATTTTTACAGCTTCATAACGACTTATTTCAATGAAGTTTCCTCTACAAAATTTTATGAATATTTTGAAAAAAATACTTTCCTTTTAAAATTGAATGGCATTTTCTGAAAATAAAATGATTTTGAAGAAGAATGGATATTTTCTTTAAGAATTCATTTCAAGTGTTTTATCAAACCATTTTCTATATAAGATGGAATTATTTCATATGTGTATGTTTCAAGTATAATTTCTCTATGATTTACATGGCTTCACCTTTCTCATGATGAAATTATATCCATTTTTTATATGGATTATGTGATGATGGGATGATGTTTATGGAACCCATTTTATTCTTTGGGTTATGATGAATGATTTATGTTCATGTTGTGGAACAAGTAAGAATGATTTCATTATGAGATAGGTGGGGCCTATATCTCCCTCAAATTCATTGGGTAAAGATTTATATATCATCAGATAGATATGGCTGGAATGGTATGTTAATCTAGTTCAGTGATACAGGACTAGAATGAGGAGTGAACTCGATTCAGAAAGGGACTTTGTCCACTAATATGGTCTTAGCAGCAATGCCTTGGCTACTATGGAAATCATATCATGTCATTAATATTGTTCCACAACTAAAAGTTTTATTACCAAGATATTTTATCATGATTGATTTTATATTATGATCTATGACTTCGTTACTTCCATGTTTTATGTCATTGCTCAATATTTCAATGTTTAAACATAATTGTCATCTTTTTATGTTCAAATGTATATGGTTTGTTTTATTTTCTCCATGCTTACCCTTACTGAGAATTTTAGCTCACCCTTTTTATGTTTTCTTTTCCCCAGGATATAAAGAAAGGTTTTAGGTAAGGAAACAAAAGGTGAAGATCTTTATGGGAGATGTTAAAGATCTTTCCCCACGATTAGAATATTATATTCTGAGTTTCCAAAGACACTAAACTATTACAGCCCTTGTGTATTTGTTTTTTATGTATTAAATTTTCCACAAAAGTAAAGTAATGTATATGTATGTCAATATATGGGTCTCTACATTCTCATTCGAGAGGATGCCCATGTAAATCCTCCAGAAACAAATCAACAAATTCTTGTACAATAGGTATGTCCTCTATTTTAAATTTTTTTCCCCACCCATAGTTATTTCACCCTATTCCTCCCCAATAATTGAATTCAGTAGAGTAACTAGTAGTGGATCTAGATAAGAATCAAATAGTGATGTTTCTGCTCTAAAGATAAGGTATTCTATATCATCATCAAAAATTGTAACCACCTTCTTCTTATAATTAATTTTCGCATCATGGTCCGAAATCCAATCCATAGCGAAGATTAAATCAAATTTAATCATGGGTATAATGATGAGATGAGAAGATAAAGAAAATTTATATACCCTAATGGGAAGTGATTCACAAGAATTTTTTGAAATGATACTTCCATTAAGAGTTTTGACTGACAAATCCCTTGTTAAATCAAACTGGTAATATGTCATTTTCTTAGTAAACTGGGAACATATGAAACAATGCAATGATCCATAATCAAATAAAGAATGGATAACTTTGAGGAAACCATTAAATTACCTACCACCATGTCATTCGAAGCTTCAACCTCTATATTAGTGACCACATAATATTGACATTTCACCCAATTACATTTCCAATGTAAGTTTCCTTTACACTTAGGACATTTATTTGAATAATCACCCATTTCTAAACAATTTTAGAATTCAACATTGACAACCACTTTCTTTCACTTGCAATCATGATCTTGGTGGCCTTTTTCACCGCACATGTAACAGACTCTCATTCCCTTCATTCATGTAACAGGGTTCTTCTTCCCACATTTACCGCATTATGGAAATTCAACTTTTCCCTTCTTCCCCTTATTTCCATTTCCAGAGTGTTCAGCAGAACTCTTATTCTCTTTCTTTACTTTAAAGTCTTAAGATGAAGAGAATTAATTGTTTTCTTCATAGAACATGATGAAATATCTTCATAAAATGAGAAGGATTGTGAGACTAATTCTTGACACAGTAATGATTTTAACCCATCAAATAATTAATCAATATTACTCCTTGGGTTGCGTATATAATCTTCTGCATTCCCTGATAACCTTGTACAATTATCCTCATACTTTGCGACATTTTCATCTTAATGTTTCATCAGACTCAGAAATTTCCTTTCCATATTCGTTCGATGGTAACGAGGAAAGTATTTTCCTATGAAAATATCCTTACACTCCCTTCATTCCATATATGATACTTCTTCATCCTCATTTATGTTTTGAATTAATGACCACTATTGATCTGCATCTCATGTGAGTCGATAAACTTCCATAGCAACCTTTTCTCTTTTTCTACTCCCCAAAGCATGAAATAATTTCTCTAAGGAACTTATCCATTTCACGACTATATATGGTTTTATAGTCCCATTGAATGTTGTTGGTAGTGGCATCATGAAGCGATCTAACCATGATCATCCACATTGTGGATCAGGGTTCTTCATATGGGTAAGGTTATTATTCATAACCTGATTGAGTTGTCCCAGTATGGTTATAATCTTTTTAGTACCAGTTGAATCACCAACTCTACTATATTTATGTTGAGTATGAGGAAAATTCTTAAATGGATTAAGTTCATTGTTACAAATTCCATTCCTTCCACTAAGATCCATTTCTAAAAAATGTCATACACATGATTAGTTTATTAATCAAAATACATAATTCAAAACTAATAAAATACCTTACTTAAATTGAACAGTTTATGCATATTATCCATAATCATAAAACAATGTTTTCATTGAAAATGTATTTAATCATAAATCCTTCATAATGTCTTGTAAAGAAAATTAAAATTATAATATGCATATCCCCCAGGAGTGTCGTAACCAAGAGTGCAGCACAACATGTAATTGTGTACCAAGATACCCCGGGTCAAGCCCGAAACTCATTATTGATGTTTTAACTCCTAGGTACATATGTGCCAGAGCCTCCTCTACCTTCTCGTACCCAAACATGGATGTATTTTTTTTTTGAAAATACACAAAATCTCTACATTACCAAAATTATAGGAAGTTCTTATACACTAATCCTCAAAGTCTATCTTAGTGTAGTGTTCTCTAATAAGAGTTATTCTAAATATAGTTTCTGTAGTTTATAATAATCTACCTCTAATACCAATTGTAACACCCCAACCCTAGTTACCTAGAGTAGGTACATTATTACATAACACAGACATGATCACAAGTGATCATGTCTTTAATGACCGATTAGTTTAGTGTCCTTAGAAGTACTTGATACATACATAAGTTTTATATTACATTATGAAATGGAAAAAAATAAAATTGTCCCACTTTGAACCCACTCATATCCCTTAGCCTATTTATGAATGTCAATCATAATATACTTCTATGCATCCTGGTAAAAATAAAACATAGAAAGGGGTGAGCTTAGATACTCAGCATGGATAACAATATAGAGGAAACTTTCATAAATAAGAATAAAAATTCAAGAAAATGTATAAGACAAAAACACAGGCCATTAAAACATAAAATGTTTCATAATATAGAAAATATAAATCCAATAATTCAATTTAAATATTCACATGGATATTCTTCTAGTCGAATAATCAACATGTTATATCAATATCCAATTTCATAATGATGGAATGCATAATGTCGTACATCATAACCACAGAGTCATGGCCTCATTACAATACTACAAATAATATTTTTTAAAGTCCTTGTGACAAGCCACTAGTTTTTCTAATGAGACCTTCTAATGCATCAAGAAGCTATAGTTTCCTCCACCCGTCACTTACTAAGTCTAATGCATTCCTCGTATGAAAAGGTTGAAACCTCAAAATTCGTATTAAAAGTAGCTTGTTAAATGTTAATAATTTAACCATAAACCATGAATGGTATAAAAAACACATTAATATTAAAAAATATCAATTAAAAATTCAATTCAATATAGAATGTTTTATTATAATAAATCAACTTCAAACAAGTGTAAAATACATCAATGAATGCTGAAAAATAAGAAATAAAAACTATTTGAGAGAAATATCACTTTCTATTTTAGAATAATTTAAAACTCAAATAATTATAAAAGACATTTCATTTTAAAATATTCTTATATGTTTTTAAGGGACACCTTGAAGATGTTATATTGGCAGAAAATAGCCACTCCCACTATATAAGTTAAAAAAACATTCTTACCTTAATTTTTAGAAATGTTCATGAAGTACCTTGTATGGAATACGATAAAAATATTCCTTTAAAAACATTTTATAAAAAGTCAAAAAATGTTATATATTTATTTAACCCATATTCTAGGAAATAGTAAAAATGTTTTGAAATACATTTTTAGAAAACACAGAAGAGGATGATAAGAAATTCTCAATAGATACTCATGTATTACCAACCGTGGATAATGAAGAGATTGTAGAATTAGCCCTTACCTTGTACTTTTCCCTGGTCGAAGGTACATTAACCTTCTATATAATAGTTAAATAATATCTAATTAATTATACAAGAACCATATAAATAAATATGACAACACATATGATCTTCTTATATTTCTTTGTTAATAATATTTTAGCAATATCATCATTTTGGGTGTTAACTGAATCATTTTCATTTATATGTTTTTTATGTAAGTGAAGTATGTTATAGATAGGATGTATTTGATTAATAGACAGAATGATATTACATTCTTAAAAAAATTAATCATAAACTGAAAAATATTCTTGAATAGTTATGATGGGGAATAAATCTCATCGCGTTCTTGGAGACGGTAATCTGTATGTACGCATGAGTGACAATATCATTCTATTGACGGAGAAATTGTATGTAATTGGATGGTATATCATATATATATAGAATAATTATCATATTATATTTATTATTTATATAAATTTTACAAATTATTATACCCATCAAAATAATTATGTGTTGAATAACAAACGACACCATGACATGGAGACGGTAAGCCGTACGTATGCACGTATAGTGACTTTGTCATTCTTAGGATGGATAAAATAATTAATATAGTTGTACCATGTTTATAATAACATCCCAGTAAGTATATGGTACTTGGGTTATTATTTTTTTATGGAAAAAATAATCAAAGGGGAAGTGGAAGAAGAAAATAACTTTTAAAGTGGTGATGAAATTATTACCTCTTCTTTGGGTGCTTCCTTTTGATTTGATCGAAATGGATATTTAGGTGGGATTTATGATCAAAGTAAGGCCTCTAGGTTGCAGTGAGAGTAGTTGGGAGGATATTTTAGTAGGTTTTGGCTGAGAAAAATGACTTTGGTGGTGTTATTTTAAGTGAAGGGGGAGTACCATTTTATAAGAGAGGTGTGGTCACTTTTGGAAAATCTAGAAATATTATTTTATTATACAACCATATTCTGTTTATAATGGCTAAAGAGTATTTATTTTGAGGATTAGGTGGGGCTGGGTCTAAAACCTTTCAACCAATAGGTTTTAGACTGTTTTATTTCACCATATTAACCTTATCATTTAGATTTAACTATTAGTTAAATAGTTAAATTTTTACCATGTATTCTTGTATTGTTATGATAAATGGTTAATAAACATACTATAAAAAGCAAAAAGAACCCTAAGTTGTTAAATATTGATTTATATAACCTTATTTAAGTCCTTTGGTCGAAACATAGATTTTTAGGAATATTATATCAATTAATAATATAGTATTTATTTTAAAAACTCATTTGTGACTATTTTGACACTATTTGTTATTTGGTTTTTGTAAAAGTCTTAACAACTTTATCACTTCGATAAAAATATATTTAATGAAATTTAAAACATGATATTAATCGAGAAAATTAATGAAGTACATCAAAGGTCTCAATTTATAATTATATTAATATTTATAATATAAATTATTTTAATCATTCAATAATAAATTAATTACTGCATCATCATTGTGTCATCAATAAATTTAATTTTTTAATGTATAAAAATTATAAATAAAATACCATTAAAGAGGAAATATGTTTACATTTATAATGAGTATTTATAATCAAATTTTTCTTATGAACAACCCTCTAATGAAAATGGTTTAGTTATTAATCTTTGAATTTAACACTTTTTACTCTTCCTTACATAAATTAATAATAAATGTACTAATATAATCCATGTGCATAAAATAGGATCATATTTTATTCCTAAGGTTAATTTTGGTAGGAACACAGATATCAAATAGAATCCGGACATGTGTTACGGTAATTATAATATAATTCGTACCTTTAATGACCCTCTTTACTTTTAAGTGTGGAAAATAAAATCAAAAGGATATTATTCACCAAAAAATATTTTCATCCTACTGAACCACATATTACTTACTAATGTCAACTATGTCTCTCAGATTTTTGGAATTCAATTCACAAAAGTAGTAAATTTCTGTTTTACGCAAATTGTCAAATGTTCCTAGAAGGTGGGTAAAAGATGTTAAAATGTTTAATAAAAGTCTATACATCTAATTTTATAATAAAATGACTCCAATGAATTACATTGAACTTATATAAGTATTTTTATCTATTTTTACTTAAAATAAAATAAAATAAAATAAATAATTATTTAAATAAAAGTAGGTTTTAAACAATAATGTTGTGTTTTTCACTATTAATCAATATTTTAATGTTTTAAAAAATACCATAAATTCATCCTACGAAAATTTTGATATTCTGAATAGAAAAATGAATTCCATTTTGAAAAATAAAATTTATAAAATTTTAAAAAGTGGGTATGATTATTCTTAATGGCTAGTTTTATTGGTCGTGGTGTGCTATAACTTGAAGTTGCATTCAATGAAAGCTATTGAATTATTCAAAGGGAGGCGTATCTTGGAACCTTGGTGTGTTACAATAACTTTCATGACCAATAAATAGTAAAACAATTATCATGGTAATTGTTAAAAGGGTTAAAAAGTAGTTAAAACTAAAGGATAGGTTTTAAAATTCATCCAAACATGCCTAGGTTTTATTTTATGATTAAAATTAGACTTATATATATCTTATATTATATATATATATCAACTATTTTCTACGTAAATGGGAAAATTAATTTATATTAATTTAATACATTTTTTTAATTATAATAGTTCCCCTCTCCACTCTTTTTTAAGGAAACCACCCCTTCTCCCTTCCTCACACCTTTTGAACCATTTAACTTTACCAATATATACCCAATTAATCCCCCAACCATATATGTTATTTTCTAACCTGTAGACCAACCTAGATTCCTTGAGGTGAAATCCAAAGGTGGTATTGCAAAGGAGAGGTAAAACTCAAAATCGAGTTCTTTCATTTTATTTATTCTTCAACATACTTCAATTAAGAACAATAAATTAAAATAAAATAAAATAAGTATCTAACAAAAAAAATTTTTATTTCAATTTAATAACTTTTTTTCACATCTTGTTCAATGAAATTGGAATGAAAATCATCATTCATGTGTATGTGTGGATTACCACCTCATAATCTCATTAGGTGTGTCTCATCACCAACATTCATTGATATTTATTATGATGGATTTAATGTATATATATATGATATTCATGACATAAGTATTATTCTTTAAATATCATATATCATATATCGTCATTCCATTTGAATCATTAAAAATAATAACTTCTCATCTGTACCTACAAACTACCATCACCACATAGCAATCCAAATCATTTTTCAATACCACCTTTCATGGTAAGTTATTAAGATATATTTAATGAAGTAATTTTATGTCTAAAATATTATAAATATTCTATAAAGACAATATTTTCTTTTCTTTTTTTATTTTCCAACCAACATAATGTAAAAACATTACTGATGTGTATGTGCAAACTACTGACTAAAGAGAAGATGTATTTATTTTTTCATTATTGTAATTAATGTAAGAATAAAAAAATTATTTTATAAACAAAAATGATAATTATTTACTGAATAATATCATAGATATTATGTGACAATGACCTATTTGATCATGGTCAGCCTACTAAAGTATTTTTTCAGTTATGAAATAAATGTCCAAAAAGGACTTCATCTGAAATTTTATATTTAATTAATTAAATATTTAGTTGAAATAAATGATGGAAATAATTTTATGATAATTTAATAAACATTTAAAATTTTATTAAATAAATCAATTATTAAAATAAGTCAACTATACTAGAGTTAAATAAAGAACATACCACGTTTGGACTCACTTGGAAGTGGATGACCTCTCTAGTATTCCTCAAAAATACCCTCATGAGGTATCATTAGGCATCCATCCCATAAAATCTAAGGAAAGGTACTTATTTTCCCATTTATCTAGCTTCTCAAAAAAACACATCTTATATATCAAAAGAGAATTGGATGAACAGATAAAACTGTGAAACTAGATTTGGCTAAATTTTCCTGTCCTCCTTTTTGATCCAATCTAGCCATCCTTGCTCTCTTATTACTTTAAATTATAAATACTTACGTAACAAAATCCACATGTGGAAAATATCCCTTTTGGGTTCCACTAATTTGGTCACCAGGTTCGAATTCAAAGGACCTTAAGGTGATAACTTCAGTTCTATTTTCATCTTCTTCTTTGATCTTTGCTTTTAAGGGTTTGATGCGGAAAGGAATTTCATTCGGATCATTCAATCAAGGTTCAGGAGAGAGGTAAAGGTTGAAGGATGGGTTACGGTTGAGAGAATAGATCTCAGGTGAAGAAACGAGTGAAACTTATTTCATTTTTAACATTTAGAGATATCAAGCATCACAAAATCAAAATCATGGGAAAGTAAAAGAAAAAATAATTAATTACTACGATACAAGTTATGATATGTAAATAAAATGATATATCTTATTTATGGTGCGACCGTATTAGAGTCTTACGGTGTGATCGAAACAGGCTATCGTGGTGAGACCGTAACTAGCTTTCACCGTGAGACCATAACATGTTTTCATGTTGAGACTGTAATAGGTATTCACATTGGGACCGTAATTGTGTGACTTCAAAACATTGCGACTGTATTGTTTGAAGCATCATCATTTAAGACAGTAAACTATCGGAATGTAAGAGTTAGATAGTAATCTTACGATAGTGACTTGTGAAACATTAAACTATGAAATAGTATGTTGTGAAATAGTACACTTAATACATATGATTTATCATTATTAATTCATGTATGATGTAATATATTCTTTGTAAATTTAATGGTTTAGTGAATATATCAGGAAGATAATATTCAGTTCCAATGAATTCAAAAGTGATATCACCATTTTGATATTGGTATCTGAAAAATTGATGTCTTATATAAATATGTTTCATCCTAGAGTGTGAAATGTGATTTTTTTGAGATGTTAATAGCACTTGTATTGCAACAATTTATAGGTACATGCCTGAATTGATATCCAAAATCTATTAATGTGTGGTTTATCCAAAAAATATTTGCACAGAAACAACCAGCAGCTATGTACTATGCTTCAAAAGTAGATAATGCAACCGAGTTTTATTTTTAACTACACGATGATACTAGTTAATTTTCTAAAAAGTGACTTTTTCCAGAGGTGAATTTTATATCTAACATACAATCACCGAATTCAGCATTAGAATAACTAACTAAATAAAATGATTGACCTCTGGGATTGAATAGTATTAAATTGGGTGTATGTTTTATGTGTTTTAAAATTATCTTAACATCATTTAAATGATATTCCTTAAGGATTTCTTGAAAAATATAACACATACAGACATTAAAAAAATGCCAGGTCTGCTATCATTTAAGTAGTGTAATCTTCAAATCATTCCTCTAAAAGTGGATTGATCAACGGATTTTATATCTTCATCAAGATCCAACAAACAATTTGTACTCATTGGAGTGTCACTACATTTAGTTCTATCCAATACCAAATGTTTTAGAAGATCTCTACTTCCTTTTATTTTATTTAAAATAATACCATCATTGTTTTGAATGTTTTGAAATCCAAGAAAAAAATTTAGTTCACCCATTAATCTAATTTCTAATTCGTTTTGCATCATTTTAAGAAAATTCAATACATAAAGAATTTTATTGTGATCAAAAGAATATTTCATCTACATAAATTTTAACTACTAAAACATCATTGGAAATTCATTTTATTAAAATGGTACGATTAGCTATTCGTTTTTTAAAAATATTGGAAATAAGAGAAGTACTTAATCTATCATACCATACTCTTGGAGATTTTTTTAAACCATATAAAGGTTGTGTTAATTTAAAAATATGAATGGGAAAATTAGGATTTTAAAACCAAGTGGTTTCACAACAAAGACATCCTCAGCTATATGCCCATTTAAGAATTCACTCTTAACATCAATTTGATATAGATTGAACTTTAGATGTGAAACATAAGAAAGAAGAATTATGCTGGCTTCAAGTATATATACTCATGAAACGGTTTCTTCATATTCAATTCCTTATTCTTGACTATATACTTGTGGAACCAATCTATCCTTGTTTCAAAATATGTTATATACTTCATCTACTTTATTTATAAACACTAACTTAGTGCCTATGGTAAATGTGTCTTTGGATCTGTCCACAAGTTTCCAAACATTGTTCCTTTCGAACTGATTATTATCTTATTGCATATCCATCACCCAATATTCATCATTGATGTCATCATTAGGGTTTTTAGGTTCATTTAGTGACAGGAAGACTTGGTGTTCAACCTGATTTCTAAGAGAATCTCTAGTTTGAGTTCCTTTATCTAATCCTCCTACAACATCATCTAAAGGATGGAACTTGAGAGTTACAACAGCTCTAGAAAAATAAGGACTATAGATTTCAGGTTCTTCAGTAGGTTCAGTTTCATTGTGACTTGATTATAATGAATTTACAGATTTTTATGTTTTTACAGATTCTTTTACAGGATTGTTAGAGGATTTCTTATTAATGTTTATATTTGATACGTCAACTTCTATGTTCTCTAGTGTGTTTTTAGGCTCATGTGGATATGTTTCATCAAAATTTACATGGATTGATTCTTCCTCACATTTATTTATTTTGCTAAAAACTTTTTTGGATTTAATAGATATTTAATATCATATAAATATTCCTTCATCAATCTTGGATGCAAATTTGTCAAGATTGTCTTTAGCATTAAGGATATAGACTTTTAATCTAAATGCATTGAAGTAGCTTACTTTGGGTTTTCTGTTCATCCTTAACTCATATGTATTTCTCTTAATAATGGGTCTAATCAACTCTCTATTAATAATATAGCATGTTGTATTTACATTTTTATCCAAAAAATAAATAGGTTAGTCATATTTACTAATCATGGTTAAGGAAATTTCTTTTTGTGTTCTATTTCTTCTTTCTAAAACTCCATTCTGTTGATGTGTTATAAGGGCATATAAATTATGACTACAGCCATTTTGAGAATAGAAAGCTTCAAACTCTTGATTTTAAAACACACGGCCATGTTTACTCTTTAATGATTTAATTCTATGTCCAGTAAGATTCTATATAGTTTTGGAATATTTGAAAAAATGAGAGTAGGATTCACTTATTTTAGCCAAAAATAAATTCCATGTATATATAGAAAATTCATCTACAAGAACACAAACATAGTGATTACCATTTAAACTAGAAACTATAGATAGTTTAAACAAGTCCATGTGATCAAATTTGAGAGGATGAGAAGTTGACACTTCATTCTTTGATTTAGAGGAAAATTTTGTGTTTCTAACCTTTTGACAAGGATTACACACATTATCAATTAAAAACTAAAGTTTGGGTAGGTCTTTGACTCAGATTCTTCTAGTTATCTTTCTAAGGGAGTTAATATTACAGTGTCCTAGTCTCTTATTCCAAATGAAATACTCTTTGTGAAATACACATAAACATGAAGCATTTTGAGAGACTAAAGAATCTATGTTAAAGAGTAAACATTTTCATTTCTTAATGTAGAAAATACTAATTCATTTTTAGAATGGAAAACATTTCAAGCATCATTTTCAAAAGTAACATGAAATACATCATCACATATTTGTGAAATACTAAGAAGATTATATTTCAATCCATCAACATAATGTACTTTGTAAATTAAAACTGAGTTAGATTTACTGATTTTTTCAAGGCAAATGATCTTTCCTTTGGCATTATCACCAAAGGTGACATGTCCACCATCAATGTTTTTTAAATTCTTGAATCATGAATAGTCTCTTGTCATGTGTCTTGAAAACCCACTGTCTAAGTAAAATATGCTTTTATAAGATATTTTTAGGAAACATTCCTAAAAAATAATCAAATAAAAATATATTTTAGGGCAAATATTGGTTTGGGTCCAGTAATAATAGTGACTAGTGCTTTAGGAACCCACATGTGCCTCATAGGTTTCCTATAAGAATTTTTTAATGTTCTTGAATAATAAAATTTATTTGTTCCAAAACATTTTGAAATAATATAGAGTGTATCCGAATTTGAACTAGCTAAATGTTTTCAATAATTATGTGTAATATTTTGTATCCTAGATTTGGAAAGAAAATTAGTTCTTCCAAAATTTCTTTTACCAGGTGGATAGAAAATACTAGTATTATATTTAGAAGAAATATATTTACCTAGAATTGGTGCTAAATTATATTTAGCATTAGTAAAACTTTCCAAGTCCTTTTTCAATTTATCATTAGATATCTTTAGTGCATTGTTTTCTTTGAGTAATTAAAAATTTATTCTCTCTTTCCAAATTAAGTTTAGATTTATGGGTTGATCAAAGATCATGTTGTTTCTTCAAATATTTGTATTTATATTTTTGTTCATGACATGTCTCTTCAAGCATAATATAGTAATCAAACATTTCTTCATTATAAATATTTTTATAATCACTCTCATATCCAGAATAATAGGAATTGTGTACAAGAGATTCCAGTTATACCTTAGATTTGGTTGTCATCAAACACATATTTGCTCTGTTAGCTTGTTCAACATTTGAATTTTCTGAGTCCCTTGAACAATCCTCATAAGCACCTCACGTTGCATTAATTTCCTTTTTATACTTTCTATCTTTGTCCACATATTTATTTTTGTTCTAGATCTAGGGAAAACCATCCTTTACATGTCCCTTTCACTTATATTCATAGCATACTATCTCATCACAGTAGTCTCTTTTCTTCCAATCTTTCATCCAGCTTCATCTGTGATCAAATCCTCCTTTGATGATGGGCTTTATGAAAAATTTCTTCTTCTTGTAAAATCTCATAAAACTACTGTCTAATTGATCCATCACATCATCACTATTAGTTGGTGGCTATTCACTTCTGTAACATTCTACAGAGGCATCCAATTTCACTTTTTCATTCTGTTTAAAGGTGGTGGCCTTAAATGTAATATATTTTCTTTTAGTTCGTCCTCAAATTCCTTATTGAGTTTTAGCTCCTATTTAAAAATCATTAGCTTCCCAATGAGTTATTTTAAATATAACTTGTCAATTTCCCATGATTCTATAATAGAGACAGGGGCTCCTCCTCATCTATCATGAATGCATATGAGAAATCTCAAAATGTATTCTTTGGAAGTATCTTCTCTTCCAACAAAAATCATTGTGTTGAATTTTTTTTTGGACTTGAGATACATATCAGAAATAGGCTCACCAGGTCTCATTTTAATGTTTTCATATTTAATATTATATGCATGAAGTCTCATTTATTTCACACAAGAATTTTTTTCATTTGAAATAGGAAATGTATCCCATATTTCATGGGCAGTTTTACAAACAGATATTCTATTAAATTATTCATCTCATAAAAGAGATATATAAATAATTCATTGCTTTTAAATTTTTATTTTATGAATTCTTGGTTGGGTTATCCAAAGTGATTCTATCAGTTGAAGGAATATTTTATTCATCTATAATTGATGATCAATTTTTGAAACCCATACTTTCAAAGTACATTTTCATTTTAATTTTCCATTAGGCACAATTGGTTCTATTAAAGAATGGTGTTCTGTTTGTTACAAAACCATCCAGTATATTGTCCAAAATAAAGAAATACTTTGAATTATCTAGAAATTTAGAATTAATGTAAATTTATAGATATATAAATTAAAACTTAAATAATAGTTTAATAGGTTCAAATGTAGTGTCTTAAAAGGAATAAAAAACACCCTCTAATACCAAATGTTGGTTGGAGTAGAGTACTAAAGAGGGTGTGAATTAAGTATCTATAAAAATTTCTATTTGAAAATTACTCATAAAAGGTTCCCTAATAAAAATAAATACAGCCTAGTTAATCAAAGTAATACGGTTATAAAAGTTTGACTTTTTAAATAACCTCTTAGAAGATTGATTAATTATTTTTAATCTTAAGATCGGTTATTAATATTTCTTTTGAAGATATTCTAATAAGGAAAAACAATTATAATTTATTTTTAAAATTAACTATCAATGTAAATTTACTGATTTCTAAATTATACAGTAATATAGAGATAACTAAATTAAACGACATAGTGGATATAAAACAAGTGTTTCAGTCTCTAGCTAAGAGATAATCTACTCAGTTTGGTGATCACCTATAACCAAGTATTTTATATTAACAAATTTGATCCACACCCTGGATCGGAGTAAATAATAATGCACATGACTATCTAGGTCATATGACCTCTTCCACAGTTCTTCATGGGTTTGATCTATTAGGTCACATAGGGACCTCTTCCACACTGATCTATTGGAGTAAACATGTTTAAAAAGATGTGAGAGGAAGGATATCTTTTATCCTTTAGTTTTATGTTGGGGATAGTGTGTGTTTTTAAATTGACACACACACTGCTCGACAACAAAAAACAATACACAATGGAGAAAAGACAATGAGATAAGGTTCTAAGTTCTCTGATTGTTATTCTATATAGTTATGGACTTCTAGGATAAATCATATGAAGGAATGGAGTGCTCTTGTAGGAAACTGAGTATCACAAGTTTGATTCTTTGGTTTCTTGTTTGATTCAGCTCATGTTCATGGTGGATTAGGTATTGAATAGATGTTATTGACTTTAATCTATGGTATCCCATAATTTTGGTCTTGTGAATGCTTCGTTTGTTCTTCAAATGTATTGATTTGTATGTGTCAGTTATTTTCACACAAGTTCTTGTGATTCTTCGTTATCACACATATTTGTTTTTGGGCCTCACTTATCGTTTTATTCTTGGATTGCATGTGTTGGAGCCGACAGTATGCATGTATTGTGTACCTCATACCTCGTACTGTCAAGTGAAATTCCTACAAAAAAATATTATCTATGTTAGTTCATTTAAAATAATAAGATAATACTATTATAAATTCAATTGAAAATGAAAAAAATAGATTAAATAATGGTGTCACAGTCTGTCCGGCAATGGTGTCACTTGGAAACAACATCTCCATGAAATGATGTCTTCTTCTTTGTCATTGAGCGATGAGACAGTCATGATGGAATAGATGTATAGAGATTAGGAATTGGTAGCACAAATGTGGTATCTGGTCATGGTGTATGGTTCTCAGTGTCAAGTCACAGTGTTTCGTCACGGTGTCTGGGTCACGGTGTATGGTCACAGTGGCTGGGTCACAGTGTTTGGTCACCGTGTCTGGGTCATGGTGTCTGGTCATGATGTTTGAGTCATGATGACTGTTCATAGTGTCTGGGTAATAATGTGTGGGTCCTGGTGTCTTGTCAAAGTTTCTGGGCCACGGTGTCTTGGTCACGGTGTCTGGGTCACATTGTATGGGTCATGGTTTCTCAGACTTAGCCAAATATCTGTATATAGACTTAAACAGTGATATTCAAAGAATGGTTTAGACTTAATCATTTATCAAGGTAATCCATTATAATAAAATTTAAAAATAGTTTTCAATAATCTAACATAGAACTTAATATCTTGGATATGTTTATTTAAAGCATAACGAAACCAACCATATGTACACATGATTTGAGATAGATTAAACAGTACTAACAAGCTTCACAGAATGTATAGAATTTGTGATCATTAAAACATGATTAACACATGAGGAGTCCAACAATAAATATATTAACATTTTTATGGAGGGTTCTATATCTTGTTCTTATATTATCCTTACATCATCTATGACTCCAAGATTCATGTATTTTTCTTTTATTGTATATTATCGTATTTTACTATTCATCAAAAAAATAAAGTATTTTAGAAAATAACCCCAAAATTCATACTAGAATTTTTTTGACATGTTGAATTAAAATATGAACACAATTTTTTGAAAATAATTTTCGATATTTGAGTTATTTATTTTTTAATTAAAATAATCATTTACTTGGAAAATACATATATTAAAATTATAACATAATTTATATCACAATAAAAAATTAATTAAGTACTAAAAAATATATATTAATATAATAAGACATAAACATATTAATTTTTGTACATTTTTTATGAAAAAACATTTTCTTTTAAATTTTAAATTTAATCATAAAATTGTAATTAAATATTTATGACTTACAAAATTTCCAACATATAATTAATAATTTACAAAATATTTATTTATGTAAACTATGATATATTAATAAAATAATTTCATTTATAAGAATCCCATAATCTATTTATACTTTCATGGATGAGGATACTATTCATTTGGCCGATTTGCTATTCATAAGGATTGTATTACTATTATTAATGTCGTGTTACTATTTTATATGTATTGGTTTCTTAAATTCTAAAAATACTTATAATTAAACTAATTAATTATTTAAATTTTTTTTGTCATTATTCTATTTAATGAGGTTTTTAATATATTAAAATGTTATAAAAATGGATAAATTTCTTTGATAACTGTTTGGATCATTACACAAGAGCCTCATACTGTCATAAATCCCCATGTGACTTACCCATGCAATTCGAAATACACCTTGAAATACATGGAAACATGTCAAAAATTATTCCCAAGAACCTTCTAGAATTTCATCTTCACTAATAGAAAGGAATTGGCCATGTCTAAGAAGCCTTATACTCCCTCTCTAGCTCCAAAGACTCAAAATAATGGTCAGAAATGATAATATTTGTTCATAACCACGATCTCCTTTATTGGTCACATGATGCATCAATGATGGGGATAGTGATTGTCTTCGATAACACTCATTCTAATTCGTGAGATCTTAATCCTTTGAGAAATAAACAAGAAAATTAATAGAGAAATGAAAGAAGATTCCTACTAATGGTGGATATTATAATCTTATGATAATGGATATATACGCCTTAGTAGATCACCATTTATCATGTTATTCCCCTTCAATAAGCCGACTTAACCTCACAAAGACCCCATGGCATGCCACCTTTGTCTCATGGAAGTTGACAGACAAAGAATCTCATTTCATGAAAAATTATTTTCAATGGTTTCTTGATCTCATGATGGTCCCAGTACACATATGTATTAAATTTTAAGGCCCTATTTTAATGTTACCATGATTATTAAATACCACTTTGATTGGCCAAAATCCAATAAATAGGTCATTTATGGGGAGGTCTTCTGATCAGTGAAAATAATGTGACACATACGGCGGGATTTTTTGGAGCGCATGACACAAAATCCCTCCACCAAATCCATCCTAAATCTATGAGATACACTCCACAAAATGTGTCAAATAATTGGTATGGAAATTACTATACCTTCTACCCCTAAAGAAATGAAACAATATTTCGATCTATTCAATAGATCACCCTATCATTGGAATGAACTTCTCAGAGTGGCCAGTAATATTATCAAAAGGTTTTCCACCAGGTAAAAGTCTAGGGAATGACCTATGAAAGCATTTAACATGTGTAGTCGAATTTCTTGATCATTGAGAGATCTCACAAAGGTCTTCTGGAGAGTTCTATGAAGGACATCCTACACATCATCTAAAACACATGATACCAAAACAAGATAACCATGAATATGTCTAAGGAAAATATTTAACAAAAAAATGAATAAAAACAAAATTTTTGTAGATTTATATGAAGAACATATACGTTGGACCCCATGTCCTTCACATGAAAAATCCAGATCATGAGACAATAATAGGAAATCTTTCCCAAGTCATGTAATTTCGTCTCAACATTCCATTTCTATCTTGTGATATCCTCCAGAAACACCAAGAAAGGAACAAAATTCCCTTCAGGAAAACCACCAAATTCTTTTGAATAAATTTAGGCTTTCTATGTAGATATTATGATATACCCTATAAATTCCACCTAATATAAGTAGTGACACCAGTGTGTATCTAATGGGTCTTTTGGAGACCTCCAGGATTTATAGTATGATCTCATGGAACCCTTAATGAATGTGTTCTTGGCCTCAAAATGACACCAGGACATTCTAATAGAGATTATGTTATTTCCTCTCGAAAAGTTAGCCTTGATCATTTTGGATCCTTTAGACATATCATTATAGATCATGTGACACCCACCACACATGTTTGCTAGATCTTGTGAATCCATCTTGGTATGCTAGTATATATCATGTGATGGAATCCCTAAAAATTCATATAAATCTTTTGATGTCCTCCAGAAAAGTTAGCCTTGCTCATGTGATGGTCTTAAGAAATTCTCTTTGTATTATCTAAAGTACCATGAACAATTTAATTGGAGAATGTCATTTACTTTGGACTTATCTTCGAAACCACTAGTTAAGTCCCAATTTCCTTTGAGATTTATGGTGGAAAATAAAGATAGGTCAAGAAGTCAACCAAGATAGGACATGAAAGAGTCCCCAAATATGATATCCTTTTCTCGACTCAATATAAAGGAAACCTCAAAGGGTGATCCCTGATGAATTGAATAACAATGAATCTAATTCCTTCTCTAACCAGGGTTCATAGGCCAATTTACTAAGGCCTTGTATATATATTAAACAGATAAACGGAATTTACCAATACATAATCCTTGCATCCATAACTTGGGACACTAATTACTCACAATCCCTTTTCTCTTTCACTGAGTGTAGATCACATGGTCTTGGGGATTTTTCAAATATCATATAATTCACATCGTATGAATCTACCAAGATAGGGAATCCTGAGTGTGTAAGCCCTTATTAGTCGTAAAATATGATATGCCTCTCAATGTCAGGAAAAGCTCAGAGTATAAGCCTAGATCAAATTGGACTATGAAAAATATGATTCCTACTATAACCAAGATACCTGGGATTCCTTACTAAGTGACCAATATCAATTGGGCATCCAACTCAGTTTAAGTCCTTCCAAGTCTTCAACATTCGAACCATCATGACCTAATATCCCCAATGGGATGATCATCCTTCATCATCCAACTGTAGATTGAGATGTTATTGGAACTACTATGACTCTGATTCTTGTTATATTAAAGATACATATGACTCCTTCCCAAAGCCCAAGATCCATGATAAATATCCAAAGGGTTCTCTCGATGCATAAATATTTCATCCATATGTAGTGTGACATATTACTTGTTATCCCTTTTTTCATACACCGATCATGGGTCACATAGGCTCAAGCTGTTACGACAATCATATAATTTTAAACATGAATCTTCATCATCTATGGAAACCAAATTTTGTAACCCCTAATCAGTTGCATGATATATCTATCCCAATATAAGGGTATATACCTCAAGAAATTTCCTATGTGTTTGATTGAAATATGATAACTTTGATTCCTTACATAACTAAAAATATCTAGGATAACTCCCTATAGATAGATCATAATATCTAGTGACTACATTCCACCATATAATTCCTTTTCCTAGTAACTTAAACTACACATGTTTAACAAAAAATGTGGGTTTTGATTCCTGTTATAAAATATGATATGTAGGATGCCTTATAATGGCCCAATCCTATCCTCAAAAAAATTATCCACCTATATAGATAAAAAAACAAAAAGTTCAAAGATATATGGATTCTACATATAATAAGATACCCACCATTGGGAAATTGAGAAAAAAAGGTTACATAGAGATGGTTTCACTAATAAAATTCACCATTTTTCACATAAATTGGTTTAACATATGATCCTTTTGTTATGGTAGCTTGTCACAAATCCTGATTAGTAAGACATTTTCAATCATATACTAAATCATGAAGAGGTTTTTAGAGTAGGAAAAAAAGTCTCACAAAATGATGTGATGAGCCCGATCACAAATTTTATTGACTAATGTGAGTTCTTAAGTACCAATGGGTCTGAAACTCCATTTGATCACCCACCATTGGAAACAAGGAATGTAACCATTTAAGGGTGTAGAAAGAAATGATAGTTTCTATAAAATGTGAACATGAATGGTAAAACATACTAGAATGATATTATGAGAAATTGAAACCCCCACAATCATACAGTTGGGTGAATCCATGCACACCGTTCTGATGAAGAAAAAGTGATCAATCTAGAGTGAAATCATTTAACAACATTGTCTCCATAACAAGATTAAAAGGATAGACTACCAATTCTCATAAAAAACGTTTTTTTCCTATGATGTTGGTTATAATCATCACTCCTATTTTACGTAACAAAAAATATTGATCCCAATATGAATCTCTAAAATATAAAAATGATATCTTGACCATTGATCTAGAAATTTTATCTTCATATCCTAAAAATATATTGGAGACCTATCATAGATCGTACGATTCATCTGATATTTTCTATGTTACCTTGAAAAAATTATATCCTTACTTTGAAATGTTTTTATGTGAAACATATTTAGATAAGGAATTTGAAAGGATAATTTTTTTACCCTTGCATATCTGACTAGTCACATTTCATGCCTATAATGATGCACTGATTGATTCCCATGTTACCTTTTTTATTCATTAATTCAAATATTTCGGTCAAAAAACTCTTTAAACTAAGATAATTACTCTATCCTTTAACCATTCTCTAAAAATAACTATGACTTCAACCCCCATTGGACTCAGAATGACCTCAAATGAACAACAAATTCAACATGATGAGAAAAATGAAATGGTATGATAATACCATCAACAAGGAATGATCCTAACCCTTGAGGTAACCATTGGGGATATCCAAGAAATATAACCAATGTTTCTTCACCATCTAAAGAAAGATATAGTACTTACATTGGAACTTTTTTCCATAGACAAACACTTCAAAGGATTATCCATAGAGAGTGAAAATTACCTCCTTCAATATTAGATGAATCTAGATCAAGAGGTTTATTATTGTTCCCTTGTGGTTCAAGGGACATAGAGGTGTGATAATGTCAACTACTGCCAGATTAATCATTCTTCAAGATCCCTTTAGTCTCCCTCTAATGGTACCACCCCACACGATACCACCTTTGATCCCAATGAACGGGAAACAAGGAAGACACAATAGGTGCCGAAGGATTTGGATAATTGTAACTGGTCTCATATACCCACTCTTTTTAACAATGTATTATTTTTTACTCAAGTGATAAAGAGATTGTGGTCTTAGATCCCTACTCACTAAAATGAAAACCGCAAGCATATTCTTGAAGCACTCATTTGGAAGGTGCATATTACATCCCCCATATATAATGTCCATTAACATATTTTGGTGGAACATAAAGGGAAAAAATGGGAACATATACCTACAAAAATCAAATATACCATTCAATATATATTGGAGATTAAAAATTCACATTATTACATTTCTACACACACTTTGATAATGTTTTTTATATATTAGAACTATCTTATGGACTCCACTGACATATTCCATCACTGGTACAAATACAGGGAATGTTGAATATTTCTATCCTTATAGAAAGGAAGGAACAACACTCTGATTACTATGAACAATTGTTTACTCTAGAGAAAGAGAATATTTTTTCTTCCATCTTGTAGGATTATCATAATATTCCGGAATGGATGAGGTGCTAGGCCAGACTCATATTCTCATTAAAACCAAGGCTCACTAGTTGATAGTGGAACATACCATGGGATAGGGGAACATTCTTATCAAAAAATACTGATGTCATATTCCAAAGGCCCAGGATTAGGCCAATATCTCCATTATGGTCATGGATCATCAAATGAGAATGACTCATGCCTCCAGAAAGGCTCATATTCATGTTAAAAAAGACTGAAGGCATACTCTAAAGGCTCCTAATCAAGAGAATACTCTCATTATGACCGAGTCTCCTCATGTTAGAGAAGAACATGTATAAGGAAAATATAATATTCATGTCTGAAAATATACTTGGAATTTTCTTGTAGATAATGGAAGTTAGGCTAATATCCATTCATACACTATGAAACGACTTCATCATAATCCATCTAAGGATATACAGGTGGAGGATAATATCCCTTCTCCCATTCCTAATTTATTTCGACATATTCCAATGGGGAATTCATGTTCAGACCGGGATTATATTCTCATTCTAGTCGGGGCTCATCAAGTGAGAGTGGTACATGCCTCAGGATAGAATCATATTCTTATAAAAAAATAATAGAAGCATATTCTAAAGGCATAGGATCGATATCATATGGACCTCTTGACTAAGGATCACAATGTTAGAGTGAAATATTCCTTGGGAAATAATTATACTCATGTCAGTGAAGATACATGGTATATTATATTAACTTTTTAGCAGTAGGATCATATTCTTATAGAACTAGACTATTATCAGCCTAGTTTGGCATCCATCATACATAAGGCTCATATCCCTGGACAATTCCAAAATACAGGTTGAAATATTCATTCCTTGATGAAAAAATATGTTTATATACATTATATGATTAGTGTAAGTGTATATAAAGTTGTTTTATACACATTTTCAACACCACCTGTTCATGTCAACTGTTCAACCAATGAAAAAGGAGACCATTACTATGATATTTCTTCTCATAGTAGTGTGGAGATGGATCGTAGGGATTCTCCCCCTAACATAATCTATTGTCAACCTCCCCATGGTGATATCTCCCATGGAAAAGTAAATCCTCCCTTTCCCCACACACCTATGTATAGAGAGGTGTTAAAAACTCAGACGCCTTCAAATTTACTGGTGCTTGAAACATCATGGTCAATATTATATAGTTTCCCATCAACTTCCAGTAATAGTTCACTCTAATTAGCAACAAACCCCATGAATAACCTACTGTGTTCAATCCATATATAAGAATTTTATTCTAATAAAGAGGAGTTACTGAATGAAATATTTACATAGTTGGTTTAAAACAACATTCTTAGCATATTATATATCCTTTCACTTTAAATTATGAGATCCTAGATGAATTTGAAAAATATTTCATTTCATATCTACACAAAAATATGTGGACAAATCATCAGCAACTAATGGCTAGACCCCTCCCTTATCCAAATAAGTGTATCACCTTTAGACCATCAAGAAACTTTATTACTAGCAATACCTAAATGCTATCACCATGGACCGAGATTCAGAACTAGAATTGAAGCGTGAAAATTTAGAAAATTCTTGCTGACATTGCATCACAAATCTCTGACAGCTACACCCCAAATCCATTTAATGTATATGTATTTGAGGATAGGCAATGTATGGAGTCTCAGACTTCATCGAACCCCTATAATAGTAGATCTACTTAGATACGACACCTTGTAATGTCATAGCCTCTAGTGAGATTTGGGGCCTGGGTAACACATGAGCCAGTTGGAGACTACAATAGAATTTCCACACTTCAAAAGCACCACGAGTTCAAGAATATATGGAGATAAAATCCTGTGGGTCATTAAAAATGGCCTCTTAAAATATTGGTAATGCATTTCAGACTCTAAAATTGATGTAGTGATCAACATGACAACGTCCCATAGAAACAGGCTCTGACCAATGGTTTCAATTACACCCATCTCCTAAAGATAATGGTTGTGCCACATCAAATAGTTTATATTAGTAGATATCATAGTATTCAACTAGGAAAAACCCATCCCACGAGGATGGGGGATATCTATCAAAAACTCCACCTCTCAGATCATCAATTCCCGAGATGATTAATGACATGTCGACAGAAGCTTCAAGAAAACCCTATCCTACTAGGATGGTGGAATTTATATCTCAATCACTATGACTAGGATCACCATAACCTAAGTGGGTCCTAGTTAGTTCAATAGTTGTTCTAAATCCACCCCATTACATCTGGTTTAGGGCATTTATATCTCAATTTTTGTTCAATGAATCATGAAATCCTCAATTATGAGAACCACATCTTAACAACAAGATCAATCACTACCAATTGTGGCCTAAATAAGACAAATCTCACATTTATGGGACAATTTTCATCATCATCATAACCATAGAGGGAATCTAACTTCTCCATGTTGGGAGGTAAATTTTGGCTGTTGACATCACATCTTTTCCTCCAATTTCATGGAAAACCTTTACTATTTTAGACTCGTTCAAGAATTATAGTAGGAAACACCCCCAATGACACTACTCATAGGTCACGATGTATGGATCATACGATGAAGGAAATTAAACCCTATCATGTTCACAACACATGATAACCCAATATTGCCTGGGATTCGAGAAATGACCATATGAAGCTTATGTGGAACCATCATGTTGTGTTGAAAGTAATGGGGAAAGTATCATTTCCAAATACACCCCTATGATTTATTTCACTGTTAACACAATAGATAATGTGGATCAATACCAAGATAATTGGGCTTTAATACATAAAATATACACCATGACGATAATCGGATGTACCCACTAAAGCTGTATGTACCTCGAACCAATGGAGGATCCCAAACATGGCACCTTGGAATATCAAGTTTCCACCTCTATAGAGGAAAAATAATAAGGATAAAGGTAATGTCATGGACACATCTCAATCTCATCCTTGAAGAGTTCATGTAAATTCAATGGCATAGTGAATGAAAAAAATATGAGAATGAAATTCAAAATCATAGACCATTCAATGAGGTTCAACTTAAGGGAAATATTCTCACTTTGCATCATCTTTATATAGAAGAAAATATCCCTTCCCCATATATCTAGAAAGATAATATCTTTCTGAAAGAGTGGAATTCAATAATTATATTGTTTTCACATCTAGGAATTCAGTTTACATAAACAAGGAATTAAAAACAATAAATAATTATATCCATTATGGAGTCATCCTCTCCCATTCTAGGATAATAACTCATACATTTCATGGGTAAATATTCATTGGTAGATGAAAATGAGTCCACCTCATTAAGCATTTCCCATTCCCTATAAATGTAGGTGGGCCAAATAGAAGTACCTAAAAAAATTAACACCATCAGGTCTATATATACTCAAATGGAAATCATAAAAGGGAAACACACGCCAATTTAGGATCAGAATAAACCACATCTAGAAAGGGTGGATGACACTTTTCCCATACTAAATTTTAGAAATCCCACCTTCTCAACCATTAATTGAGTGTGAGACCCTGAAAAACATCTCATTCACTTCATATCCTAATGTGGAATGATGATAGGACCTTGAGACAAATATTAGGAGAGAAGATGAGGTTTTGTGTATAGACTCCGGTAGGGGAAACCGTTTTTTGGAACATGAGCTCTCCAGTAGGATCTGTTGTAGGATAGGAACACATTATACAACAATTACATTACCAGTTAGCTCCTCATTGAGGATGATGATCATTTATTTGAGAAAATGTAATCAATTTGAAAATTATAAGGTTTGTAACATATGATTACTATTGAAGTGTTTAATATATTCAATAAAAATACTTCCATCACAAGTAGAATTTTGGTAATTGTATACTGAATATCTCAGGGGTGAGGTAGAGACATCTCTGATCTCAATGAAGTAACCAGGTGGGCTCAATGAGTTTGAAAAAATGAAATAATATCTGGAATATTCGCTTTAGTGAACCAAAGATAAATATTAGATCATTCATTTAGCCTATATAAATAGGCTCAAAAATGTATAGATTGTAGTTGTTACTTTCAAACTAGTAATGGTGCCCTTCTATGAACCTAATCATTTCACAAACCAACCAGTTCCTCTTACTGAGTGGAAAAAATTCACCATAATCTAGATGTATAGAGAAATTAGCTTCACCTAATATTTTAGGAATGGATGAATAAAACATATCTCTTGTAAAATTAAAAATCTTTTAGTTATTTCTCTATATCCTCAGATTATAACCTTCTCAAGATACCATAAATTAGGAATGTAGATGAGGAAAACCTCAATGATTATCTGGGATACATCCGTTTCTGTAAAAGGTTGGGTCACAACATCAATTTTTGCTTCATTACAAAGGTGTTCTATAAAGAATTATCAATTTGCGACAAGTGATGTTGGATAAATCCATTGTATTTGTGACCAATATGGCCATTTTTTAGTACCCCCTATTTTGGGTACATAACCCCTTTCCTCATGTTTTATTAATTTGGTGTGAATAAAATAGAGAGATTCCATAAAATACAGAGTTCCATAGTATAGAGAGTTTCCATTATATTGGGTGTTTCTATATTGTTGGTTGTTTCTATAAATAGGGTTGTTTCTATAATGTGGGTCATTTCCATAAAGTGGGGTGTTTCCATAGAGTCATTTGTTTCCATAAAGTGGTGTGTTTCCAAAAAGTGGGTTGTTTCCATAAAGTGGGATGTTTCCATAAAAAAACATTTCTCTATAAAAAGGGCAAAGGTGAAGGATAGGAGAGTTTTGGGTTTTATATGGAGTTTTGGGACAATAATAAAGGTCACATGATCCATACACGGTTGGCCCAAACCATGTGGTCAAACCTTGCGTAGAGTTCAAATCTAGATCCTATATTTTAGGAGTTTACACGTTTTTATCTATATATTTAGGTTTGGCTTCCAAACACCCATATTTCGAAATTTCTCTCCCTAGAAGTCTGTAAAACCCTCCCCACATGATTTAGAGCCATCCTAGAGCCTTCCCTTGGTGATTTCGAGTCTGATTCTTGAGGTATGTCACCATTCATTCCATATTTTTCATGTTTTCTTAGATATTCTTAGATATACTTCTATGATCTCCATTATTTCATAGATCTGAACATATAGTAGGTAGATATACGTTTTTTGATTCCAAATAATTCAATTTTGAGTCATGATCTTGGAAGAATAAGAGAACTAAAGCCTTTCATGGAGAATCGACTCTCTTTCTTGTGTGTTCTTCATCTGTTGTCAAAGTTTCATCAAAGCCTTCATGGTAGGTGGCTTCACTCTCATCTAATCTTTCTCGAATTTATTGGCTTAGATTCAAATTGTTTTATTGATTTTAAAATCCATGGAAAAATCTTTATTTGTTATGATTTATGGTTTTTGTGAAATTTCTAGATCTTGGTGAATAGTTGTGCAGAGGGGTTTTTCATTAATTTAAAATGATGATTTTAAATTATTGATTTTCTAGAATTACTAAATGGTTGATGAAAAGGGGTTTTCAATTGAAATGGTTCTCAACAAAAATGTATTTTTATTGAAATGGTTTGAAATTGAAATGGTTTTCAATAAAAAGGTGTTTTTAATTAAAGGTTTGTTTTGGATTGATCGTTGGGAATATGTCGTGTGTGTTCATGTTTCATATACATGGAATGGTTGAAATATGACCTTGTTCTCAATGCCAAAGGTTTAATGGAACATGGTAATTTCATACAAGGAGGTTGGTAAAAATATGACCTTTTTCTCGGTGCCATCGGGTTAATGGAACATGGGATACAATTACTTTGTGACGACTTAGTAGATCGAAGAAAAACCCCTCATGAGTATGGAACTGTCATAATGTGGAATGTATGTTTGGTTGCAAGGGTTTGAGGAATGGTTGGGTATGCTGATAAAGTGATTTTTTGAAATGGTTGTAAATATTGTATATTTATTTTTCTAGAAAAATATCTTTCAAGGAAAATTAGTTTCAATTGAACTTGTATGATTTTGGTAATGAATGATTTTAGAAAATTGTTTATATTTAGTAAAAAAGTGTTTCATAGAAGTTGTTTTATATAAACTATTTTATATAATCGTTTCTAACTCTTCTATCCTAGTGGCGTGAGTAGAGAAGTCATTGGGTAAAACATAGTGAGTTTTATACTCACCCCTTATTTGGCACTTTGGTTCTTTTGAAGATTTTATCTTCCAGGACAAGGGAAAAGGTAATGTTTCACACATGTTTAACACTACCTCATGATGTATGGGTGGTTCATAGATTTTGGAGACTGGATATTAGGGAGCATGGAGTCATGAGGTCATTGTAGAGTCATGTGTGGTTTATCTGCTCTATAATTTGATTCGTGGTTATTCTTCAGTTGTTTCTTACATTGATGTGGTTGTGAGATACATGAATTTTTTGAGTTTTCTTCTGTTTTTTCATGCACCATATAGTGAATGTTTGGTTATGGTTGGTAGGTTTATTGGTTTATTTCTTAAAGGGTAAGTCGTCCCCCACTTGTATTTTAAACACATCATTATTTATTTCCATCCTTGGGAATATTTGGGATGTCTCTTAAGGCCTAGTAATGACTCATTGTACCCTCAAGCCAATGAGAATTGGCAGGTAATTACCCATTTCCTAGTCAAAAGAAAATAGTCATTTGAAAAAGTTTCTTCCTGGTTTGGACAAATGTTCAAAACTAGATGGCTTGAAAGGTAGTTTATTGGGATCATGCCACCATGAGATCATAGCTTCATAGGCCCACAATAATTCCTCAATCAAGAAAGGTGACATAAAAAAAGTCCCATTAGGGTGGATGTTTCCATCAGAAAAAAAATCCAATATAAGGGGATGATTAACATTCATATCTAATGCATGATCCGACCCTTACATATTTCTTCCCTGGAAAATTTGAGGCATGGAAAATACACCTACAAATGGAACCCTAATATGAAAAAGTGCCCATATATGGTTATATTAAAATCATACAATAGGTAAAACCCTTCTCAAATAATGAATATTCCTCAGAGTATGAGTTCCTCTCACCTAGCTGGGGAATATGAGGTTGAATGCAAAGGATCCAATGATATTGTGGGTATCCTGGGCATGGTCAAACCCATTATTTCGATCACATCGCCACAACCTTGTGTCATTGCCCTCAACATTCCATTAGTGTTTTTTGTACCACATTTGATGAATTGATGGTATTCTAAAAATTGATAGTCCCCACAAAGAGACTTGCAAATCTACATATGTGGAAGAAGGTTTCTATAAAATGGAAGTCAAACAACCAATATTGAGTGATAGTATACATTTTGGAACACCTAATGTCTTGGGGACCTCCCTATAAAATACATTGACTATTATTGATAGCGGTAAGGTTTTCCTGATAAATAGAGTTGATGCAATTTGCTTGATCCAAGATGTCCAAGCCCCTTCTATCCCCAACAATAGTATAAAAGAAAAATAATCACAAAAATATGTCTACAATGACTATGAAACTAGGGGTGATAATGTATTTTCTTATAGCCTTTATCACCTAGATAGTGATAGAAATTCTTCCATATTACTGAATTCTTATGAAAATGTATCTATAATATCAAATGTTGAAAAATTAGTGGAAGATCTCCGTAGTTTCCATCACACATTTGAGGAAGGAATATCCACCACTATTGATGTTCTCAGGAAGGAAAATTTGGGAATAGAATAAGACCCACATTCTACACTAATTAGTGTTTTCCTGACTCTAGAAGGGAATGATAAGTACACCAAATATCTAATGCAATGACAACATATATTTTAAAGGAACTATACCAAACTGCCCAAACGGAATCTAGATGTTGATACACACTATCACAGTTTACCCAATGTCTATCAAGGTTCAAGAAAGAATCAAATAGGATAAGTCCTTCTCATGATACAAATGTGAGGTAGAAGTTGAAAAATTCACTAAATCCAACATTGGATGAAAATTAAAATACGCAAGATGGCTCTCCGGCATTGTTACAGTCAAGACAATGAAAGAAATATTAGGGTATTAATTAATTTCATAGAACATAAAATACACTTAACAAATTAATATTTACCATTTTCAATCACACAACTCTTTCTCTATGAAACTGTTGGATTCTAAGGAGTTTCTTTCATGGATAGGTATACAGGGTACAATCTGATTAAGATATCCCTAGAGGATGAGAAATCCACTACCTTCAGAGCACCCTAGTGGTTCATCTAAAGTCAGGTAATTCCCTTTTTCTTAAATAATGATGGTTATAAATATCAGTGGTCCATGCATCTTATCTTTAATCCCTTCGTAGAAAGAATAACTGAGTATAATATTGATCACCTGGTGGCCAAATCCTAACAATGGGATGATCACTTAAAGGGTATTCTAATAGACTTTGAAAATATGTGACAATATAGTATTAAGATAAATACACAAAAATATTCTTTCAGAATAACATCATGGGTGTTCCCTGGTTTTGTGTTATTCCATCATGGCATCTCGGTCAGCCCAAAAAAGACTAGTTCTATTTTAGCAGTTTCACCCCCCAGAATCTCGAATAACTACGGGGGGATGCAAGGGAACCATGCATACATTAAGCATTTCATATCCAACATAGCTAGAAAATATGTCCCTTTCACCAATATGATGAATAATTAAAACACCTACTGATGGGATGGGGACCTCAAATAATTCTTCTAGATCCTCAAGTAATACCTACCACACACACCAATTCTGGTTCTACTGATGGAAGAAATCCAGTCATCTTATATTTGGATTTCATAGCACATTCAATTGGTTCCCACATCATATATAATAATAATTTAAAGAGTTATAATAGTCTATAATACATCATATTAATGATGATAGGTACTAAGACCTGATATTATCATGTCGATAAGAACTTTCTCACACTCGTATATGTAGTGAAAAATAATACTAATTACTTGTAGCTCCAAAAAGTCTATCTAGTATCTCATATTGATATACTCAACTATATCATTATCCATCCCCTATTGACTATGTTTCTAGACCAATGGGCAGTCATTTTGTAACAACATGGAATTCAATTCATGTCATAGAATGCGGTGAAAGGGGTATCTTTATATGACTTCCTTGCTGGACATCCTGTCCCATAAATCACATGATTGAGCACCGAACTCCCAAATGAGGTGGTATTCAATACCCGTGACAATACCCAAACATGAAAGATGTATTTTTATGGTTCCTCCTAAAGTCGTATCAGTAAAATGATGGAAAATAGAAAGATAACTCTTTTTTTCTTAGGGATTGTATTTTTTCTCCTGATAATGAAACTTAATATCAAAATGTTGTACAAATGAAGAGTTATGCTCTTTTAGCAAAGTTCATGTGATCTTACCTTATTCTTTCCAATATTCTCAGTTCTCTACTGGTAGAAACTAGTGTTCTAATCAAGAGGTATTCCAACATGTTGTTATGAGGATCAAGGGTTGGTAGGATTTAATGTTTAAAAATATGAGCCAGAAGAGGAGTGTTTAATCACTTATATAAAAAAACAAGTAAAAATTCAGAAGGATTTCACTGTGAGTGTACACACTCAACCCCTCACAAAGTGTATCACCTCTAACTCACTATCCCCATTTTCTATTTCAATGGGTCACTACCAAGCAGTGAATAAGAATGAAAAGAATTCTATTTCCTCCATTTTTTTATTTTGTTTTGTTTTTTCACAGAAGAGAAATATATTTTTTGAAAATAAACATTTTTTCTAGACAAAGAAGAAAAAAATAGTAAAAAATTGATGCAATATAGATTTTGTACCCATTACGCAAGGAATATGTATGCACCCTTTATATCCACCCAAAATAATGCTTATATCCCTGGAATTACCATTTAAACACCCTTTCACTCACACATGAGAAAAATAAAACAAGAATATACACAAGAGATGGGTAGGTAGAGATAAATTATCTTCTAATGTGGCTACATAATAGGAATTTCATGGTATCTAAGGTTGAAGAGTGGTAAAATGTCAAGGTATAAAAAACAGAGGTTAATTGTATAAAGGGTGTTTCAATGAACAATTCCCACTATCATGAATGTAGAATTGTTGAGTCCAGTGGCTTCAAATATAACAAATCCTTGCTTATGTTACTCTAATTGACCTAATAATCAATTGAAAGTTATTAATGGGAATAATATTCAAAGAAAAGGCTTACAATGTCTCCCAGGTATGGGATTAAAATATTGGTTAGTGTTAATGATTCATGGGTTTCAAAAATCCATTAAACAGATAATGAATGATTTTGAAAATACAAATTTTTTAAAATATTCCATGTCAAAATTCATTTTAAAAACCTTTTTCCAAAATAAATGGTATTTTTCAAACAATTTACTCAAGCATGAAAAATGATTTTGGATATTCTTTTTATGTTCACTGATTATCTAAAAAAACAAAACAAAGAAAACAAAATAAAAAATGACAACACATATTCTTTTTGGTTTTTTTGTGTTTTTCCAAACTATGACATGTCACACTCCCCCACACCTAAAAATTATATCTTCCTCAATGCAATTATTTTAAATAAATATTCAATTAAATAAAGGTCAGGAGAAGTGATATCCTACTATGTGGTGTCATATATGGAATATATTAGTTGGATTTCCTCCATGAAATTATTTGGAAGATCCTTATAGATGTGTTTGAGACTATTCCCATCGATAGTAAATCTCAATCCACTATTCCCATGAAAAAATTTTATATAACCAATAGGGTAAACACCAGTAATAGTATACAGACCAAACCATCAGCAACTAAGCTTACCTGGGTAAATCATTAGCCTATAATTATAAATGATGTCCTTCTCACCATTTTGAAACTAATAATGATGAATCATTCAACAAAAAATATCATTTTTATTTGTTTTATAGATTTGGTAGTTATTATATCCATCAAACCTAATTTCATCTAACTCATGAGCCTAAAACTTCCTATGCTCACTTGCATTTGATAGAATCATATTACGTTCTTTAAAAACCAAATATGTATGGTTCCCTACCTCTACTTGGAGGTGAAAGCCTTTGAAAAAATACATGTATAGTGACATTAAGATGGGATTTTAAATGTTTTCATAGTATGCCCAATGTGAATCATCCAAGCACAAATTTCAATATTTCCTTTAGGGTTGTACCATTTTTTTCAATATTATCTTACCATTCTGATTTGAGATTTTTTCTTTTCCATTAGTTTGGGGGTGATATGAAGTGGAAACATTTAGAAAATCTCCATACTTGTGGAAAAAAAATTATGTGGTGATTGAAAAAATTTGAACACTCATCACTAGTGATTATGGTTGACAAACAAAACCTTTAAAAATTTTGGGACCTCACAAAATCAACAACCACTAATGATTCATCAATCTGGATAGCCATTTATTCCACCTATATAGAGACATAATCAAAATCCAATAAAATTTACATGAACCCACATGATTTTGGATAAATTCATGAGGATTTCAATCCTTGAGGCATTAAAAATATCAAAAATTAACACGCTTTTTAAGGGAATTTTATTCCTCTTGAAAATTTTACCTATTAATTAAGATTGAGTACATGAATTAAAAAACTGATTGGGGCCCCTATAAACTATTTTCCAATAAATTCATCAGTCAAGGACCTTTCTAGCGGTACGTTGTGTTCCAAAGGGACCCCCATAAGACAATGTGTGGAAGAAGGTCAACATAGAGGTGAAATCATGGTCAGGGACACACCAATAAACAACTTGGACAATATAAATTCTCTAAAAATATTGGTAATCCCAAATGAACCATCATGATTAATGATTATGTATTTGAGACTACGATGTTTTGAAATATATGGGTACTTTATATGTTTCTAGAAAATTCACCATGTACACAAAACAAGGGGTAAGTTCACCTATATTACAAATATTGATTTGAGTGAAGAATTATCGAATGGGGAGCATTGAGTCATCATGGTGGTCCAATGGTGTGTAAAACCTACTAATGATGTTAGATAAATTATTTTTCACTCGACTCTTATCTCTAATATCATGTTAAAACTCTTGGAGTAGGAGCATCCAACGAATGAGTTGGGCCATAGCATTATGTTTCTTTAGGAGAAAAACAAATGCAGATTGATCCGAAAAGACAAAAACTTTTTACCAAATAAGATATGAATAGAATTTTTCCAAGGGAAACAAAATAGAAAGGAATAATTTTTTAGTGGTGGTGTATCTTTTTGAGGCAGAGTCAAGGGTATGTGATTCATATTCAATGACATGAGGATACTTATCAAACCTTTGTGATAAAACTGCCCCAATTGTAAACAAGGGTGTATCACATGTATGTTCTAACAGAAGATCCCACCTTAGTGGATGGATTTGGGGAGGGGATTGGAGACTCCATTTTAGTGATTCAAACGAATACTTATAATTTATATCAAATAAAAATTTATAACCATTTTGAAACAATCGAGACAAGGTAAGCACGATCTTACTGATGACTTTAAGGAATCAGCAGTAAAAAACCATCATGGCCTAAGAATGATCGACCCTCAAAAATAAATTTTGGAAATTGAATGGTTGAAATTAATTCTATTTTTGATTTATATACATTAATATCCTCTTTTTAAATATCATTCTCAAGGACTATCCCTCTCTCAATCCTAAAATGTAATTTCTCATAATTTCATATGAGATCATTTTCAGTGAAATGATGGTGGATATAACCTAGGTGTTCCAAAAATTCATGAAATTAAGTTCCATAAACCACGAAATCATCCATAAAACCATCCATGAAGTTATCTAAGTACATAGAAAAAATATCAACATACATCGCTAAAAAGTATCAATAGCATTACATAGACCAAAAGGCAACCTTCTATTAGAAAAGGTGTCGAATGGACAAAATAATGTTATAATTTATTTATCCTCAGAGGATATATGGATTGGAAAATAACCTGAATATCCATTAAGGAACCAATAATGTGACTTACTATCCAAACTTTCTAAAATTTGGTCAATTAATGGTAGATGAATGTGGTCCTTTCTTGTGGCTTGATGTAGTCGATGGTACTCAATAAAGACTAACTGATTATTTTGCACATGTTTTAGAACCGATTAATTCCTCTAATTTGAAACTATTTTAATCTAATATTTAGGAACAATTATAACTAGTAAAACCAATTCACTATCATATATAGGATAAATAATCACATTATCAAGTAATTTACAAACATCCAATTTTACCACCTCACGAAGTGTGGGAATCAACCGGTGTTGAGAATTCCTTAAAACCTTATTTGCAACATCAAAAAGTATATGGTTCATGAAAACATATGGTATAATCCAAAGAATATCATCCAATATCCATCTAATTTTCTTTTTACACTCTCTCCAATGGTCGAGCTTTTTCGATTCCTAATGTAGAGAGAGGTTCTTGGAAATAATGTCCGGCAATTGGTCAATACCCTCAAGATATGTTAATTTTAAATTATATAGAAGTGGTTTCAATTCCAACACTGGTTGTTTTTTGGATTTAGGGAGGGGGATTACAGGGATTGAGGTCCATGAAATAGATTATATGTTCATGTTTCTTCTCTAAGGATAGATAATCTCTTTAAATTAGATTTACAAAATCATCAATGGTAATGGGTACCTTAGAATGAAAACACTCATCAATTAAAGAACCAAATTTTAAAATTTTATAACCCACACAACACTCAAAACATGAACCAAAACTCCTATAATATAGGGGTTAAGAAAGGTTAAATGAATCAGAGTATGAGTTTAGTATAGAATTGTGAGTATGTTTGTCATTTGAAATCACTCCCACTTAATAGACATGAAGAGTGGAGTTCTTTTAAATGGGGTGTTTCATAGACTCAAGGATATTAAAACATAGATTTTCAACACCAAAACATATAGACAGTGTACCATTATGAAAATTGAGGATCTTCCTTGATTTTTAAGTAATGCCTCTCAAGTATAAAAGGATCATGTCCTTGGATTTGAGTATCTTCCATATAAAGAATGTAGAAATAAGTGTGTAATATGATATTCTTTTCTCTTATGAAGACATCCTCAATCACTCTTAGTGGGTGTGTCATGATCTGATTGGAAATTCAAAAGATGATTACAATTGGTTGAATCACTCCAACTTGCAGCGAGGTATACACAGAGTAAGGTATTACATTAATTGATGCACCTAAATCAAACATAGAATCTAAAAGTAATGTCCCCCATATTTTTCAAGGTGTCGTAAAAGTTATCTTATCTTTCCATTTGGTTGGAATTAATGGTTGAATCAAGATTGAGACATTCCTTCTCCGGTTGACTCTATCATTCCACTTCATCCATCATCAATGGTTGAAATGTTCTGTAAAAATTTCGATTAATGAAGAATCTATTTAACTACATCCAATAAATAAATGCTAACTTGAACCTTTTTAAATATACCCACTATTTCATTATCAATCTCATTATAAAAAAATCTTATATTTAGACAGTCATTTGGGGAAAGGAATATGAATGTATTTTTCATGGTAAACCTCAATGATAATTTTATTACACTTTTTTCATTGTTATTATTTATTGGAATCTTTTATAGGTGGAGAGAGAGTTTTTTCAAGACAGGGACATACCTTTCCAGTAGAATCACTAGATAAAGAAACTTCTTTACCACTATGAAGTGTGATTGAAATAAACATTACCTTTTTGTTTTCGATTAAAAATAGGGTGGGAAGGATGTTTTCCCATGAAATTAATTTTAATGTCAATGATAGTGTTTTCCAATATTCTTACTTGAGTTCGTAGGTCTTTAATAGCCAATTGCCTGGACTACTAGAAATAGAGGTTTTGGTGTGTTATTTTCTCCACCATATCATGGATTCTTGGTTCAGATTTAGGATGAGGAGGATTATTTTGAGATGTTATGGGATAATAAGGTTTCACTCCTTGGCTTTTTTGATACAATTTCCATTGACGGTATCTCTTGTTTCCTCTTTGTTGGTATTGTGGTTGTGGTTTGCACTATGGGTTTGGATTTGGCCTGAATTGTTCATTCCGTAAGGGAGGTTCTGATTATAATGGTTGCCTAGGGAATAAAACATTACAATACTCAAATAAATCCTCAAGTTGTGGGAACTGGGTATTGAAATGAGTGTTATTATAACAAATACCACAATTTAACAGAATGGGAGAAGAGTGTGAGTTACCTTGTGCATAAGATAAGTTCACTAATAGGGTATTAAAATAATCATGTTTATTATCTAAATTTTTTCTAGGGCTAAATGACTTTACTCATTAACTACTTAGGTTCGTACGATTTCTCATGTACCAAAATGTTGTGCATTTTGATCTATGTTTTCTATTAAATCATGAGTGGGGGAAATAGTTTTTTCAACAAGGGTACCACAAACTACTGTATTTATCATTCCAAGATCCATGGGGATAATACCCTCATAGAAGTATTGAATTAGATATTGTTCTTCATTTTTTTGTGAGAGAACCTGAGAAAAGTCTATTATATCACTCCCAATATTAATGAAGGGTCTCTCCTTTTGATTACCTAATGCCACATATTTCTTTTAAAATTGATGAAGTTTGTTAGGAAGGGAATAAAATTTCTAGAAAGTGGAATTTAAAGTAATTATATCCCATAATTATTGTAGGTTGATAGTATATCCTATCTTTGGCTACATCATCAAGGGAATAAGGGAAGGCGCTACACATAATGAAGTCCTCATATACATTTTTGGGTTTCATGTTGGAGAACACTATGTGAAACACTATAACATGATTGTGATAATAATTACTAGGGATACTATGAAATTTAGGAAGTAGGTGTCTGAGGTATGATCTCATCTCAATGTTGGCATCATCCTCAAGATATTGGTTGTATACAGGTTGGTACTTGAAATCTGGGGTGGTTTGTTCTTTTAATGTTTGATTATTTATAGCCATGTTTTTTGGGGGTTTACATGGTTCAATTTTTTATTGGTTTGGGATCACATGAGGTTCCAAAATGGGTTCCATAGTGTCACTTTAATTTTATACTCTAGGTAAATTAATTTGTGAGTGAAGTGACATATCAATTTTAGGATCAATTTTATGCAGTGTTTCTTTACCATATCTTGTCATGCAATAATGATGTCCAATATAATTGTTTGTCTTTTGGATTTACATTTTTTATATTCTCTATTTTATTATTTTATATGAATAAAAATAAAACAATTAATAAAAAATAAGTTATATAAGAGAATATAATTTCATACTATATATTTAGATAGAAAGATAGAGACTAGAGAGAGAGAAACGCTCACATACAAGTAAAAAATAAAAAAACAAGAATATCAAAAAAGGATGGGGGTATACGGAAACGAGTACTATTTAAGAATTAAAATAATGAAAATGCAAGAAAAATTTTTATTGGATCCACAAAATTGGGGAAAAATTTGATCGAGTTGTCGAGTGTGTCAAATTAAATTTTTAGATTTCACTAGAATTTTTGTTGTATAACACGAACCCTAGATCATCTCTAGATGGAGCCTTAGATGATTAATTTAAAAATGAAGTTTTTATTATGAAAAAAGAGAATGGTATTCTATAAAATTTGGTTTCATTTGATTTAAGATGAAATCATATAAAATTTATCGATATAATAAAGCATAATATGATAGAATCGATTAAGAATGATCAATATGAGGAATCTCATAATGCTCATCCATCATTGCTTTAAAAATATGGTTTTTATATTTTAATACATGGTTTTTAACATATATAACCATAATTTTACACTGTTTTATCAAGTATTATTCCTAGGATTTAGTCAAAAACAGATAATGATTCATCATATACCACCGATGATTGGGTTATTTGTGTTCGACTTCATAACTAAAACTCACTAAGGTAACACGCGAAGAAATTAATGCACTGACCAGGTTTGTAATTTATATTACTTTTTTACCACTAAATTAAATTAAATTTACATGTAAGTGTTTAGGTGAGTTCAACGAACCAATATTAACCACAAAAACACCACAAATGAAAGGGTGAAAGAAAAAGGGATGAATGATGTGTGAAATATCACATGAAAGGGTACCCCAAACATGATCATTTAAGTTTGAGTATGGAATAGTACTAAATAACTCAAATAAATAAAAATATAGGATTAATAAAAAAACACCATGTAATTATAAATATCATTCCAATTAATACAAACACAAAGTTCAGGGATACATTGCATTCCTCTCCAAGTGATCATATGGTGTTTAGAAATCCACGGGAGGGGATAAATAAAATGTTGATGAAGTAGAAACTCCCATGTAATTAAGAACATATAAGATTGAGTATAAGAAATCTCTGAGTATTACAAATTGAAGTACCCTAATCCCTTTTCAAACATACAACTGGGGATCCCAATGTACTCTTTTATCGGTATAGTGTATGGTAGTTTTGGGCACCCATATATGGTAAAACCAATTGAAACATTGTTTTAGGCCCCTAGACTTTCTTATATCTCTTTTTTAAAAACTAAAAACCTATTTGACCACCTCATTAGTTTCTCAAACGAATATATAGCATCATTATGAGGCCTACATCTCTAGATAAATTTGAAATACATAACAAAACTTCTTTACTTTCATCCGGCTTAATTCCCTAGATAGATCAGTTCAGATAATCCTATTAGTGAACTAATTGGGCTTCTATTCCATCAAAAGAGTTACATCCCACTAATTTTTGGTTCATCACAAAAAATATCATCCCAACTGGATGCACGATTTAATACAAGTATGGGGGTTAGTTCACTACCATGCTTGGATCCTGTGAAATTTGGCCCATTACTCTTGAACATCATCCTGGTCCCTCCAATTCATCTCCACCTACAATGTAATTATCAAAAAAACAACACTTACCTTTTTAAATGTGATAAATACAAACTAGTTAAATAAAACATGATGTTCAATTTGATATTAATATTATAATTATCAATACAAAACAATTTTATCACAATGGTGTATGGGTGAAAAAATAGGGAATCACAATGAGGTCAACATCCAAACATTTATTATTTGTCACATCCACAACATTCATCTTCTTTCATCATGAGTAACCTACATCCATAATACATAATGTTAAACAGAATGGCTAATTTTATTATTGTGAGACACTGATCTTTACAGGTTTCTAAAACTATGTATGGATTGATTATCATTTATTATTATAGGCCGAGATGCCTTAATCCAATATGCTGGTCTAGCCACTACATGGTAAAAAATGAGAATGTCCTCTTTATAATCAGATTAACATTATGAGCCTAACCGTTTCCATCATTTATTTCTCACAATGATCAAACATCACATGAATTCGGTGCTCGAGGGTTTCCTCCGTGATGATCTTCCCCTCCCGGTGACGACAGCGACCTCTGTGCCGGCTCCTCCCCCTTCCGTGGGGGAGGGGGAATCGCCGCTCTAGGGGAAATCCAGGCCATTTCAACCCTTCTCTAACCCAGAGTTTCTCCCCTGTTTCCGAATTCCTCTTTAAACCATAAAGTTCCAGATTTGATCGATGTTTTTTCGAACCTTCAAATTTCCTTTGCTGAGTTTTCGGAAGCCTCGGCTTTGTTGTACCTCACTCTGGTGGCTCGATTCAAGCACATGAGGCCATCAGTTGATGATTTTCACCGGTTTATCTTCGATGCTTGGGATCTTCGTGATAGAGTGGTGGTCATTTTATTAGACAGCAGGAAAATCATGATTAGGTTAGATTCAGAGGAAGATCTCATTCGAGCTTGGTCGTTAGCTCCTCGCAGCTTTAAAGGTTTTCCTTTTATGCTTTTACGATGGTCGTTTGATCTGCATATGAACTATGATTCGCCATCCATGGCGGTGTGGGTAAGTTTTCCTTCCCTACCTTTGCCGTTTCAAAACCCTTCAATTATATGTATGTTGGAAAATCTGATTGGTAGATATTTATGCTCTGATTGTCACACCGAGACGGTCTGTCATCCAGTGAACCCGTGGGTATGCGTCGAAGTGGATTCTTCTCGCACCCCTTTTGAATTCGTTTGGATCACAATCGGTGAGGAATACCGATGGAAACAGCGAGTGGTTTACGAGAATTAGACTAGGTTTTGTGGCTCTTGTAAGAGATTTGGGCATTCAGTCGAGGTTTGCCGACGTGAACAGAGGTCAAGGATGTCGCAGGCTTGTTGTAATGGGAATATTGTTTCTGTGAACACCATGGATGGTGCAAAAAGTGGCATCAAGGCGGGTCCGGTATCGAGATCTATGTAACTGGATGGCATAGACAAGGATACCCATTGGGCTGGTGATGCTAGGGCTGTCAATTTATCGAGGTCTCGCAAGGTTTCTTTGGAAGGTAATCAGATCACTGAGGAAACCAGTACTATATCAAGCCAGGGTAATCCACTAGTGTCTAAAGTTTTCAAAAGATTAAAGAAGGATTTGGGAGCTCCTGCTGCTACCATGGCTGGGCAGAGTTCAGCTCATAGTGAGGATGTAAGATAAGCCAGTCTTGTGGAAGAAGTCATCACATCCAGTGCTAAGGTTGCTAAAAACCTTGATCCTCTGGCGAAGCCATTCATTGCTTTGAGCAACAGGTTCTAAGGACTCTCTGAAGACCAAGCGGATGCGGGTTTGGAGGACCAAGCGGATGCAGGTTTGGAGGAGGGTGTTGTGGTAGGAGGTGAGGAAGGTGTGGAGACCTTGGAAGAACATCAAATTGATTGGCGGGTGCTTGAGAGAGCTCCAGTTGTTGATAAGCCCAGGGAGGACCACCAGGCTGGATGGTTGAGCCCTGAGGCAGGTACCAAGATAGTGGATAATGCTGCTACTGAGGATAGGCGTAGTCCTGTGGTGTAGAGTCCTGTGGTGGAGATTATGGAATAGAGGCTGGGGAATAATGTTGAATACATTGTTGAAAGTGTTGCTGCTGAGGATAGGCTCCTTCCGCTAATGGAGTGCAAAACTCCAACCCAAAGACAGGAGAGCAACTCGGAGTTTGGTGATGATGCTTTGAGGAAGCGATCCAGATTTGAAAGGGAGAACTCTGGGGAGGGGAAAGAGAATGTGATTGGTCCAGTTGGCCTTTCATTAAGTGATGTTTTTAAAAGTGGGAATAAGATTTTATCTCTAGCTGAAGGTCCTTTGTCTGCCACCCCAAGAAGAAGACCAAGGAAGGACTATTCGTTTCTTCCAAGACCGATGCAGACTCGATCTGCAACAAAGCGGAACAACGAGGTGACTGTGGCCTTTAAGAAGGGGAGTGTGGTCACGACAGCATGTCCTGACCAATCTGTTCTTGATCAGCTTAGGAGTCGGGTTCAAAGTCAGAGTTTTTGGAGGCATCCAGATTGGGAATCGGCTACTGGAGAAGAAGACTCCTACTTGGGGTTCGGAGATGAATCTGGTTATTATGATGTATAAGCCCATTTGGTTTTTGGTGTCTATCGTTTTTGTAGTTGTTTTGTTGGGGTTCCGGGACCCCTAAACTGGCCTTTGGAAAATGAAAAAAAATGATTTCTGGATCAAAGATCACATGAGCTTATGAATTTCAGTAAGGTACTCCCCGCACAAAAAAAGGAATATAATATCATAATAGAGTTATCATGGTTCTGAATGTAAGACCTTAAAAGGAGAACCATAATTCCTTTCTTTATGACATTAAACTATATGTTTTATGTCTTTTACAAGACATAAAGTTTCACATTCTTGTGGACCTTTCCCGAGGGACCACTTTTGATTTTTGGTTCCCCCTACATATCCTTCCATAAACTACATGTGACTTGATTCATATCATTATAGGATACATACTGAAGACCATATATCTAACCCTAGGTCCAATCACAAAAAATAAACATATAACATTATTGTATCTATGTATAGGTAAAATTTTCGTTATATCTCTTGTCCATGAACTATGTGTGGCTTTATTTCTATTTCCATGGGATACATAGTGACACCCACACTTCCATTCTTAGCCAGAGCCACAAAATTCCATTCTTGTGTCAGGGATCCTATGTCGGTTCTCTCTTGTGTTAAACTGCATGGTCTCTCCCGGACAACATGTGTATTGATTTCTGTCATCAAAGGATACATAGTGACACCCAGATCACCAATCATAGGTCTAGCTACAAATAATGAACATGAACAATTCCCCCCTTTGTGTTTGAAAAAAAAACAGCATAGAGAGTTCTTCATTCAAGAAATTTGTATGGCTTGATTCTTTCTTTAAAAAAAATTTATAGATCACCAGATCTCCAATCCTGGGTCTAACTACAACAACCAATGAAAAAACTAGACCCCCAACCTTGTAAGGGATGATCCAAACAAGATAATTTTTTTATATATGAGTTATATCGGTGTATGGATTTCCTGCACAAAAAATATATCTTACAAAAATTTTCATGTCAGTTCCCATATCCTTAATGCATGAGGTTAAACTACATGGAAGAAATGCATCCTTACCTCATGAAATTAAACAACAAGGAAAATTTCATAGTTGCAAAACATGAAACTGTACTGAAAATAAGTCTCCACTACAGATGTTAAAAGGTACAAGACATCACCCATTGTCATATTTTATCAAAGGAGCACATGATCATTACCTAGGTCAACTAGAGTGTGGCTTGTTTCCACCATAATTTTGGAACCTCAATTCATAAATTACATTTCATGTCTAGAGTGCCTCAAGTTTCCAAATACCATTCATTTCCCTTATAAAGGAATGTGGATATCTATTTTTTACCATGATATTGATGCATAAAGGGATTAGACCAACCACCCAAAGAAATCTTGGCCTCATACTAAATCCATTATGATCCTTGTGAGGCTAACATCACTATGGTAGAACTCAGATCATGACGGTGTTTTGGGTCATCCCCAACATGATTTTCCCTATCATTACTCAGGACTGAAAAATCTCAAGGAGTGATTTACAACATTTTAACTTTTTCTCATAAGGATGTCAGAGTAATCTTGTCCCGGGGTATCCTAATTAGGGTCATTTGTAACCTTCCTCTCATATTAGGTCTATGTTCCTCATGAACTTAAACTGCATGAACTTTGGTCAATGATGTGTGACCCTGAACTCCTTCTTTTGATGGTTTTAATCACAATACCATAAACATCAAGATAAATGGACACAAAACATTCTAGGATAAGAAACAGAAAATGGTAGACTATGAAAAGAATAGTTCTTCTCCATCCAAACTCTTTATCTCTAATGTTTAGGAAGAAATTTGGGTGTAATTGAGTAAGGAATAATGATCACATGGCTTAATTTATTTTCCTATTAAAAGATATGATATTCTCACTGGACCCCTTACTCTAGTAAAAATTTATAATAATGTTTTTTTAAATCCCCTCAACATGATAATGTGTTTTCTAGGAAGTGACACAATTTTTAGGGTTCTTGAACCATTCTCGAATAATACATTCTCCTTAAATCACACTTTGTTATTTGAGTGAATTGGCCTACCATAAAACTATCAGGGTCGTTGGAAAATAAAATAGATTTCTCTATTTGGCTAGTATATTAGTTAATAAAGGTCTCATATCATCCAACCAAATACATTTTGGCCCTATATTAAGGGAATAATGTTCCCTGTGAGTGATGACATCACCGTGGTAGAGCTCAACACCTTTGAGTGGTCTGGTCAATTCCTGATATGATTCCCTCATACCATCCCCATGATATGAGCACTTTCAACCATGATTTATAATCACTATTACAAAAAAATTCAAGTGGATTCAACACCATCTATATTACATCACTATTTTTTACATATTCTTAATGAATAAATGTGACACACCACTCCTAATCATATTTTGATATCCTTTCCTCTATACCAAACATCTTCATCTGGACATTTGAGACTTCATAAATCTTTCATAGTCCTTTGAAATTGGTGGGGACACCTCTTTTTTACCATGATATCGATGCATAAGGTCATAGACCTACCAACCAGTGGCATACCCTACTTATATAAAATGTAATTTTATCCTTGTGATCTCTGGTAACACTGTGGAAGAACCTTAATCCTCGGGGTTCTATGGGCCATCCTCATAATTTCCCTTGCTCCTCATATTCCTCGACTCAAAACGTTTGGGTTATGGCTTACTAAACCCGTGTACCAACTATCCTAGTAGACCTGGCATCCTTAATTATTTCACCATCTTCCAATATCACCTATATAATCTTCCATTTCCCTTGGAAAAGGGTGGGGACACCATTATTTGACAATGATATGGTCGCATATTGGATTTTAGCTACCATATAGAGGTGTTCGCTCCATGTCGGAAAGGAATTGTTACCATCGTGAGCATATAATAACACCACAGAATAACTCAGACCCTTAGGGTGAATTGGATTATCCATGGAATTTTTGTCACATATTCCATAATAGATAATTGGTGTATTGAGTTAATAGTCCCTCAACTAGAGTGATATGAGGTCTCTGCTAAATGACCCAAAACTACAAATATATAAATTCTGAGCTAAAGGACCGTGATATACAACAACAAAAGTTCGATGATAAAAGACCCTAAAATATATTGAAATAATGTATATGCTAAAATACCCTAAACTTATTAGAATGGAGGTTTGATCTTATTGACGATAAGCTACAATGAAAAAGGTATGTGCTAAAAGTCCCTAAACTACAATGATTGATGGTCTGGTAAAATAGAGGATAGTTCTAGATTTTGGATGGAGAAAAATTTTCAAAACCACATTGTCAGAGCATAGAAGGTATCAAGTATCAGAATTACGGTTCCAAGAAATCATGTCCCTATATTTATCCATGTTTGAAGAAAACTGATGATATTTGAAATCCATCAAAACAAAAAAAATGAAATATGAGTCATATGAGTGAATTCCAACAAAAATAAATTTAAAAATCATGCATTCTCATGTCTCTCACATGAACCATAATTGGATTAACATTCAGAGTAAAAACTCATGAGTCATCTGGATCCTGAAAATATCACTGACTATATAAATCAACAAAACATTGTGTGGCCTCTTGACCCACTATAAGACTCACAATCATGACACCTTTACATGGTCATGAAGTATACATAATAGTAAAGGTATCACATGGATGAACATAAAAATACTATTAAAATAAAAAAATCAAACAAGCAGTCATACGAATAGGGTTTAACCAATTTCAAAAAATATATTTATATTTTTTTTGAATAAACACATGGGTAAGTAATGTTTTCGAGAAGTGGTTCCCTCAAAATAGTCCTGCGGATGGATCTCATGAATGGTTCTTAAGGGAGGTTCTTGTGATGACAGAAATCATAAGAGCTTTGAGGGTTGGGTAGATAGTGAATGAGGCACCCTCTACTATCCTATTTATAGGGTCTTACATGGAAAACCAAATATCACCCAGATGACCAATCCTCACCCATGACACTGATTGGTGGAAGTTCAGAAGCCTTAGGTGGGTATTTACATTCCTTATATTTTATCACTTGTACTTTTAAACATCTCTCCTAATGGGGGGGGGTTAATCCTTCCAAATAAGCATCAGAAAATCAACATGATATGAGATACTCGAAATATTTGTATTATTTTCCCCAGAAATAAATGGAATATAATTTGACCAGGACATGTGGATTGATTAATGAACAACAAGACATATCATTACATGACCTTCGAAAGGTTATGAGAACATATCTTTTTTGGTGAAGAAACTAATGGAAGATCATGTGGATCCCATTTAAAAAACACTCCTTATTCTTGTAGAAGATTAAAAGACATTCATTGGGCTTGAAGAGGCTACCATATGTTTTTTATCCAGATCACGTGACTTTTTGTTCAACGAGCTCCTCCCAAACCATCAAATATCAATGAAAATAACGGGAAAATATTCAAATGATGGGAGACTCTAGTGTTTGTAAATCCCCATGTGATTCACCAATGTGGGTCTCAATACACCATGGAATCCATGGTGATATTTCACCTTTATCATATAAAAACCTTTTGGAATGTCACCTTCATCATAAAAAGTGCTTCTGACATGTCCAGGAGGTCTTATACTCCCCCTCCATCTCCAAAGAAAAATTGAAAAGTTATTTTTGATAATTATTTTCTATCACAAAAAGACACATTATTAGTCATGAAATGAATCATTAATGGAGAGATTCATTGTCTTCTACAAAACTCATACCAGTTTGAGATATCCTATGACATTCTCAAATAAACATTGAGATAAAAATGGATTTTCCAGGAGCTTCATGTGAAGGTTATATAAGTTGATCTTATGTGAATAGGGATATATTCGCTAAGTGATCACAATTGATCATGCAAGTCCCCCCTCGACAATCTATCTTAATCTCATGACAATTCCCCTATAAATACACCTTTCAATCACAAAAGATCCAAGAAAAAACATCCTAGATCATGAAAAATTCCTTCCACATGATTACTAATCTTACGAAGCTCCCTAGACTTGTCAGCTTAACATTGTGAAATCCACATGATATGTTCACATTATTTTTCAAGACCCATATTACTCGCCTAAACCCAATAAATTTATCATTGATAGGATTGTCTTTTGGTTCCTGAGAATCATGTGAAACCTATGGTAAGATATCAAGAAGCACATGACTTTTAATCCCTCCACCAACATCATTATGAATGTTCGAGATTTCACACCACACAAAGTGGTGTATATTTTAGGGTGAAGGTTTATACCCACCCTAATAATAAAGCATTTGGTTCTGTACACAGGTGCACCTAGGCATTAAAGAAGTCTTCTCAGAATGGAATGTTCCACATTTTTAAGGTCTTCCACCATGAAAAAATCATGGGAATGACATTTTGGATCATGAAACATGCGTAGTCCCTTTGCACGATCACTCATATATCAATGAGGGACTTCTGGCGGGTAATATGTAGTACATCCTACACATATTTTGAATCACCTATGACATAAAAAATAATAACCTAAAAAACTCTAAGGCACATATGTAATAAAAAGTGAAATAAAGAAAAATATATTAGTGACTAATGAGAAGAACATATATGTTGATCCTCATTCTATTCAGATGATACCAACATATCTTACGCAAACATTATTACATGTCTCCCAATTCATGTTATGTCCTCCTGAAATACCATTTGAATAATATGATATCCCCTAGAAGCTTCTTGAATGTCACACAATGCCCTTCGGGAATCCCACCCGAGTCTAGAAAAAACCTCTAGGAACACATCCTGATATTGTGATATCTTCTAGACATGTCACCCATGAGAAGTAGAAAGACCTTTTTATATTATATGGGTCTCGTGAATCCCTCTAATCTTATCGACTATATATCATGGTACCCTTCAAGAATATCAACTAGGTATCCCAACAACACTAGGAAATTCTAACATAAATAATGTGATTTCCTCCGGAAAAGTTATACAAGACAATGTGGCATCCTTCACACATGTAAACATCAATCATGCGAAACTCACTAGGCATGTTATCAAGATCATGTGTCACCCTCAAGGAATGTTAGAATATATCATGTGATGAACTCGAAGACATGTTATATATGTCTTGTGATGTAATTTGAACAATTCATAATTGATCATGTGATTGCCTTCATACATGCCCATTTGATTATGTGACATCCCTCAAAAAACGTCAATTGGAAAATGAGATTGTATTTGGACTTGTTTGTGATAAAACTAGACATGTCTAGAAATCCTCTGACATGTAATATAGTTAATAAATACATGTCAAGTATATAAAGACCCATACTTTACATACATTGTTAATACTTCAAAATTTAAGCACACTTATTACAACATATGACAAAACCACAAAAGACCGCATAGGTATAGTGTCTTTAGAAACTGGGAAACATAAACAACTGGTTCATAAATCTTCTACAGTGTCTCCCATTTATTTCATCATATATAGGGTCCCTTTTAGCATATTCTACTTAATATCCATCTTCCTGACCTGTGGAAAAGAAAACATAAAAGGGTGAGCTCAAATGCTCAGCAAGGGCAAATAAAGGAAATAAAAATCATATCATATCTTTTTGAAAATCATAACCTGCAAAAGTGATCATAATATCTTAACATGGAATAAATCATAGAAGTGAAAATGAGATCCCCATAATCATAAAAATGAAACTTGAAACTTTGTGGCATGCACACATAATCATGGAAAATCATTTCTTGTTAGTCATGACTCATTGCCAAGACTATCTTAGTGGACAAAGTCCCTTTCTGAACCGAGTCACCCTCGTTCCAGTCCTGTTTCACTGAACCGGTATAACCTACCGTTCCATCCCTGTCTATCTCATGAGATATAAAATCTTTACCCAATGCATTGGAGGGAGATATAGGTCCCACCCATCTTATAATGAATCCTTTCTTATGTGTGCCACATAATCATAAATCATAAATCATAGCGTAACCCATGTAATAAAAATGGGATTCTTAAAAAACATGACATCATAAAACAATTCATATAAGATAAAGGAATTCATAAAAATATTTCCATCACAACATAATCAAACCAATGTAATAATAGGGATAAAAACAGAACCCTTTCATTATCTTAGATGGAAAATAATTTTGATAAAATACTTGAACTCCATTCTTGAGGAAAATATCCTTTCTACTTCAAAAACATTTTCCCTTTCATAACATGTCATACGACATTAAAATAAAAGATGTTGATTAAAAATAAACTTGAAAACTTGTAAAGTAAGTTTCTTGGAAATAATGTTTTAAAAATCCATTCATGCCGTATAAGTTAAAAAAAACATTCTTCGTACTTTTGTCGGAAAAGTCAAAAAGTACCTCGTACGTAAAACGACAAAAGATTCCTTCCATACATATTACTAAAAACTCACCGAAGGGTAAAAATGGATTTAAACAATTGTAGGTGGATGGAAATAATATTACATATTGATGAAACATGGATGTGGATGATAAAATACACCCCAGTAAATACTTGCGAATAAACAATCTCGGATAAAAATGAGATTGTGATATTTCCCTTACCTTAGGTCCGATTTGCATTGTACGTGTCCGAAGCTCCTGTATAATGGTTTAAATAATGTTATTGACTTATTCCAGAATCATACATATTGATATTATATCATATATGGTCATATTCTTAGCTTCTTATTAGTAATATTTCATTGTTACTTGTTACTCGGGTGTTTATTGCATTTTGTTCTTATGCGTGTTTTGTCGAATAAATTCTTATTCTTCTTTTAAGGTTATAGATACCTTATATCCAGAATGTTATTAGTGTAACATATATCATATTTATTCATTCAATTCATTTATATAATTACTATGTAATGATGATCATGTAGAACGATTCGCATCACATCGTGGAGACGGTATTCTGTACGTACGCACTAGTGATGATATCATTCCTATGATCGTGGAATTGTATTGGAGTATATATATATATTATTTCAGTATCAATATTACTTAATAATAATCATAAATAGTTACTCATTACACCATTATACCCATCCTTGTAAAGTGATGGTGGAAAATAGATTACACCACGGCGTGGAGACGGTATTCCGTACGTACGCACGCGCGGTGATTTCATTTTTCCGTAGGATGGATAGAAGGTGAATTAGGGTTGTTTCATATTTATAGTAACATTTCATTATGTAAGTAATACTGATGTTATTAATTTATCATGAAACAACTAAAGGAGAAGAAGTTGAAGAAAAAAGAAATTGAAAAGATCGGTAATGGATATTACCTCTTCTTTGGAACGCCTCTTTGAATTCTCCACTTAGGGAACTAAGATTGGTATTTGAATAAGACCAGGACCTCTAGGATTATTCTAGGGAAGTGGAGAGGAGAAAATGGCTGGGGTTGGCCGAGCTTGAGTGCTCAATTTGGTGTGAGGAGGAGGGGGAGGAGGTGCCCTTTTATAAGGGAGGAGAGGGGCACCTTAGGAATATCTCAAAATATTATTTTATATTAAAGTCAAAATCGGTTTATAATGGTTCCAAAGGGTCTTATTTATAAGATAAAGTGGGTAAGGGTCAAAATCCTATCAACCAATAGGATTTAGAAAAGTTTAGGGAATTATTTTAACCTTATCAATTAGATTTAACTCTAAGTTAAATAATTTAACTTTTACCGTGTCTTTTTGTTTTCTTTCACTATCTGGTTAATACACATACTATAACATGCCAAACGAACCCCAAATTGTTTATTATTAATATATATATCCTTATCTAAGTCATTTGGCCGATCCTTAGATTTTTAGGAATAAAATAACAATTAATAATATAATATTTGATTTAAAAACTATTTTGTGTCAATTTTGACACTATTTGATATATGATTTTTGTGAAAGTCATAACAGAATTATATGTTCGAACCAAGTTGATTAAATCAACATTAATATATCATAGTAACCTATAAAATTAGTGGAATTCATAAAAAGTCTCAAATTACATTTATTTTGGTGTTTATAACATCAATTATGTCAATATTTCATTAATAAGATAATTACTGCATCATCATTGTGTCATAAATAAATTAAATTATTTAATGTCTAAAAATTACAAATAAAATACAATTATGTAGGAAATCTTTTTAGATTTATAATGAATATTTATAGTAGAATTTATCTTATGTATAACCCCATATTAAAAATGATTTACTTATTAAACTTTGATTTTAACTATTTTAACCCTTCTTTAAATAAAATAATAATAAATGTCCTAATCTAATCCAAGTGGGCCTAAATGGTCATATTTTATTCATAAGGTTTTTTTTGGTCGAATTACACTTATCCAATAGAATTAGGACATGTGTTAGGGTAATAGTAATATCATATTTACCCTTAGTTACCCTATTTACTATTAACCGCGGTAAAAAAAGTAAAAAGTTACTATTCACCAAAAAAATTATTTTTATCTCATTGAACCACATTTTACTTGCTGATATCAACCGTGTCTGTCGGATTTTAGAAATTCCATTCACAGAAGCGGTAAAATTAAGTTTTATGCAAAATTCAGTTTTTAACCTACCACTTAGTGGTTTCACTATTCATGAAAAATTGAAAGTTTTCAGAAAAATACCAAAATTTCACCCTAGGCTAATTTCGGTATTCCGAATCCAAAAATGAAGTCCATTTTAAAAAATAAAATTTATAAAATTTCAAAAAGTGGTTATTACTATTCATAACGGCTAGTTTTAATAATATTTTAATAGCATATCATTGTTTAGTGAAACTCGGTATTGCATACGACGCAAGCTATCGAGGAAGGTCGCGATTGCGTGTAAAGTAAGCCAAGCTAGTGTGTAGTGAAAGATTCCTTTGATGATATATAAAAAACAAAATATTACTCATAAAAATCTCGGGTGTTACATTCTACCCCCCTTAAAAAGAATTTCGCCCTCGAAATTCGTCACTTTGTAACAAACAGATGAGGATACTTCTCCCTCATCATATCCTCAAGCTCCCATGTAGCTTCTTCAAGTTGGAGGTTCCTCCATAAAACTTTCACCAATCGAGTGGTCTTGTTTCGTAGGACTTTTTCGCTACGATCCAGAATCTCTATTGGTTGTTCTTCAAAAGAAAGATCTTGCTCCAGCGGTACAACTTCTGAGCTGAGTACATGTGAAGGATCAGGTATGTACTTTCTCAGGAGAGATACATGGAACACATCGTGAACTTGAGAGAGATTCGGTGGAAGCGCCAATCGGTAAGCTACCTTCCCAACATGATCCAGTATTTCGAAAGGACCGATATATCTAGGGCTCAACTTCCCCTTATTTCCAAATCTCATAACCCTCTTCCAGGGAGATATTCGTAAGAACAATTTATCACCCACTTCAAACTCTAGGTCTTTTCTTCGGTTGTCGGCATAACTTTTCTGTCGACTCTGAGCTGCTCTTATGTGTTGTTGAATAGATCTAACCTTTTCTGCCATTTCATCAACGAGATCAGGTCCTAACAGCTTTCTTTCCCCAACTTCATCCCAGCAAGTTGGAGTCCTGCATTTCTTTCCATAGAGAGCTTCATAAGGAGCCATCTGAATACTGGAGTGAAAGCTATTTTTAGAAGAAAATTCCACCAAAGGTAGGTGTTGATCCCAACCTCCTTTGAAATCCATAGAGCAAGATCTCAACATATCTTCTAGGGTTTGAATTGTTCTCTCAGACTGACTGTCTGTCTGGGGATGATAAGCAGTGCTGAAACTCAACTCTGTATCCAGAGTATGCTGAAGACTTCGCCAGAACTTTGAGGTAAATCTCGGATCCCGATCAGATATAATAGAAAGTGGTACTCCATGCAATCTTACCACTTCCTTTATATATATCCCGGCAAGCTGATTTAGAGAGAAATCCTCTCTAATAGCAATGAAGTGTGCAGACTTTGTAAGACGATCAACTATGACCCAAATAGCATTATTGCCTTTGGATGTTTTAGGAAGTCCTGTGACAAAGTCCATAGTGATGTTTTCCCATTTCCATTCGGGTATGGGTAATGGTTGTAACATCCCCTTAGACTTCTGTCTCTCGGCTTTGACTTGTTGACAAACCAAGCATCAAGAGACATATTCAGCAACATCTCTTTTCATGCCATCCCACCATAAGTACTCTTTCAGGTCCCTATACATCTTCGTGCTTCCAGGATGAATAGAGAATGAAGAACTATGAGCCTCATCCAGCAGCTCCTTCTTTAATTCGGGGATGGGAGGAACACAAACCCGATTCCTGAACATTATTATCCCATCACAATCAAGGTTGAATTCAGGAACATTTCTCACCTTATTTTGAAACTCGACATCTTCTTTCTGTGACTCCTTAATCTTCGCATGTATAGATGGTTGAACATTCTTTTGAGAAAGATAAGATTTTTCCACTTCCATTATAATTCCAAGATCCATCCTTTGTAAATCCATAAATATTGGATCCTTTGTGATCCTCATCTTGGATAAACTAGCATGGTCTTGTCGACTTAATGCATCTGCCACCTTGTTTGCTTTCCCAGGGTGGTAATGGATTGAGCAGTCGTAATCCTTAATCAGCTCCAACCATCTTCTTTGATGCATATTCAACTCCTTTTGTGTGAAAATATACTTTAATCTTTTATGATCAGTATAAATATCACACCTTTCACCATAAAGGTAATGCCTCCAAATCTTTAATGCAAAGATTACCGCAGCCAACTCCAATTCATGAGTTGGGTAATTTTGCTCATGGATTTTCAACTGTCGTGAGGCATAAGCTATCACCATATCATTTTGTATAAGAACACACACCAATCCCTTCTTGGATGCATCACTGTAGATCACAAACCATTCTCCACTACAAGGCAGTGTGAGCACAGGTGCACTGGATAACCTTCTTTTCAACTCCGTGAAATTCGCTTCACATTCCTCGGTCCAGACAAACTTAACTCCTTTCCGAGTCAACTTGGTGAGTGGATTAGATAATCGTGAAAAATCTTTTACAAAATGTCGATAACATCCAGCTAAACCAAGAAAACTTCGGATCTCAGTTACTGTTGCTGGTCTTGACCATCTTTAGATAACCTCTATTTTTGCTGGATCCACAGATATCCCCTCTTTTGAGATTATGTGACCCAAAAATGCAACTTTTTGAAGCCAAAATTCACACTTGGTAAATTTGGCATAAAGCTTCTCCTTTCTCAGGGTCTTCAATATAATTCTCAAGTGATCTTCATGCTCTTCCTTGCTCTTTGAATAGACAAGAATATCGTCTATAAAAACAACCACAAATTGATCAAGATAGTCTCTAAAGACTCTATTCATTAGATCCATGAAGATAGCAGGGGAATTATTAAGACCAAATTGCATCACTATAAATTCATAGTGTCCATACCTTGTACGGAAAGCCGTCTTTGGTATATCCTACCTTTTGACCCTTAATTGATGATACCCTGAATGAAGATCAATCTTGGAAAAGTATTGAGCTCCGCGTAGTTGGTCAAATAAGTCATCAATGCGTGGGAGAGGATATTTGTTCTTGATAGTGATCTTGTTAAGTTCTCGATAATCAATGCAGAGTCTCATTGATCCATCTTTCTTCTTAACAAATAGAACAGGTGCTCCCCAAGGTGACGCACTAGGTCGTATGAATCCCTTATCAAGATTCTCTTGGAGTTGCTTATTCAATTCCTGCAACTCAATTGGGGCCATTCTATAAGGTGTCTTTGAAATTGGAAAAGCGCCCGGTACGAGTTCTATTGAAAACTCAACTTCACGATTTGGTGGAAGACCCGGTAATTCCTCCGGAAAGAAATCATCAAACTCCCGTACAATGGGCATATTCTTAATCGTGAGTTTCTCACCAACCATTTGAGATAAATAACCTTCATTTAGTAGAATCCAGACCCATAAGATGGAAGGAATTTCCACTGGAAGGTTATGTTCATCCTTGCATTGATAGACGATCGTGGATTGATCTGGAATATGAAATGTGAATTCCCTTCTTTGGAAATTGATATGATCTCCATGTAGAGAAAGCCAATCCATGCCAAGAATCACATCAAATTCCACTAAAGGAAGGATCACAAGATTTGCAGGAAGCACTTTCCCACAAACTTCGATCGGAGAAGAATTATAAACTTTTGATGCGACTGTTGTGCCATTAGGTGTTGTCACAGCTAACTCAACATCTAATTGTTGAGGTAATATGGTGATACCCTTAGAAAATTCTATAGAAATAAAAGAGTGGGTGGATCCAGAATCAAATAAAACATTTGCTACTTTAGAGTGGATGGTAAGTGTACCTTTCACCACTTCGTTATCGTACTCCACATCGCTGATAGAAATTGCATGTGACTTTCCTTTGTCTTTAGCCTTAAGATTTTGTTGACGTCGACCATCATCATCAACCCTTGGATTTGGGCATTGATTGGCATAATGCCCCATCTCCTTGCACTTGAAACATTGAAGAGTAGTAGGTTCATTCTGTGTATCCCTTCCTTTTTTTGCATCATTAGACATCTTCTTCCCATTATCGCGGCATTCAAATGCCCTATGACCTTCCTTTCCACATTTAAAACATTTACTTGTCCCTTTAAGACAACTCCCTCCATGTTTCTTTCCACACTTTGAGCATAAGGTAAAGTTCATATTCTTTTTAGTGTGCTCTTTAGATTTTCCTTTGAATTCCATCTTCCTCTTCTTATCAAACCCATGTGACTGATGGGTTACTCCAATCTCCATCTCGACTTTGAGAGCACATCGAACGATTTCCTCGTAGCTATTGAAGTCCCTTATGGCTAACGCCCTTCGAAGACTTGGTTTTAAGCCACTAAAGAATCGATCGATATTACTCTCAGGTTGGATAATAATACCAGAAGCGTACCTTGCAAGTCTTGTAAAATTTGCTTCATAGGTACCAACAGATTCATCATCCATTTGATTCAGTTCAAGAAACTCTTTCTCCATCTTTGTTCGGAAAATACGAGGGAAGTACTTATTGAAAAATAAGTTCTTGAACTATTCCCATTCCATAGACTCAATTTCATCCCTTTGCCTCGTATTCTTAATAAGATTCCACCATTGATCAGCATCTCCTTCCAAACGATACACTGCTAGGATGACTTTATCATGTTTAGAACATTGAAGAACTGAAAATATCTTTTCAGTAGTACTAATGCATTGTTCAGCAACTAATGGATCAGTAGACCCGCTGAAAGAAGGTGGACGCTGCCTCATGAAGGATTCAACAGAATTTTGCTCCTTCCTTTGCTCGTTTGGAAGTCCTGCATGATTCATAGCTTGAGAATGTTGTGTGAGCATGGCTACAAGATTTTGCATTCCAGCTCCCATATCGTTTGGTTGCTCAGGGGGACAATCATTGCATTTCCCATCGCATTCCGCATTAACACGGTTCCTTCGGGTTCCAGCCATTGACTAAAACCAAGAAGAATAGTGTGAGCAACACTAATTATAATAGGAAAACCACATAATCAAGGATAAAATTTCACACTTAAGGTTTTATCCTAGGGTATTCATGGCCATTTCTAATACACTAAGATTGTGTTCTATGCTTAGACTTATCCTTATGGTTCTTACTAAGGCTTTCACATCCTAGTTTCCAAAGGTTGACTATACCTTTCCTCTGATACCAACTATAACGACCCATACTTTACATACATTGTTAATACTTCAAAATTGAAGCAGACTTATTACAACATATGACAAAACCACAAAGGACCACATTGGTATAGTGTCTTTAGAAATTGGGAAACATAAACAACTGGTTCATAAATCTTATACAGTGTCTCCCATTTATTTCATCATATCTAGGGTCCCTTTTAGCATATTCTACTTAATATCCATCTTCCTAACCTGGGGAAAAGAAAACATAAAAGGGTGAGCTCAAATGCTCAGCAAGGGCAAATAAAGGAAATAAAAATCATATCATATCTTTTTGAAAATCATAACCTGCAAAAGAGATCATAATATCTTAACATGGAATAAATCATAGAAGTGAAAATGAGATCCCCATAATCATAAAAATTAAACTTGAAACTTTGTGGCATTAACACATAATCATGGAAAATCATTTCTTGTTAGTCATGACTCATTGCCAAGACTATCTTAGTGGACAGAGTCCCTTTCTGAACCGAGTCACCCTCATTCCAGTCCTGTTTCACTGAACCGGTATAACCTACCGTTCCAGCCCTGTCTATCTCATGAGATATAAAATCATTACCCAATTCATTGGAGGGTGATATAGGTCCCACCCATCTTATAATGAATCCTTTCTTATGTGTGCCACATAATCATAAATCATAAATCATAGCGTAACCCATGTAATAAAAATGGGATTCTTAAACAACATGACATCATAAAACAATTCATATAAGATAAAGGAATTCATAAAAATATTTCCATCACAACATAATCAAACCAATGTAATAATAGGGATAAAAACAGAACCCTTTTATTATCTTAGATGGAAAATAATTTTGATAAAATACTTGAACTCCATTCTTGAGGAAAATATCCTTTCTACTTCAAAAACATTTTTCCTTTCATAACATTTCATACGACTTTAAAATAAAAGAAGTTGATTAAAAATAAACTTGAAAACTTGTAAAGGAAGTTTCTTGGAAATAATGTTCTAAAAATCCATTCATGCTGTATAAGTTAAAAAAAACATTCTTCGTACTTTTTTCGGAAAAGTCAAAAAGTACCTCGTACGAAAAATGACAAAAGATTCCTTCCATACATATTACTAAAAATTCACCGAAGGGTAAAAATGGATTTAAACAATTGTAGGTGGATGGAAATAATATTACATATTGATGAAACATGTATTTGGATGATAATATACACCCTAGTAAATACTTACGAATAAACAATCTCGGATAAAAATGAGATTGTGATATTTTCCTTACCTTAGTTCCGATTTGCTTGGTACGTGTCCGAAGCTCCTGTATAATGGTTTAGATAATGTTATTTACTTATTCCAGAATCATACATATTGATATGATATCATATATGATCATATTCTTAGCTTCTTATTAGTAATATTTCATTGTTACTTGTTACTCGGGTCTTTATTGCCTTTTGTTCTTATGCGTGTTTTGTCGAATAAATTCTTATTCTTCTTTTAAGGTTATAGATACCTTATATCCATAATGGTATTAGTGTAACATATATCATATTTATTCATTCAATTCATTTATATAATTACTATGTAATGATGATCATGTAGAACGAGTCGCATCACATCGTGGAGACGGTATTCCATACGTACGCACGAATGATGATATCATTCATATGATCGTGGAATTGTATTGGAGTATATATATATATTATTTCAGTATCAATATTACTTAATGATAATCATAAATAGTTACTAATTACACCATTATACCCATCCTTGTAAAGTGATGGTGGAAAATAGATTACACCACGGCGTGGAGACGGTATTCCGTACGTACGCACGCGCGATGATTTCATTTTTCCGTAGGATGGATAGAAGGTGAATTTGGGTTGTTTCATATTTATAATAACATATCAGTATGTAAGTAATACTGATGTTATTACTTTATCATGAAACAACTAAAGGAGAAGAAGTTGAAGAAGAATGAAATTGAAAAGATCGGTAACGGATATTACCTCTTCTTTGGAACGCCTCTTTGAATCCTCCACTTAGGGAACTAAGATTGGTCTTTGAAGAAGACCAGGACCTCTAGGATTTTTCAAGGGAAGTGGAGAGGAGAACATGGTAGGGGTTGGCCGAGATTTAGTGCTCAATTTGGTGTGAGGAGGAGGGGGAGGAGGTGCCCTTTTATAAGGGAGGAGAGGGGCACCTTAGGAATATCTCAAAATATTATTTTATATTAAAGTCAAAATAGGTATATAATGGTTCTAAAGGGTCTTATTTCGAAGCTAAAGTGGGGAAGGGGCGAAATCCTATCAACCAATAGGATTTAGACAAGTTTAGGGAATTATTTTAACCTTATCAATTAGATTTAACTCTAAGTTAAATAATTTAACTTTTACCGTGTCTTTTTGTTTTCTTTCACTATATGGTTAATACACATACTATAACATGCCAAACGAACCCCAAATTGTTTATTATTAATATATATATCCTTATATAAGTCATTTGGCCGATCCTTAGATTTTTAGGAATAAAATAACAATTAATAATATAATATTTGATTTAAAAACTATTTTGTGTCAATTTTGACACTATTTGATATATGATTTTTGTGAAAGTAATAACAGAATTATATGTTCAAACCAAGTTGATTAAATCAACATTAATATATCATAGTAACCTATAAAATTATTGTAATTCATAAAAAGTCTCAAATTACATTTATTTTGGTGTTTATAACATCAATTATGTCAATATTTCATTAATAAGATAATTACTGCATCATCGTTGTGTCATAAATAAATTAAATTATTTAATGTCTAAAAATTACAAATAAAACACCATTATGTAGGAAATCTTTTTAGCTTTCTAATGAATATTTATAGTCGAATTTATCTTATGTATAACCCCATATTAAAAATGATTTACCTATTAAACTTTGATTTTAACTATTTTAACCCTTCTTTAAATAAATTAATAATAAATGTCCTAATCTAATCCAAGTGGGCCTAAATGGTCATATTTTATTCATAAGGTCGTTTTTGGTCGAATTAAACTTATCCAATAGAATTAGGACATGTGTTAGGGTAATAGTAATATCATATTTACCCTTAGTTACCCTATTTACTATTAACCGCGGTAAAAAAAGTAAAAAGTTACTATTCACCAAAAAATTATTTTTATCTTATTGAACCACATTTTACTTACTGATATCAACCATGTCTGTCGGATTTTCGAAATTCCATTCACAGAAGCGGTAAAATTAAGTTTTATGCAAAATTCAGTTTTTAACCTACCACTTAGTGGTTTCACTATTCATCAAAAATTGAAAGTTTTCAGAAAAATACCAAAATTTCACCCTAGGATAATTTCGGTATTCCGAATCCAAAAATGAAGTCCATTTTAAAAAACAAAATTTATACAATTTCAAAAAGTGGTTATTACTATTCATAACGGCTAGTTTTAATAATATTTTAATAGCATATCGTTGTTTTAATGAAACTCGGTATTGCGTACGACGCAAGCTATCGAGGAAGGTCGTGATTGCGTGTAAAGTAAGCCAAGATAGTGTGTAGTGAAAGATTCCTTTGATGATATATAAAAAACCAAATATTAATCATAAAAATCTCGGGTGTTACAAAGTAGGCTAACAGGCTAGGTCAAGAAGGAGTCCCCAGACATGAGGACATTGTATAGCCTCAATATGGGGGAAACCTCATAGAGTAAGCCCTGATAAATTGAAATATGATGGCTCTGATGAATTTTTTAACTAGATACATAGAACTCCTTCCTGAGAAACATTCATAAAATTAATCATCCAGAGGGTTTTTCCCAGTAGTTTAGTCTCATGTCCATAATCAGTGACACTGATTACTTGTTACCCCTTATTTCTCAAACCGAGCCTAGATCAGATGGTCTTAGGAGTTTCAAAGATCATATCATTAATATTATAAGCCTCTACTATTATAGGTAAACCATTATCTGGTAGCCCAAATCCATGGAAGAATATGATATGTCCCCCAATATTAGGGAAAACATGGAGTGTATGCCTCAATCACCTTTTATTATGGGAAATCGAATTCCTTCTATATACAGGATATGTAGGATGTTATCCTAAGACACCGATCTCAAATGGTCATCCACATTAGTGTAATTCCGACCATGTCTCTGATAATTCCATCCATCAGGACCCTATTGATCCTTTAGACTAATCATCCATCCTCATCTACCAACAAATTGGAATTCAAATAAACTATAATGACACTGATTCTTGATATAAATAAGATATGTAGGATTCTTTCTTAAGTCTTGATCTATATGATAAATATCCAAAGGTTTTTCCCTACAGATCAATCATGTATCCATATTCAATGAGACTGATTACTTTCTATCATTTGTTTCCTACATCGAACATGGATCACATCAACATCGGGAGTTGTAATGATCATATTATTTGTGTTATGTATCTTCACCACCCAAGGAATCATTAATTTCTAAGCCCTGATCAGTGGAATGATATATGGGCTCCCATATTTGGGTATCTACCTTAGGAAAAATATCAATGGTGTGAATTAACTATGATAATTCAGAAAACTACCATAACCAATATGTGTAGGATGCCTCCCTAAGGCTCAAGTTCAATATATGATGTCTATGTGCCCCCATATCTCCATTTTTAAATACATTATACTAAATTATTTTAATGAACTATGTTCGTTATGATTCCTATTAAAAAAAATATACATAGGATGCCTCATAATATCACATCCATGAGATATTAACTACCTCCCTAGATAACAACAATCCTGAGAGTTCCTGGTTATACAACTCCAACATTTAAACAGCTACCCACCAATGAAAAAAATCCTAAGAACCTTGAATACATTGATATGGAATCACTAATACGATACCCCTTTTTCACATAAAAGGGTTAAACCAATGATCATTTTGTTATGGTAATCAGTCCCATGTTGGGATTTGGAAGAGATTCTAGAACATATCTAAAATATATAATAGTGACCCATAGTAGAAACAAATTTCACCCCAAATGGTGTGACAAGTCTGACCTCCAATCCTCTCAACCAATGTGTGTTCCTAAAATCCATTGGTTCTAAAACCCCAATTGACTGCATGCCTTTAGAATGTAATCTTCGACCTAGTTATGGATGTGTTTACTATTTAGATTTTCATTGAAATATTAACTTGAATGGAACCACATGAATGTTTATAAAATCTAGTGACCCCTCCCAATAATCCAACCATCAAGTTATTCTAACCAAACCATTCCAATGAATAAAATATGAGAAATATTACATGAAATAATTTAACAATGACATATCCTTTACAAGATTAAAAGGATAGAAAACCAAATTCTATTTAGAAAATTTTTCTCCTTTCATGTCAGTGGTCCTCATCCCTCCTCATTGACATAAAATAGGATCACATATGAAAGATTTCCATTTTGTTATGTGTTGTCCCAGAATATTATACCCTAACAATGCATTGGGGAAATATTAATTCTTCGTGAGATAGATATAATTTTATTGGCATGTGAACACAATTCAGCAATAGACTCTTTCAATTATGATATTATTGGGAGTAAACTTTTACTACAATGATGGTTTGTGGAGTAAACCTAATCCACTAAGAGAGTCTTGGGAGGGTGACATGACTACATTGACTATGAATGTGTTGGAAATAAGCTTTGAATATTAAGGAATTGATTTTCTATGATTACATGTATACTAAATATATATTTCTTATTTCAATGTTATTATTTCATGGCTCATTTTCATTGATACTATATGATTCATTTCCTATATAATGACAAGAATTATTCCATGTCTCTTGATTATGATCTATGATATGTTTTGTATGTTTTTTCAAATTTTATTCTAATGTTCCCATACCATCATTCTCATGTGATGTTAATATCTCCCCTTTTTACCCTTACTAAGCACATGATCAAAACCATTATTTTGTTTAAAATTTCCCTAGGTTATGAAGAAATTTTTAATGTATTATCTAGAAAAAAAGGGTCCTATTTATGATGAACTAAGTCGAAAATTATATAGATATTTTATGAATCAGTTGTTTATGTATCATAATTTTCAATGATTTAAAAACATTATAGTACTCAATAATATATTTGTTGAATATATTAAATATTTATCCACAAATATGTAATATTTATGTATGAAATTTTGGTGTCCCTGTAGTTTGTATCAGATGTATATTTTAGTAAACATTTTGGAACAACTATGAGAAAAATTATTGAGAACCCTAAGGTTATGTCTAATTAAAGAATAAAATCATAATGTTTTTATAATTATCATGGATGAACTATGTTAAACCTATGGTGTTGTATATTTAAAATAAGTTTTCAATATTTAGAAATCATATAAATTATTTTCAGGATTATATTATTTTAAATGGTGATTAGTGTTACACACACTATGAATTTTTTGTTTAAGTGAATGGATGGGACCAAAAGTAATCATTTAAATGTTGTATGAGATGGAGAATGTAATGATTTTCCTCCTATGAAACTAAATGTTATTTGATATGGTATAAAAATATCAATGTTATGCTAAAAAATTTCATGGTAAACTTATAAATAAAAAAGAAGGAGTAGCACTCTGTTGGTTCCTTTATTGGAAAACATCCACCTTATTTTAGTGGTTATGCTAATCCATTATTTGTTGAGAAATTTATCTGTACCATTGAAAAAATATTTTCCATTCTCCACTGTTCGTGTTATGAACAACTAATTTTGTTTTTCTATCCTTTTGATGGAAAAGTGGATCAGTGTTTAAATCATGTCAAGAATACGAGGGAGTTAGAAGAAATTGACTCCATGGAGTGGGATGAGTTTAGGAGATTATTTTTCAATAAGTTCATTACTTGTATTATTTATATTTTAGTGGAGAATTAATTTGTTGAGTTTATGAAGAAGTATGATGAATACATTAGTACTTATGAGGTTAACTTTATGAGACATGCAAGGTATGCATCTGGAATTATGATTCAACCTGAATGTAAGCCTGATTGATTTCTAGTGGCTTCAAATCATGTATCCAAAGTGATTTATTTATAAGATACTCTATTATCTAGATATAAATCATTAGTTTATATATCAAGGTGTAAATAGATATTATAGTTATACATAAACATCTCATTTTAAAAAGAAAATAATGATGGAGTTCAAATTAAACTATAAAAATCACAGAGATAAGAAGATGGACATTCCATTATTAATGATGTATTGAAAAATTTATGGTTTAAATTTGATTAAGGTGGATAGAAAATGTTTTATGTGGTGAAAAGAAGGTCATCATGAATTCTAATGTTGAAGTGATGTGAATAGTCTAGTAAACTAAAAGTATAATGAAAAGTAACCATATAATGAACTAGACGTACTACATGGTTTGAAATGCAATGATCCTGGAATTATGTTAACCAATATTTGAACGTGAAGGTTAATGATGATGATGATCATCATAAATATCCACATTATCCTAGAGATAAGGTTAAATATAATGATATCACTATTGGTAATGTTGAATATGATAATGAAGTGGTGAAAAGTACACGTAACATCCACTCAATTGAAGATAATATCCTATTTGACTCTAGTTTTACCAACTTTTTTATATATAAAAACTTTTATATGGGTTTTTAATATAACACCCTAATGTTTATATTTTTGAGTTTTCATTGGTAATCTCTAATGGTATGATGATCTTATCTCAATTCTATGATTCTCCACCTATTAATGTTTGTGGAAATGTAGTTCTTGATAATCATGTTATTGTCCCATAGATTGAATTTGAGGTTTTTGGGCATGGATTGGATTTGTTTACATAAACTCCATATCAATTTTTGAGTATGGTATGCCACATTTGATAATCCACACTGTAACACCCTAATCTTCCATGTTACGTTTTCCTTTGAATAATACAATAGCTTGTGTTATACGCAACTTCGAGTTCAAACACACCACAACCAATCAAACTAGAAATTATAAATAGTAATACCCAATTTTTAAAATTTTATAAATTTTATCTTTCATAATGAACTTCATTTTTGGATTTAAAATATCAAAATTATTTTAGGGTGAAATTTTCAAATTTTTCTAAAAACCTTCATTTTTTTATGAATAGTGAAAAACATTGAGTTATTGTTTAAAATTGATTTTTTATTTAAATAATTATTTATTTTATTTAAAATTATTTTAGGTAAAAATAGATAAACAATACCTATATATGTTCAATGTAATTCATTAGAGTCAATTTATAATGAGTATAGATATATAAAAGTTTTATTGAACTTTTTACCGTCATTTACCCCCCTCCTAGGAGCATTTGCAAATTTGCATAAAACATAATTTTACTACTTTTGTGAGTTGAATTTTAGAAATCTGAGAGACATAGTTAATATCAGTAAGTAAAATTTGGTTCAATAAGATGAAAATAATTTTTGATGAATAGTATCTTTTGACTTTTATTTACCATTGTTAAAAGTAAATATGGTAATTACGGATAAAAATGATATCATAATTAACCTATCACATGTCCTAATTCTATTAGAAAAGTATAATTCTACCATAAACAACATTATGAATAAAATATGATCCTCTTTGGTTCACATGGATTAGATTAGGACATTTATTGTTATTTTATTTAAAGAAGAGTTAAAAGAATTAAATTTAATGTTTAATAACTAAACCATTTATAATATAGGGTTATACACAATATAAATTAGACTATAAATATTCATTAGAAACCTAAATAGATTTACTAAATAATGGTATTTTATTTATAGTTTATAGCAATTAAATAATTTAATTTATTTATGACACAATGATGATGAAATAATTACCTTATTAATGAAATATTAAAATAATTTATATTATAGATATCCAAATAAATGTAAATTGTTACTTCTGATGATTTATACTAAATTTATAGGTTAATATGACATGTTAGGGTTCGTTAAATAAATTTTATTCAAAGTGATAATGTTTTTATTGCTTTTAAAAAAATCAAATACTAAATAGTCTCAAAATTGGAATAATTGAGTATTTAAAACAAATACTATATTATTAATTGATATACTATTCCTAAAAATAAACCATTCTACCAATGGACATAGATAAGGTTATATATATTAATAATGAACCACATGGGGTTCACTTGGCTTGTTATAGTATGTTTATTAACCATATAATAAAAAAATACACAGAGACATGGTAAATGTCAAACTATTTATCTAGGAGTTAAATCTAAAAGATAAGGTTGATATGATCACCTAAACATGAATAAAACCTATTGTTTGAGATTTTTTCTACCCATCCCCACCTTAGACTCAAAATAATTAATTTTTGAGCCATTAGACAGTACTAGAAAAAATACCCTATACCAACGGTTTGGAACTGTTGGTATATGCCTCCAAACCGTTGGTATAGCCTATACCAAATGTTTTAAGAATCGTTTTCAAGTAAGATGTGGGGATAGGTCTATACTAACAGTTCTGGGAAAACCTTTGGTATAGACCTATACAAACGGTTTTGAAAACTGTTGGTATAAGTAATATGAAAATCTATACCAACGGTTCCATAAAACTGTTGGTATATGTTATTCAAAAAATAATCATTCTGTTGGTTTTGATCCCAGAACCTCCCATTTGTAATTGAACGACGTAACCACTAACCTAACGTACTTTTGTGAACACAATTTCATAAATATATATATGTATTATCATAATTATTTTAAATTTTGATTTATTTAATGTCTTTTATAAGAAGATTCCATTAAAAATACATGTACCTATACAAACGGTTCTCAAAACCATTGGTATAGACCTATTCCAATGGTTTTGGAAAAACTGTTGGTATAGGGGAGACATATACCAACAGTTTTCCCAAAACCATTTGTATAGCTCCAAATTAGTGACCTATACCAACAGTTTTTCCAAAACCGTTGGTATACTTCCATATAAGTGATCTATACCAACGGTTTTGGCAAAACCATTGGTATATGTCCAAATTAGTGAACTATACGAACGTTTTTCCCAAAACTGTTGGTATAGATCATATTTCCAATATTGAGAAACTGGAAATTATTTTATTGTAAAATAATATTTCAATCTTTTCCGAATGTGACCCTCACCTCCCTTATAAAGGGGCACTTCTCCTTCTCTTGATTTCACACCTCCAAATGAATTTGGCCCTGCCAAACCCTGCCCAAATATCCACCCAACCCTACCTAAATAATCTTATGTCCTCCAATTGGTCATTATTCCAACCTATGAAGACCTTTGGATCAATTAAAAAGGAATAACCCGAAGAAGAGGTAAATATTTCATCACCTCTTTCATGTTCTTTTCTTCTTCCACTTCCTCTTCCATGGTTTTTTCCATTCGAAAATAATAAATCTAGTATCTTTTATATAATTTTATATTATTATACAAACTTTACAACTATATTAATTATTCTATCCATCATATTAATGACAAAGTCACCATACGTGCGTACGTACGGCTTACCGTCTCCACGTCGTGGTGTAGTTTGTTATTCAAACACTTCATTATTTGGATGTGTATAATAATGAGTATAACTAATGTAAATAATAAATATAACTTGTTAATAATTCTATATATATGATATAACATCCAATTACATATGATTTCACCATCAATATAATGATATTGTCTCTTGGGCGTACGTACGGATTATCGTCTCCACGAACGCGATGAGATTCATTCCCTGTCGTAATCATTCAAGAATAATTTTATTTTTATGATTCAAAATAACATTTATGAACATAATATAATAATTTATATGAATCAAATGCATCCTATTCATAATAAACATGGCATAAATAACCAAGCATATAAAGGTAAATGAATTAGTTAAGACCCTAAATGATGATACTACTAAAATATTATTAACAATGAAATATTAAAAGATCATATATGATATCATATTTACATATATGGTTCTATAATAATTTAATAACAATGATTTAACAATTCTATAGGAGTTTAATGTAACCTCTACCAAGGAAAATTACAAGGTAAGGGTTAATTTTAAAATCTCATTATTATCTGAGATTTTTTATGTAAGTATCTACTGGGACCTCTTTATCATCCACATTCGTGTTTTCTTAAAAATGAAATTCAAAACGTTTTTACTATTTACTATACTTTGGTTTAAATTAATTTATTCCCTTATTTGACCATATATGTTTTGAAAGTAATCTTTCTGTCATTTTCCAAACAAGGTACTTTATGACCTTTTCAACAAAATTTAGGTAAGAATGTCTTTTTTAACTTATACGGTGGGTGTGGATATTTTTCACCATTACATCATTGTTGGAGCTTTTGATACCATATTATAAAAATATTTAGAAAATAAATATTTTCTATTATAATTATATGACTTTTAAATTATTTCAAAATAGATAGAGATATTTTTCTAAATAAATTTTGATTTCATCTTTGTCAACATCCTTTGATGGATTTTAATCTTGTTTGAAGTTGATTCATTATAATACAATACTTCCATACTGTATTGAAGGTTTTGTGATATGTTTGACTTTGGATGTGTTATTTTTAGACCATTCAAGGTTATGGATAAAGTATTGACATTTCGTATGCTAGTTTTAATAAGAATGTTTCTATTATGTTTAAACCATTTCATATGAGGAATGCATATGACTTAGTATGTGATGGGTGGAGCCCGCTATAGCTCTTCAATGCATCAATATGTATCATGAGACAAACTAGTGACCTGGCACAAGAACATGAAAAAATATTATTTGTGGTCATGTAACAAGGCCTTGACTATGTGGTCATGAAGTTTGGCATTATGCATTCCGTCATTACGAAAGTGGCGATTGATATTGAATGTGATTATTCAACTAGTATAATATCCATGTGATTAAGTAAATTGATTTTTTTTTATTTTATCATTTCCATATTATATTGAAGAAATTGTTTTAATGTCTTTTGTTTTAGTCTTACACATTGCATTAAATTTTTATACTTATTTATTAATGTTTCCGCTATATTGTTATCCTTAATGAGCATCTGAGCTCAGTACTTTCTATTTTTTTATTTTTCCCAGGATGTGAAGAAGTATTTTATAGTTGACCTGTTGGGATATGATAAGGATACAATTGTGTTCAAAATGGGACTAAATGTTGTGGATGTTTTGATTCAATGATGTAATTTAAAACTTATGAATATATCTTGTACTTCTAAGGCTACTAAACTGAATAGTCATTCGGGACATGATTATTTGTATCGTGCCAATGTTATGTAATAATGTAGAGACTCTCAGTAACTTCGGTTAGGTCATTACAGTGGGTATCAGAGGAATTTTAGAACAAACCTTGGAAACTAGATTTAGAAAAAAACACTGATTAGAGGACACTACCCTAAGATATACTTCGAGGATTAGTATTGAAGAACTTCCTAGAATATTGGTACTGTAAAGATTTTGCAAGTTTTCCAAGAAATACATCCCAAACTGGATACAAGCAGGTAGAGGTTACTTTGGCACTGATGTACCTAGGGTTAAAACCTGAAAACACCACTATGAGCTAGACTTGAATGGGAACTGGTGCACGAAAATGGGATTTGTTGCACTCTTGCTTACAACACTCCCCGGGGATATGTTTAGGATAATTCACATTTTCATTACAAACCATTATAAAATATTTATGAGTATATACTTCCTCAAAGAAAACATTATTAGTATTATGGATTATATCCATAAACTGTTCAATTTATGTTAAGTGTTTTATAACTTCAGAATTAGGTATTGCGGTTCCTAATCTAATCTATTGTTTTCCATTTTTTAGAAATGACGCCTAGTGGAAGGAATAGAAACCATATCAATGCACGTAATCCATTTAACGATTGAACACCTACTCAAGACAATTATAGTGGATTTAGTGATGCAACTGGTGCTGATCATCTTATCACCGTACGAGGACAGCTCACTCAGGTTATGAATAATAACCTTACCCGTATGGAGAACCCTGATCCACAACGTGGATGATCAATATTAGACCGACTCATGAGGCAATAACCACCAAAATTAAATGGGACTGAAAATCCATTTGTAGCCAAGAAATGGATAACTTCCTTATAGAAAATTTTTCATGCTCTGGGGTGTAGCGTAAGGGAAAAATTTGTCCTATTAGTTTATCACCTAATGGGAGATGCAGATCAATGGTGTTCATTGACTCAAAACACAAAGTAAGATGAAGAAGTATCAAATATTAAATGTAGTGAGTTTAAAAAGATTTTATTAGGAAAATGTTTTCCTGGTGACCACCAAGAGGATATAGAAAGGAAATTTTTGAGTCTGAGACAGAAGTAGGATGAGAATATTGCAAAATATGAGGCTAAATTTATTAGGTTAGCAAGGCATGCTTCAGATTATACATGTAACCCAAAGATTAATATTGAACGATAATTTGATGGGTTAGAAAAATTTCTCTGGTGAGCATTAGTATCACAATCCTTCTTATCATACCAAGATATTGTCACATGAGATATCAAGACTGAAAACTAATTCTCTCAGTCCTACGAATTTAATGAAAACCAGAAGAAGAAGAGATCTTCTGAACACATTGGAAATAGAAATATGGGGACGAATGGAAATGTTGAATACCAATATTTTGGTAAATGTGGGAATAAATATCCCAGTACATTCATAAAGGTAATGGGAGTCTGTTATAAGTGTGGTGAAAAAGGCCACCAAACTCATTATTGCAAAGGGAGGAAAGAGGCAGTTAATGTAGAATGCTAAAATTGTTGAGATAATGGGCATTATGCAAACAAATTTCTTAAGAACTAAGGTAACATACCCAGAAAATACCAAGGGAGCAAGGCCAAGCATATGTGATCACTACTACTGAGGTTGAAGATCTGAAAGACATGGTGGTAGGTAATTTAATGGTTTCTTAAAGTTTATCCAACAATTTATTTGATTCAGGATCATCATATTATTTCGTATCATACCAAATTGCTACAAAAATTAGGTATTACCAATTTGATTTAACAATTGAGTTTTCAGTCAAAACTCTTAAGGGATGTATCATTGCAACAAATTTTTTTGAACCAGTTCCCATTAAGGAATATAAATATACTTTATCTTATGATCTCGTCATCTTACCCATGATTGAATTTGATATAATTTTTTTTATTTATTGGATTTCGGAACATGATGTCAAAATTTATTGTAAGAAGAAGGAGGTTACAATTCTCAATGATGATAAAGTGTACCTTATATTTAGAGAATAAATTTCACCTCCAGATTCTTATCTATATCCACCCCCAATATCTTGACTAAAATAAATTATTGGGGAGGAAGAGAATAAAATAACTATGGGTGAGAAAAATAATGTTCAAATATGTGTTGTTTTTATTGTGCAATAATATGTTGATGTGTTTCCAAAAGATTTACCTAGACATCCTCCAGAACAAAAAGTTGATTTTTCCATTGATTTAATTAATGGTTCAATCCACATATTGACGACCCCTTATAGAATGACCACTGTGGAATTAGTGTAACTAAAAAAACAAGTAGAGTAATTCATCTATAAGGGATTTATTTGCTCTAATGTTTCTCCATGGGGAGATCATGTTATTTTAGTTAAGAAGAAAGATGGATCTATGAGGTAGTGCATTGACTACATGGAGATCAATGCTATAACAATAAAGAACAAGTATCAATTACATTGCTTTGATGATTTATTCGACCAACTTCATGGAGATCAATATTTTTCCAAGATTTACCTTCGATCTGGATATCATCAGTTGTGTGTGAAGAAAGAAAAAATTCTGAAAATAGCATTTTGAACCAGGTATGGGCATTACGAGTTTACAATAATGCCTTTTGGATTGACTAATACACCCTTATTCTTTATTGATCTAATGAATAGAGTTTTTGAAAATATGATGATGAATTTTTATTGTTATTTATTGATGATATTTTGGTATACTCAGAAATATACGAAGATCATGAAAATCACTTGTGCATTATCCTAAGGACTCTTAGAAGAAATGAATTATATGGGAAATTTAGAAAGTGTGAATTCTTGCATCAGATTATTTATTTTCATGGCCATATTGTCTCTAAGGATGGAATCTCTATTGATCCTTCAATGAACAATGCAATCCACTAATGGCTAGCACCAACAAGTATAATTGAGGTACACAGTTTTATTGGTTTAGTAGGTTATTATTGACGTTTTTTCCATAATTTTTCCTGATTCGCTAACCCATTAACCACGCTCACAGGTAAAGTGGTTATATATGTATGGAGAAAAGAGTGTGAGGAATGATTCATAGAACTGAATAGAAGATTACTCAGTGATCATATCTTAACTCTACGAATAGAGAATGATGGATTTGTTATTTATAGTGATTCATCAAATAAAGGACTTATTTGTGTCCTTATGCAGAATGGTAGAGTTATTTCCTATACATCACGATAGATAAAAATTCATGAACAAAACTATCGTACTTAGGATCTTGAATTAGAAGCTGTAATATTTTCATTGAAGATATAGTGACAATATCTCTATGGTGAAAAATCTGAGATTTATACTAATCAAAAGAGTTTGAAGTATATTTTTTCATAGAATGAACTCAACATGAGGCAATGGTTGTGGATTTAACTACTCAAGGACTATGATTTCACTATACACTACCACCCAGGGAAGGAAAATATGGTGGCATTTTCTTTGAGTAGAAAGGATCATGGAGTTTTAAACAAGATGAGAGTAGAAAGGGATCCTATTTTCATTGATCTAGTAAAGATGGATATGGGAATAACCATGAAAGGTGACACCTCAATACCTTTTTAAATGGTTTCCAAACCATATTTATTAGAAAAGATATATATTTCATAAATAGATGATGAGGAGTTTCAAAAGAAGATTATAGTTTTTAATGATGGTAGATGGAGTGACTTTATATCCGAAGATGGAATTTTAAAATTTGTGAAGAGATTTTGTGTTCCTAACAGACCTTATATAAAAAGATAATTGTTCCATGATTCTCATAGCTCCAATTTCTCTATACACCCTAGGATAACCAAGATGTATAGATATTTTAAAGAACATTTTTTGTGGTACAACATGAAGAGGGGTATTGCTGATTTTGTGACAAGATTATGGTTTTTCAACAAGTGAAAGCTGGAAGGCAACAACCTAGAGGATTCATGCATACCTATACCCATAACTGAGTGGAAATGGGATAATATTACGATGGAATTTTTCATGAAGCTACCAATGACTCCTAGAAAAAAATGATTCAATAAGGGTCATTATTGATCATCTTACCAAGTCAGAACATTTTCTTGCAACAAGATAAGATTTAACACTTGAACGTATGGAAAGACTATATATTAATGAAGTTGTAAGGCTTCCTAGAGAAGCCATATCGATTGTTTCTGATCATGATCCGAGTTTTACATCAAGATTCAGGAAATGTATTTAGAAAGACCTAGACACTAAACATTGTTTGAGCATTACATACCACCTTCAAACTGACGGACAACCAGAATGGACTATTCAAACCTTAGAAGGCATGTTGAGATCCTTATCACTTGACTTTAAAGGTATGTGGGATCAATATTTTCCTCTGGTAGAATTTTCCTATAACAATATCTTCTATTCAAGTGTTCAGATGGAACTATATAATGCATTATACAGAAAGAGATGTCTTACACCAACTTAGTGGGATGACGTTGCTGAAAGAAAACTCAAAAGCCAAGAACATGTTCTTGAAGAGATATGTTTATAGCCGAATGAATGATTTTGAATTTAAGGTAGGATATCATGTTTTCTTGAAGGTATCTCCAAAGAAGGGAGTTATATGATTCGATAAGAAGGGTAAACTAAGTCCCAAGTACATCAGACCTTTCAAAATTCAAGAACGAATTGGGTCTATAGATTACCATTTTGCAATGCCTCCAAGTCTCTACAGAGTTCACGATGTGTTACACATATCAACGTTGAGAAAATACATACCTAAACCAATGTATGATCTCATCTATGTGGAAATTTAACTAGAACCAGATCTGTCTTATTTTGAAGAGTCTGTCAAGTTTCTGGATACAAGAGAACATGTTCTGAGAAACTGGATGACTCATCGGGTAAAATTTCTATAGAGAAACAATAAGATGGAAGAGGAAACGTGGGAAACCGAGGAACTTATGATAAAGAACCACTCGAATTTTTTTATGCAGTAATATTCTAGAAATTTTGAGGACCAAATTATTTTTAGGAGGGGAGAATGTAACACCCTAATCTTCCACGATACATTCCCCTTTCAACAATACAATATATTATGTTGTACGCAACTTCAAGTTCAAACAAACCACAAACAATCAAACAATCCGTTTTGAATAGTAATGCCCATTTTTTGATATTTTATAAATTTTATATTTTTAAAATGTACTTTACTTTTGGATTCATAATATTGAAATTAAATTAGGGTTAATTTTTGGTATTTTTTTGAAAACATTCAATTTTTGATAAATAGTGAAAAACACTGAGTGACTGTATAAACTGACTTTTTATTTAAATAATTATTTGTTTTATATTAATTTATTTTAGGTCAAAATATATAAATAATAACTATATAAGTTAAATTTAATTTTTTGAAGTCATTTTATAATGAGTTTAGATATATAAATATTTTAATGAAACTTTTACTGTCTTTTACCCACCTCCTAGGAAAATTTGAAAATTTGCATAAAACATAATTTTACCGCTTTTTTGAGTTGAATTTTAAAAATTCAAGAGACATGGTTAATAAAAGTATGTAAAATTTGGATCAATAAGATGAAAATAATTTTTATTGAAAATTATCTTTTCACTTTTATTTACCACGATTAAAAGTAAATAGAGTAATTATGGGTAAAAATGATATCATAATTACCCTAACACATGTCCTAATTCTATTGGATAAGTATGATTCGACCAAAAAAACCTTAGGAATAAAATATGATCCTTTTTGGTCCACGTGGATTTTATTAGGACATTTGTTATTATTTTATTTAAAGAGGAGTTAAAAGAGATAAATTGAAAGTTTAATAACTAAACCATTTTTAATATAGGGATACACACAATATAAATTCAACTATAAATATTCATTAGAAAGATAAAAATATTTCCTACATATTTTTATTTTATTTATAATTTTTAGAAATTAAATATTTTAATTTATTTATGACACAATGATGATTCTTTAATTACGATATTAAGGAAATATTAAAATAATTGATATTATAAATATTCAGATAAATGTAAATTGAGACTTTTTGATAAATTACACTAATTTTATTGTTTAATATGACATGTTATGGTTGTTTAAATAAATTTAATTCTATGTGATAATGTTTTTATGGCTTTAAAAAAATCTAATACTAAATAGGGTCAAAATTGACAAAATTGAGTTTTTAAAACAAATACTATATTATTAATTGATATAATTTTCCCTAAAAATCTATGGTTTGTCCAAAGGATATAAGTAATGTAACTCCCCGAACCTAGTTACCTAGAGTCGGAGCATTATTTAATAACATTTTCATGATCACAAGAAAGATCAAATCTAGAAAAGACCGATTGGTTTAGTAGCCTTGGAAACACTAGATATATTCATAAAGTTTTACATTACATCATAAAGTGAAAAACTACTACAACAACATAGTCTCCATATTTCACACTCATATCCCCACATAAAATCCCTACAGGTCATTCATAACTTACTTCTTCACATCCTGGGAAAAATAAAACATAGAATATGGGTGAGCTCAAATGCCTAGTAAGGTTAACAATATAGTGGAAACTTTCAAAAATAAGAATAAACATTTAAGGCAATGTATAACTAAAACTAAAGCGTTTTAAACATGAACTTCAACATAGTATAGAAAAAGTAAAAAGAAATAATTCCATTTACTTATTCACATGGATATTCTACTAATCGAAGAATCACATGCAATATCAATAACCACTTTCATAATGATGGAATGCATAATTCCAGATTATCATAACCACATAGCCAAGGCCTCGTGCCAGGTCTACAAATAAGATTTTTCCAAGGCCTTGTTCCAAGACACTATTTTCTCTCATGATACCTACCGATGCATCGAGGAGCTATAGCAGGCTCCACCCATCACATATTAAGTCCAATGCATTCCCATATGAAAAAGATTAAACATAACCTAAACATTCGTATTAAAACTAGCATACGAAATGTCAATACATTCACAATAAACCATGAATGGTATAAAAATAGCACATCCACGGTCAAACATATCACAAATCCTTCAATAGAATATAGAAGTTTTTTATCATAATAAATCAACTTCAAATAAGCGTAAAATCCATCAAAAGATGTTGACATAGATGAAATCAAAACTCTTTTTAAAGAAATATCTATTTCTATTTTGAAAAAATTCAAGAGTCATATATTTATAAAATAAAACATTTTCTTTTAAAATATTCTTAAAAGATTGTAAGGGATGCTTCGACGATTTTATAACGGCGGAAAATAGCCACACCCGCCGTATAAGTTAAAAAAACATTCTTACCTTAATTTTGTTGAAAAGGTTAAAAACACCTTGTTTGGAAAACGACAGAAATATTCCTTTATAAACCTCTTATAAAAATTCAAACAAGGGTATAAATGACATTAACCCATATTCTTGTAAATAGTAAAAATGTTTTGAAATATATTTTTAAGAAACATGGATGTGGATGATAAAGAGATCCTAGTAGATTATTACGTATAAACAACCTCGGATAATGAAGAGATTGTGAAATAACCCTTACCTTGTACTTTTCCTTGGTTGGGGTAGTTTAACCTCCTGTATAATGGTGAAATAATTGTTATTAAATTATACAAGAATCATATACATTAATATGATATCATATATGATCTTTTAACATTGATTTGTTAATAATATCTTAGTATTATCGTTGTTTCGGGTGTTAACTTACTCGTTTTCTTGTATATGTTTTGTTACGTAAGCGATGTTAGTAATGGATAGGTTGTATCTTAATCATATACATAATTATATCAAGTCCATATATACTAGTATTAATCATAAAATGATAATTATACTTGAATGGATATGATGGAGAATGAATCTCATCGCGTTCGTGGAGACTGTAATCCGTACGTACGCACGAGCGACAATATCATTCTTTTGATATTAAAATAATATATAAATGGAAGGTGTATCATATATAAAGAATCATTAACATGTTATATTTGTTATTTAAATTAGTTACACATCATTATTATACCCATCCAAATAATAATATATTGAATAACAATTACACCACGACGTGGAGACAGTAAGTCGTACGTACGCACGAATGGTGACATGTCATTCATAGGGTGGATAGAATACTGAATATGGTTGTACCATATTTATAATAAAATCACAGTATATATATTATATTGTAGTTATTATTTTATAATGGTAATAACAAAGAAAGAAGAAGTGGAAGAAGAAAGGAACTCGGAAAAGGGTGGTGAAATCATTACCTCTTCTTCGGGTTCTTCCTTTTGATTTGATCAAAAGGGATCATTAGGATGGCTTTCTGATCAAATGAAGGCATCTAGGTTGTAATTAGGAAAGTTGGGAGAGTATTTGGGCAGAGTTTGGCTGAACCAAAAGGCTTTGATGGTGTGAAGAAATGAGAAGGAGGAGTGCCATTTTATAAGAGGGGTGAGGGGCACCTTTGGAAAAGCTAGAAATATTAATTTATAATAAATTAATATTCGGTTTCTAATGGCTCAAAAGTTGATTATTTAAATTATAATGTGGGGATAGGTCGAAAACAACTCAACCAAAATAATTTAGACAGGTTTGGGTTAATATATAGACCTTATCTTTAAGTATTAACTCTAAGTTAATTAGTTTCACTTTTACAATGTCTCTTTGTATTTCTATATTATATGGTTAATAGACATACGATATACATCCAAGCGACCCCCAAGTGGTCCATTAATGATACAAATATAATTATATAAGCCTCTTGGCCGAACCATAGATTTTTATGAATTTAATATCAATTAATAATATAATACTTTTTTTAAAAACTATTTTATGTCAATTTTGACACTATTCAATAGTTGATTTGTTTGAAACTCATAACAAAATTATTACATCGAAAAAAGTTAATTAAATCAAACCTAATATGTCATATTATCCTATAAAATTATTTTAATTCATTAAAAGTCTCAAAATATATTTATTTGGGTATTTATAATATCAATTATTTTAAATTTTCACTATTATGGGAATTACTACATCATCATTGTGTCATAAATAAATTAAATTATTCAATATCTAAAAATTATAAATAAAATATCATTATGTAGGAAATCGTTTTATATTTCTAATGAATATTTATTGTTGAAAATCCAACATATATAACCCTATGTAAAAATTGTTTTACTAAAAGATATATGTTTGTGTCATTTTTTTACTCATTTTAACATAGTTAAAATTATGTGTCCCAATCACCTACAAGTGGCACCATGGGGTCCCAAAATCCACCAAAATATGCCTATGGTCGAACATGTATCAACCAATAAGGTTAGGACATGTTTTAGGGTAATTTTTTATTATTATAATATTATTTTTTAACCCTTATTTACCGGATTTACCCTTAACCATGATAAATAAAATATTTACCGAAGTAATTATTCAAAATGTCTAAAAATAAAAGTTACCTATTTACACAATTTGAACATCCCGATTCCATATATGGAATCAATTTTTCAAAATTCAAAACATAGAAGTGTCGGAAATTAATTTAAAATTAATTCCCGTTGTTAAAACAAGAAGCGTGTTTTTAAGAGATAATAACTATCAAAAGATTGACATTTGTTTATGTTCGGTTTAATTGTAAAATTATTTCCAATGACCAACATTATATTAAATTGTAAAAATATATTCTAAATATACTTTAAAACCACTCAAATTCATAATTTATCACTATTAATTATTTTGATTAAAAAAGTTGTTTTTAATTAAAATTTAGTAATTTTCACTATTCATCAAAATATCAATGTTATCCGAAAAGTACCAAAATTTCACCTTAGGCTAAATTTGATATTACGAATCCAAAAATGAAGTCCATTCTGAAATATAAAATATATATAATTTCAAAAGGTAGGTATTACTATTCATAACAGCTAGTTTGATTGGTTATGGTGTGTTAGAACTCGGTGTTGCGTACAACACACGCTATCACATTATTCATAGAGAAGCGTACCGTAGAAGCTTGGGGTGCTACATTCTCCCGTCCTTCAAATAATTTCGTCCTCGAAATTTCTAGAAAACTTTTCACATGAAAGGACTTGGGTTGTTCTTTATCATAAGTTCCTCGGGTTCCCACATTGCCTCTTCCATCTTATGGTTTCTCCACAAAACTTTTACCAGATGTGTCGTCCGGTTTCCCAGTACTTGTTCTCTCGTATCAAGAATCTTGATGGGCTCTTCACAATAAGACTGATCAGGTTCCAGTTCTAATTCATCATAGGTGATTACATTCATTGGGTCAGGCATGTATTTCCTCAACAGAGATACGTGGAACACATCGTGAACTTTGGAGAGACTTGGCGGCATTGCCAATCGGTAAGCTTTAGCCCAAATTCGTTCTAGAATTTCGAAGGGTCAGATGTACCTGGGGCTCAATATACCTTTCTTACAAAAACATATGACTCCCTTCCATGGAGATACCTTCAAGAAAACATGATCACCGACTTGAAATTCCAAATCCTTCCTTCGATTATCGGCATAGCTCTTATGCCTACTTTGAACTGCTTTGATGTGATTTTGGATTCCGTTCACCTTTTCCACCGTTTCCTCCACCAGTTCTAGGCCTACAAGTTTTCTTTCACCAACGTCATCCCAACAGGTTGGTGTACGACATCTCTTTCCATATAATGCTTCATATGGTGCCATCTGAATACTCGAATGGAATCTATTGTTATATGAAAATTCTACCAGAGGTAAATATTGATCTCACATACCCTGAAAGTCATGTGAGCAAGATCTCAACATGTCTTCTAAGGTTTGAATAGTCCGTTCTGATTGTCCGTCTGTCTGAGGGTGGTAAGCAGTGCTCAAATAAAGTTCAGTATCCAGGGATTTCTGAAGACTTTTCCAGAATCTTGAAGTAAAACGGGGATCACGATCAGAAACAATCAATAGGGGTACTCCATGAAGTCTCACAACTTCATTAATATATAGTCTTGCTAGACGTTCCAGGGGTATATCTTCTCTTATATTAATAAAATGTGCTGACTTGGTAAGACGATCAATAATAACCCATATCGCATCGTTCCTTCTAGGGGTCTTTGGTAGCCCCATGACAAAGTCCATCGTAATATTTTCCCATTTCCACTCCAGTTTGGGAAGATGTTGCATGACTCCTCCAGGCTGTTGCCTTCCAGCTTTCACTTGTTGACAAACCATACATCTTGACACAAAATCAAAAATCTCCCTCTTCATGTTGTCCGAAAAAAATGTTACTTCAAATCTTTATACATTTTTTTGCTCCCAGGATGTATAGAGAAATTGGAACTATGAGCATCATCCATCAATTAACTTTTTAGATCAGGTATATCGGGAACACAAAGTCTCTTCCCAAATTTCAAAATTCCATCTTCATACACAAAGTCACTCAGTCTCCCATCATTCACAACTTTAATCTTCTTTTGAAATTCTTCATCATCGGTTTGAGAACTCTTAATCCTTTCTAGAAAAGATGGTTTGGCAACCATTTGAAAAAGAATTGATGTTTCACCTTCCCTTGTTATTCCCATGTCCGTCTTCACTGGATCAATCAAAATTGGATCCCTTTCAATTCTCATCATGTTCAAAACTCCATGGTATTTTCTGCTCAAAGCATCTGCCACCTTGTTTGCTTTCACCAGGTGGTAGTGTATCGTACAATCATAATCCTTGAGTAATTAAATCCATCTCCTTTTCCTCATGTTGAGTTCTTTTTTTGAGAAAATATACTTCAAATTCATGTGATCAGTATAAATCTCACATTTTTCACCATAGAGGTAGTGTCTCCATATCTTTAAAGGAAATATCAAAGCTGCAAACTCGAGATCATGAGTAGTATATTTTTGTTCATTAATTTTCAACTGTCGTGATGTGTAGGAAATAACTCTATCATTCTGCATAAGGACACAACCAAGTCCTTTCTTTGATGCATAACTATAAATAACGAACCCATCATTCCCCAATGGTAGTGTCAATATAGGAGCATTGACTAATCTTCTCTTCAATTCTTCGAAACATTCTTCACACTCTTTTGTCCAAATAAATTTAACCCCTTTACGTGTGAGCTTCGTTAATGGGTTAGCCAATCGGGCAAAATTCTGGACGAAACGTCGATAATAACCTGCCAAACCAATAAAACTACGTTCCTCAGTTATACTCATTGGTGTTGGCCATTCTTGGATCGCCTTGGTCTTAGAAGGATCAACATATATTCCATCTTTAGAGACAATATGGACATGAAAATAAATATCATGAAGCCAGAATTCACACTTGCTAAACTTCCCATATAATTCATGTCATCTCAGAGTCTTTAGGATAATGTGCAAGTGATTTTCATGATCTTCGTAGCTTTTGGAGTATACCAAGATATTATCAATAAATACCACCACAAATTCATCAAAATACTCCTTGAAAACTCTATTCATCAGATCCATGAATACAGAGGGTGCATTAGTCAATCCAAAAGGTAATACAGTAAATTCGTAATGCATGTACCTGGTCCAAAATGTTGTCTTCAGAATGTCTTCCTTCTTCACACACAACTGATGGTATCCAGATCGAAGGTCAATCTTTGAAAAGTATATAGCTCCATGTAGTTGGTCAAATAAATCATCAATGCGAGGTAGGGTATACATGTTCTTTATCGTTATAGCATTGATCTCCCTGTAGTCGATAGATAACGTCAAATAAATCATCAATGCGAGGTATTGGTTGATTCGTTTTCTACCTATACCCACCTTAGTATTTAAATAATCAACTTTTAAGCCATTAGAAACTGAATATGAATTTATTATAAAATAATATTTTAAGTTTTTCTTAAGGTGCCCCTCACCCCTCTTATAAAAAGGCACTCCCCCTTCTCTCTAATTCACAATTTCTAAGCCATTTGGCTCAGAAAACCCCTGCCCAAATACACTCCCAAATATCATCCCTTCATCCTAGAGTCCTTATTTTGATCAGAAATCCAACCTAAGGAGCCCTTTTGATCAAATAAAATGGAAGAACCCGAAGAAGAGGTAATGATTTCACCAACCTCTTTCAAGTTCCTTTCTTCTTCCACATCCTTTTTATTTGTTGTTTCCATTCTAAAATAATAAATCCAGTATATTCTATCCACTGTTATGTTATTATAATTTTGGTACAACCAAATTCATTATTCTATCCACCCTTGGAATGACACGTCAACATACGTGCGTACATACGACTTACCGTCTCTACACCGTGGTGTAATTGTTTTTCAATACATTATTATTTGGATGGGTATAATAATGATGGGTATTTGATGTAAATAATAAATATAACATGATAAGGATTATGTAAATATTATATACCATCCAGTTATATATTATATTAATATAAAAAGAATGATATTTTCGCTCGTGCGTACGTACGGATTACCTTCTCCCAAGTTCACCATTCATTGACGATTATAAAAATATATATTACTAATAAGTAAGTAATATATGAAATAATAATGCTACTATAGATATATATTTATATATATAAGTATTTATGTACTTACATATATCTTATTCACTTACTTTCGTTCAATACTATGTAAAAACAGAAACAACGTTTATGCGTGCGTACGGACTACCGTCTCCATAAGCGGTGTTTTTTATTTCATATATACGTCTATTATGAATTTTTTATATTATAAATATATACAATAAATAAATCATGTTTTATATTCTGTAATTATTTAAATCATGATCTATGAGATACAATCAAGAGTAACAAGTTAAAACATGTACGATAAAGAAAGCGATTATTACCCGAAATATTAATATAACAAGGAAATTATTATTATATGGGTAGTATAAAGTCATAAATGAATAATGTATGATATCGTAAATATTAATATGGTTCTGGTATAATTTAATAACATACCATAGTCTTCATACAAGTGTCTAAACATACCCTCGACTAAAGGAAAGTGCATGGTAAGGGGTTTTCATCTCACTCCTTATTCCCGTGAGATTCCCGCCATATTGCCACTATTACCTTTTGTGTGGTGTATGTACTTACCATAATTGTATTATTTGTGTAATACAAATTAATTTATGTGTATTTACATCTTCATTGTATGATACCTCTTTCATGGGATGTATGTTTTGTATGTTATAAAATTGTTAATGGTTAATTTCATAATCTCTTTATTATTTGTGGTTGTTTTTACGTAAGTATCTACTGGGAAATAATTTTTATCGAAGTCCATGTTTTATTAAAGGTTCATTTAAGGGACTTTTTACTAAAACATCATTTCAAATGTATTAAATTTTTATTCTTATAAATCATTCTCATTAATGTCCATGTCTTCAAAATGGTTTTTAAGGATATATATATATGGACATGAATGTTTTTAAAAATGTTAATTCATTTCAAATGATTCAAAGTGGTGTGGGATAGTTTGATTCGAAAATGTCTTTAAATGACTTCTTTTCCAAATTTTGTGACTTTTAAATGTTTTCATGAAAAAAGAGACACTTCTCTCAAATAGTTTTTATTTCATCTATGTCAACATCTTTTGATAAATTTTACACTTATTTGAAGTTGATTTATTATGATACAAATCTTCCATATTGTATTTAAGGTTTTGTAATTTGTTTGACTATGGATGAGTCATTTTTATGCCATTAAAGGATTATGATTAATGTTTTGGAATTTCGTATGGTATTTTTAATACGAATTTTTAGGTTATATTTCATCCTCTTCTTAAGATGAATGTGTTGGACTAGTATGTTCCGGGTTGGGGACTGGTGAAAGTAAGCCCTCCGGGTTGGTATCCCGTTATTAGAGGCACTCTAGGTTGGTGTTCGGTTATTAAAGGCACTCTGATTTGGTGTCCAATTATTAGAGGAACTTCGGGTTGGTGTCTAGTATTTAGAGGCACTTTGGGTTGGTGTTTGGTTATTAGAGGCACTCTCGGTTGGTGTCCGGTTACAGAGGCTCTCCGGGTTCAGTTTCAGTTACAGTTATCCCTTAGGTCTTGGCACGAGGCCTTGACATAGAAATTAATGTTCGGCATTATGCATTCCATCATTATGAAAGTGGTTAGTGATATTTCATGTGATTTTTTGACTAGTTGAATATCCATGTGAATAAGTAAATTGCATTACTTCATTTTATTTTTTCCATATTATGCTGAAGTTCACATTTAAGAGGATTTTGTTTTAGATATATATTTACTTAAATGTTTATGCATATTTATGAATGTTTCTACTGTATTGTTATCCCTACTGAGCATCTGAGCTCACTATTTTCTATGTTTTATTTTTCCCAGGATTCTAAGAAGTGTATTGTGATTGATATGCAAGGTTAAGCCAAGGGAATAATGATGTTCGTGAAGGATTATTTATTTTGTTTTGTATGTTATTATGTGTAATGTAACATTCATGTATGTAATCTATTTTTGAAGACTTCTAAACTGATCGGTCCTTTAGGACTTGATTCCTTGGAATAATGTCAATGTATTAAAATAATGCACCAACTCTGGGTAACTGGGGTCGGGGCGTTACAGTTTACTTACTCGTTTTCTTTTATATGTTTTGTTACATAAGCCATGTTTTTTATCCATATTTTTTATCTTATTCATATCCAGAATTATATCAAGTCCTTAAAAATTATTTTTAATCCTAAAATTAAGTTATTCTTGAATGGATACGATGGGAAATGAATCTCATCGCGTTCGTGGAGACGGTAGTCCGTACGTACGCACGAATGCTATTTTTATTCCTTGTTCATTTTAAAAGGAATCAAAACCAAATGATAAATATGTATATTATTATTCCATTATAATATAATATGTTATATATGTTACTTAATTCCATTACCACCATCCTTTATACGTTGCACGTATGGTATGAACGAGTCATATCACTTTGAGGGGGTGGTAGTCCGCACTTCCTCAAATGAAATTATCGTATATATATAAAACCTAAAATGAATAATGGTATGATATAAAATCGAATTACAGAAGCTTTTATATAAAATAAATATCATAAATATCATATTTAATTACAGTTCAATCATAATGGCCTCCATGAGAGGTAGCCGGAGATAATTTAAACAATCATCGTTTCGTGAGGTGTTTTGTTGTCGTCCACATAAACATTATGTTCTTCACCCATTAGATGGAGGTGTGTGTAGGCGTAGTTTGAATAATTATCATAAAAAATTCCTAATATATCATGAATCCCTTCATTCTCATGATATTACAATGTTTTTATTACCTCAATTATTTTTATTCAAGTGTCTCTCTTTTGGTTAGAATCTCCATCTTAAATACCATTTTTGAAGGTTCTAAAGACCTATTCTTCTAAATATTGCTCATTAATGTCCATGTTTTTAAAAATAGATTTAAGGATTTATTTATATGGACATTAAAGTTTTAAAATTTAAACTCCTTTTGAATGTTTCAAAGTGGTACGGGACACTTTGATTCAAAAATCAATTTTTAAACGGCTTCTTGACAAATAGTGTGAGTTTTAAATGATTTCAAGGAAAAGGGGGATATTTCTCTCAAATAGTTTTGATGATTATTTTCATCTATGTCAAAATCCTTAATTATTATTTATTGAGGTTAATTTGATACAATACAATCTTCCATATTGTATCGATTGAGTTATGTTTGACTGTGGATGTGCTATTTTTATACCAATCATGGTTTGTGGTTAAAGTATTGACATTTCATATGCTAGTTTTAATACGAATGTTTATGTTATGTTTAAACCTGTTCATATGAGGAATGCATTGGACTTAATAAGTGATGGGTGGAGCCCGCTATAGCTCCTCGATGCATCGGTAGGTCTCATGAGACAAACTAGTGTCTTGGCACAAGGCCTTGGCTAAATCTAATTTGTAGTCTTGGCACGAGGCCTTGGCTATGTGGTTATGATAGTCTAGCATTATGCATTCCATCATTATGAAAGTGGTTATTGATATTGCATGTGATCATTCGACTAGTATAATATCCATGTGAGTATGTAAATGGAATTATTTTATTTTATCTTTTCCATTTTATACTGAAGTTCAAGTTTAAAAGGCTTTTGTTTTAGTTATAAACTGCCTCAAGTGTTTATGCTTATCTATGAAAGCTTCTGCTATAATGTTATCCTTACTGAGAACCTGAGCTCACCCCTTTCAATGTTTTATTTTTCCCAGGATTATGAAGAAGTAATTTATGAATGACCTATAGGGATAGTATGAGGGGATATGAAGGCAAAATGTTGTTGTAGTTTTTTTTACCATATGATGTAATGTAAGACTTATGAATATATCTAGTGTTTCAAAGACTACTAAACTAATTGGTCTTTTGAGACTTGATCCCTTGTGATCATGACAATTTTATGTAATAATGCACCGACTCTGGGTATCTAGGGTCGGGGCGTTACATAGGCCATTACCCCAACATGCCTCCTTTGGTAGAAACTCTTGCTAGAGTGTATGGTCTGTGAGATCAGATGGTATATCTATTGGGGTATGAATTTTATTAATAATGGAATTAGATGAATCTCTCTAATGGGTTTTTGCATGAGTGGATGTGGTGGATAGAGTATTAAAATGGTAAACCTCTGTAATGTGGATGTGTAAGTGGTGGAAATTAGTTGTAGATTGTCCATGATAAAAATATTCTTGAAACATAGATCGGAAGGGTATGATGGGGAAGTTGGTGGAGAGGCAATGGTGATGGTGGATGGTAAATGGGTGTGGTAGGTATCAGAGGTAGAGGACTGGTGGCTGGTGTGATGGTTTCATTGGAATTATAGAATTGTGTGGGAGTAGTATAATGATTAGTGGAGGCTAGTGTATTAGAAGGATCATCAGCATGTTGAGTGGGGGGATCATCAACATCCTCTATATATGTTGGAACCCAATTTAAGGCATCATCTTCCTTGGATAAAATATCCATATTGTGGGAGAATAAAAAGTAATAGTCTCTCTGTATGACTGATGGATGTATGGGTAATGACTGTCTTAAATACATATTGTTTTCTTTCCATGTGGGTGATAAAAGATCTAACCATCAAATTATAACGGGTATACTTCGCTAAAGTCATATAAAATTATCCTAACGGTATCACTGTGATGATGGTGACACAACCCACAGATGATGAGTGAATAAGTAACTCAATCTGGTGAATCCCACTATTGGCATCTCCACATGCCACTAAAGCATGAGGGATAACCCTATCCAGGATCTTGAGGGATGCACGTCATAGTGTTTCTCTCTTCATGGTGTGGGGTTTGTAAACAATATGGAAATATTTGGAAATATTTTTCTATTGTTATGTAGACTCTCCATTTTTAGGCTTGTGCTACAAAGTTATAATGATGGTGGATGCAATTAATTTAACTTGGTATGTGCTGAGGATGACGACAATGTCACTCAGGCTGAGATCCCATGGGTGTCCTCTGAGTCTAATGTTAAAGAAGTATATTTCAATCTCAAATGTTCCATGGAACTCAAGGAAGATCTCCCTATACATATCCTACAACATCTTTGTGATTGGGGTTAGGTGACTGTATTTTATGAGGAAGAGTACCTCAATATGGATGTAGATGTGATTTAGGCACTAAGGTCCAACATTTTTTTGGTCCTTAATGGATGGTCCTGGATGTGGACCAACAGTGCCTAGGGTTTGAGAAATAAAGGAAAGGATGAAGGTGGGGATTTTCATGGCCCTGTGATCCACCAATAAATGAGGGGGTGTCTCTCATAGCTGAAGCAGATGTTTTGGTAGAAGATGATGAGGAGGTAGAAGGATTTATTGGTGGTGGGAGAGGTTCACCCCTCCATCACTTTGGTGGAAGATGGGTATCCTCGTGATTTGAAAAATAGTCAGTTGGTGGGGTGTGCATGGTTTTCGATGTCCCATATTAGGTAGATAATAAGGGATGGAGAGGATAGAAGAAAATCGTGGTGAGGGGGTTTGGGTGTGTGTGTGGGAACACAGAGAAGAGAGGGTTGCATCATGTAAGAGAGGGAGAAATAGAGGGGGACATCGTTCATCATGAACCTTAGGTACATTGATTTAAAAAAAACTAGTTGTTCATTAAACATCATTAATTGGATACAAGTCATGAAAATAATAATTATTTACAAAATTTTAGGCTACTTTACACTTGCACATCGTGTATTGTTTCTTTTTGAATCCTTTTTATATATGACCCCCTTAAAACGTTCTAGCAACCCTTCAACATCCTATTAGATACTCTAACTTATATTAAACTACACTAGGATGCCTCCCAGTGAGAACATTAATTATTGTCAAGAGATATATATTTTTAGAAGAAGACGTCTTTATATTTGAATTGATGCCTCTCATTAAATAATTCATAAAAAATGGGAGACAACAGGTGGGATAACCTCCTTCATAATTGTTGCAGTGCAATTCAAATTTTCAAAAGGATTTTTCCACTTCCCATTAGAAGGTGCTATATTATAATTTTTTTCAATTTTCACATGATTTCCATGAAAAATGATTTGAAAATTTTTTGAAACATTTTTTTATTAAAATCCTTATTCATATTGAACACAATATTCTATTCACCCACTCTAAACATTAATCTCCCCGGTTAAATATATATCATCACATTTCTGGTGGTGATAAATGGTAGTCCAATAATGAGGGTGATATAACCTTCCTATTACATGTCATGAACAATAATATTAGTAGAAAAAAAATTAACTTTTAGTAAGACATCCTCAGGAAATCCTTGTGAATGAGTGACTGAATGGTCAAAGGTTTGAATTATATCATTGTGGGTCTCATTTTTATAATCCCCAATTTCTTATAAAAACTCATGGAAATTGTATTGTCACATGTGCCTAGATCTCACAATAATATTTCAAAAATTACATATCCCAATAATGAATGAAATTGAGAATCTTCTAGGGTCTCGGATTTTTTATGGAAATTTCCATTATGCAATTACAGAGAAATTTTATTCAGAGATATAACTCTTGATTATTCAGTTTTATTTTTAATCAAGATAAATTACTTAAGTAATTGTGAATAAGTAGGTACATGTGAGATTCACCTTTTAAAGTGGAAATTCATATGCAATTTCTTAACCAAATACAGGATTTTCATTGCATTCCCCTCATTATTTCATTAATGTATTTTTCCAAAAAAGGGGTGAGGTTTCTTGTATACAGGTGTTTCTACAAATTTATTTTACGTTATAGTACATTATGTAGGTAGATATTCCTCATACAGCTCTTAATTTTGAGTTGTCCCTTAACCATCCTTGTTATAATCATTCAATAAATTTCTCAGTTCCACATGGTCGGTGAGAAACCAACATTTTTTCTCTTTTTACCAATATAGATTTAGCATCCTCCCTTGGATGAGCCTCAATATAATTGGGTAAATTAATCGATATATGAATAGATAAGGTCATATAAAATTTACCCATTTGATAATATGGGTTTTCAATCATAGACTTATTATTTTTCATATTTATTTTTATAGACATTTTTTTTCCTATATTTTCATGAAGTACATGAGATGGTTTTCATGATTTGTTTTGAGAGCTTGAGATTATAGTGGTAATCATAGTGGGGCATTTTGGAACTATTATTTTTGTGTCAATTTGTATTGTAGAGTTTGAGGTAATGTTTGTTGGAACTGCTTTTATGGTTGAGGAGTTGGTTATTGTAGTGGGTACCAAGGTGGTCCTTAATTCCTTTTGTGGAACCTGCCTAATACACTACAGAAAGTAACCTTGATTTTTCTACTATAGATAAGCTATTTTTTAACGTTAATTCTTTTTCTTTGAAATTTTTTTGGTTATTGGTACTGTTGGATTTTTTTTATTGTAATTATTGTAATTGGAATACTGAGTTTGGGATTCTTCTATATCTACCCTCAAAAATTAGAATTAATGTGGACCTCATCACACATCATAGGATTGTGTTTCCATTCCTGGAACAAGTTGTGGTTGCACAATAGGTAAATATAATGATTACAGCTTCTTTTAAATGCCTCTATCTAAGCATCAATGTGGGTAGTTTCTTCCACTTGATGAATTCCACATCGGGGCGGTCCTTGATCACTCTTTCACAGATGGTTTTGTGAGAGACTTCATCAAGATGTATCAATCCATATTTCAGCCGCTTGAGCATAAGTCTACCAAAAGTAGTGTCATATACTAAAGTACGTTTTACTGGCTAGATTCATTGATAAGACATCTGATGTTGAACCATGCATCAAGTTAGTTATATGGGCATTTATGGGTCAACTCCTTGAATCTATCCCAAGATTCCCATGTTGATTCTTCATATTATAGGCTTAAGATTTGAATTTTTCAATATAGATTCCAAGTCCATAATGGTTGGAATGACTTCTCTAGGATCTTATTTTCTAATTTATCCCAAATCATGATAGGCTCGATGTCATGACATTTTAGGTAGTTCATGGAATTATTTCATAAGGAGAAACAAAAAACTCTTATAAAAATGTTGTCTGATGATATGGCTTGGTTTCAAAAGGTACCACAAACCTAATTACAATTCCACTACTGGAATTTTCTATATTTGTGATGGGATCCAGTCACAAATTAGCTTCTGTGACGGGGTCCCGTCATAAATAGCTCATTGCAGAAAATGGTGTCACCAATAGTTTTCTGTTTATATATATATATATATATATTTCAACAAGGAATTTGTGAAAAAGTATTTTTGATGGGCCCGTTTTCCTGTTGGAAATAGTTATTTGAATTTATAAACTATTTATAATGGGAACCCGTCGGAAAAGGTCCCATCGCAAATACAGAATAAGAAAATATATTCAATAAAATTATGATAAATTAATATTATAAAATAATAATAATATTAATAATATTATTATATTATAAAATATTAATACTAATATTAATAACATAAAAATATTAAATAATATTGTATTAATAATAAAATAATACTATTAATATAATAATGTGGTTATTATTAATTTTATTTGAAAAATAATAATATTAATATTATTAAGATAAAAAAATATTATAAAATATTATTATTTTTAATATCTAAAAGAAATATTAATAAGATAATAAAATTTTATTATTATTATTAGTAAACTAAACTAAAATTAAGAAAATTAAAAATAATAAAATAATAAAATACAAAAAAAAAATAAAAAAATTTAAAATTAAATTATACAATATTCACACCTATATAAAAGAAATAAACTGTAAATACTTAACATTACAAAAATATTCTAATTCAAATGTTTATAACATAAAAAAAAAATCTTTGGAGGGATAGTTTTCTCGAGTAATTGGAAGAGGTGGAAAAGATGTTGGAAGAAACATCATTCCTAAATTATGAGTCAGACGATGCATGTACTCCATCTGCTCTTGTTTATGTCACTGCCATTAATGAATCTTCTCCTCATACTGTTGTGGATGTCATCTGCTCTACTCCTCATACTACTTCTGGTTCTACCGCATCTTCTCCTGCTCTTTTTGCAAACTATCTATATGCTCACTCTGAGCTCGTAGCTATTCCTTATTCTTTGAGTGTGAAGATGATGTATCTCCATGATATACTCTTGATACTGATGGTGACACTGTAGCAGTACCAAAATAAGTCCCAGGAGTCAATTGAGATCCAATACAAGAAAAATCCATTGTTCATTGTTTTTTATTGATTCCCCATATGCATGTGTAAGAAATCGAAAACCATTCACCACATATGCATTATAATATTTAACCATTTTGGATGGTGGGTTACTCAATATACATAGTCTCTTATCAATATTATAAGAAACTTTAGTCACCTGAAAAGTTGTAAAAAATTATCAATATAATAAATAAAAATCTAAATTGATATTATAAACCATCAATAATTTATGTAACTTGTTTTTGAAACCACTGAGAAAATTTATTTTCTGGATGTTCTTAAAGAGCATCTGCTGTAATTTGTTGGAGCTATTTATGGGTATTATTATCATATAACCTTAATATAAAATAATTTTACTTAATATAACCTAAATTATAGAATTAATGATAGAATCACTCACAGTACAAATGATGTCATTTTTTTCATAGTTCAGCATAACATATGTATGAGATCTGTGATGTTCATCGTCCGAAATCCATCATTCATTAAATCCACCAAAAAAAATCTCTGGATAATTAAAAAATGAAAATGGATTTCCCATTTCATCATCAACATTCCCCTTATTCTTTCCCATGCGGTGGTGTTTTGAGGTATATTCATATTCAAAATAATGAGAGCATAAAAAATCAATTTCCTCTTAAAAATAGGCATCAACAATTGATCATTCAAATGTTGGTTTGTTACATACATGTTTTCTTCAATTTTGGCATGCATTTCTCGAATGGGTACATCCATCGAAACTATACTGAATTTCCAAATTTTGATTCATGTAGAAAATGAACAATAAAATGTTCCATTGAGTCAAAGAAATCCAACAGAAAGATTTTTTCCAATTTACATATAATTACCACAATATCTTCTTCCAGTTTTATTAGTACATCATAGTCTATTATCTCCACAAAAATGTCTCGGAAAAAAATATGATATGTCTCTTATCAATTCAAAAATCATAGATTTGAACAAACCCCTTAATCCAATCAGCATAAGCCTTTCCATTATATCATGAAAATCAGAAATATTTACTCTGGTAATATGACCATTCCTAACACATCGACCCAAATTGGAATCATAGCCATATGGAAGTCTCAAATCTGTAATCCACTGACAAAATATTATGTGAATCCCTTTGAACATTGTATAAGCTGCTTTTAGATTCATTGACCTCTATAATCTCACATATTCAAATAGATCAAGTTCTATTCACCTTCAAATTTGGGAAAGATCTAATTGTGCCTTTACAATATCTTTGGTCCAACCGATTGTATCAAAAACTATATGAAAAAAATTATCAAAACTGTTCATCTCAATATTCATGACATCAAACAAGTGGGGAGCCAAAAAATCTGACAAATATGGAAGATCCCAAAAAATGGGATGTTTCATCCAATTGTATTCTTTCTCAAATAAATGATTTTTTTGTTGTTTTATTATCGGTCCAAATATTATGGGAGGTAATGAAAATAAAACTTATTCTATCTTTGTACCGAAGATTATTTTTAGAGTTTCATCCCTTTCAATTATTCCTTTTATGAAATAACATTTTTTCCTCTGAAAAGGATGATTGGTTGGAAGAAATATTTGATGATAGTCAAAATTGAAATGTATTTTCCATTGATGAACATACATTCGTTGTTGTCTCCCATATAGTAAGGAAATGATTTTGTACCATGTTTAATCCATTCAGATAGCATGCCATATGCCGAGAAGTCACAAATTTTCAACATAAATGAAACTTTTTGTTGAATATTTTGTTCTGCAGCAACATCATTTGTACTAACAACATTACTCCAAAATTAATTTAACTCATCTATAAATGGTTTAAAATAAATATCAATATTATTTTTTGGATGTCCTAGGATTAATAATGTCAAAAATATATAAGGCCCCTTCATCAACATCCATGGAGTTATATTTTACATACTTATACAGATTACCAACATGAATAATAACTACGATAAGAACCAAACGGACCGAAACTATCAGTAAGAAGACCCAATCACATGTTCTGGGATTTAAAAGAAAAATACGTATGCACTCAATAAATTTTTTTCCATGAAACACCATTAGATAAATGATTAAATCTTTTATCTGTTGAAATCATAATTTTGTGCCCTGACATCATTGTCGTTATATTCTGAGACATAAATAATTTCTTGAACCTGGGTGTAAGCGGGAAATATTTCAACTATTTTACAACAATAGATCCAGAATTCCCTAGTTGATCTTCTTTATACCTTGATTGTTCACATGTGGTACAACTATCCAATGACTCATTTTCACAAGAATATAAGATTAAATAATCATAACATTCTTGAATCACTTAATAACTATGGCCCATATTACAAAGCAACCACATTCTCTGATAGTAATTTTTAGGAAACATATTTCTTTTAGGTAACAGTGTTTTAACCAATGAATATATCTGATCAATATAGATGTTGGTCATTCCATTATCCAATTTAATATCAATAAATTTTTTAACCACCTCTAATTTTCTTATCTTGGTACCAGGATATAATTCATCATCAGCATACATAAACAACTCATTAAATTCATATGGTACCAAATCCGAATTTAAATTAATATCATCCAGAGTTTCAGTTTTCTGGAAAAATAAACTTGCGACATCATTTACTATATTTTGAAACCATTATGGATCCAGAATCAAATTATTAGTGTCTTTTTTGTAATTACTTCCACCATGTTGATACAAAAAAAACAAAATTTGGTTGAAAACCAGCCCAAAAGCGATGTCTCCTCGTGTAGTCAAATGTGTCAAATGTTATCAAATCACCTTTTTTACAAGGACACTTAATTGTGCCCACTGAAACAAATTCTGGATTTGATGATGAAAAGAAAGTTTCAACACTCTCAGTATATACATCATTTAAATCAGAACCATTTGGATTTCTGCACTGATTTATCCAAGCATGATCATCAAATAAGGACTATTGACGACGTCCTTGTTCCATATTTAAAAAAAAATATAAAATCATTATGATTTTTGAATAATTTTAAATAAGGAAAACACTACCCCAAAAAGAGAAGATAAATAATTATAGCTACTTCTCACTAATTACCAAAAATTAAAGGTGGCACAATTTTCTAATGGATTGACGGCTTCTCTACTATCTGACGGCTCATTTACTTGTAACTTTCTCAAACTAAAATCACAGTGAAGAATCTACTCGGAGATGCATATATCGATTCCCATGCATACGAGAATACATAAGTGTACCTCTGACCAGATTCTTCATTGGGATTTCAGTGTGAGAAAGATTCACGTAAATGATCCGTCAGACAAAATATCACCATTTTCATCGATGAATCATCCTCTTGAAACTATCACCACCTAAAAACATTAAGAAAATGTTCTCATAAGCCTTCATATCCAATCTCGTGCATACAAGATTGGATATACATACGTAGGAGCAAATTTTTCATAATATTTTCTATTGGAGTGATTCTAAAAGATAAGATTCATCACGAAAAAATGAGTTCCACCAATCCACTGTAAATTGTGCCATGTTCTTACAATTTTTTACAATTTTCCTATTTATTACTAATTATTTCAATTTATTACTAATTTTCACTATTTATTTCTAATTGTTATTATTATTACTATTTATTACTATTTATAACAATTTCTATAATGTATTACAAATTATTACAATTTGTTTCTATTTTTTTCGAAATTATTACTATTTATTGCTAATTATTACAATTTATTCCTAAATATTACTCTTTTTTCTAATTATTTCTATTTATTGCTAATTATTACAAATTATTTCTATGTAATAGTAGTTATTTCTAATTATTACTAATTATTGCTAATAGTTACTAATTATTACTAATTAATAATAATTATTAATAATTATAACTTATTATAACAAATTATTTCTAATTAATCCTAATTAATACTAATTATTCTCAATTAATAATAATTAATAAAAATTACTACTAATTACTACAAATTAATACTAATTAATACTAATTAATACTAATTAATACCAATTAATATTGTTTATTAACAATTATTACTAATTAATACTAATTAATACTAATTGATACTAATTATTAATAATTAATACTAATGTTTACTAATTATTAATAATTATTTGTAAATGTTACTAATTATTACTAATTACTACAAATTAATAATAATTATTACTAATAATTACTAATTATTACTAATTATACTAATTATTAGAATTTATTACTAATTATTACAAATTATTACAAATTATTACTAATATTACTAATTATTACTAATTATTAGTATTTATTACTAATTATTACTAATTGTGACTAATTGTTACTAATTGTTACTAATTAATAAAAATTATTACTAATTATTACTAATTATTACTAATTATTACTAATTATTACTAATTATTACAAACTGTTACTAATTTTTACTTATTATTACTAATTATTACTAATTATTAGTATTTTTTAATAATTATTACTCATTATTACTAATTATTACAAATTGTAACTATTTATAATTAATTATCACTATTTATTACTAATTATTTTTATTTATTACAAACTATTACTTATTATTACTAATTATTACTAATTTTTACTAATTTTTATTAATTATTACAAAATTTTCAAATTATTACTATATTTTACTAATTATTACTATTTATTAGTATTTATTGCTATTTATTACTAATTATTACTATTTATAACTATTTATTAATAATTCTTACTATTTATAACTATTTATTACTTATTAATACTAAATATTACTAATTATTGATAATTATTTCTAATTATTGCTAATTATAACTAATTATTAATATGTATTAATATTTTTTTTTATTTTTTTACTATTTTTTACCAATTTTAAATATTTTTAACAAATTATTACAATTTTTACTAATTATTACTATTTTTTCCTAATTATTAAAATTTATTTCTAATTATTACTATTTATTGCTAATTATTACTATTTTTGCTAATTATTACTATTTGTTTCTAATTATTACAAATTATTGCTAATTATTCGTAATTGTTGATAATTATTAGTAATTATTTCTAATTTTTACTAATTAGTGCTAATTATTACTATTTATTTCGAATTATTAGTAATTATTCATATTTTTAACTAATTATTACTATTTAATCCAAATTATTATTAATTGCTAGTAATTATTTCTAATTAGATTTAATTACTATGAATTACCAATATTTATCACTAGATATTACTAATTACTTCTAGTTATTTATATTCATTACTAGTTATTGTTAATAATTCCTAATTACCAATTATTATTAATAATTAAAAGTAATAATTTTAATTTATTGCAACAAATAAATACTAAAAACTAAACAATCTAAATGTTATTTAATTACAACTAATTAAATGCATTTAAAATTAATAAAAAATTAAAAAATTAAAAATTAAATTAAATAAAACACAAATGCCTTTAAACTTGGTCTCTTATAAGTGTAAACGACTTCAAAATCTCTTCGTTAAAAAAATAACTCAGAGAAATTTTAACTCTAAAATTAGAGTTTAGAGAGAGAGAGATACAGTCGGAATAGAGGGGAAGAATGAAAAAATAGATTTGGGTATATGTAGGTTAGATTATTTCTGATGGGACACCCATCGCAAATACCTTCAGCCGCATTAATTGCTATCAGTGGTTAAAAAGGTATTTGCAACAGGACCGATCAAAAATATTGACTTGGAGACACACTATTTGCGACAGGGGCATACCCCGTCACAAATTGTATTTGTCACCGCCATATATTTGCGATGGGGAGGCACCCCCCCCCCCCATTGCAAATACCCATCTCGCGGTTTGGAGCGCGAACATCACCAAACCTTTTATGATGGGACCCCTTTTCCTGTCGCAAATAACTACTTATTTGTGACAAGGAAAATAACCCCTCGTAAAATGTTGTTTTTCTTTTAGTGTTGAATATGTGTTCTTCTGGGTCATTCCTATGAATCCCACTGAACTACCCCATCTTCTGGATCATATGAATGTGTCCTGGTATAATTTCTAGCATGTGTGTAACACCCCGACCCCAATTACCCAGAGTCGGTGCATTGTTACATAACATTTCCAGGATCACAAAAGATCAAGTCTCGAAAGAACGATATGTTTAGTAGCCTTGGAAGTACTATATACATTCACAATTCTTACATTACATCATAAAGGGAAAAACTACAAAAACATAGTCTCCATAGTCCACACTCCTATCCCCTCAGACTATCCCTGCAGGTTAGTCATAAAATAATTTTTCACATCCTGGGAAAAGTAAAACATAGAAATGAGTGAGATCAAATGCTCAGTAAGGATAAAAATATAGCTGAAACTTTCATAAATGAGCATAAACAATAAAGCAATGTATAACTAAAAAAGCTTTTTAAACATTAACTTAAGAATAATATGGAAAAAATAAAATAAAATAATTTCATTTACTTATTCACATGGATATTCTACTAGTCGAATAATCACATGAAATATCAATAACCACTTTCATAATGATGGAATGCATAATGCTAGACATTCATAACCACATAGTCAAGGCCTTGTATGAAGACTACGAATAATATTTTGTAAAAGCCTTGTGCCAAGACACAAGTTTGTCTCCTCAGGCCAACTGATGCATCAAGAAGCTATAGCGGGCTCCACCCGTCACTTACTAAGTCCAATGCATTCGTCCTATGAACAGGTTTAAACATGACATAAACATTCATATAAAAACCATCATACTAGATTTCAATACTTTCTCCATAAACCATGAATGGTATAAAAAAACACATCCACAGTCAAACTTATCACAAAACCTTCAATACAACTTGGATGTTTTGAATCATAATAAATCACCTTCACAAAATCATAAAATCCATCCAAGGATGTTCACATAGATGAAATCAAAACTATTTCAGAGAAATATAATTTTTTTAAAAATCATTTAATATCACATAATTATAAAATAAAACATTTACTTTGAAAATATTATTTTAATCCTGTAAGGTAAGCTTCAACGATTCTATATCGGTGGAAAATAGCTGCACCCACCGTATAAGTTAAAAAAGAAATTCTTACCTTAATTTTGTCGAAAAGCTTAAAAAGGACCTTGTCTAGAAAATGACGGAAATATACCTTTATAAACATTTTATAAAAATTCAATCAAGGGTATAAATTAATTTAACCCATAGTCTATAAAATAGTAAGAATGTTTTGAAATACATTTTTAAGAAACATGAATGTGGATGGCAAAGAAGTCCCAGTAGATAATTACATATAAACAACCTTGTATAATGAAGAGATTGTAAAATAAACCCTTACCTTGTACTTTTCCTTGGTCGAGGGTTAGTTAACCTTCGGTATAATTGTTAAATAATTTTTATTAAATTATACAAGAATCATATACATTAATATGATATCATATATGATCTCTTAACATTTCTTTTTAAATAATATCTTAGTATTATCGTCGTTTCTGATGTTAACGGATTCACTTTCATTTATATTATTTGTTATGTGAGTCATATTTGTAATGTATGGGATGTATCTTATTAATATCTATAATTATATCAAGTCTTTAAACATTATTTATAATCATCTAATGAATGTTATTCTTGAATGGATATGACGGGGAATTAATCTCATCGCGTTCGTGGAGACTGTAATTCGTATGTACGCACGAGCGGAAATATAATTATTTTGATATTAAAAATATATATAATTGGATGTTATATCATATATAAAAAATCATTATCATGTTATATTTATTATTTAAATCAATTACACATCATTATTATACCCATCCAAATAATAATGTATTGAATAACAATTACACCCTGATGTGGAGACGGTAGGCCATATGTACGCATGTATGGTGACATGTCATTCAAAATATGGATAGAATAATGAATTTGGTTGTAATAAATTTATAGTAACATCAAATTATATAGACTATACTGGATTTGTTACTTTATAATGGAAATAACAAAGAAAAAGGAAGAGGAAGAAGAAAGGAACTTGGAAGAGGTGATTAAATATTTACCTCTTCTTCGGGTTCTTCCTTTTGATTTGATCAAAATGGCTCATTATTTTTGGATTTCTGACTAAAGGAAGGCCTCTAGGATGAAGGGAGGACAGTTTAGAGGGTATTTTGGAAGAGGTATTCTGATCCAAATGGCTTTGAAGGTGTGAATTAGAGAGAAGGGGGTGGCCTTTTATAAGAGGAGTGAGGGGCACCTTAGGAGAAGATATAAATATTATTTATAATAAAATAATTTTCTGTTTAGAATGGATAAAAATTGGATTATTTAATGTATAAGGTGGGTATGGGTAGAAAACCACTCATCCAATAGGTTTTAGACATGTTTGGGTGACTATATTAACATTATATTTTAGATTTAACTCGTAGTTATATAGTTTGACATTTACCATGTCTCTTTGTATTTTTATATTATATGGTTAATAAATTTACTACAAACTTCCAAACAAACCCCAAGTGGTTCATTAAAGATAAAACTATAATTATATAATTTATTTGGCCGAACCATATATTTTTATGAATAGTATATCATTTAATAATATATTATTTCTTTTAAAAACTATTTTTTGTCAATTTTGACACTATTTAATAATTGTTTTTTGTTATAGCCTTAAAAACTTTATTAATTCGATAAAAATTCATTTAATCAATCATAACATGTCATATTAACCTATAAAATTTGTGCATGGAATCAAAACATTCATATTATATTTATTTTAACATTTATAATACCAATTATTTGATTCTTTCATTAATAAGGAAAATACTACATCATCATTGAGTCATAAATAAATTTAATTATTAAATGTCTAAAAATTATAAAAAAAAACATTATATAGTAAATCATTATTGATCTATAATGAATATATATAGTCGAAGGGATAACAGGCATAACCCTATTTAAAAATTGATTTACTAAAAGTTATATGCTTATGTAATTTTTGTATTTACGTTAACTTAATTAATATAAAGTGTCATTATCACTTAAAAATGGCTTTATGGGGTCCAAAAATCGACCCAATGATTCCCATGGTTGGAAATTTATAATGAAATGGGGTTAGGTTATGTTTTAGAGTAATTTAATATTATTATAATATTACTTTTTACCCATATTTACTGGATTTACCCTTCAACCATGGTTAATAAAATATTTACCGAAGTAATTATTCAAAATGTATAAAAATAAAAGTTACCTTTTTACAAAATTTGGTCCTCCAGATTCTAAATATGGAATTCATTTTTCTAAATTCAAAACACAGAAGTGGTAGAAATTAATTTAAAATTAATTGTTGTTGTCAAAACAAAAAGTGTATTTTTAAGAAATAATAACTATCAATAGATTGACACTTTCTTATGTCCAGTTTAAATCTGAAATTATGTACAATGAAAAAAATTAGATTAAAAGGTAAAAATATAATCTAATAATATCTTAAAATCACTCATTAGTATAATTTGGCAATATAAATTATTTTGAATAAAAAATTGTTTTTAATTAAAATTTTGTATTTTTCACTATTCATCAAAAATTGAATGTTTTTATAAAAATACCAAAAATTTACCCTATTATAATTTCGATAATCCGAATCCAAAAAATGAAGTCCATTTTGAATTATAAAATTTATAAAATTTCAAAAATTGGATATTACTATTCATAACGCCTAGTTTGATTGGTTGTGGTGTGTTAGAACTCGAAGTTACGTACAATACATGCTACTATATTGTTCAAAGAGAAGTGCACCGTGGAAGATTGGGGTGTTAAATTATCTACTCCTTCAAATAATTTCATCATCTAAATTTATAGAATATTACTGCATAAAAATACTTGCGTGTTTCTTCATCATAAGTTCCTCGGGTTCCCACGTTGCATCTTCCATCATATGGATTCTCCATAGAACTTTTACAAGACGAATTGTCCGGTTTCTCATCACTTGTTCTCCTGTATCAAGAATCCTGACAGGCTCTTCGCAATAAAATGGATCATGTTCTAGTTCTAATTCCTCATAGGTGAGTACATGCGTTGGGTACATCTTGTATTTTCTCAACAGTGATACGTGGAATACATCGTGAACTTTGGGGAGACATGCGGCATTTCCAAACGATAAGCTACATCCCCAATTCATTCTATAATTTCGAATGGTCTGATGTACCTGGGACTCAATTTACCCTTATTACTGAAACGTATAACCCCCTTACATGAAGATACCTTCAATAAAACATGATCTCCTACCTGAAATTCCAAATCCTTCCTTCGGTTATCGGCATAGCTCTTCTGCCTACTTTGAGATACTTTGATGTGGTTTTGGATTACCTTCACCTTTTCCACTATTTCCTCCCCATGTTTTGGGCCTACGAGTTTTTGTTCACCAACATCATCCCAATAGGTTTGTGTGCGACATCTCTTTCTGTATAACGCTTCATATGGTGCCATCCGAATACTTGAATGAAATCTATTGTTATAGGAAAATTCTGTTAGTGGTAAATATTAGTCCCACTTACCTTGAATGTCAAGTGAGAAAGATCTCAATATGTCTTATATGGTTTTAATAGTCTGTTCTGATTGTCCATCAGTTTGGGGGTGGTAGGCAGTGCTCAAATGGAGATCAGTATCTAGGGATTTCTGAACAGTTTTCCAGAATCTTGATGTAAAATGTGGATCACGATCAGAAACAATCGATAGTGGTACCCCATGATGTCTAACAACATCCTTAATATATAGTCTTGCCAATCGTTCAAGTGGTAAATCTCCCCTTATATCATGAAAATGTACTGACTTGGTAAGACAATCAACAATGACCCATATTGCATCGTTTCTTCTCATATTCTCTGGAAGACCTATGACAAAGTCCATCGTAATATTATCCCATTTCCACTCAGGTATGGGAAAGGGTTGCATGACTGCTCTAGGCAGTTACCTTCCAGCTTTCACTTGTTGATAAACCATGTATCTTGACACAAAATTAGAAATCTCTTTCTTCATGTTGTCCCACCAAAAATGTTCCTTAAAATCTCTATACATCATTGTTCAATAAGGGTGTATAGTTAAATTATAACTTTGAGAATCATCCAATAATTATCTTTTTAGATCAGATATATCGGGAACAGAAAGTCTCTTCCAAAATTTCAAAATTCCTTCTTTATATACAAAGTCACTCAATCTCCCATTATTAAGATCTTTAATCTTCTTTTGAAACTCCTCTTCATCATCTAGAGAACTTTTTATCCTTTCTATTAAAGATGGTTTTGCAACCATTTGAAAAAGCCTTGATGTTTCACATTCCATGGTTATTCCCATATCCATTTTTACTAGATCCATGTATATAAGATCTTTTTCAACTCTCATCTTATTCAAAACCCCATGATATTTTATGATCAAAGAATCATCCACCATATTTTCTTTCCCCGGGTGGTATTGTATTGTGCAATCATAATCCTTGAGTAGTTCAAGCCATCTCCTTTGCCTGATGTTGAGTTATTTATGTGAGAAAATATACTTCAAACTCTTGTGATCAGTATAAATCTCGAATTTTTCACCAAAGAGATAATTTCTCCATATCTTAAAAGCAATGATTATAGATGCTAACTCAAGATCATGAGTAGAATAGTATTTATCATGAATTTTTAGCTGTCGTGATCCAGAGGCAATAACCCTATCATTCTTCATAAGGACACAACCAAGTCCTTTCTTTGAAGTATCACTATAAATAGAAAACTCATCATTCCCCAATGGTAGAGTCAATGTAGTAGAATTGACTAATCTTCTCATAAATTCTTCAAAACATTCTTCACACTCTTTTTTCTAGAAATATTTAACCCCTTTTCATGGGAGCTTTGTTAATGGGTTAGCCAATCGGGAAAAATTCTGGATGAAATGTCGATAATAACCTGCTAAACGAATAAAACTTCGTACCTGAGTTATACTCATCGGTGATGGACATTCTTAGAATCCTCTTTTCTTATAAGGACCAATAGAGATTCCATCCATAGAGATAATATGGCCCAGAAATTAAATCTCATGAAGCCAGAATTCACACTTGCTAAACTTCCCATATATTTTTTGTCTTGTAAGAGTCCTCAGATTAATGAGCCAGTGCTTTTCATGATGTTTGTAGATTTTGGAGTATACCAAGATATCATCAATAAATACTACTTCAAATTCATCAACATATTCCTTGAAAACTATGTTCATTAGATCCATGAAGAGAGATGGTGCATTAGTCAATACAAAAGGCATTACTGTAAAATCGTAATGCTCGTACCTGGTTTAAAATTCCGTCTACAGAATGTCTTCCTTCTTCATGCACAAATGATGGTATCCAGATCGAAGGTCAATCCATGAAAAGTAATTATCTCCATACATTTTGTCAAATAAATCATCAATGCGGGGTAGGGGATAATTGTTCTTTATTGTTATTGCACTGATCTCACTGTAGTCAATGAAAAACCTCTTTGATCCATTTTTATTCTTAACAAGAAGTATAGAGGATCTCTGTGGAGAAACACGAGGGAAAATAAATCCTTTATTACTCAATTCCTCTAGTTTTTTCCTTAGTTCCACTAATTCCATAGTGGCCATTCAATAAGGGGTCTTCGATATTGGCCTTGATCCAAAAATTAAATCAATGGAAAACTCATTTTATCGTTCTATAGGATGTCCAAGTAAATCCTCTAGAAAGACATCAACATACTCTTGCACAATAGGTACAACCTCTATTTGAACATTTTTTGCTCACCCACATTTTCTTCATTCTCTTCCTCCCCAATAATTGAATTTTTTTGAGATACTGGGGGTGGATCTAGATAAGAATTAGGTGGTGAGAATTCTTCTCTAAAGATAAGGTGTTCTTTATCGTCATCATCAAAAATTGTAACATCCTTATTATTAAAATAAATCTTCGCATCATGGTCCAAAGACAATCCATACTTAGGATTATATCAGATTCAATCATGGGTAAGATGATGAGATCAGCAGATAAAGAGCATTTATATGCTCTAATGGGAACCGATTCACAAAACTTTGTAGCAATGATACTTTCCTTAAAGTTTTTAACTGACAACTCAGTTGTTAAATCAAATTTGAAATATCAAATTTTCTTAAAAAACTGGGAAGATATGAAACAATTCGATGATCCAGAATCAAATAATGCATTTTCTAAACTTCAGGAAACCATTAAATTACCTTCTAATGCGTCTTTTGGAGCTTCAACCTCAACAGTAGTGATAGCATAAGCTTGGACATGATCCCTTGTCCTCTTATTAGGTATGTTCCCTCTTATACTTAGTACATTCATTTTCATAATTCCCCCTTTTTCTATAATTGTATCATTCAAAATCGACATCATATTTCTTCCCCTTGCAATCATGAGCTTAGTGGCCTTTTTCACCAAACATGTAACAGAATATCATTCCCTTATGGAGAGTACCTGAGTGTTTCTTCCAACATTTAATGTAGGATGGATATTCAAATTTTACCTTCTTCCACTTATTTCTATTTCTAGAGTGTTCGACAGATCTTTTCTTCTCTTACTTTTCTTTAAATTCGAAAGACTTAGAGAATTATTTTTATAACTTGATAGCACAAGATACAATATATTTGTACGATGAGAATGATTGTGATACTAATGCTCAATGGAGAAATGGTTTTAACCCATCAATTAAATTATTGATATTACTACATGGGTTATGTATATAATCTACAGCATGACGTGCTAACATTGTAAAGTTAGCTTCATACTTTGCGACATTATCATCCTCCTTTTGCCTTAGTCTCAAAAATTGCCTTTCCATACCTGCTCGATGGCCATGAGGGAAGAATTTTTCTAAGAAAATTTCTATAAACTCCCTCCATTCCATATTTTATACCTAATCATCTTCCCTTTTTTTGAAGCAATTACCACCATTGATTAGCTTCTCCAGTGAGGCGGTAAACTGCCATGACAATATTTTCCCTTTCACTACTCCCCAAGGAGTGGAATATTTTCTCTAAAAAATTTATCCATTGCTCAGATACTAGTGGATTTTTACCCCCATTGAATTTTTTTGGTTGTTTCTTCATGAAGAGATCTAACATTGATCCTCCACGTTGCGGATTAGGGTGCTCCATATGGGTAAGGTTATTATTCATAACCTGAGTGAGTTGTCCCATTATAGTGATAAGCTGATCAGCACTAGTTGTATCACCAGCTCCACTATAATTATCTTGAGTAGGAGGGAAATCCCTACATGGAGTGTGTGAATTGATACAACTTCCAGTCCTTCCACTAGGCGCCGTTTCTAAACAATGGAATAAACTAGGTTAGTTTATGAATCCCAATACATAAATCCAAACATGTAAAATAGTTAACATAAATTGAATGGTTTATATATATAATACATAATCATAAAAAATGTTTTCTTTAAGGAATTATATACTCATAAACCCTTCATAATGATTTTTAAAGAAAAGGATAATTATCCTAATCATATCCCCCGGCAGTGTCGTAACCAAGAGTGTAGAAAGACCCGTTGTCATGGACCAATTCCCATTGGAGTCTAGCTCAAAGCAGTGTTTTTGGGTTTTACCCCTAGGTACATCTGTGCTAGATCTGGCTCTAACTGCATGTATCCATAAAGGGATGTATTTCTTGGAAAACTCAGAAAATCTATACAATACCAAAATTCTACGAAGTTCTTCTATACTAATCCTAAAAGTCTATCTTAGGCCTATGTGCTCTAATCAGAGTTTATCGAAATCCAGTTTTGAAGGATTGTAATAAACTTCCTCTCATACCAACTGTAACACCCCGACCCTAGTTACCCAGAGTCGGTGCATTATTACATAACATTGGCATGATCACAAAATATCACGTCTCTAAAGAATGTTTAGTTTATTAGCCTTAGAAGTACTAGATACATTAATAAGTCTTACATTACATCATAAAGTGAAAGAAATACTAAAACATATTCTCCATAGTCCACACTCATATCCCCTCAGACTATCCAGGCAGGTTAGTCATAAAATACTTCTTCACATCATAGGAAAAATAAATCATAGAAAGGGGTGAGATTAGATGCTCAGTAAGGATAAAAATATAGCACAAACTTTCATAAATAAGCATAATCATTTAAGGAAATATATAACAAAAAAACCTTTTAAACATGAAATTCAGCATAATATGGAAAAAAATAAAATGAAATGATTCTATTTACTTATTCACATGGATATTTTACTAGTCAAATAGTCACATTAAATAACAATAACCTCTTTCATAATGATGGAATGCATAATTCCAGACTATCATAACCACATAGTCAAAGCCTGGTTCCAAGAATACAGATAAGATTTTGTCAAGGCCTTGTTCCAAGAGACTAGTTTGTATTATGAGACCTACCGATGCATCGAGAAGCTATAGCAGACTCCACCCATCACTTTTTATGTCCAATGCATTCCTCATATGAACAAGTTTAAACATGACATAATCATTCGTATTAAAACTAGCATAAAAAATGTCAATACTTTCTCCATAAACCATGAATGGTATAAAAATAACACATCCACAGTCAAACATATCAAAAAAACCTTCAATATAATAGGGAAATTTTGTATCATAATAAATCAACTTCAAATAAGCTTAAAATCTATCAATGGAGGTTGACATAGATGAAATCAAAACTATTTGAGAGAAATATCTCTTTTTTTGAAATCATTTAAAAGTTACATAATTATAAAAAAAATTTAATATGAAAATATTATTATAAGATTGTAATAAAAGCTTTTATGATTTTATAATGGTGGAAAATATCTACACCCTCCATATAAGTTAAAAAAGACATTCTTACCTTAATTTTGTCGAAAAGGTTAAAAAGGACCTTGTTTGGAAAATGACGGAAAGATTCCTTTATAAACATCTTATAAAAAGTTGATCAATGGTATAAATGTCTTTAACCTATAGTTTATAAATTATTAAGAATGTTTTGAAATAAATTTTTAAGAAACATGGATGTGGATGATAAAGAGGTCCAAGTAGATAATTACATATAAACAATCTCAGATAATGAAGATATTGTGAAATAAACACATACCTTGTACTTTTACTTGTTCGTGGGTAGGTTAACCTCCTATATAATGGTTAAATAATTGCTATTAAATTATTAAATAATCATACACATTAATATGATATCATATATGATCTTTTAACATTGCTTTGTTAATAATATCTTAATATTATCATCGTTTCGGGTGTTAACAGATTCATTTTACTTTATATTCTTTGTTATGTGAGTCATATATTTTATGGATGGGATGTATATTATTAATATTCAGAATGATATCAAGTCTTTAAACAATATTTTTAATCATTTAATGACGGTTAGTTTTGAATGGATACGAAGGGGAATGGGTCTCATCGCGTTCGTGGAGACGGTAATCCGTACGTACGCACGAGCGACAATATAATTCTTTTGATAATAAAATAATATATAATTGGATGTTATATAATATATAAAAGATAATTATCATGTTATATTTGTTATTTACCTCAATTTCACATCATTATTATACCCATCCAAATAATAATGTATTGAATAACAATTACAGCACGACGTGGAGATGGTAAGACGTACGTACGCACGTATGGTGACATGTCATTCAAAGGATGGATAGAATAATGAATTTGGTTGTACCATATTTATAATAACATAAAATTATATAAAATATAATGGATTTAATATTTTAGAATGTAAAAAACAAAGAAAAAGGAAGTGGAAGAAGAAAGGAACTTGAAAGATGTGATGAAATATTTACCTCTTCTCTGGTTTCTTTCTTTTGATTTGATCAAAATGGCTTCATAGGATGGCTTTCTAACTATTGTAAGGCCTATATGATTAAGGGAGGACAGTTTATAGTGTATTTGGGCAGATATTGGCATAGAAAAATGGCTTTGAAGGTGTGAATTAGAGAGAAGGGGGAGTTCACTTTTAAAAGAGGAGTGAGGGACACCTTAGGAAAAGCTAAATATATTATTTTATAATAAAGATATTTTAGGTTTATAATGGCTCCAAGGTGGATTATTAAAAGTATAAGGTGGTTATGGTTTTAAAACCACTCAACCAATAGGTTTTAGACAGGTTTGGTCACTATATTAAGCTTATCTTTTAGATTTAACTCTTAGATAAATAGTTTGACATTTACCATGTCTCTTTGTATTTTTATATTATATGGTTAATAAACATACTATAAACTTCCAAGAGAACCAAAACAGGTTCATTAATGATACACCTATCATTATATATGTCATTTGTCCGAACTATATATTTTTACGAATAATATATTAATCAATAATATAATATTTGTTTTAAAAACTCCTTTTGTCAATTTTGACACTATTTAATAATTGATTTTTGTTAAAGTCTTAAAAACATTATTATTTCGAACCAAATTCATTTAATAAATCCTAACATGTCATATTAACCTATAAAATTCATGTATGGCATCAAAACATTCAAATTATTTATTTATTCTAACATTTATAATACCAATTATTTGATTTCTTCATTAATAAGGAAAATAATGCATCATCATTGTGTCATAAATAAATATAATTATTCAATGTCTATAAATTAAAAATAAAATACCATTATGTAGGAAATATTTTTAGATTTTTAATTAATATTTATTGTTGAGGATATAACATTCATAACCCCATGTAAAAATTTATTTACTAAAAGATATATGCTTATCTCATTTTTGTATTTACTTGAACTTAATTAATATAAAGTGTCATTATCACTAAAATGTGGCTCCATGGGGTCCCAAAATAGACCCAAATATGCCCATGGTCGGAAATGTATCATCCAATATGGCTATGATACGTTTTAGAGTAATTTAATATTATTATAGTATTATTTTTTAACCTTATTTACCATATTTACCCTTTGACCATGGTAAAAAAAATATTTACCGAAGTAATTATTCAAAATTTCTAAAAATAAAAGTAACCTATTTATACATTTTGGAATTCCTGATTCTAAATATGGAATCCATTTTTCTAAATTCAAAACACAGAAGTGGCAGAAATTAATTTAAAATTAATTCTCGTTGTCAAAACTAAAAGCATGTTTTTAAGAAATAATAACTATAAAAATATTGACACTTTCTTATGTGCAGTTTAAATAGGAAATTACATCCAATGACCAAAATTGGATTAAATGGTCAAAATATAATATAATTATACTTTAAAACCACTCAATAGTATAATTTATCACTATAAAATATTTTTATTGACAAAGTTGTTTTTAATTAATTTTTTTTTATTTTTCACTATTCATCAAATATTGAATGTTTTCAGAAAAATACTAAAAATTCACCCTAAGATTATTTTGATACTACGAATCCAAAAATAAAGTCCATTTTGAAAGATAAAATTTATAAAATTTCAAAAAGTGGGTATTACTATTCGTAATGGCATGTTTGATTGGTTGTGGTGTGTTAGAACTTGATGTTGTGTATAACACACGCTACAATATTATTCAAGGAGAAGCGTACTGTGGAAGAATAGGGTGTTACAATGTGCACCTGAATTGGTGGGTGCACAATGTTGGAAACAACATAATAAATGGAGATAAGCCATAACCCATAATAGTTGTTTATTGTAGCTCGAGTCTATCGTCTAGATTGAAAGGTGGTGCATAATTTTGGTCTTATATATGTGGAAGTGAAATATTAATATGCTTTTCCACTGTGCTAAGATGGTGTACAGTGATTGTTCTATCGACATCAGGTTCGAATAAAATATTTTTTTGTATACATGATTCTTGAATGAGTCAAGGACCCTTTCAGATACACTATCCATAAAGGATATAAAGAGAGTGATAGAGATAGATAGAGATATAGAGAGTTAGAGAGGAAGCAAGTGTGACCGAAGGAGAAAAATTAAAATGGAAAAGGGGAAATAAAAAAAGATAGGTGGACGAGTGGGGGATGAGTGGGGTAATATGGGTTCAATCTGAAAGTTACTATGCCTAAACAATGATTTCCCCCACAAATGGGCCAAAATTTGACACGCCCACATGAATCAATGAATTCACACAACCTAAAACCAGATTAGAATTTATAGGGCCAAACAACACATACTGCAAGGGTGTAGTAAAGTTGTATAATGGGGTTGATCCCACGAAGACTACCAAAAGGTTAGTAGCCAATCTATCAAAAACTTTGGAAGTATTCCTCTATTTCATTATTTATGTTTGATTTTTACAAATACTAGTTATTTTGGGGTTTAAATATAGATTAATAAATATGTTATTAGGTTTAATTTAAAAGATCCTGAAAAAATATAATCCTAGATATAACTTGGAATAGTGATATGACTTAGGCTGGGAAGTAGTGCAAAAATTCACCAATTACATTTCCAAAAACCAATTATATCTACCTATACAATAACTATCCCATGTTCAGTGTATAATTGACAACATAGATTCATTGCACTTTGCTACTATTCAAAAAGCATCACAACCTAATGGTCATAGTTTGTCTCAACATCAACTTGGTCAAGTTCATTTAAGCAAAATCTATTTTGTCAAAGATATGAAAAAAATGAGATAAATAATTATTTTTAAACTAATCATTAGACACAGGGTTACCAGGATTCAACATAAAGATTCATTAGGTTTGGAAACACCCCTACTATCAACCCCTAACCCTATGTGGATTAGTTGTGCGTGGAAGTGATGAATAAAAGAAAGGTTGTATAAAATATGATACACATAATCACAATGCAGTTGAAAAAGAAACAATACAAGATTAAATGAGAATGATTAAATATGAAACAACTGTAAGAAAGTTTATATCTGAGAATGAACATACCATTCATGGTTAAATAATGAAGAAAAATTTATCTGTAATCAAAAAATTTGGGAATCAATCACAAACATACTGTAAATGAAGAACAAATTAATAAACATGTGTACATCATTAAAGAAGGGAAGTTAGTGATGAAAGAAGACACTAGAAAGACAAATTGTGTTGAAATAGATGAACAATGTAAAGGAATGATTAACAAAATATTTTGATTCAATCTAAAAATGAATTGAAGAAAATAAAACTAGTTTAGGATAAGAAATAAAATTTATGGTAGTTGAAAAAGAGATAAAATAAAAATACATTTGAACTCCCTATTTCCTGGAGTTGCTGCAAATAAAAATAGGCATGACTAGTACATGGTGTGTAGGTCATGGATGTTATGTAATTGATTAAATGATTTACATATAAACATCTACATTTCATGAAATCTAATTTCACTTTTTCTACCTGATATCCTCCTTTCCTAGTGAAGAATCATCTCATGTCTTTGATAGGGAAAACCTCGGTTGGTTTCACATCGTGAAATATAAGCATGTCATGTTCGAATTTCAATTTTATTGGGATTCTATAAATCAAAATTTCCATGTCCTATAATTGAGTTACATGTTTTTTAATGTCTTCAGGTCATAAATACTCTTCACAGGTTGGCTTAAAGCCTTGTAAGCATGCTCTGAATTGATCTACATGTTGTTTATATGATATACAGTATAAAAATTCTTTTCATGAAACATTTTCAGCATTTATTATTTTAAGTACAGAATTCTTAATTCGTATGAAAAAACCAAAACCCTATAAATTATCAAATAAATCAAAAATAAAACTTGAATAAATGTATCAGAAATGTATATAAAATGTGGATTATTATCTCAATCCACCACATTGGTGACATTCTTTAGAACATCTAAAAAAGTGGGATTAGATTTCCCAAACAGACCACACTACAAGCAAATGAGGTTATGATTTTTCTTTTAGGAAGATGAATCCAAAGGAGGATACTCCCCCTAAAATGTTTCCTCCACACTAGGATCCTTAATAGATGGGGAACCATTGAATCTCAAAAATAGATAGGGATACAACCCATCATGGGTTTCCTTCTATAATTTATCTTTGGAAAATAAATCACATCCAGAAACTCCTTGAATGATGTTATTATGAATAAAACCACGCAAGAAAAGAGATCCAAATTATGATCTTTTATGAATAAATGAGCTGTTAAAGATTCAAAAGACACGATCTTGAGAAAATATTTAACATGTTCATTAAAATGGTTGATGTAATCGTTCATTTTCATTTGTCCAAGAATGATACCCATGATCTCTTTCACCTCTAAATTAAATTCTTTTATTAAACAAATCCATTTTAAGGGGAAATGGTAAATCGTTGTTATTCAACAAATCAATCACTACATACTGAAAGAACTAACAAACTGATTAATCACCAGGAAATGATTACTTGATTCAGAAACTCTATGAATCTCCCAGTGCAGAGTACTAACCTGGGTTTCCGGATCCTCTCTAATTAGATCTTCAAGGTGAGTGATCATCCATTCCATTGTCTGAATACACTCATTTGGGCTCATTTTCCTCTGATTAAATCCTCGGGCCATTATTCTATCTTGTTTTTCATTTCACACTTCATTCTCCTCGTTAACCTCAACCTGCCACTATCGTGAATACATTCTTTGGATCTCTTCATCTGAGACATTGGGCCGAAGACTTGATTCTGTCATTTCTTCTTTGGAGTGTAGGATAAGTTTCAAGCACTCCCCAACTTCCTCTTCCTAGCCACTTGTATTCCTGTTCGAGTCATCGCATTCCCTTTTCAGAGCATCTTTACCTTCTTTTTTACTACCCTTCTTGGCCGACCGAGTCTCCATCGGTTTTGGCAAGTAGGAATAGTCCTTCCGCCCCTTTTGTGTAACACCCCAAGATTTTATGAAAAATATTATTTATAATTTCATTAATGTCTTATGTTGTACGATACACCCAAAGGAGCTTGCACAACACGCATCTCTGACTTTCCTTGCATTACACGCAATCACGACCTTACTCGATAGCGTGTATGCAATACCGAGTTTCACTAAACAAGATATTATTATAATATTATTATGAACTAGCCGTTATGAATAGTAATACCCACATTTTGAAATTTTATAAAATTTAATTTTCAAATTGGACTTCATTTTTGGATTCGGAATATCGAAATTAGCTTAGGGTGAAATTTTGGAACTTTTCAGATAACTTTCATATTCTGATGAATAGTGAAAATTACTAAATTTTAATTAAAAACAACTTTTTTAATTGAAATAATTAATAGTGATAAATTATTAATTTGAGTGGTTTTAAAGTATATTTAGAATATATTTGTACCATTTAATACAATTTTGGTCATTGGATCTAATTTCACATTTAAACCAGACATAAACAAGTGTCAATCTTTTGATAGTTATTATCTCTTAAGAACACGCTATTTGTTTTGAAGACGGAAATTAATTTTTAAATTAATTAATGAAACTGATATATTTTGAATTTGGTAAAATAGACATCATTTTTTAATTCATAATATCAAAAATATCTTAGGCCAAATTTTTCGTATTTTTCTGGAAACATTCATTTTTTGATGAATAGTGAAACCACTAAGTGGTAGTTAAATAACTGAATTTTTCATAAAACATAATTTTTCCACTTATGTGAGTGGAATTTAAAAAATCCAAGAGACACGTTTAATTTCAAGGACTAAAATTTTGTTCAATGAGATGAAAATAATTTTTGGTGAATAGTAACTTTTTACCTTTTTTACCACGGTTAAAAGTAAATAGGGTATTTAAGGGTAAAAATGATATTATTATTACCCTAACACATGTCCTAATTCTATTGGATAAGTGTAATTCGGCCAAAGAAACCTTAGAAATAAAATATGACCATTTAGGTTCACTTGGATTAGATTAGTACATTGATTGTTAATTTATTTAAAGAAGGGTTAAAATAGTTAAAATCAAAGTTTAATAAATAAATAATTTTTAATATAGAGCCATACATAAGATGAATTCGACTATAAATATTAATTAGAAATATAAAGAGATTTCCTACATAATGGTATTTTATTTGTAATTTTTAGACTTAAAATAATTTTATTTATTTATGACACAATGATGATGTAGTAATTATCTTATTAATGAAATATTGACATAATTGAAGTTATAAATACCCAAATAAATGTAATTTGAGACTTTTTATGAATTCCAATAATTTTATATGTTAATATGACATGTTAGTATTTATTTAATTAACTTTCTTAGTACTAATCATTCAGTTATGAGTTCCACAAAAATCAATTACCAAATAGTGTCAAAATTGACATAAAATATTTTTTTAAAAAAATATTATATTATTAATTGTTATTATATTCCTAAAAATCTAAGGTTATTCCAAGATACTTATATCATGATAGGTGTATCATTAAGGACCACGTGGGGGTCTCTTGGATGTATATGGTAAGTTTATTAACTATATAATATAAAAATACAAAGTGACATGGTAAATGTCAATCAAATTAACTAAGAGTTAAAACTAAAAGATAGGGTTAATATAATGACCTAAACTTGTCTAAATTCTATTTTATTAGAGGTTTTCGACCCATCCCCACCTTATCTTCGAAATATATTAATTTGGAGCTATTAAAAACCGAATATGACTTTATAATAAAATAATATTTTTAGTTCTTCCAAAGGTGCCCCTCTCCTCCCTTATAAAAGGGAACCTCTTCCCTCTCTTCCTCACACCAATTTGAGCCCTTAAGCTCGGCCAAACCCTGCCCATTTCCCTTCTCAACTTCCCTAGAAACATCCTAGAGGTCCTAGTCTTCTTAGATGACCAATTTTAGTACCCTAAAAGGAGGATTCAAATAGGCGTGTCAAATAAGAGGTAATATCCGTTACCGATTCATTCAATTTTCTTTCTTCTTCAACTTCATCATATTTAGTTATTTAATTATGAATTAATAACATAAGTATCCCTCATATACTGATATTTTATTATAAATATGAAACAACCATATTTCGCCTTCTATCCATCCTACGGAAAACAAAATCACCGCCTGTGCGTACTTATGGAATATTGTCTCCACGACGTGGTGTAATCTGTTTTTTTCACTAACACCTTAAATGGATGGGTATAATGGTGTAAATAATAACAATATATGGTTATTATAACAGCATACTGATTCTTATATATTATACCATCCACTCCAATTATATAATTATGGGAATGATATCATCGCTCGTGCGTAAGTACGGACTACCATCTCCACGATGCGATGTGATTCATTCTCCATGATTAACCATACATGAATGATCATAAAGTTTATATAATGAATAAAAATGAAATATATGAAATAATAATGATATTGGATTTATGTATATATATATGTATGCCATCTATTTAGTTTCATTCAATTCAATAAGGATACGAAAACAGCGTCCATGCGTACGTAGGACATACCGTCTCCATGAACGGTGTATTTCATTCCTTTTATCGATCTATAATATATATGTATATGATGAATATATATTATATATAAATAATGTTTTACATTCTGGAATTATTTAAATCAGTATATAAGTAATAATATCAAGAAACGACAAGTCGAAACACATACGATAAATGAAATGATTTTACCCAAAATGCAGCTTTAACATTGAATTTACAAAAGAATGGGTAATCTAACATCATAAGTGAAACATATATGATATCATAACAATGAATATGATTATGTAATAAGTCAATGACATTATTTAAATCATTATACAGGAGGTTAGGATACGTATGAAGCATATCAGACCTAATGTAAGGGATAATTTTGCAAATCGCATTTTTATCCGAGATTTCTTATTCGTAAGTATTTACTGAGGTTATTGCTATCATCCATGTCCATGTTTTATAAAAGTGTATTCATGTATTTTTGATGTCCTTTTTACCCATTTTTTACTTTTACAACATTGTATGTAAGGAATCTTTCTTTTTTTTACGTTACGAGGTACTTTTTTTACATTTCCGGCAAAAGTACGAGAAGAATGTTTTTTAACTTATATGGCACGAACTGATTTTTACGATTTTATAAATCCTTATTTTCATGAAGCTTCCTCAAAAATATTTCATGACTATTTTCAAGAAAATCCTTTTCTTTTAAAATTTCATGACATTTTGTGAAATGAGAATGATTTTGAAGAAGAAAGGATATTTTCCTCAAGAATTCATTTCAAGTGTTTTATCAAAACCATTTTTCATCTAAGATGACATTATTTCATATGTGTATGTTTCAAGTATCATGTATCTATGATTTACATGGTTTCACTTTTCTTATTATGAAATGATATCCATTTCTTTTATATGGATTATTTTATTATGCGATGATGTTTATGAAACCCATTTTATTTATTGGGTTATTATGAATGATGTCTGTTTATTTTGTGGCACAAGTAAGAATGATTTAATTATGAGATGGGTGGGACCTATATCTCCCTCAAATTCATTGGGTAATGATTTATATCTCATGATATAGACATGGCTGGAACAGAAAGTTAAACGGGTTCAGTAATACGTGACTGGAACGAGGAGTGAACTCGATTCAGAAAGGGACTTTGTCCACTAAGATGGGATTGGCAGCAATGTCTTCGCTACAATGGAAATCATATCATGTGCTTAATGGTTTCCAAAATTACATGTTTTATTCCCATGCTATTTTATCATTATTTATGTTCCCTTATGATATATGCCTTACGTACTTCCAAGATTCATGTCTTTGCTCAAGATTTTGATGTTTAGATTTTATGTTCAAGTTTTTGCATTCAAATGTTTATGGATTGTTTTATGTTCTCTATGTTTACCCTTACTAGGCATTTGAGCTCACCCCTTTTATGTTTTCGTTTCCCCAGGATATACATAAAGGTTTTAGGTAAGAAAAAAATGGGAAGATCTTTATTGGGAGATTTTGAAGATCTTTCACCATGATTAGAAGATTTTATTCCGAGTTTCCAAAGACACTAAACTATTACGGTCCCTATGTGTCTGTTTTTGTTAGGTATTAAGTATTCCGAAAAAGTAATGTAATTTCCATGAACGTCAAGCTTCAGGCCTCTACAGTTGGTATCAGAGGAAAGGTTTAGTCAACCTTTGGAAACAAGGATGCAAAAACGTTAGAGAGATCCCAAGAGATATTTCTAAGGTATGTCTAGCATGTCCATAAGGATAAGTATACGTATAGGATATAGTCCTAGAACTATGGAAACAATCTTATAATTTAACCTAAGATGTTAGATATTGAGGGTGATTCCCCTTTACTATGTTGTTTTCTCTATCATGATTTTTGCCTCTCACACTATTCTTTTTGGGTTTTAAAAAATTGTTGGAAACATGAAGATTCATGATAATAGAGGATATGACGGATAATGTAATGATATTCTTCATGAGAAACCAAATGAAACTGGATTTGGAAGTACAAACATCATTTTTATTCCTAATCAGCAATCTCATAATATAATCAACAATCTCAACTTTGGTATGTTTCACAACTCAAATAATAAGAGAAAGATGGAGTTTCATGATGATCATAGAGGAAAGAAAGTTCAATTTTCCCTATGTAAATCATGTTGGAAGAGGAATCCAGGAGAATGTTTCAAAGGAACTGGAAGATGCTTTGGGTGTGGAAAAGAAGGACACAAAGCCTATAAGTGCAAAGGAAAAGGTTCAGTTAACACCATGGATGAGGATAATGGTATTGCTACGACATCAAAAATGGTTAAATGTTTTAAATGTGGAATGTACGGTCATTATGCAAACCAATGCCCTAATGGAAAGTCTCATGAAGATAATTAGTACGGTCGTATGGGTAGTATTTATGTTGATGATGATGAAGAGATTACAAATGATATGTTAGATGATAGAATTGTTGAAGCTCGGCCAATGGTTTAAGAAGTTAGTGGAATAATTACATGTTTATCAAGTGTAATGTTGTATAAGTAATCTCATGGTACTATGGAATAAAGAGACATCTAAGGATTGTTACACTGTTGTCTTTCTATAAGTTTTGAAAGTGTATGATTAATGGTACTAGTAACCATGAAAGGTTATTTAGATATTTTTGGAATGTAGAAGATATGTGCATAATGAAGGGATAAGGAGAAAATTAAATGTTTGATATTATTCATGAGCTCATGACTGATTTAAGGAGAAGGTTAGATCATGGTTTGAGTATATATAATTTTTAGATATTGGTATGTGGAAAGTGTTACCTTTTGACAGTATTCATGTTTTCACTATGGGTCTATGGTAATTTATGTTTCAAGAGAATATATGACTAAGGTATTCATGTGTTTGGAATACAACCAAGAAGATATATCTTATGATATATGTGGGATAAATTCTTGTATTGACATTCTTGGTAGATGACCTTTCTAGTAATTGTTTTCTTTATACTATGAGCTTGGACCGAAGTATTTTAGATAAGACTAATGATTGGAATGAATTATGTTGGACATTAGTTATTATTGTTTAAGGATAGAACTTTTTTTGATATTATTGATGGGATGTTATTGTAATGTAGTTTTAGAAAAAGGAAAACCTGAAGGACGGGCGACAGCCCATCGTGTCGGACAGGGCTATGAGAATTGAACCCACAACTGAAGTGCGACTGGCCTTTATTGCCTACCTATGGCCTAAAAGAAGTCCCTGTTTAGTAGAAACTAGTTTTATTATATTAATCAGTATGATATATGAATTATAAGTCCATTTTAAGAACCATATATGATTAATCTCACTATAGATGGACTTATATATTTTTTGATAACTTTTCTAACCTTTTGAGACAGATGGAATGACCCATCATTCTATCACATGATCTGATAACACATCACGGATGACAAATTCAACTTCATTTTTTTAATAGATGAAGTGGAAGTTGTCTAAAGAACGACCAACGGTGAGACTGTACAAAAATCACAAAAGTATTTCTTCTAATTCCAATTTCATCAACTTTAGGGAAATGATCTTGAAAACAAAAAATGTTGTCCTAGTGCTTTTATATCCGATGAATCAGATGGTACCATAGATCGTCACAAATTTCTGGCTTTTTGATTGTTGGCTTTTTCATAGCCATGTTCTCTATCACTCTCCATCAGAACCTGATGGTTAGATTTTTCTTGTATATCCATATTTTCACCTATGTTCTCCTATGTGGAAACCCTGTGACAAGTTAATATGGGTAACCATTACATTTCGTACATTAGTTTTTAAAGGCAAGTTTTGGTATTCCTTTTTACGATGTGGGTTTCAATTATAGAAACTTTCGATTAGTAAACCATTTATATCCCTGAGGAATTTCGAGGGTGAAATTCATTTTAAGGGGGGTAGAATGTAACACCACGAGATTTTATGAAAAATATTTTATAAATTTCATTAATGTCTTGTGTTGTAAGCTACACCAAAAAGATCTTGCACAACATACATCCCTGACTTTCGTTGCCTTACACGCAATCACGACCTTCCTCGATAGCGTGTATGCAATACCGAGTTTCACTAAATGAGATATTATTATAATATTATTATGAACTAGCCGTTATTAATAGTAATACCCACTTTTTGAAATTTTGTAAATTTTATTTTTCAAAATGGACTTCATTTTTGGATTCGGAATATCGAAATTAGCTTAGGGTGATATTTTGGTACTTTTCGGATAACTTTCATATTCTAATGAATAGTGAAAATTAATAAATTTTAATTAAAAAAACTTTTTTAATCGAAATAATTAATAGTGATAAATTATTAATTTGAGTGGTTTTAAAGTATATTTAGAATATATTTTTACCATTTAATACAATGTTGGTCATTGGATTTAATTTCACATTTAAACCAGACATAAACAAGTGTCAATCTTTTGATAGTTATTATCTCTTAAGAACACGCTATTTGTTTTGACGACGGAAATTAATTTTTAAATTAATTAATGCAACTGATATGTTTTGAATTTGGTAAAATAGACATCATTTTTGAATTCATAATATCAAATATTTCTGAGGCCAAATTTTTTGTATTTTTCTAGAAACTTTCATTTTTTGATGAATAGTGAAACCACTAAAGGGTAGTTAAAAAACTGAATTTTTCATAAAACTTAATTTTATAGCTTCTTTGAGTGGAATTTCAAAAATCCGAGAGACATGGTTAATATCAAGGACTAAAATTTGGTTCAATGAGATGAAAATAATTTTTGGTGAATAGTAACTTTTACCTTTTTTACCACGGTTAAAAGTAAAATGGGTAATTAAGGGTAAAAATGATATTATTATTACCCTAACACATGTACTATTCTATTGTATAAGTGTAATTAGGCCAAAAAAACCTTATAAATAACATATGACCATTTAGGACCACTTGGATTAGATTAGGACATTGATTATTAATTTATTTAAAGAAGGGTTAAAATAGTTAAAATCAATGTTTAATAACTAAATCATTTTGAATATAGAGCTATACATAAGATACATTCGACTATAAATATTAATTAGAAAGTTAAAAATATTTCATACATAATGGTATTTTATTTGTAATTTTTAGACTTAAAATAATTGAATTTATTTATGACACAATGATGATGCAGTAATTATCATATTAATGAAATATTGACATAATTGATGTTATAAATACACAAATAAATGTAATTTGAGACTTTTTATGAATTCCAATAATTTTCTATGTTAGTATGACATTTTAGTATTGATTTAATTAACTTTTTTGGAACTAATAATTCTGTTATGATTTCCAAAAAAATCAATTACCAAATAGTGTCAAAATTGACATAAAATAGTTTTTAAAACATATATTATATTATTAATTGTTATTATATTGCTAAAAATCTAAAATTCGTCCAAGATACTTATATCATGATAGGTGTATCATTAATGGACTACTTGGGGGTCTCTTGGATGTATATGGTATGTTTATTAACTATATAATATAAAAATACAAAGTGACATGGTAAATGTCAATCTAATTAACTAAGAGTTAAAACTAACATATATGGTTAATATAATGACCTAAACTTGTCTAAATTATATTGGATTAGAGGATTTAGATCCATACCCACCTTAGATTCGAAATATATCAATTTTTATGTATTAAAAACCGAATATTACTTTATAATAAAATAATATTTTTAGTTATTCTGAAGGTGCCCCTCTCCTCCTTTATAAAAGGGCACTTCCTCCCTCTCTTCATCACACTAATTTGAGCCTTTATGCTCGACCAAACCCTACCAATTTCCCTTATCAACTTCCCTATCAACATCCTAGAGGTCCTAGTCTTATTCGAAGACCAATTTTTGTACCCTAAGAGGAGGATTCAAATAGGCGTGTCAAATAAGAGGTAATATCCGTTACTGATACTTTCAATTTTCTTTCTTCTTCAAATTCTACTTATTTAGTTATTTCCTTATGAATTTATAACATCAGTATCCCTCATATACTGATATTTTATTATAAATAGAAACAACCCTATTTCACCTTCTATCCATCCTACGGAAAACAAAATCACCGCGCGTACGTACGTACGGAATACCGTCTCCACGCTGTGATGTAATCTGTTTTTTTCACCAAAACCTTATATGGATGGGTTTATTGGTGTAAATAATTACTATATATGGTTTTTATAACATCATATTTATTCTGATATATTATACCATCCACTCCAATTCTATAATTAGGGGAACGATATCATCGCTCATGCGTACGTACAGACTACCGTCTCCATGACGTGATGAGATTCATTCTCCATGATTAACCATACATAAATGATCATAAAGTTTATATAATGAATAATTATGAAATATATGAAATAATAATTCTACTAGATTTATTTATATATATATGTATGTCATCTATTTAGTTTCATTCAATTCAATAAGGAAACGAAAACAGCGTTCATGCGTACGTACGGCCTACCATCTCCGTGAACGGTGTATTTCATTCATTTTATCGATCTATAATATATATGTATATGATGAATATATAATATATATTAATCATGTTTTACATTCTGGAATTATGTAAATCAGGATATAAGTAACAATATCAAGAAACGACAAGTCGAAACACATACGATAAATGAAATGATTTTACCCAAAATGCTGCTTTAACATGGAAATTACAAAAGAACGGGTAATATTATGTCATAAGTGAAACATATATGATATAATAACAATGAATATGATTCTGTAATAAGTAAATGACATTATTTAAATCATTATATTGGAGGTTCGGATACGTACGAAGCATATCGGACCTAAGGTAAGTGATAATTTTGCAAATCTCATTTTTATCCGAGATTGCTTATTCGTAAGTATTTACTGGGGTTATTTCTATCATCCATTTCTATGTTTTATAAAAGTTTATTCATGTATGTTTAATTTCATTTTTACCCATTTTTGACTTTTACTACATGGTATGTAAGGAATCTTTCTTTTTTTTACGTTATGAGGTACTTTTTTGACTTTTCCGGCAAAAGTTCGAGAAGAATGTTTTTTTAACTTATACGGAACGAACGGATTTTTACGATTTTATAAAGCATTATTTTCATGAAGCTTCCTCCAAAATATTTCATGACTATTTTCTACAAAATCCTTTTATTTTAAAATTTCATGACATTTTGTGAAAAGAGAATGATTTTGAAGAAGAAAGGATATTTTCCTCAAGAATTCATTTGAAGTGTTTTATCAAAACCATTTTTCATCTAAGATGACATTATTTCATATGTGTATGTTTCAAGTATCATGTATCTATGGTTTACATGGTTTCACTTTTCTTATTATGAAATTATATTCATTTCTTTTATATGGATTATTTGATGATGGGATGATGTTTATGAAACCCATTTTATTTATTGGGTTATTATGAATGATGTATGTTTATTTTGTGGCACAAGTAAGAATGATTTCATTATCAAATGGGTGGGACCTATATCTCCCTCCAATGCATTGGGTAAAGATTTATATCTCATGATATAGACAAGGCTGGAACGGAAAGTTAAACGGGTTCAGTAATACAGGACTGGAATGAGGAGTGAACTCGATTTAGAAAGGGACTTTGTCCACTAAAATGGTCTTGGTAGCAATGCCTTGGCTACTATAGAAGTCATATCATGTGGTTAATGGTTTCCACAATTACATGTTTTATTCCCATTCTATTTTATCATGCTTTATGTTCCCTTATGATAGATGACTTACGTACTTCAAAGATTAATGTCTTTGCTCAAGATTTTGATGTTTAGATTTTATGTTAAAGTTTTTTCATTCAAATGTTTATGGATTGTTTTATGTTCTCTATGTTTATCCTTAATGGGAATTTGAGCTCACCCCTTTTATGTTTTCTTTTCCCCAGGATATACAGAATGGTTTTTGGTAAGAAAAAAAAGGGGAAGATCTTTATTGGGAGATGTTGAATATCTTTCACCACGATTAGAAGATTTTATTCTGAATTTCAAAAGACACTAAACTATTACGGTCCATGTGTGTCTGTTTTTGTTATGTATTAAGTATTCCTCAAAAGTAATTTAATGTCCATGTACGTCAAGCTTTAGTTCTCTACAGTTGGTATCAGAGGAAAGGTTTAGTCAACCTTTGGAAACAAGGATGCGAAAAGGTTGGTGAGATCCCAAGAGATATTTCAAAGATATGTCTAGGATGCCCCTAAGGATAAGTATACGTATAGGATATAGTCCTAGAACTACAGTAATGATATTAGAATTTAACCTAAGATGTTAGATATTGAGGGTGCTTCCCCTTTACTATGTTGTTTTCCCTAGCATGATTTTTTCCTCTCACACTATTCTTTTTTGGTTTTAGAAAATGGCTGGAAACATAAAGATTCAAGATAATATAGGCTATGATAGACAATGGAATGATATTCTTCATGAGAAACCAAATGAAATGGGATTTGGATGTACAAACATAGTTTTTATGCCTAATCAGTAATCTCATAATATGATCAATAATCTCAACTTTGGTAAGTTTCCCAACTCAGATAATAAGAGAAAGATGGAGTTTCATGATGATCATAGAGGAAAGAAAGTTCAATTTCCCCTATGTAAATCATGTGGGAATTGGAATCAAGGAGAATGTTTCAAAGGAACTGGAAGATGCTTTGGGTGTGGAAAGGAAGGACACAAAGCCAGTAAGTGAAAAGGAAAAGGTTCAGTAAACACCATGGATGAGGATAATGGTATTGCTACGACATCAACAATGGTTAAATGTTTTAAATATGGATTGTAAGGGCATTATGCAAACCAATTCCCTAAGGGAAATTCTCATGAAGAGAATTAGTACGGTCATATGGGTAGTATTTATGTTGATGATGATGAAGAGACTACAAATAATATGTGAGATGAAAGAATTGTTGATGCTCGGTCAATGGTTTAAGGGGGTAGTGGAATGATTACATGTTTATCAAGTGTAATGTTGTATAAGTAATCTCATGGTACTATGGAATAAAGAGACATCTAAGGATTGTAAACTGTTGTCTTTCCTTAAGTTTTGAAATTGTATGATTAATGGTACCCGTAACCATGAAAGGATATTCAGATGTTTTTGGAAGGACGATGATATGTGCATAATGAAGGGATAAAGAGAAAATTAAATGTTTGATAGTATTCATGAGCACATGACTGATATAAGGAGAAGGTTATATCATGGTTTGAGTATATAGAATTTTTGGATTTTGGTATGTGGAAAGAGTTACCTTCTGAAAGTATTCATGTTTTCACTAAGTTTTTATGGTAATTTATGTTTCAATAGAATATATGACTATGGTATTCATGAGTTTGGAATACAACCAAGAAGATATATCTTATGATATATGTGGGATAAATTCATGTATTCACATTCTTGGTAGATAACCTTTCTAGTAATTGTTTTCTTTATACTATGAGCTTGGACTGAAGTATTTTAGATAACCCTAAAGATTGGAATGGATTATGTATGACATAAGTTAGTATTGTTTAAGGATAGAACTTTTTTCGATATTATTGATGGGATGTTATAGTAATGTAGTTTTAGAAAAAGGAAAACATGCAGGATGGGCGACAGCCCATCGCGTCGGACAAGGCTATGGGAATCGAACCCACAACTGAAGTGTGACTGGCTTTTATCTCCTACCAATAGCCTACAGTAAGTCCCTTTTTAGTAGAAACTAGTTTTATTATACTAAGTAGTATGATATATGAACTATAAGTCCATTTTAGGAACCATATATGATTAATCTCACTATAGATGGAATTATGTATTTTTTGAAAACTTTTCTAACCTTTTGAGACAGATGGAATGACCCATCATTGTATCACATGATCTGCTAACACATCACAAATGAAAAATTCAACTTCATTTCTTTAAGAGATGAAGTGGAAATTTTCTAAAGAACGACCAACGGTGAGACTGTACCAAAATCATGAATGTATTTCTTCTAATTCCAATTTCATCAACTTTAGGGAAATGATCTTGAAAACCAAAAATGTTTCCCTAGTGCTCTTATATATGATGAATCAAATGGTACCTTAGATCATCACAAATTTATGGCTTTTTGATTGTTGTATTTTTCATAGCCATGTTCTCTACCACTCTCCATCAGAACTTAATGGTTAGATTTTTCTTCTATATCCATATTTTCACTTATGTTCTCCTATGTGGAAACCCAGTGATGAGTTAATTGGGGTAACCATTACGTTTCATACATTTGTTTTTAAAGCCATGTTTTGGTATTACTTTTTACGATGTGGGTTTCTATTAAAGAAACTTTTGATTAGCAAACCATTTATAACCCAGATTAATTTCGAGGGCGAAATTCATTTTAAGGGGGTTAGAATGTAACACCCCGAGATTTTATGGAAAATATTTTTTTAATTTTATTACTATCTTGTGTTGTACGCTACACCAATAGGAGCTTTCACAACACACATCCCTACCTTTCCTTGCATTACACGCAATCACGACCTTCCTCGATAGCGTGTACGCAATACCGAGTTTCACTAAACGAGATATTATTATAATATTATTATGAACTAGCCATTATGAATAGTAATACCCACTTTTTGAAATTTTTTGAATTTTATTTTTCAAAATGGACTTCATTTTTGTATTCGGAATATCGAAATTAGCTTTGGATGAAATTTTGGTACTTTTCGGATTACTTTGATATTCGAATGAATAGTGAAAATTACTAAATTTTCATTTAAAAACATCTTTTTTAATAGAAATAATTAATAGTGATAAATTATTAATTTGAGTGGTTTTAAAGTATATTTAGAATATAGTTTTACCATTTAATAAAATTTTGGTCATTGGATTTAATTTCACATTTAAACCAGACATAAACAAGTGTCAATCTTTTCATAGTTATTTTCTCTTAAGAACACGCTATTTTTTTGACGATGGAATTTAATTTTTAAATTAATTAATGCAACTGATATGTTTCGAATTTGGTAAAATAGACATCATTTTTGAATTCCTAATATAAAATTTAACTTAGGACTAAGTTTTTGAATTTTTATGGAAACTTTCATTTTTTAATGAATAGTGAAACCACTAAGTGCTAGTTAAGAAACTTAATTTTTCATAAAACGCAATTTTACCGCTTCTGTGAGTGAAATTTTGAAAATACAAGACACACAGTTAATATCAAGGACTAAAAATTGCTTCAATGAGATGAAAATAATTTTTTTTGAATAGTAATGTTTTACCTTTTTTGCCACGGTTAAAAGTAAATAGGGTAATTATAGGTAAAAATGATATTATTATTACCCTAACACATGTCCTAATTCTATTCGATAAGTGTAATTCGGCCAAAAAAAACCTTTGAAATAAAATATGACCATTTAGGCCCACTTGGATTAGATTAGGACATTGATTATTAATTTATTTAAAGAAGGTTTAAAATAGTTAAAATCAAAGTTTAATAACTAAATCATTTTTAATATAGATCTAGACATAAGATATATTCTACTATAAATATTCATTATAAAGATAAAAATAGTTCCTTCATAATGGTTTTTTATTTGTAATTTTTAGACTTAATATAATTGAATTTATTTATGACACAATGATGATGCAATAATTATCTTATTAATGAAATATTAACATAATTGATGTTATAAATACCCAAATAAATGTAATTTGAGACTTTTTATGAATTCAAATAATTTTCTATGTTAATATGACATGTTAGTATTGATTTAAGTAACTTTTTTCGAACTAATAATTCTGTTATGAGTTTCAAAAAAATCAATTACCAGTGTCAAAATTGACATAAAATAGTTTTTAAAACCAATATTATATTATTAATTGTTATTATATTCCAAAAAATCTAAGGCTCGTACAAGATACTTATATAATGATAGGTGTATCATTAATGGACCACATGGGGGTCGCTTGGATATATATGGTATGTTTATAAAACTATATAATATAAAAATACAAAGTGACATGGTAAATGTCAATTTAATTAACTAAGAGTTAAAACTAAAAGATAAGGTTATTATAATTACCTAAACTTGTCTAAATTATATTGGATGAGAGTATTGAGACCCCTAACCACCTTAGCTTCGAAATATATCAATTTGGAGATATTAAAAACCGAATATGACTTTATAATAAAATAATATTTTTAGTTATTCCAAAGGTGCCCCTCTCCTCCCTTATAAAAGGGAACCTCCTCCCTTACTTCCTCACACCAATTTAAGCCTTTAAGCTGGGCCAAACCCCACCAATTTCCCTTCTCAACTTACCTAGAAACATCCTAGAGGTCCCGGTCTTCTTCAAAGACCAATTTCAGTACCCTAAGTGGAGGATTTAAAGAGGCGTGTCAAATAAGAGGTAATATCTGTTACAGATTATTTCACTTTCCTTTCTTCTTCTACTTCTACTTATTTAGTTATTTCATTATGAAGAAATAACCTCAGTGTCCCTCATATACTGATATTTTATTATAAATATGAAACAACCCTATTTCACCTTCTATCCATCCTACGGAAAACAAAATCACCGCGTGTGCGTACGTACGGAATACCGTCTCCACGCCGTGGTGTAATCTGTTTTTTCCACCAACAACTTACATGGATGTGTATAATGGTGTAAATAATAACTATATATGGTTATTATAACATCATACTAATTCTGATATATTATACCATCCACTCCAATTCTATAATTACGGGAAAGATATCATCGTGCGTGCGTACGTACGGACTACCGTCTCCACGACGCGATGAGATTCATTCTCCAAGATTAACTATACATGAATGATCATAAAGTTTATATAATTAATAATAATGAAATATATTAAATAATAATGCTACTGTATTTATGTGTATATATTTATGTCATCTATTTAGTTTCATTCAATTTAATAAGGAAACAAAAATAGCGTTCATGCGTACGTACGGCCTACCGTCTCCATGAACAGTGTATTTCATTCCTTTTATCGATCTATAATATATATGTATACGATGAATATATATTATATATAAATCATGTTATACATTCTGGAATTATTTAAATCAGGATATGAGTAATAATATCAATAAACGTCAAGTCGAAACACATACGATAAATAAATGATTTTACCCAAAACGCTGCTTTAATATGGAATTTACAAAAGAACGGGTAATATAACGTCATAAGTGAAACATATATGATATCATAACAATGAATATGATTCTATAATAATTCAATGACATTATTTAAATCATTATACAGGTGGTTCGGATACGTATGAAGCATATTGGACCTAAGGTAAGGGATAATTTTTCAAATCTCATTTCTATCCGAGATTGCTTATTCGTAAGTATTTACTGGGGTTATTGCTATCATCCATGTCCATGTTTTATAAAATTGTATTAATGTATGTATAATATCCTTTTTACCCATTTTTTACTTTTACTACATGGTATGTAAGTAATCATTCTTTTGTTTACGTTACGAGGTACTTTTTTTGACTTTTCCGGCAAAAGTACGAGAAAATGTTTTTTTTAACTTATACGACACGAATGGATTTTTACGATTTTATAAAGCCTTATTTTCATGAATCTTCCTCCAAAATATTCCATGAATATTTTCAACAAAATCCTTTTCTCTTAAAATTGCATGACATTTTGTGAAAAGAGAATGATTTTGAAGAATAAAGGATATTTTCCTCAAGAATTCATTTCAAGTGTTTTATCAAAACCATTTTTCATCAAAGATGACATTATTTCATATGTGTATGTTTCAAGTATCATGTATCTATGATTTACATGGTTTCACATTCCTTATTATGAAATGATATCCATTTATTTTATATGGATTATTTGATGATGGGATGTTGTTTATGAAACCCATTTTATTTATTGGGTTATTATGAATGATGTATGTTTATTTTGTGGAACACATAAGAATGATTTCATCATGAGATGGGTGGGACCTATATCTCCCTCCAATGCATTGGGTAAAGATTTATATCTAATGATATAGACATGGCTAGAACGGAAAGTTAAACGGGTTCAGTAATAAAGGACTGGAACGAGGAGTGAACTCGATTCAGAAAGGGACTTTGTCCATTAATATGGTCTTGGAAGCAATGCCTTGGATACTATGAAAACATATCATGTGATTAATGGTTACCACAATTACATGTTTTATTCCCATGCTATTTTATCATGATTTATGTTCCCTTATGATATATGCCTTACGTACTACCAAGATTCATGTCTTTGCTCAAGACATTGATGTTTATATTTTATGTTCAAGTTTTTGCATTCAAATGTTTATGGATTATTTTATGTTCTCTATGTTTACCCTTACTGGCCATTTGAGCTCACCCCTTTTATGTTTTCTTTTCCCCAGGATATAAAGAAAGGTTTTAGGTAAGAAAAAAAGGGGAATATCTTTATTGGGAGATGTTGAAGATCTTTCACCACGATTAGAAGATTTTATTCCGAGTTTCCAAAGACACTAAACTATTACAGTCCTTATGTGTCTGTTTTTGTTATGTATTAAGTATTCCACAAAAGTAATGTAATGTCTATGTACGTCATGCTTGAGGTCTCTACAGTTGTTATTAGAGGAACGGTTTAATCAACCTTTGGAAATAAGGATACGAAAATGATAGTGAGATCCCAAGAGATATTTCTAAGGTATGTCTAGGATGTCCCAAAGGATAAGTATACCTATAGGATATAGTCCTATAACTATGGTTACGATCGTAGAATTTAACCTAAGATGTTAGATATTGAGGGTGCTTCCCCATTACTATGTTGTTTTCCATAGCATGATTTTTGCCTCTCACACTATTCTATTTGGGTTCTAGAAAATGGCTGGAAACATGAAGATTCATGATATTAGAGGATATGACGGACAATGGAATGATATTGTTCATGAGAAACCAAATGAAACGGGATTTGGAAGTACAAACATCATTTTTATGCCAAATCAACAATATCATAATATGATCAATAATCTCAACTTTTTTAAGTTTCCCAACTTAGATAATAAGTGAAAGATGGAGTTTCATGATGATCATAGAGGAAAGAAAGTTCAACTTCCCCTATGTAAATCTTGTGGGAAGAGGCATCAAGGAGAATGTTTCAAAGGAACTGGAAGATGCTTTGGGTGTGGAAAAGAAGGAAACAAAGCCAGTAAGTGCAAAGGAAAAGGTTTAGTTAACACCATGGATGAGGATAATGGTATTGCTACGACATCAACCATGGTTAAATGTTTTAAATGTGGAATGTATGGGCATTAGGCAAAACAATTCCCTAAGGGAAAGTCTCATGAAGATAATTAGTACGATCATATGGGTAGTATTTATGTTGATGATGATGAAAAGACTACAAATGATATGTGAGATGAAAGAATTGTTGAAGCTCGATCAATAGTTTAAGATGATAGTGGAATGAATACATGTTTATCAAGTGTAATGTTGTATAAGTAATCTCATGGTACTATGGAATAAAGAGACATCTAAGGATTGTAACATTGTTGTCTTTACTTAAGTGTTGAAAGTGTATGATTAATGGTACCAGAAACCATGAAAGGTTTTCAGATATTTTTGGAAAGTAGATGATATGTGCATAATGAAGGGATAAGGAGAAAATTAAATGTTTGATAGTATTCATGATCTCATGATTGATATAAGGAGAAGGTTATATCATGGTTTGAGTATATAGAATTTTTGGATTTTGGTATGTGGAAAGAGTTTCCTTTTTACAGTATTCATGTTTTCACTAAGGTTCTAGGGTAATTTATGTTTCCAGAGAATACATGACTAAGGTATTCATATGTTTGGAATACAACCAAGAATATATATCTTATGATATATGTGGGATAAATTCTTGTATTCACATTCTTATTAGATAACCTTTCTAGTAAGTGTTTTCTTTATACTATGAGCTTGGACCGAAGTATTTTAGATAAGCTTAAAGATTGGAATGGATTATGTTGGACATAAGTTACTATTGTTTAAGGATAAATCTTTTTTCGATATCATTGATGGGATGTTTTAGTAATGTAGTTTTAGAAAAAGGACAACCTGTTGGACGGGCGATAGCCCCTCGCGTCGGACAAGGATGTGGGAATCGAACCCTCAACCAAAGTGGGACTGGAATTTATCGCCTACCACTGGCCTACAGGAAGTCCATGTTCAGTAGAAACTAGTTTCATTATATTAAGCAGTATGATATGTGAAGTATAAGTCCATTTTAGGAACAATATATGATTAATCTCACTATATATGGACTTATGTATTTTTTGATAACTTTTCTAACCTTTAGAGACAGATGGAATGACCCATCATTCTATCACATGATCTGCTAACACATCACTAATGACAAATTCAACTTCATTTCTTTAAGAGATGAAGTGGAAATTGTCTAAAGAACAACCAACGGTGAAACTGTACCAAAATCACAAATGTATTTCTTCTAATTCCAATTTCTTCAACTTTAGGGAAATGATCTTGAAAACCAAAAATGTTGTCCTAGTGCTCTTATATCTGATTAATCAGATGGTACCTTAGATCGTCACAAATTTATGGCTTTTTGATTGTTTGATTTTTCATATCCATGTTCTCTACCACTCTCTATCAGAACATGATGGTTTGATTTTTCTTCCATATCCATATTTTCACATATGTTCTCCTATGTAGAAACCCAATGATGAGTTAATTTGTGTAACCGTTACATTTCATAATTTAGTTTTTAAATCCATGTTTTGGTATTCCTTTTTTAAGATGTGGGTTTCTATTAATGAAACTTTCAATTAGTAAACCATTTATAACCCCGATGAATTTCGAGAGCGAAATTCATTTTAAGGGTGGTAGAATGTAACACCCTGTGATTTTATGAAAAATATTTTTTTAATTTCATTAATGTCTTGTGTTCTACTCTACACCAAAAGGAGTTTGCAAAACACGCATCCCTGAATTTCCTTGCATTACACGCAATCACGACCTTCCTCGATAGCGTGTACGCAATACCGAGTTTCACTTAACGAGATATTATTATTAAAATATTATGAACTAGCCGTTATGAATAGTAATACCCACTTTTTAAAATTATTTAAATTTTAATTTTCCAAATGGACTTCATTTTTGGATTTGGAATATCGAAATTAGTTTAGGGTGAAATTTTGGTACTTTTCAGATAACTTTCATATTCTAATGAATAGTGAAAATTATTAAATTTTAATTAAAAACAACCATTTTAATCGAAATAATTAATAGTGATAAATTATCAATTTTAGTGGTTTTAAAGTATATTTAGAATATATGTTTACCATTTAATACAATGTTGGTCATTGGATATAATTTCACTTTTCAACCAGACATAAACAAGTGTCAATCTTTTGATAGTTATTCTCTGTTAAGAACATGCTATTTGTTTTGACGACGAAAAATAATTTTTCAATTAATTAATGAGATTGATATGTTTTGAATTTGGTAAAATAGACATCATTTTTGAATTCATAATATCAAATATATCTTAGGCCTAATTTTTCGTATTTTTTTGGAAACATTCATTTTTTGATGAATAGTGAAACCACTAAGTGGTAGTTAAAAAACTGAATGTTTCATAAAACATAATTTTACCTCTTCTGTGAGTGGAATTTCAAAAATCCTAGAGACATGGTTAATATCAAGGACAAAAATTTGGTTCAATGAGATGAAAATAATTTTTGGTAAATAGTAACTTTTTACCTTTTTTACCACGCTTAAAAGTAAATAGGGTAATTAAGGGTAAAATGATATTATTATTACCCTAACACATGTCCAAATTCTATTGGATAAGTTTAATTCGGTCACAAACAACCTTAGGAATAATATATGACCATTTAGGCCCACTTGGATTAGATTAGGACATTGATTATTAATTTATTTATAGAAGGGTTGAAATAGTTAAAATCAAAGTTTAATAACTAAATTATTTTTAATATAGAGCTATACATAAGATAAATTAGACTATAAATATTAATTAGAAAGATAAAAATATTTCCTACATAATGGTATTTTATTTTTAATTTTTAGACTTAAAATAATTGAGTTTATTTATAACACAATAATGATGCGGTAATTATCTTATTAATGAAATATTGACATAATTGATGTTATAAATACCCAAATAAACGTAATTTCAGACTTTTAATGTATTAAAATAATTTTATATGTTAATGTGACATTTTAGTATTGTTTTTATTAACTTTTTTATAACTAATCATTCTGTTATGAGTTTCACAAAAATCAATTACCAAATAGTGTCAAAATTGACACAAACTAGTTTTTAAAACAAATATTATATTATTAATTGTTATTATATTCCTAAAAATCTTAGTATCGGCCAAGATACTTATATCATGATATTTTTATCATTAATGTACCACTTGGAGGTTTCTTGGATGTATATGGTATGTTTATTAACTATATAATATAAAAATACAAAGTGACATGGTAAATTTCAATCTAATTAACTAAGAGTTAAAACTAAAAGATAAGGTTAATATAATGACCTAAACATGTCTAAATTCTATTGGATGGGTGTATTTAGACCCCTCCCCACCTTAGATTATAAATATATCAATTAAAAGCTATTAGAAACCGAATATGACTTTATAATAAAATAATATTTTTAGTTATTCCAAAGGTTCCCCTCTCCTCCCTTATAAAAGGGCACCTCCTCCCTCTCTTCCTCACACCAATTTGAGCCTTTAAGCTCGTCCAAACCCTTCCCATTTCCCTTCTCAACTTCCCTAGAATCATCCTAGAGGTCCTGGTCTTCTTCAATGACCAATATTAGTACCCTAAGAGGAGGATTCAAAGAGGCGTGTCAAATAAGAGGTAATATTTGTTACCGATTCGTTCAATTTTCTTTCTTCTTAAACTTCTACTTATTTAGTTATTTCATTATAAAGTAATAACATCATTATCCCTCATATACTGATATTTTATTACTAATTTGAAACAACCCTATTTCACCTTCTATCCATCCTACGAAAAACAAAATCACCGCGCGTGCGTACGTACGGAATACCGTCTCCACGCAGTCGTGTAATCTGTTTTTTCCACCAACACCTTACATGGATGGGTATAATGGTGAAAATAATAGCAATATATGGTTATTATATCATCATAATGATTCTGATATATAATACCATCCACTCCAATTCTATAATTATGGGAACGATATCATCGCTCGTGCGTACGTACGGACTACCGTCTCCACGACGCGATGAGATTCATTCTCCATGATTAACAATACATGACTGATCATAAAGTTTATATAATGAATAATAATGAAATATATTAAATAATAATTCTAATGTATTTATGTATATATATATGTATGTCATCTATTTAGTTTCATTCAATTCAATAAGGAAACGAAAACAGTGTCCATGCGTACGTACGGCCTACCGTCTCCATGAACGGTGTATTTCATTCCTTTTATCGATCTATAATATATTTGTATATGATTAATATATATTATATATAAATCATTTTTTACATTCTGGAATTATTTAAATCAGGATATAAGTAATAATATCAAGAAACGACAAGTCGAAACACAGACGATAAATGAAATGATTTTACCCAAAACGCTGCTTTAACATTGAATTTACAAAAGAACGGGTAATATAACATCATAAGTGAAACATATATGATATCATAACAATGAATATGTTCTGTAATAAGTAAATGAAATTATTTAAATCATTATACAAGAGGTTCAGATACGTACGAAGCATATCAGACCTAAGGTAAGGGATAATTTTGCAAATCTCATTTTTATCCAAGATTACTTATTTGTAAGTATTTACTGGGGTTATTGATATCATCCATGTACATGTTTTATAAAAGTGTATTCATGTATTTTTAATGTCATTTTTATCCATTTTTGACTTTTACTACATGGTATGTAAGGAATCTTTCTTTTGTTTACATTACGAGGTACTTTTTTGACTTTTCCGGCAATAGTACGAGAGGAGTATTTTTTTAACTCATACGGCAAGAACGGATTTTTACAATTTTATAAAGCATTATTTTCATGAAGCTTCCTCCAAAATATTTCATGACTATTTTCAACAAAATCCTTTTATTTTAAAATTTCATGAAATTTTGTGAAAAGAGAATGATTTTGAAGAAGAAAGGATATTTTCCTCAAGAATTAATTTCAAGTGTTTTATTAAAAGCATTTTTCATCGAAGATGACATTATTTCATATTTGTATGTTTCATGTATCATGTATATACGATTTACATAGTTTCACTTTTCTTATTATGAAATGATATCCATTTGTTTTATATGGATTATTTGATGATGGGATGATGTTTATGAAACCCAATTTATTTATTGGGTTATTATGAATGATGTATGTTTATTTTGTGGCACAAGTTAGAATGATTTCATTTTGAGATGGGTGGGACCTATATCTCCCTACAATGCATTGGGTAAAGATTTATATCTCATGAGATAGACATGTCTGGAATGGCAAGTTAAATAGGTTCAGTAATACAGGACTGGAACGAGGAGTGAACTCGATTCAGAAAGGTACTTTGTCCACTAAGATTGTCTTGGAAGCAATGCCTTGGCTACTATGGAAATAATATCATGTGCTTAATGGTTTCCAAAATTACATGTTTTATTCCCATGCTATTTTATCATGATTTATGTTCCCTTATGATATATGCCTTACGTACTTCCAAGATTCATGTCTCTACTCAGGATTTTGATGTTTATATTTTATGTTCATGTTTTTGCATTCAAATGTTTATGGATTGTTTTATGTTCTCTATGTTTACCCTTACTAGGAATTTGAGCTCACCCCTTTTATGTTTTCTTTTCCCCAGGATATAAAGAATGGTTTTAGGTAAGAAAAAAAGGGGAAGATCTTTATTGGGAGATGTTGAAGATCTTTCACCACGATTAGAAGATTTTATTACGAGTTTCCAAAGACACTAAACTATTACGGTCCCTGTGTGTCTGTTTTTGTTATGTATTAAGTATTCCGCAAAAGTAATGTAATGTCCATGTACATCAAGCTTCAGGTCTTTACATTTGTTTTCTTCCCATGTACCACGATGCATTTCCCCAAGTCACGCATACCTTTTTCCCCTTCTTTCGTCTTGGGCTATGGGGTCTGTTCCCTTGAATACGTTCTGAGCTATCCACTAAGGGGTGGTTGTAGCTATCATCATCGGATGACACATGATCATGAGATAGAGGGTGGTCATGGAAATCCTAAATTTTCTTAGGCCACTCCATAGTATCTAATGGACATTGATCACCAAGTACATGAGAACATAGAGAGAAAAAAGCTCTACCACTCAATCACATGTCTGGTTGCTGTCATAATCATACCAAACTACATTAAAATAATTTTGAAATTTCAAAAATATTTTGGGAGGTGTCCTCTAAATAACAGGGAAGAATAAAAATCCTAATAAATTTCTACACAAACACAAACATTACCAATCCATAATAAAATTCAAACACAAAAAAATAATTCCAAAGAGGAAGTCAACCGAATCACTATGTGTAATTTGAAAACACCCCCCCCCCCCAAACCATTTGAAAAATTCATATTTCAAACTTAAAAATTATAAAACAACACTTAAACCAATTTTAAACTCCATGGATTATTTTTAAAACCATAATTTATCAGTTATAATCATTTTAAAACCACAAAAATAATTTATTTGAAACATGCATAGGTCCTTGACCATTAACACTTACCCTTAAATTCCAAGATTCACCCCTTTTCAGTTTCAAAAACAACGTCCACTTTTTGAAACCAAAAATCAGTCACAAAAGACATTCAAAGTAATAAAATTATTATTCAATATACTATGATAATACCCATTAAATTATATCTACTATGAACTATAATAAATATAACATAATTTGGATAAAATTGATTTTGACATAAATTTTCTTTGGAGGATAGTGGAAACCCATGGTTTGGTTAGAGGTTTTGGTGAACTGTGCACCAACCATGTTGAATTCCACTCGAAGGAAAAAATTATAATTCACCCACTTATAATATTTTTCCATAGTGCCATGGGTAACCATATACCTATGATTATATCTTATTATTCACCTCTAAAACATGGAAACATTGAGAACACCTATAAATCATTAATATAATATCAGGTACCAATAATAGGATCTAAAATGCACAATAAAAAATCAGGATAAAAATTCAAGGCACAATGTCCATTGATCCATGAAAACTAAATGCTTGGGACATGTAAGAGCTCATGACACTCTTCCTAATTCTACATCTTCAGTTTCGGTAACCCTAGTCTTCAATCTACCAAACATCCTAGATAACATAGGTCATTCCAAGATCTTTGGTCACAAAATATGCCTCAGATTTGATATCACCTTTTCATAAACCAGTATGCGAAATCCATAAATTGGACACCCATCACCCTAGGACATACTCAAAGGGCGCCCTCCGTCCACTTGGGATTACGATAAGAATTGAAGGTATATCAAGAAACCATAGTGGATGATTTACCAAGATAATTAATATTTAATAGCATCATAATTTCTCTAGAATATGGGCATAAACCACTAAGACATTGGACTTCCATTCCAAGACAAAAAAAGAATAAGAAAAATATAAAACTATGTAAATTTATCCAAGACATAATTAATAACCAAGAGAACATAAAAAAATAACAGAAGCGAAACAAATCAGGATTAAGAGAACAAGTGGATGACTATGCTGATATATATATGATAAAATATACAATATAAAATGGATAAGGAACCCAATATAATCTTTAGGGGACATATTTTCACCATCCATCCATAAACCCACAATCTCTATGAGTGTTCCAAAACAACAACTAAACCTACAAAACAATCTTTGGACTACTGACATTGAGAGGCATAAGAAGGGTGTGATCACAACTAAGCTAAGTAAAAAATCACAATAGAATACATTCATTGTCTTTTCTAAAACACACCATCAATTTTAATTAGAAATTTGAAAAAAAAAGATATGTTTTATTCTTTTAGAAGAAAAATCAAGAAATTTTCCACAAAAATATTACAAACTCCATTTTTTTAATGAAACCAATAAATCCATTACAAAACCATACCTTTTTAAATAAACATTATTAAATCACCTTTAAAAAATCACCCAAATCACACTATGAATCTAATGAAATGAAAGAATATAATAGAATTAGGGATATAATATAAAATTGGAACCGGTGGGATAATCCATAGTTGAAACATAAATAAGGGACATGGTAACATATCCAAATATAATAACCTATAAAACATAAACAATGCATACTCATAGGAAATTCTTAACCATCATATTAAGTGATCTTAAACATACATGGTTTCAAACCATCTACAAGAATATCGATGCCTCCCAATATCAAAGACCAACCAACTACTCTCAACTGGCCTCACTAGAGGAAATCCATCATGTCCTATGTACATATATCTCCCTAGAGTATCTAGTCTATTTATGTAGGACCCGATAGTAGCTATCCATCATCACTCACCATGACACATAGGATCCCATGATTATAATAAAGGTGGGAGATGCGGTGAAATTCACATCAAACATATCCATTAGGAATATATATAAACAAACACAATTATCAGCCCATCCCACTACACGGATGATTGAAAATACCTCCCTAAACTAAAGGGTTTTTAAGGTGTTTCACACTTTAAAAGAAACAGTTTGAGGTACCAACGAAGCCTTGAGAAGTTGAAAAAATTTTCATCTTTTAGAATTTCAATAAAACCCATTTTCAAAGAAATTCCATTTGAGAACTATTTTAAAAATTCCAAAATAACTAAATTTCTATTAATATGTTACCCTTTAGAAATACCATTTTTTATGTGCCACTTTGAAACCCCATGTAATTTTCAACACCCAAGTCTATAAATAATTCCACAAATGAACTTCAATATATCTATCCAAACACCTATATATGCATGAATAAACATAAATTTAGAGGAAAAAATTGCCTCTAAATATATTAACATGTTCATAGTAATCATGAAGTTAATCATAGAGATACAAAACTTAATACATTTATCAAAACCAAAGGGAAAACAAAAAAAACCACCGAAGTTCCACAAGAATCAAGAAACATAACTAATTGATGCTTCAAAACCATAATTTAATCATATTAGAGACATAGAATTTAAAATACAAGAATTTAAACAATCAAACCCACTTAAAATCACGTTTTGAATTTTATAATCATATGGCATATTTCTATATACATTAGAATCACTTAAAAGAATAAAATGATTTGATGATGGCTCTATAAATCCATTGAAAAAAATAGAACCATAACTATTTTAATAAAAAATCATTTAAAATGTTCCATAATATGTCATGTCTGATTAAATAATAAGATCATGGAACAACCTACCTCCAATAACATAAAAATGAAACAAAACATTTAGAAACAAGAAGAACAAGACTCATGGTATGAACCACACTCCCTAAAATCATGAAAAAATCACATTAGGTAAAAATACCATGTTAGTGTTCATTCAAAAATAATATAGGGAATTGGAGAATGGAGAATGGTCTATAAATATATATATATATATATAGATAGAGAGAGAGATTAAAAAGAAACAAAACATTGAAGATCCAACATGAAATCATATAGATTAACCAAGGGAATTGAGGGAGATGAATGTATCAAAATAAATTTTGATCATGTTGAAATAATTCACATTATATTCCACATACCTTCCATCCAAAAACCTCATACTAAAAAATTGTATTATAAAGAATTTATTTAGTTCCATTGGTTTCTCATATATGTCTAAATGGGCTTATATCCGTTCAGATATTCACTTCTTCTCCTAGATATTGAAGGGAACGTTATGTGACAATGAAATCCTCACTAATCCAAGTTCTTTCCTATCAATATTTTCTTATTAGATTTTATTTATAAATAATTGTTTTCATCCAACAAATAGTAGATATAAATTATTTTGGATAAAAAAACTTCAACAATCATCATCTTGAAGCAATAATTACTTTCATTAAATTTACCATGTTTAACCTATCCTTGTTCTATTATGTTATCCTATAATAATTATAATCCTAAATAAAATAATTATAACACCACAGAATGTGTGAATGTTACCATAGATATTAGATAATGTTGACTATTGATAGTGATAAAAAAAATTTGTGAAATGACCAACCGTGAAATCACCAGAAATAATTGATCAATCCAATAGAATGTTACACAAACCATGGAATCTATAGTGCAGAATTTAGACCATTAAAAATTACCCCTATGATTAGTATACTAGAAGATGATAATACTATGAACCTCACTCACAAAACTAAGTCACATTTAATTAACAAATTGTACTTGGACCTCCCTCATTTGAAGCTCTTCATGTTGGATTAACACTAAATATCATAAAATTACATATCATAATTTTATATAAATTACTTACCATATTTGTTGTACTATCCTATGATTCTGGTTGGGAAGGAAAAAAGAAGAATTTCTTATAAATCATGCTTGAATTTAACATTCAATAAATAAAAATGACTTCTGATAATGTTAAAATCATTCATGTTATCTCTTATTGACCTTTCTCTTAATAACACCATACAAAAAAGCATCACATCAGGAGCACTATGTTTACTATCAATGGATTCTTGTGCATATCTACCAAGTCATTTATTTGATCAATTTTTTTTTCAAATTATATTGGATGCTGAAGGAAAAATGTTATTCCACTAATATTCACAATAATACTAGTTCTTTCATATCTATATTTTCCCATTCACTTTTCTCTACAAAATTCAGTTTTTTTTAACCAGTGGATGATCAATATCCTTTTAGATGCGAAAATATTCTATTTTCATCCTCTATAATCAATAATTTGATTCATTAAATTTATGATTTGACCATTTCCATCACCAATTTTTATATCTTTTAATACTATTAATCTCAACTAAAATCAATATAATACCATGGGATGTATGAATGTTTCCATAGAACCCTAAGAGTGTATAATTTTAATCTGTTATACCACTTTTTAGGGGAAGATTAATTTATAAAAAGATTAATAGATACTTATTAAATCAACTAGAAAGTCATATACACCATATCCTCTCTAATATGTAATTAAAACCACTATAAATTCTCCTAGATCTTAGAGCATCAAAAGATGTGAAGACTATACGCCCCACTAGTAACACTATGTCACACTACATTACTGGGAGAAACATAGACCTACCTTCTCCCAGACACCTCATTAGGGATCAATTCTTAAAATATTATATTTCAAAATCAATCATTCAACGAGAATGAGTCACTATACTTTTAATTACATCCTATGATTCTAGTATTGAATCCAATAGAATATTTTCACAAACATCATCCATGAAAAAAACATGCATTACTTCAAAATTAATTCTAATCACATTAAAATAATTCACATGATTATCCACTAACCTTCCTTCTATTAATATCCTAGTGAACAAGCATCTCATTAGTAGAATTTGATTTAGTGCCACTGGTTTCTCATACTTGTCTTCCATGCATTATATTAGTTTTTCTATTTTCATCTTCTCCAAGATATTAAAGGCTACATATTATGCCAAATACATCCTCACTAATTTATGTTATTTCTTATATATCATTACCCATTAAATTTTATCCAAATATTTTGGGTTACCTCTACCCAAATAAAGTTAAAAATCATTTTGGATGATAAAATTATCATTCAACATACTCCAAAATAAATAATCAATTTCATCAAGTTAACCATTTCAATCATTTCACTCTTACTCTAACATATCTTTTGGTAATATTAATATCAATTAAAATAAATATGACTACAATATAAGGGATAATTTTACCTAATTCTCTTGATAGTATCACTTATTGATCTCTAATACCAGTTATTTTGGAGGGAGCATTCATCAAACTTCCATAAAATAATTTATTAATCCACTAAAAGGTCATAGACACCGAACATTATGCACTACAAAATTAAAAAAAATACATTCTCCATAATATTAGTGTACCTAAAGATGAAAATGCTATAAATCCCACTCATCACACTAAGACACATTGTTCACATACTCATAGAAAACAAACACAAAATAATACATTCAAAAAAATAAAAAATAGGAAAAGGTAAAGTGTACACACGATATCTCATTGTTTATAATTTCATCATACAAATATGGGGAACACCTCAAACTTTTATATTAATAAATAATACAATTATTATAAATAATATAAAAAAATATTCACTTTTAAACTTAATTACATCATATATAAAAATTGTTCCCACCTTTCTTTTATATGAGATCTCAGGTAGTGGAACAATTTTCACTACCATCCAAATTTTTTTTCCAACACTATATTGATGATTCTCAAACCTTGATACCTTATAGTTCCCCCAACCTTAAACATTTCATTCAGTAATCCTATATTGGGATTCACCAAATACTCATCGAAAGTTTGTTGAGTTTTTTTAAGAAAACCTAAATACTAAATACATTTGTTGTTTCTTCCTCGAGAACGGTAAGAAGATCTCCCAAAGTTCCTCCTTTAGATAATCTATATCTGGAAACATAAAGAAGAATTCATAATCCTAACTATGTTATATATAATTATGTTCTCATTAATGCATGAAAAATATGTCAGATTTGTGAAATTATTCTTCTCCCACTTTGACAATAGTATACAAAGTATTATAGTGGAGGGGATTTCAATTACTTTTAGGTGAGGGGGTGGTTGAACATGATGTTTCAACCTCATGTCAAGAAACTTATCATTTTGTAATGACTTAATAAAAATTTTAAAAATTACTTCTTTGGTATTAAAGAACTCATGTCTCACATCATCATTTTTCATATTTTCATTGATGAAATGATATCTAAGATCGTTGTTCTTGGATTTAGAGTGTGGTATTGGATTTTTTGAATGGTATATAGACCTTTAATTATCACGAGATATTAAAATTGGATTCTCAAAATCAACTCTCAAATATTTTAACTAAACATACACCCAAATCGTTTAAGTTCTAGAATGATTGGTTTCTATATAATTAGCATCACCCATAATAAACTCCAGTAATCAATTATTATTTCTATTCCATGAAAGATATATTTATCCATGTAATTATGTGCCAGCTAAAGTGGAATTCTTAACAACACGACCCTCATCCCAGTTAGCATCTATAAACCCTTTTAGAGTCACAACTTGTCTTGTTTTATACAATATGATAGAACTCAATGTGTTTTTGATATACCTCAATATTCTTTTGGATTCCAACATTTGTGATTCCTTGGGATCACTCTAAAATCTATGACTTATTTTCATATAAAAAGCAATGTATTGTATAAAGGTTATATAAAATATCCTTCCAATATATTTTGTATAATAATTTTGATTTAGATTATTTTAATTCTCATTCGTTCATATTTTTTAATTAAAACCCATATTAGTATTGATTACTTTTATTTTCATCATCCCAAACTTCTTGATCAATTCTCAGGAATAATTTTCCTTATAGAGTATGATATTTCCTACACCTTATATGATTTATAAACCAATAAAATATGGCATCTCACCTAATATTGATCTTTCAAAATGATTTTACATTTCATCATAAAATTACTCATATAGGGACTCTTTGTCACCTAAAAATATTTCATAAATATATACTATAATAATGACTATATCTATGGATATATGTATATCACATAATGATTATTATAAACATTAACCTTTAAAAATATATATTCTAAAGAATCTATAAAATTTTGTTTACCAAACTCTTAGACCTGCAAAACCTTATATAAATCCTTTATAATCCTTTATACCATGTATATATCTTTTTCAAGAATAAATCAATATTTTATTTCAATGAAAAGATATTCTTCAAGATAATAATTATGGAAATAATACATCATGTCTATTGAATATATTTTATAATTTTTGTGAGATGCCATAACCATGAACATATGGTTTTTCTGAAGCATTTCCACTTACATAATGGATTTTTAAATTTATCTCATTTTTTCTAAGGAAAACCCTTGAAAACTCGTCTATATTTCTTGTTACTTCATCTCTTTCATTAAGGTTGTTTCTAAATACCAAAAGAGTTTAAATGATATTAAATTTTTGGACTTGGTAAAAGATCTAAAATAGATTTATTATCTATTTGACTGAGATATTAATTCATTATAGAAATATAATTTCATGATAAACTACCTCAAAAATGGTATCACATTCTTAATTTTAAATTATTATAGTTTTGTTTTCTAAAATCAACTTTCTTCAAGTTAGGACAAGTGGTTTATATTAGATAATAATATTATTTGAGTTAAAATTATTCCTCAAATGATAATTCCATTTCCCCTAATTCTTAGTCCCCTCTTTATGACTAGTTATATATCAGTCAATATCTATCACAACTTACTATGTTTTAGATTTCTCACAAATCTATTTTTCAAAGTTCTCCATGTTTCTAGTCATAACTGATTCATCTCTAGGATAAAAAAGTAAATTTTTTTATATTTTTAAATAATTTTTAAATTTAAACATTGTGCCACCATGTTTTGGTTTTGAATCCAATACTTATAACCAAATATATTAGAATGGTACCCAAAAAAGGAACTTCTTCTGCCTTCTCTTCAAACTGTTCCAAATGATTTTCTTTATATTCATGAAACCGAGGATATCTAAGACATTAAATTATTTAACAGTTGGTTTTTTAACAAAATATATCTTCAAGAGTCTTATGATTTTTATATCTTAAGAATTAAATTTTTTCGATATGGAAAACATTAAAAGAAACTTCTCCCCAAATGAAATTTGTAATTTTTTTCTAACCATGCATAGTTCTTCCTATTTCCACAATACTTATGTTTCTTATTTTAACAATTATATTTTGTTAATTAGTGTATGAAGTTTTATATTGTTATTTTATCCCATTAATTGATAGATTTGTCTTAAAGGAATGTTATTATTCCTTTCCTTTTTTACACTCAAATTTTATTTTGTAAATATAATACTCCTTCACAACTCGTATTCTGAAAATTTTAAACCTTTGAATATCATGTGATTTTTGTTACACGCAAATGAAAATTTTAATATAGGAATTTCAATATGTGAAATTAGTTTAATAAATTCCAACGTTGATGTCTTTTTCATTATAGAAACGAAATCATATTAATATATCAGTTCTAATTGAAAAGTGGATAGTATATCCATATTCTTTTGTTTCATTTTAGTCATCTTCCAAACTTCCATATTTAAAAAAAACTTCCCTTTCTCTCATGAGTTTAGTAATGTCTATCACAACTTTAGTTTTGAATATATTACACCTATTTCCTTGAGAAAAGTGTTAAATTTTCTATTTTCATAGATCATTTTTATATTTGGAACTCATGTAATAAGAGTTTGATGGCTCGCTAATCTGAAAAAATGTTTCTACATGTTATTTCACCTCTAGTAAAGAATCATCCATCCTTATAATTTATGACAATTCATAATTAATTTAAAAAAAACCATTTCTTTTATCTCAAAATTGGATAGATTATAGAATGTTATGTTTTGTCCCATAAAAAAATTAAAAAAATATTTTCTATTCAATATTTTAGACTCAATATCGGATGCACCAACACCTTTGATATTCAATGAGAATTAATTACCATAATTAACTACTCCACCTTCATGTTTGTATATTAATTTAAAAAATTTAGGCTCTCCAATCATATTTCAAGCACTCCCAATATAAATTATCCAAGGTATTTCATTCTTTATTTCCATCAAAGTCACTGTTGCAATGAATTATTATTCATCTTGATTTTTTATTTGAGATCTTTATTCATTTTCTATGTAGGATATCTTTACAATAATATCAATAAAACATTTTTCTATAAATATTTATTGGATTATCATATTTACCATTAACAACTTCTAATATTTCAAACCTTTTTTGAGTACATATATTTTATGTGACTTTTTCATTAATTTATTCTATGGAGAATCGCTTATTTAAACCTCAGAGTTACTCCCCCTGCTTTATCCCTCTTTCCTAATAAAGAGATATTGTACCAACAGATGTAGAAAAATTGACCATAAATCCCAAAATATTTTCAAAACCAAATAAATATAAATATCTTACTATAATAGTAAAAATATTATTAAAATTTCATTCTATAAAAATTTATATTCATTCTAGATATGCACTAATATTTCTTTTAATTTAAGGGATTTGAATTTATTATGATTCTATTCTCTTATATATATGTAGAATAATATTTCAAATTACATTTTTTTTTACCAATAATCCCTATATTTTTAATTGTAAGTAGAATAGTTTTGTAAAATAAAATCAAATTTTATTGAATTGTTATGTAATTATTTTACATGAAGTGATGTGTTGGAATTACATGATGCTGTAAGTTTCTCGGTCTTTATGTCAAAAACTTTATTGATATTTTATTTGACACTTTTCAAATACTTTTCAAATTTTGTATATTTTTATACCATTATACTATGTTCTCCTTCACTAGTGACCAACTTTTATTCCAGATATCTCATGATATATTCATTCTCATCTATTTTAATATTTTATTTCTTGAGTTATTCAATGATTTTAGTTTCTTTCTTATGAAATTATTCATTTGGTTTAATATTATTACCATCATCCTTATTTAGAGTATTAACTTACTTTTTTAGGTTTGTGATTTTCTCAATAAAAACATCTAAATTATATCTAATAATTTTCTTCATGTATGTATCTCCAAATATTAAATAATTTTTTTTAACTTTACAAGACCTTCATCTTTAGATTGGATACAAGATAAAGTGTCTTCATCATCTATTTAACATTAAATTGTTTTCCTTCTCAAATGATTATTATTGAACTAAATTAAAAAATCATTAATTTATCTACTCCACCATTCTTCTTCTTGGGTATTTTATCTTTATCGTCATCCACATATCCAATATTATATTTATCTAGAAATTTTTTGAAAAAAATTACAACATCGCAAACATTGAGGAACTTAAAGGGATGTTTACCATTGTAGTTTATTTTAACATTTCTGATATGTTTGGCCATAAAATACATGATTATATATAAATTTTTATCAATATAATCTTTACCATATGATTGATAGTAATGGTCAAGATCTTCTTTTAGAATTATCCTTTTCATGGATTCAAAATCCAACCAACCTTTATATTTCATATTATAAGGTGGTGGATTTTTTATTTACTGGAAAATGAGGATATTATGTAAATCATAAAGTAAAGGTCATTCCATATCTTATATTTTAGAAATTGTTTATCAAATATATATGGAATATTTTTTCGGACTTTATTCATGATTACATCATCATCCAATTTTTCATTGAATCCACTGATGTTACTCACTATTTCATTAACTCTAGTGAAGTAATCATCAATAGATTCATCATAATCAATTTTTATATCTCCAAACATGATTATCTAAATTTATATTTTTTTATTTGAATTTCACACTCCATTTATAGCTACTCTATAACTTCTCTCATACTTTCCTAAAAATTTGTAGACTCATTTCCTTGGTGAAAAAATTCTCTCAAATAGATATAAAAATAAAATTTATTATTTTTCATGAAATAAATGAATTATTTTTTCTAGGAAGTTAATTGGATAACCTCTTTGGATATATTGAAAACCAAATATAGATTCATCAAGGAATTCAAGACCATGTGTCAATAAAAAAGGCACTATCCTATTTTTCCAGCCATGAAAATTTCTTAATCAAATGTTGGAACTCCTCTAATATTTAGAGAGTTTATGTTTTACATTATTTACCATACGAATAAAATATAAAAAATTAATTATTTTTATCTTATAAAAATTTTCTTTGTTAATGTATTGTATGGAGACACATAGTGGGAGAGTGGGAGTGGTTAAATCACTATGGAATTTTACTTTTAAATTTTTTTAATACAATTGAAATCAACTGATGTGACCTATTAATATATGAATAACCCACATATTTACATTAATAATATCCTTGAATTAATATATATAAAATAAATATAATAAATAACACAAAAAAAGTTACAATGTTCATCCACAATGGGCATGCCTTCCTTGTTTCATCCAGTTATTATCTAGACTAAAAATATTACCCAATAATTGAATAACTACCTAAAAATGGTTAATGATGAATGACCTTTAATATATAGATTCATAGAATATTTCTAATACTATTACACAGTATTTTTAGATCATACAGAGGATATTTATTATAATAATGAGTGGAAACAACTAAGAAGGGTCACTAGAAGCTCACTGTTGCTTTGGAAAATGATGAAAATCCTTATCATGAGATAATTAGACATACAAAACCAAATATTATCACTATCCTCAAGAAATAAAACCACTAATAATAATAATGATATTTCTAATCACATCCTAGTCATTATATAAAAATCATTCTAGTGGTTTGTTATACTTTGTTGTTAAATATTGTAGGCTTAGGAGAAGAAATGTTTTTAGATTCACACAACCTCATCTTTATTTACTTAATATTTACCAAGTATTCTTGGTTTCTTCTATTTTTTCTAATTATAAGTAAAAAATACTCTTTGTTTAAGAAATTGTCCTTCCTTGTATATAAATATTTTCAATTTCCCATTTTTTTATCCTTATCCCAAAATGGAATATAATAATATATCTCAACACATCAAAAAGAATGTATCATGGGAATGAAACCATGATCATATTACACAATATTTCATCTAGATGCTCATTATAAATTACCATGTGTGCCTACTCCACCATAGTTCTCACACTAATACAAATTTTCTCTCTTTTTCTTTCAAAAGAAAATAATAATATAGAAATATATTTTAAAAAATACTAAAACAAAATATTTTTTAAAATATAAAAATATAAAACACTTTTTAGTTTTTTAAATAATAAGATCAACTCAATTTACCACATCTCCATGATTATTTTGTGTGATGGAAAAATTTATCGTCCCATAGATAATCAAAACTCGAATCAAGGAAATATCCCAAAAACTAGAAACACATAACTTTCAGCACTACTTGAATAGAATTGTATTTGAGTAACATAATAATAATAAATAATCATCCATTAAAAAATCATTATTATTCATGAAAATAGAATAAATTAAATTCTCTTTTATTGAAATCTTCATTATTCTATTTTACAAGATGAAAAAAATTTCACATGATGAGGGGGTCATATATTCATCTTGTTGTTTGAATCACAAGTAAAATGTGTTGATTTGATCATTAGAGAACAACTCTTTCATTTCCCGATCAATTTCAAAAAAAAATAATGAATATGGGAAACCTTGATATTCAAAAATTAAAATATTATATAACCTATAAAATTTATTATGTCATATTTCAACCACCCACATAATTCTTTATATGAGCTAAAATTATACTACATGACTCAAAACATCATATTCCTAGAAAATTTATCCTTCACATAGATATATAATGATACATGTGGAAAAAATATCCAAAACTATCATAAATCAAATACGAATAATTAAATTTACAATAGAATAATATATCATACTATTGTTTAAAATGTAATATGTAAAATGGATTTTATCCTATAAAAATTTAATCCCACTAAAATATTATACGCGTTAGAAAATCCCCTTTATCTATGATAACATCCATTGTCAAATTTCAAATAAATATAGAAAAAACACTAATGTGGATATAATTCATTTACTCATAAAATCATTTCCTACATAATGACCATAATATCTTTTTTCAATTCCATTAGATATATCACTTGCCTAAAAATCTGAATTCCAAAATAAGAATACCAAAAAATGTCAAACACTCAGAAAACATCTTAAACTCCATTTTAGATTAATTCAACTATATTAAAAAACTATAAAAAACATCTTAATAACCACCAATGATTATCCCAAATATTTTAAAAACATACAAACCATTAATAACTATATACGAACTTTATATTGTATAATGTTTATGCACGTTGAAAGGGTCTATTTTGTACAAGTGTTTTGGAAGTGAATTATATAATTCAATGATTTTTCATTGTTATTAATCATGATATAATTATTACTTTCTTATCAAATAACATCCTCCTGAAAAAACCATAGGATCCTTATTGGTTGGTAGATGACTCAGATGAGTTCACCATAATAGTTTATATTATTTAATGACTAGGGGATTGTAGGCCATGGATGGTGAGAATTTATGAGGCCAGTTGCATCCCATGGATGATGGTTTATCTGGAAAATTGACTTTATAGACCTTGTAGATTTGTAGTACTACCAATACATTGATTAATTATTTGATATCAGCATATGTTTCTAGTTCCCAATTCAATGTTGTATTACCTGAGTCCATGAGATATTCCCATTATAAATAGTTCCCCTTGAGGATAATTTAGCATAATTTTTCACATACATTATGTATGTCACCTGGGTCTTGATTTGATTTCAAAGAAACATTACTTTGGTTGATTATTTTATCATGTACCATTGATATGTAGGTGTTTTATAATATTTTTTTATTTTAGTTATTGTTTGTTTTTACATTCAAAATGGGTTTTAAAATGGGTTGATTTGTTTTTTTAACAAACTTTTGTGGAATGTTTTTTACAAAATGGAGTTTGGGAAATGTTTTCAAAATTGGAAATGGAGGTTTTCCATTTTAAAATTTTATTAAAGCATACACATTACAAGGTATTAAATTTTTTTTGGTAAAAAAATTTTGGTTCATCGAATAGTTAATTTAAGAGGGGGTGTTTAATATAATAGATTTATCATATGTTAATTTTTTTATTATACCTTCTTAAAAGAAAACTATTCTCTATTTTAATTTTAAATTTCCATGAATGAAATTTCATTAGAAAGTAAAACGACTTCAAACATTGGTGAATCCTAAAGGGTGTGTTGTTCTCACACCCTTAAAATAAAATTGGTCATATATATCTCTTATGTTTACTTTTAGGTTCATAGGCTTTGTTATCATTTAGGGATAATGTTCATTTTTTTAATGACGAATGATGTTGGGATGCAGTGAGTTACTAGGGATCACATAGAGATGACTTTTGGGGGATGTGTTTGGTTTTATCTTTATTTATATGCTTTTATATTTTACTTTTCATCCAAAAAAATATTTTCAGTTTTCCAATTATAGTGACTATTATTTTCCTTTGTTTACTGTATGCTATTTATGATTTGATCTCTTTTTATTGTTACACATTATTCTATTATGTATTTTATTATTATTAATATTTTTTATTCTTATACATGCGATTTTGATATATATATATATATATGAATCATGTCATATTATTTTTAGATTCTATTAATGCTTTATAACATTTACTGAAAATCAAACCATTCTTGAGTGAGCATTTTTGAGACCCATGAACTAGTTTTCAACCAATGGGGATTGGGAATTACCTTTTGGCCTAGTTTTAAATCTGGTTAGGTGATGTGTTTGGTCAGTATGTAAAGGTTCATTACATCAATCATATTTATTGATTAGAGTAAATCATATAACACTATTGTGTGCCATTACATTCATGTGATGCATGGTTATGTCATAGAAAATAGTTATTTGAAGTCATAAGGATAATTATTGTGGTGGTTCAATTTCATGAATTGTATAAAAAATTCATTTGGAAAGGCTACCACACACATTGGAGGCCAATCACTAACAATTTAATTATCAAATATCCTCGTCCTTCATCTATAACAATGGGGTTATCATTTATAATGTATTTCAAGGGAGGTGGATTAATCAAGGTATACAATTCATGTGTTTTGTAATGAATTTACTAATTCATTATAACTCGTGAGTTAATGTGTGGACAATAAAGGGTCATCCTTGGGTATTTATAAATCCTACTGCTATATAATGGCAGTGGATGTGTGGATGATTTCATGATTCTTGGTTGAGACTCCCCTATATACACTACAAATTTCTCTCTTATCATGATTCCTTTATAATTGAGGAATTAGCATTTCATAAAGGATGGAAGGATTCTTCTTTCACAATTACATATGGAATGTTCATAATAAATAGATAAATCATAATGTGTTTATAATGAGTAATATTTTATGAATTTTTTATAAGTTATTATCACATGTTTAAATTTAATATGGATTAATTTGTACAAAAATTATTCTGATACTTATTATTCATGGATATAATTTTTTATATACTCTGAATAAGTTTATTCATCAGTTTATGTTATTAAACTTCCTAAAAATTATCAATCCTTGCATTAAATTCCAAGTATGATTACATAAGATTTATTTTCACTCTATTTTATCCTTGGTTAGTCATTAATGTTATTAGCTTAAATATTGTTATTAAATATTTTTCGTTCATATTTTATGATAGAGTTATGATATATTAGATCTTATATTGAGTAAATTATCCTCAGGTAGAGGGAATTTGAGTTAGACTTCCCACTTTCCAGAACGATTAATCCTAGTTCACTAATGGTTGGGATTGTTATCTATGACTATGATATTATTTTTATAGATATTATTAATCCCATATAATTATAAATTTTTTACATTAAAAGTTCATATACCTTATTCATGAGATGGATTTGGATATATTTGAATATGTATGGATTTTATTTTTAGGAATGTAGCAAAAAGTTTGGTATTTTTAAAGGGTTACACATTAATTGGTTCTAAACATATTAGTTTTGTGGGTGTAACATGATTCCAAACTGAATCATTATAATCATGCATACATAAAGTGAATAACACAAGATAAGAGTGTTGGATTTAAATCCCCAACAAAATATTATGTTTCATAGTTATTCTAAAGTGGCACAAGTCAAGACATTGGTCATCAAACAATGAATATTCATTACATATATTGGTACCCTTAAATCTTCTTAGGTATGAAAATAATGTTAAAATGATTCTAATGGTTATGTTACTTATTTTATGTTTTTTTGTTGCATATATCCTAAAAACCCTAATAGTTAGGATAATTGAGGAGACGATTTGAGTATTTTCATTTAATATATTGATTAATGAGTTACTTTCTCATTTCTCCAAGGATAATATATGATATGATTAAGATGATATCCCACCTATATAACTACATAGTGAGATTAACTTGATATCAGACTCGTTGCATAGTGAATTAATGATATGGGCCCACAAATGGATATGGTGATTTTTAAAATGGTTCATCATTTCAGGGGTAGATTATTTTATAAAATTACTTATTAAATTATAATTATTATTGATACTCATCTGATAAAATCATCTAATATTGAAAATAGAATCATTATTAATAAACATAACCTTGACATTAATCATTTATGAATGAAAGAATTAACTTAATAAAATTAATAAAACCAGTAACCTATGAACAGTTCGAAAAGAATAATTCAATGAATTAGAGCTATTCCTTCTTACGTAACCAACAGTTGGAAAATTTTCAATACTTTTAATCTCAATGTTAATGACGCATAAAATGATTCATTGATTATTTCAATGGAAATAGATGTAAAATGACTAAAGAAATTATGTTCTCATATAATGAATATAATTTTTGATGCTAATGATACTCGGTATCATTGAATATTATTATGAATTAGTAATAATATATGTTTCTTAAATATTTCTTTCAGTTAAATAATTCATTTTAGTTTCATTTATAGAAATGTTAAAATAAGTTCAATGAATTCAAGAAAATTATTTCTTAATTTTAAAAAGTATTGATAATAGATGAACTAGGAAACTAATGTCTTGATTTTTATACTGAATTGAAAATACATGTTTGTAAAAATTGAAAACCAAAATAATTAAAGTAAGTTGGAAAGTCCACCGGGTTTTTTCAAGTATCCAATTAAGGTCATTAAAACCTAGATGTGTTATCGAGAAGAAGTAATGATTTCATAAGATGAAATTATTTAGAATACTTAATGGATTTTTGGATACTCTATTGAATTAACAAGTCATGTATCCTTGTTAAATAAATAAATTCACCAATATTAAAAGGTATGTGATACAAACGATAATTTTTAAAAAATTTATAAATATTTGGGTGTTTAAAATTAAGTGATGCATTGATAGAGAATATTGTTTTAAATAAAGGGTTAAAAAGAAGAGTTTCTACGTCAAATATTTGAATTTAAAGGCTTTTATCAGGCTATTATGGCTCTAAAAATTGATGTGAAACTTCATATAATTTCTCTTATATTATAAGATATTTTTTTCATTGAAAACGTTTTATTATGAAAAAAACTTACCTAATTAATTATATACATATGGATTATCATTCATCAGATACTATAACATGATTTAAAAGAGAGACAAGGATAAAAATGTTTTATTTACAAAAAATTATTTACCTAGTTATTTGTTAATATATGAGGGAAGATGTTTCTACAAACATTGTCATAAGAATTTTGACAAATAATCAATTTTTAGAGAAAATTTTGATAAATACATAGAATACCATATATGATTTGAAGGAAATATAATATTTGTTAAATAATCCCACTAAAAGGAAATGTGAGTAATTTATTGAATTAATAATAGTGTCGTTATGATATAATGATAAACTGATGAGAATATAGTATCTAAGAAGCAAATAGGAGTATTTTCTATCTTATATAAGTTAAATTTAAAAAATAATATATTATAATAGAATAAGATTAAATTGAATCTTATATAAAATTTTAAATAGTTTATGATTAGTTAGGGTAATGAAAAATGTAAAACTTTCATTCAATTGCCATGAGAATGTTAATATCACTATTTCAGATGGGATTATATAAGTCAAATTATATTGTAAATATCAAATTATATCCTAAAATAATTTTAGGACATGGTGGACAAGAAAAATTTATAAGTTACATGTAGTTACCTTAACAAATTTATTGTCACTTTCTCCACAATGAGTTTTTTATATGTTGGTATGTAATCTGGAAAATAGTTATATTTGTTAAAATGAGATCTCAATGGAATTTTTTAATAGAATTAATTCCATGGATGATGGTGTAAAACATAGAAAAGTTCTATGTATACAATAGAAATTGACATTGTAGAATTTTATTTTATGGAGTTAATGAGTTTGATAATATATTCATAGACTTCAAGATCAGGAATGTGATTCCTAAATCTCACTATTATTCAAAATTTTCTTTCATCATAAATGTTCTCACAAAAAACATTAGTGGGTGGATTTTACTATATGGTGACATATAGATATTGTGGGAATTACATATAGATGTAATTAGTTAACAAAGCCCCAAAAAGTGCAACAAACAAAATATTAATATGGAAATATACCATGTATGTTATGTTATAAAGGTTCTTATTTACTATTTTATTAATTATGCATATTTTTTTAATAATATAAAATGTATCATATTAAAGGAAATATCTACATTATCATTATTTGATATTGGATAAATATATATATATATATATATTGATATAAATTTCATAAAATGTAATGATAATAGATCATTCAATGTACGAATTTGAATTATCCATAAACAATGTTCCTCACATAGTATTACATGTTATGATGAAATATTAATGTTAAAATGTAATGTCTCAGAATTTCTGTGTAATTTATTTTTTATTATATGGAATTATTTCGAGAACTCACACTTTGACGGTAGGTGATTCTCAGGCCAGGTGAGCCCAAAACGGATTTTTTTTGACTTTTTTAAGCTATGTTTAGAAAACCTACATACAAAAATTTTTGGGCACCATTGAAATTGCAATGCTAGGATTCATATACAATGGACTTAACTTCAACTGGTAAGGTTTTGATGAAATTGGGACTTTTCGGGAAAATAATAAAATAACAATATAAAGTTTTTCTATTATTATTTTACACTGTTGAGAGGCAGACATCAACACTGCAGTGCAGAGACAAGGTGATGACGAGGCATAATTAAGGAAGACCCTTAATAGCTCATTATGAGAGCATAACTGGTATGATTTTTCAAAAATGAAACAGTATAAAGACACAAGGTCGCAACATAACAAAAATATTGCGACATGTTTTGTTTTATATTTCAGTGAATGTGATGGTGGAATGAGGAATTAAACTGTGGGGATTCTCGGACGAAACTCCAATGAACTTCTTTTCCAACAAAGAACGAAAAACACCGATGAACATCAAAAATCTTCGACGAAACTCAAAGAACAGTGTCGAAAGTTTCGAATGATGTTGGCATCTTGAAATCACGAGGAAATAACATTGTGGAAAAGAATGTACAAGAGGTAGGGGTTAATTGATTTTAATGTTTCCCTATTCTTGTTCGAAACGTTGAATGTAGATTAACTAATGAAAATGTTAATCCACAAACCATGTGTTCTTGTGGTAGGGTGGCTTATTTTGGGATTACTCTAGACAAGGTTATAATATTACTTGTGTTTGTAGAATTTAAACCCCCAAACCGTCCAATGATATTAATCTTCTAACACGGAGGGTGTGGGGTGACATGAATAAGTCAGGAGCCCCTCCACATGTGAAATCTTCATAGATGAATTCTCAAAATAGAGGTAAAGCATGATTGACATTGTCGTAGTGAAGGATATGGCCTAACCATTCTGTAGATGCATACGAATCGAGAAACAGACCACCAGAGCAACCTTTATGTCCCATATAAGAAACCCCTTGCGCACCGGTGTCGATGGAGGCCTGCGGTAGCCCATGGTGGTAGCCACGGGCGAATAGAGGTGGCGTGTCCATTGGAGAATCACATCTTCATAGGGCTATGAAAATGCTGAAGTGGTTGAATTAAGATGACAGGCTGTGTCTAGGCTACCTAGGCGAATGTCGGAGGTTGCGGTCCATCGACCACAGTTCTAGAGATCCGTAACCACACAATGGCACCTTGATGACCGTTTCTGTCACGACACATCCTCGAGACCCATGTCGTGACTACCCCTAGCCCGCCTCCCATTGGCCAGGGGCTGGAGACTAGCACCAAGGCGTAAATCCCGACAAAAAGTTCAAGGCGTTTCCTTTATAAAGTAAACAGACACCACAGAGTAAGAAAGCAGAAGTATACACTAAGTAAAACTGGGTACAATAGTAAGTGCGAAAACTAAATGGGCCAGAATAAAAACCCAAACTGAAAGTAAAGTGCAACTGGAAATAAAGTACAACAACTATAAGTAAAGTATCAACATCTAGCCGTCCACTGGAAGTCCCACCTGAAGGGTGGGTACAGATAGCCTCCTCAGCTCCTCAGGTCCAGTTGTTCGCTCCGTGTACGTCCCGACCAGTGGTCCACCTCCAGGTACCGAATTGCTCCACAAGCCTCAACTACGATCAGTGTTGTCCATTGTCTGCATCCAACACAACATAGTGCGGGCATAGCCCGTGCAGGGGTGAGTATAAGCTACTTAGTAGGGATCCCGAGACCCCCAAAGGTCTCCCAGAATCCCAAAGGATAATCCACAAAGGAAAGATACAATCATGATTTAACATCCAAAACTACTTAGGTATATGCCAATATATATACCTAAGTAATCAATTTCAGTTCGGCTCCAACATCTGAGCCCATGTTCGATCACGTCCACACAGGATAGTACAACCCAATCCGCACATGAAAACACAACACAATCCACATAGGAAAGCAAGTCAATCATATCGAAGATAATGATTGAATGTCAAGACTCAGCTCACACAGGTATACTTCTTCATAAGGTGATATAGATGATCAAATGTAGCCACTGATTCATCTAAGCTGGGACCCACGTAGGATACTAAACCAGCTAAGATTTCGGACCCACGTAGGATACAAGTCTAGCTACTCTGTCGGACCCACGTAGTATACTACAATAGAGGTCAAATACTACCGGACCCACATAGGATACAAGAACAGTAATAAATACAGACCCACATAGGATACAAGAAAAGTAGTCATCGCTGTCGAACCCATGGAGGATTTTAGTACGGTCTTCATCGCTGCTGAACCCACGGAGGATTTCAGTGTAGTCGTCATCGCTGCCGAACCCACGGAGGATTTCAGTGCAGTCGTCATCGTCATCGCAGTCGCATCCAGCTCTAGGGTTACCACACACAGCATGCTCATTTCCGATAGGGTCCGCACGACGAGCCAAGGGTTAGATACATCAACTAACACGTAGCCCAGATTTGATTTATCACAAAGTTCTGTCTCGACAAGTGGAACTCAATGTGACAGACGACGCGTCTATCAGACGCCCGATCTGAGAGTTATTGGCTTTTTTGTTGCAGGGGCCCGGTTGGTTTTTAAGTCAAAACCAACCCGACCACACTCCAACTGTATCCAAACCTCGAGCGGAGTAAGCCAAAAAGGTCCGTCTCACTAAGAGGAATCCAAAGAAGTTGATGGCACGTCAATCAGATGTTCAGAGCTTAAGTTATAAGTGTTTCCACTCTAAGGGCCTGGTTGGTTTCGTGTTCGAACCAACCCGGCCATATGCAAATTTCTCCAAAACCTTTAGTGTAATATACTGAAACGACTGCCTCGTTCCAAGGATCACATCGAAATGTACAGTGCGTCGATCGGAGGTCTGTAGCCCAAGATATTGGCTTTTAAACAGAACTGACCGGAAATAGGGAGTTTTGGGCCCGGACCGACCCGACCCAAGACCCCCTGGGTCGGCCCGAACCAAGTCGACCCGACCCGGGTCTGGGTCCGGCCCATTAGAGCACGGCCTGGCCTGGCATGGGCCCCCCGGCCCGGTGCGGCCGGTCCGACCTGGGCGGCCGGTTGGCCTGGCACGGGTGCGGCCCGCATGGCCAGCTGGGTGCTGTCCAAGCCATTGCGGAAGGGGGGCGTGCCTTGTCCCCCTGCTTTGAAACTGCGGCCCCCACGTAGGGACCGCTCCTTTGCAAGATGGGGGTTGCGACCCCCGGCTTTCTCGGAAATCGGCCGGCCAAGCCGGCTGTAAGAACCCGGTTCTTATTTTTGAGGTATGGGCTTCTTCTTTTTCCTTTTCCTTAAGTGCTTTTGAGAAAATATGGAAAATGGGAAAAAATTCTAAATTTCGAAACTACATGTCGTGTACTGTTTCCACACGTCGTGTACTTTTGGCCATGTTGGGATGAGTACATGGGGCGTGTAGCTTTGTCGGTGACGAGGGGTGTAGGAACCGACTACACGCCGTGTAGTGGTACCTTACACACCGTGTAGTCATTCAGTAGGCTTAAACAGTATGGTGGTGGAGTTGCTGCCAGCTGGGCGACCGTACACGCCGTGTACTCAGGAGTACATGCCGTGTACTCAGATCGGTGGGTGAACAGTGTGGCGGTGCCGCCAAATGAACAATTAAATGAAAGAAGTACACACCGTGTACTATTTTGCAGCATAAAACAGGCAGTAGCCTCCACATTTGGCAGAGGAGGCGTTTGAGCCATTTTGGAGCCAAAGGAGGAGGTCGGACCTTTGAAGATCCGTCGGGAGCTCATCTGGAATCCGATTCGGCTTCGGACGATCTCATTGGAACCACACGGGTATGCCCTCTCCTATCCTAGTATCGTTCATACCAATTTCTCTCCTATAGTATGTTATTTACATTTAAATGGGTTTTGTTCATTATCATATCTATGCCGTTCTTGGGCATTTCTGGAGTCGGCGTTTGGGTATAACGTTTGTTGGCGAATAAGGTAGGTGGCTTTGTGTTTATTTTTCCAACTATCGTGCATTGTTGTGTGTTTTTGAGCTACGAATCCATATTGTTGTGTCGTGAGGATGAGGCCATGTCTAATTTAACTACGTAGAACTATATATGTAATTAAATAAAGTGGTAAAAATGATGTTTGGGATCATTTCTTTGATCCAGGACCATCCCGAGGGGTGCGTTCTTTTGTGTATCCATTTGGCCGGGATACCCGAGGGTATGCCTTAAATGTAGTAACTATAGAATTGTCATGAGAGGAATTGCTTGTTTACAGCATTTTGATATGTTGGGCATGGCCTGGTTACCTGTTTAGCCTGAGGGCGTTGTTGTGATTGGCCTAAGGGCGTGACTGTTTTAGCCCGAGGGATGTCGTATTTCTCCTGAGGGAAACCTTTTGTGCCTGAGGCCATGACTTCTGTGCCTGAGGGCGACACTTCCTACGCCTGAAGGAAATTTCAGATATTCCTGAGGGAAATCCCTGCGGGTTGGATTCTGTATGGCCTAAGGGAACGCCTGAGGGCGTGGTTTACTATTTTATCCTGATGGCACGGTTCTGGTTGGCTTGAGGGCTTGGTTCTGTTGAGCACAGAATTTTACTAAATTAAATTGATTAAATGAAAAATAAAATGACAATTTAACTGTTATGTTAGTTACTTTTGAGTACTGCTTAGTTTATTGCATTTTACTGTTGCACACTTGTTGCATGCTTTACACAAAGTTGGGCATGGGCCTTTGGTGGGTGCCTACTGAGATATATTTCTCATACCCTGTTTGGGTAACGCTTTTCTGCCCAAACAGATTACGTTGATGCAGGTATAGATTGGGTCAAGAGTCCCTATACAGGTACTTGACTGTTGGTGAGGAGTAAGAGGGCATGGGACCGAGCCTAGTCTTGTGATGCCGCTGCCAGCTTTTTTGCTTGTTTTTCTCTACTCTGTATTTCTTTGTACTGTATTGATGTATAAAATGTTCTGGCTGTTTTCTTAGAACTTGAAACATTTAGCATCATCACTTATATAATATTGGTTATATCCACTGCTGTTGTTAATTTCAGTTGTGTATGTTTACTGCTTCTGTTGTCGTTGTATGATTTATTTAAATTCTGATGTGCTACACTTTGACTAATGAGGGCATAGTTTCCCCACTATCAGACCTAGGCCCTCGCTGCTAGTCGGAAGCCTCTGGCGTTTGGGGAAATGCTCTTGAGTTCACATGGCGAACTGGGCTCGGGGCACCCGTTGCGTGGAACCTGGGTCCGGGACGTTACAAAGTGGTATCAAAGGGGTTCTTTTCTTTTACTTATTGTTTGGAGTCGTAGTCAGGGATAGGACGAAGGGTAGTTGGTAATAAGATATGCCTGGGCGTAGCTAACCTGTGTATAGGGAAAATCCAATCTAACTCGTATTTTGCATTCTTTTGATTTTTCAATTTTACGGTTGACATGTTTTCACTATTGGGTGACGCACTTAGATTGTGCTGTTTATATTTTATCTGTGGGTTCTATTTAGTTGCAACCCGATGAGATGAGGGTATGACGTCTCATGCATCATATAGGCACATGCTAGATATCACATGCCATGCATAGTTTCCATGCCATGTAGGTGCATTATAATTTTCATTTTGTCGTGATAGTTGTTGTTCTAATAAAGCATGTTGTTGTGATAGCCGCTCTGATAAAATACCTACTATGTGACAGGGTAATTTTTTGTGAGCCTGTTTAGAGAATGAACACCAAACTTTGGTTTTTGGGGATTATGGGCCCACATTGACTGGAATTTGGTGGATCATTGAATGTTTACTGTTATAACACCTATAAGATGTCAAATTTTGATTCGTGGGGAGTATGGGCCCTCAGAGGTTGGAATTTGACACTTAGGTGTTGTTTTTAAGTATTTTCCGGGTTCCGGAGAAGTTTATGAGGCATACTATCAGGAAACCCAGTATACACAATGTGTAGTATTTTTATACATGCCATGTATGTTCTTATGTTCAGGAAGAAAAATGAACTTTTTGAGTACACGCCGTGTACCCTGAGTACATGCCGTGTAGTCTCTTCCTGTGTCACAAACCATGTGGGCGGAGACACAGGGTAGGGAAGGCCTTGGATAAGACACGCCGTGTAGTTTTTGTACACACCATGTAGTGTTGACCCGGATTCCGGCCGTGTAACTAACAACACGGGTCGGTGAACTCCTTGACAGAACACGCCGTGTCAATTATGGACACACCGTGTAGTCTGACCTGGGGACTCGGCCGTGTAACTAACAACATGGGTCGGTGTCACCTCTCCCTGAACACGCAGTGTACCTGTAGGACACGCCGTGTAGTCTGGTCCGAGGACAGAGCGTGTGGAGTTAGCCGTGTGGCTGGGAAACGGGGTGGTGTACACGCCGTGTGTGGGTATAACATGCCGTGTAGTGTCAAGATGAGTAGTCGGCCGTGTCACAGATGACACGGGCAGTTGGAAAATAAAATCGTACACGCCGTGTAGATATTATACACGCAGTGTAGTTTTGTTCAATGAAAGCCGTGTATAAGGACCCGGGAAGGGGAAGGGAAGTCAAGTACACACCGTGTAGTCATTGTACACGCCTTGTAGTCTTGTTTTTCTAATTTTGAATGCCTTATTCCTCTTGTTTCCTTTGTGGTTCCTTCACTTTTCAGACATAATAATCTTGAATCTGTGGCGTGCTTTTGACCTTCTAGTGTCATGCCGCCTAGGCAACCGCGAGTTGTTCGCCAAGATAGCAACAACGATTATACTCCGGAGATAGTGGGCCATGTTCTACAAGTTGATCCTCTATCATATCCAGATGCGGTGCCAGCTGTTGTACCAGACACAGGCGGGGAGGCACAGTTCCATGAAGGCTTACTGCGGTTCATGCAGACCTTTCAGGGAGCACCGCAGGCTACCACATCTATGGCTGAGCTGATGCGTATCTTTCAGTAGTAGAATCCGCCAATGTTTTCAGGGGATGGAGGACCACATGCCACAGAGTCTTGGATAAGATCGATTCAGACTATTTTCGAGCACTTAGAGAAGCCTCCTGGGCGGAGGGTCAAGCTCGCGAGTTACATGATGCGTGATTCCGCCAAGAGGTGGTGGGATGTTACCACTCATTCATAGCATCATAGGGACATGGCGTGGGAATATTTTCAGGTAGTCTTCTATGACTTCTTCTTTCCCGAGACACTGAGGGCAGATAGAGCTCGAGAGTCCATGAATCTGCAGCAGGGCACTATGTTGGTGATGGAATATTCTGATTGTTTTACGGAGCTTCATCGTTTTGCACCCGTGCTGGTGGGTGATGAGATGTTGAGAGCCAGACGTTTTGAGGATGGTCTTAGGTATGACATCCGAGCACTTGTGAATGTTTTTAGGTTTTTTATTGTACACACGATTGTGAATCAGGCGCTGATAACAAAGACGAACCTGAAGAAATAGAGTGGTGTGGGCCATGGCGGTTCAACACCAATTACTGGTACTATTTCTATTGGAAAGAGGAAGAGACAGATGTACTTATCTCAGGGTGGCAGTACCAGCCGGGAAGCTTCTTCAGGTGGCCCGATCAAGTGCTACCAGTGTGGCAGAGACGGGCACAAGAGGACGCAGTGTCCACGAGACCCAGTGGAGTGCCGAACTTGCGGCAAGATGGGTCATCTGCAGCACTTTTTTAGGGCATTTCTACCAGTATCTAGTGATAGGGGTTCTGTTCAGACTCTGCGTACAGGAGCAGGACCAGTGGCTTCTTACCAGTCAGGGAACTGGAATATGTCAGGGCGTGCCGACAGATATGGTGGACGTGGATGTGGAAGCCATACACCAGGATCACAGAGGCAGTAGGGCGGGATAGCTCAGGGTATCAAGGCTATGTCGCAGGGCCGTGACACTGGGTAGGCATATGCAGTGCAACAGACCCAGCAGGAGCAAGATCCCGGACCTTCTACAGTCAGAGCAACTATTCTAGTAGCTTCTGTCTTGTCTTCATAACTTTTTGATATGGGTGCTACGCATAGCTTCAAATCTGTACCCATTGTGGAAAGCCTTGGGCTCTGTGTTTCTACTTCTTCCAATATCTTGATGCTAGACACTCTGTTGGGGACTAGGACGGCTGGTGCGCGCCAGTGCAAGGAGTGCCCCCTTGAGGTTGGAGGGTGTCACTTCCTTTGGGACCTCGATGTCTTAGAGATGACGACATATGATGTCATTCTCGGGATGGACTGGTTCGTTCCCTTCCGAGCCTTCGTAGACTGCTACCGTCGCAGGGTGTGTTTCACGTCACCAGAGGGCAGGGATTTTCTATACAAGGGTGAATGGGATGTTCTGGCGAGTAGAGCTGGACCAGAGCATCATGGGCGAGGTGGAGTCATAGCCCAGATTGTGAGTTTGTATCTAGATTATCAGGGTACTTGTCAGACATATTTCCCTCAAGTGGTTGATCGTTTCAGGGATGTCTTCCTGAATGAATTTTCAGGTCTACCTCCGGGGCGTGACGTGGATTTCTCTATCGAGCTTGTGCTAGGAGCAGCACCGGTGTCCATTCCTCCTTATAGGATGGCCACGCCTGAGTTACAGGAGCTCAAGAGGCAGTTAGAGGAGTTACTAGAAAAGGGATTTATCTGACCCAATTCTTCTCCTTGGGGTTCTTTAGTCCTTTTTGTGAAGAAGGAGGATGGTACCCTCAGACTTTTCATGGATTATAGGAAGCTGAACTAGTTGACGGTTAAGAAATGATATCCCTTGTCGAGGATAGATGATCTGTTTGATCAGCTTTGTGGAGCACGAGTGTTCTCGTAGATTGAATTGAGATCTGGATATCATCAGCTGCGTGTGAGACCATCTGATATACCTCTCACAACTTTCAGGAGTAGGTATGGTCTATATGAGTATATGGTTATGCCATTCGGACTCACGAACACACCAGCAGTTTTCATGGCTCTAATGAATCGTGTGTTCCATCTGTACCTTGATTCTTTTGTTTTAGTATTCATGGATGACATCTTCGTGTACTCTCACACTTGACATGACCATGCCACCCATCTTGAGATCGTTTTGAGTACACTGAGAGTGCATCGGCTATATGCTAAGCTCTTGAAGTTCCACTTTTGGATGGACCAGATTCACTTCCTGGGTCATATCATCTCAGAGGAAGGAGTTGCAGTAGACCTAGAGAAGGTGAGAGCAGTAGTTTCTTGGGAGCATCCAAAGAACATGTTTGAGATACGGAGTTTCTTAGGGCAATATGGTTACAACAGATGCTTCATACAAGACTTCTCCCGCTTAGCAGCACCGTTGACAGGTCTGACTAAGAATGCTGTGAAGTTCCTTTGGTCAGAATCTTGTGAGACACCTCTTCAGGACCTGAAGTGATGGTTGACATTTGCACCGATCCTGATACTCCCAGAGTAGAGGAAGAGCTATACAGTTTACTGTGATGCATCAGAGATTGGGATGGGAGCAGTTTTGATGTAGGGAGACCGAGTTGTTGCGTACGGGTCTCGGCAGTTGAGGTCGCAGGAGAGGAATTACCCGACACATGATATCGAGTTTATTGTAGTTGTTCATGTGTTGCACTGTTGGATACACTATCTATTGGGAGAGCATTTTGTGGTTTTCACCGACCACAAAAGCCTCAAGTATATCATTACTCAGCGTGACCTGAATCTGAGGCAGGGAAGGTGGGTTGAGTACCTACAGTCCTTCGATTTTGAGCTTGCCTATACACCTGGTGAAGGTAATGCAGTAGCTAATGCACTGAGCAGGAAGACTCAGATACATGCAGTGCAAGAGGCCATTGGTGAGTTGGATCTTAAGGCTTTGTTCTCTGAGATGCATCTGGAGGTGCATGACAGTCAGGGCCAGACTTATCTTTCCTCATTAGCTGTGACTTCTACCCTCCTGGACAGAGTGAGGATGAGGAAACTATTGGTTTCAGAAGGTCTAGTTCTACGGGATTTGGTGGAAATGGAGGACCCTCCTCCTAGTTGGATGATGGGCGATGATGAGTTTTTGCGTTTCCATGGACTATATGGGTTCCCGGGGATATACGTGAGGAGCAGATGCGGGAATTTCATGCTTCAGCTTGGGATGTTCATCCCGGGGTTACAAAGATGTATCGTGACTTTAGGCGTCAGTTCTGGTGGCCGGGTATGAAGAGATAGATAGCTGGTTTTGTTATGAGGTGTTCCACCTGTCAGTAGGTGAAGGCAGAGAACCAGAGGCCAGCTGGTCTGTTACAGTAGTTTCCCATTCCAAAGTGTAAATGGGATGATGTCGCGATGGATTTCGTGATGGGATTGCTGAGGTCACCTCAAGGCAACGATTACGTTTGGGTTGTTGTGGACAACCTCACGAAGGCAGCCCACTTCTTGACAATCAAGGAGACCTTCGGTGTGGACGAGCTCAGAAGGCTGTATATCCAAGAGATCATACATCATTATAGGGTCCCTCATTCTATTATTTAAAATAGGGACGCCCACTTTACATCTCATTTCTGGCAGCGTTTTCAGAGGGTGTTGGGTACACAGGTGCTTCTAAGCACAGTATACCACCCTCAGACAGATGGCCAGTCAGAGCGGACGATACAGGTGCTAGAGGACATGTTGTGCGCATGCGTCATAGACTTTGGGAGGCCGTGGGAGAAGCATATACCCTTAGTCGAGTTTGACTATAACAATAGATTTCAGGAGACAATTGAGATGGCACCATATGAGGCTTTATATGGTAGGCCATACCGATCACCTTTGTACTAGTTCGAGGCAGGTGAGGTAGCTTTACTTGGGCCACAGCTCGTGTAGGAGACATCTGAGCAGGTCCAGTTGATTCAGAAGCGGATAGCTATCGCGCAGCCTTGTCATAAGTCATATGTTGATCGCTGCAGATGACCTTTGGAGTTCGTGGTCGGGGATCAGGTTTTTCTACGTGTTTCGCCGAGGCTGGGACACAAGCGAATCAGGAGATAGGGTAAACATTCACCAAGGTATGTGGGGCCATTCGAGATTCTGGAGAGAGTTGGGCTGATTTCCTATCAGTTGCAGTTACCGCAGCGGTACCGAGCCATGAACGATGTCTTCCATGTGTCTCAGTTGCGTCGCTACCATTTAGACCTGTCTCACACCTTTCAGCCAGAGGAGGTTGAGCTTTAGAAGGATGCGTCCTTTAATGATCATCCAATTTGTATCGTTGACAGGAGCACGTAGGTTCTCTGAGGCCTGTCAGTTCCTCTCGTACGGGTGTTATGGCAGCATGGCCGAGTGTAGGATGAGACCTGGGAGAGGGAGGCCGACGTACGTGCTTAGTGGCCAGAGCTGTTCTGAGCTTTATCTTCACCACCCTTTGAAGGGAAATTCGGGGACGAATTTCTATAAGGGGGGAAGTCTGTAAAAACCCAGTTCTTATTTTTGAGGTATGGGTTTCTTCTTTATCCGTTTCCTTAAGTGCTTTTGAGAAAATATGGAAAATGGGGGAAAATACTAAATTTCGAAACTACATGCTATGTACTTTTGGCCGTGTTGGGATGAGTATACAGGGCGTGTAGCTTTGTCAGCGAAGAGGGGTGTAGGAACCGACTAGACGCCATGTAGTGGTACCTTACATGCCATGTAGTCCGTCGGCAGGCTTAAACAGTGAGGTGGTGGAGTCCTCGCCAGCTGGGCGACAGTTTACGCCATGTACTCAGGAGTACATGTCGTGTACTCAGGTCGGTGGGTGAACAGTGTGGCGGTGCCACCAAATGAATAGCTAAATGAAAGAAGTACACGCCATGTACTTAGAATTACATGCCGTGTGATTTGTTTTTCTGGGTTCAAACAGGCAGTCGCCTCCTCATTTGGTAGAGGAGGTGTTTGAACTATTTTGGAGCCAAATGAAGTGGCTGGACCTTTGAAGATCCACCGGGAGCTCATCTGGAATCCGATTTGGCTTCGGACGATCTCGTTGGAACCACACGGGAAAGCCCTCTCCTCCCTTAGTACCGTTCTTACAAATTCTTATCCTAACATAAGTTATTTATGTTTGAATGGGTTTTGTTCCTTGTCATATCTACGCCGTTCGTTGGCGTTTCTGGAGTCGGTGTTCGGGTATAACATTCTTTGGCAAATAAGGTTGATGGCTTTGTGTTTATTTTTCCAAATGTCGTGCATTTTGGTGTGTTTTTGAGCTACAAACCCATATTGGGGTGTCGTCAGGCTGAGGCCCTGGCTAATTTAACTACCTATAACTGTATAGGTAATTATATAAAGTTGTAAAAATGTTGTTTGGGATCGTTTCTTGGATCCAGGACCATCCCGAGGGGTGTGTTCCTCTGTTTAGTCGTTTGGCCGGGATACCCGAGGGTATGCCTTAAATGTAGTAAATGTAGAATTTTCTTGAGAGAAATTGCTTGTTTACTGCATTTTGATATGTTTGGCATGGCCCGGTTACCTGTTTAGCCTGAGGGAGTTCTTCTGATTGGCCTGAGGGTGTGACTGTTTTAGCCCGAAGGCTGTCGTATTTCGCCTGAGGGAAACCTTTCGTGCCTGAGGGCTTGACTTCTGTGCTTGAGGGCGACACTGCATATTCCTGAGGAAAATTTCTGATACGCCTGAGGGAAATAATGGCGGGTTGGACTCTGTATGTCCTGAGGGAAATCCTGAGGGTGTGGTTTACTATTTTAGCCTAGGGGCATGGTTCTGGTTGGCCGTAGGGCTTGGTGCTGTTGAGCACAAAATGTCACTAAATAAAATGGATTAAATGAAAAATACAATGAAAATTTAACTGTTAAGTTAGTTACTTTTGAGTACTGCTTAGTTTATTGCATTTTACTGTTGCACACTTGTTTCATGCTTTACACACAGTTGGGCACGGGCCTTTGGTGGGTGCCTACTGAGATATATTTATCACACCCTATTTGGGTCATGCTTTTTGGCCCAAACAGATTACATTGATGTAGTTGTAGATAGGGGCAACAGTCCCTATACAGGTAATTGACTATTGCTGAGGAGTAAGAGGGCATGGGACCGAGCCTAGGCTCGTGATGCTGCTGCCAGCTATTTTGATTGTTTTGATGTACTCTGTATTTTGTTGTACTGTATTGATGTATAACATGTTCTGGCTGTTTTCTTAGAACTTGAAACATGTAGCATCATCACTTATATATTTTTGGTTATATCCACTGCTGTTGTTTATTTTAGTTGTGTATGTTTACTTCTTCTATTGTCATTGTGTTATTTATTTAAATTCCACTATGCTACACTTTGACAAATGAGGGCATAGTTTCCCCATTATCATACCTGGGCCCTCGCTGCTAGTCGGAAGCCTCTGGCGTTTGGGGAAATGCGCTTGAGGTCAGGTGGAGAACCGGGTTCGGGGGACCCGTTGCGTGGAACCCAGGTCCGGGACGATACACTGGCTGGTGTGTCACCACGGGACCCCCCCATGGGTCACGCCCTCTTTGCACTGGCGGCCGGCAGTTCCGGCCGCTGATCCCTGCACCACCGCGGCCTTGTCCGGCAAGCGCGACGCGACGGCGCCGCGCCCCTCCGTTGCGGCCCCGCTCCGGCCGCAGCTTCTTTTTGGTTCTTCGGCGCTGCGCGACGGTGCCACAGCTTCGTTCGGCCTCAACAGTGTGGCGCGACAGCACCGTGCATCTTCACCCGTTCCTCATCTTTCTGCGCGGTGCCATTGTACCGTGCTGCCTTTGCTCGTGCCGCAACAAGTACAACATCAAAGGTGGAGGAGGGTCAGCCGTGTTCGTGTGGTCTGAACTCCTCCCATCATTACGATAATAGTCGGCCCAATATAAAAGTTGATGAATGGAAAATAAGTCACGAACAAAAAATTAACCCCTACCTCGATGAAGTCGTCGAACGAGGTTCGTCGCGAAAAAATGACGTTGCGGGAGACGGCGTCGCGGAAGGAGGCACCGTGAGCGTCGTCGACGTCGCAGTACATGATGTCTCGGAGAAGAGGATATTTGGCGTCACGGTACACGGTGTCGTGTCATCGATCTCTGAGGAATTAGTGTTCTTCGTCATCCTTCATCGGAGGACGGCGTTCTTCATCGGTGTCGGTACGTTCTTCGCGTTCTTCAAGGAGGAAGATGAAGTTCTTCATGGAACTCTCCCTGTCAACACAGTGAAGCAACCCCTAATGAAATAAGACCTTTTCTTATTTAATTAACACTCACAAGACAACATTCCATTTGAAATTCAAAATAATTCATTCAATTAATTGAATTAATTGAAGAGTCTTAACATTCCAATTAATGTGGGAGTTGACTTGGCATTTAATATGGGGGTGTGGGTGTGTTTCAAAAAAAGAATGGGGGTTTGAGGAAGCTGAAAAGGTGGGGCTCATGTGGGGCCCACCTCATTAATATCCTATAAAGAAGGGTTAGGATATAGTGGGTCCCACCTCAACTTCCATAAGTAGGTTTAAACTACTTAGAACATAAAATAAAAAATTTTGCACAACTTTTATTTTATTCATTAGTTAACCTTTTTTTTAAATAACCACACCCGAGAAAACGCACCTCTAAAAAAGGTGTTTCTAAGCAATTACCAGCACTACGGTTTCATTGGTGCCCTTGGATTTCGATTCTGAACACCGGTTCAAAAGCTAGAAAAACCCGCTCGTTCATTCACTAAACATACCTGAGTTAAACTTCAGAAATTGATTCTGGGCACACCGGGCCTCGGAATCAGGTGCCTTCAAAAACTGAGTTCTAGTAAAATCCCAAATAAAATTAAGAAAAAAATACCGTTGAATTTTTCAGGTCTTTACATTACTCCAACCTCAGGTCTTTACATCCCCGTAAAGATACATCATAAACTAGGGGAACAAATGAGGGTACTGAGCACATATCTGAGCCTCCCACTCCCAAGTGCTCTCCGGGAGGTTCCTATGCTACCACCTGATGCACACTAGAGGAATCGACTGCCCACGTAGGACCCACTTCTGTCGATCCTCGATCTCCACTGGGACCTCCACAAAAGTCGCCCCGTCATCAATGTCCAGCTCCCCATGGTCGATGATATGTGTTGGGTCGTGCAAGTATCTCCTCAACTGAGATACGTGGAAGATGTCGTGCACCCGGTGCAACTGAGGTAGTAGAGCCAGGTGATAAGGCACCTCACCTATCCTGCAGAGGACCTAGAATGGTCCGATAAAGCATGGAGATAACTTGACGCCCTGGCCAAATCTCTGTAATCCACATCGAGGTGAGACCCGCAAGAAGACGTGGTCGCCATCCTTTAACTCTAGTAGTCTCCGCCTCCTGTCAGCATAACACTTCTGCCGGCTCTGAGCTGTACTCATCCACTCCTGGATGACTTGGACCTTCTCTGTCATGGCCTGGACCATCTTCGGTCCCATAAGTTCTGACTCCCCGGGGTCTTTCCAGCACATAGGTGATCTGTAAGGTCGGTCGTACAATGCCTCATATGGTGCCATCCCGATGATGGAGTTGTAGCTGTTTTTTGTATGCAAACTCCACCAAGGGTAGGTGGTCCTCCCAGCTGCGACCAAAGTCGAGGATACATGCACGAAGCATGTCCTCGAGAGTCTAAATGGTCCTCTTCATATGACCATCCGTCTGAGGTTGAAAGGCGGTGCTCAGACGTAGCTGCGTCCTGAATGCCTCCTGCAACCCCTTCCAAAGCCGGGAAGTAAAGTGAGCATCTTGATCAGAGATGATAGATGATGGAACACCATGAAGCCATACAATCTCTTGAATGTAGATACATCCCAAACTCTCTACTGAGCCCTACTTTCTGATGGGTAAGAAGTGGGCCGACTTGGTGAGTCAGTTGACAAACACTCAAATGGAGTTGTGACCTCTAGAAGTACGTGGAATTCTTGTCACGAAATCTATAGATATCATGTCCCACTTCAACTTCGGGACCTCCAAGGGCAGTACCAAGACAGCTGGTACCTGGTGGTCCGCCTTCACCTGCTGGTAGGTGAGGCATCGAGAAACGAATTATGCCACGTCCTTCTTCATACATGGCCACCAGTGCGGACGTCTGAGATCCTGGTACATCTTCGCCACTCCGGGATGTACCGCTAAAGGGGAAGTGTGAAACTCTCTCAGCACCTCCTCCTACAAAGAATCTGGTACCATAGTACATCCTCTAAATAGGACGACGTGCTCTCCTCCTACAGAGAATCCATCAGGTGCCTGTCCTGAGAATATATGTGCACGTCGCGTCTCACAGTCAATGTCCCTACGTTGTGCCTCTCTAACCCACTGATGAAGTGGAGGATTGACTGTGAGTGACTGAAGAAAGACTTCTCCATCTCTATCCACGAAGGATATCTGCAATGAAGCTAGCTACTCTGTCACCTCTCCAAGTAGCCGAATGCTCGTCCTCTTGCCGAGAGCATCGCCTAGTACGTTCCCCTTTCCAAGAGTATAGACTCTCTCAAAGTCATAGTCCTGGAAGAACTCGAACCATCGCCACTGTCTCAAATTCAGGTCCTTCTACGAGAAGATGTACCTAAGACCCTGGTGTGCAGAGTAGACTGTAGAGCTCTCGCCCATCAGATAGTGTCACCACATCTTCAGAGCGAAGACCTCTGCTGCTAACTCCAGGACATGGGTAGCGTAGTTCTGCTCATGCTACCTCAACTGTCGTGTTCCACAAATGATCACTGCCCGCTCCTGCATCAGGACACATCCGAGTCCGGTCCTTGATGCATCACAGTAGACTACGTACCCTACTCCCTCCTCTGGTATCCTCAAGATAGGTGCACTGTTCAACCTCTGTCTCAGCTCCTTGAAGCTCTGCTGACATCTGTCTGACCACATGAAAGGTTTACCCTTCTTCGTCAAAGTAGAGAGTTGTGCCACAACTCTGGAGAAGTCTAGCACAAATCTCTAGTAGTACCCAACTAGACCCAAGAAACTCCACACCTCCTTCACGCTCTTGGGTTTCTCCCAAGCTAGCACTGCCTCGATCTTTGTAGGGTCCACCGCAACTCCCGCCTTAGAGATAATGTGTCCTAAGAAGTGGACCTCATGTATCCAAAACTGACACTTCGAGAGCTTTCCATAAAGCTGGTGCTCTCGGAGTGTGCCCAGTATAACCTGCATGTGATAGGCGTGCTCCTCCTCTGTGGTCAAGTATATCAATATGTCATTGATGAAAAACACGACAAATCGATCGAGGTATGGTTGAAAGATCCTGTTCATGAGACCCATGAACACAGCTAGAGAATTGGTTACACTGAATGAATAACAAAAACTCATAGTGGCCATAACGACATCTGAAGGTCGTCTTCTGCACATCCTTGTCCCGAACTCTGAGCTGATGATAGCCTGATCTGAGGTCTATCTTTGAGAACCACCGTGCTCCCTTGAGCTAATCGAAGAGGTCGTCAATCCTCGGTAGAAGGTACTTGTTCCCCACGGTCACCTGGTTCAAGAGACGATAGTGGACACACAATCGCAATCTCTCGTCCTCCTTCTTGGCAAACAAAATCATAGAAGAGCAGGGTGAAACACTAGGTCAAATGAATCCCTTGCCCTGCAAGTCCTCCAATTTTACTCGTAGCTCTCAAAGCTCAGTGGGGGCCATCCGATATGCTAGAGTGGATATAGGGGATGTCCTAGGGTACAGGTAAATATAAATGTCTACCTCTCTGCGAGGAGGTAGCCCTGGAACGTCATCAGAGAAAACGTCTGCATACTGATCCACCACTGTAGGAAAACTAGGACTCTGCACGTCAACTGCTCCTAGGATGAAGCGAGCCAACTAATGAGTGACTGGCTGTCCTCTCCTCTATGTGAGTCCATTCTACGCTGGTAAGGCTCCCTTCTTGCCGGTGAAGGTGAACCTTCTCCCATCTGTGCGAACACATCACACCTTGCGCCTAATATAGTCAATGTGACCATGGACTGCAGATAACCAATCCATGCCCAAGATGACTTCGTAAGGCCTCGACGCCACTACAAGAAGATCCCATCCGAAGCTCTCGCCTCCTAGAGTAATCTCACACTATCGTCACCAGTGCGTAGTCGTCGAGTCTGCTCCTGTAGGAGTCTCTAGCCGTAAAAAAGGAGCCAACGGCTCCGTCAGAATCTTCAAGATCCGAACAAGGGAAGTGGAAATGAAATAATGACTCGCTCATGTGTCTATAAGAACTGCAGCAAAGGTGGAGTAGACATAGATAGTACCTCAAATCATCTTTGGCGTTCCATGGTCATAGGCCTCTACTGCCTGAAGCTGAACCTGTCTCTACCCGCCAGCTTCCTGTGGTCGAGGTGGACCTCCGGGTGGTGGTGGTGGTAAAGCCTCAAAGCGTCGCCCAGCACCCGCTGCTCGGACAGCTCCTCTACCTCATCTGCCTACTCTCTGCGGACTGCCATGGTCGACCCTCTTCCTCTGCATGGGTGGACCCTCAACTGTCTACTACTACTCTGCATGGCGGGTCGGGAAGTCACGAGCCATGTGGCACTGCCCGCCGCATGCGTAGCACTGTCTGCTCCTCGGAAGGCTGGCTCTGCATATGGTGCTCCGCACCTCTGAGCCAGTGTCCTGAGGTCGTCCGCCTAATGGTCCGGTCCGCCTAGACCCCTATGACGTCCATAGACTGCCAGCTCCAAACTACTCTACTAAATGCCGCCCTACGGTAGGTCTCGCTGCTGGTGTAGGCTCAGCAAGAATGATCTCTACGAGAAGGGCTCGCTCTAGTACTCCTTCCTGTGTCGGAATGCTGAAGGAGATCATCGATGCCCTGATCTCTTGCCTCAGTCCCCGATCGAAGGTCTTGGCTTGGAATAATGGGTCTCGTACCATGTCCGTCGAATGGAACGAGAGAACGGTAAATCTCGCCGAGTATTGGGTGACCGTCATGCTGCCATGTCGTAGCTGTAGTAGCTCTTGGATGTGTACCGCACGGAGGGTGAATGGGACGAACTCTGAGCAGAAGAGGCTCTCAATGTCCGTCCAAAGAAGAGATGACTCGTAGTGCACCTAGAGAATCAAGATCCACCATCTTCCGGCTGCCATGTGCAGGAGGCTCGCTGCAAGGATCACCATGAGGTCAGCTGGTGTCCCCACTAGCTTGAAAACTCGAACTACAACCTCCATCCAATCCTCGGCTGCCTGAGGGTCTGTCTCCCCACGGAACCTGGGAGGTCTCTGAAACTGGAACTGGTGCAGTGCACTAAGGCGACGTGCACTCTCACCATCTTGGGCTAGTGGCATCGGTGGCTCGGCGGATAGAGGTACCGCCAGTGCCTCCACTATAAAAGGGCCCTGCACCGAGGCCTCGTCGCTCGTTGGGCTGTCGTCTCACACAAAGCTCAGAACCCTAGGTGGCTGCCATCGTGGGGCCATCCTGAAAAGAAACAGGTGTGCCACTGTCAAAATAGTATACCTAGTGAGATGACACAAAGTAATCACAAAGAAAACTTTTGAAACAGACATGCAATCAATGTTTTCATGCATTGAGTTGGAAATCAAAAGTCAGGGTCCTGGTGTACGGATACGTCAGCCGCCGCACCAACACTGGAATCCCCGGACTGATAACAACACTCAATACCCTTAACACTATTGCTTCACATAGAAGAAAGATCATATTCTGTAGTTCTTCGGTCAAACCGAACTCCTATGATACCAATTTGTCACGACCCGTCCTCAGGACCCATGCCGTGACTGCCCCAATCCCGCCTCCCATAGGCCAGGGGCTGGCGACTAGCACCAAGTCATAAATCCTGAAAAAAAGGGAAGGAATTGCCTTTATAATGTAAACAAACACCACAAAGTAAGCAAAAAGAAGTATACACTAATTAAAACTGGATACAATAGTAAGTGCGGAAACTAAATGGGCCAGAATACAAACCCAAACTGAAAGTAAAGTACAACTGGAAAGAAAGTACAGTAACTGAAAGTAAAACAGCAATGTCGAGCCATCCACTGGAAGTCCCACCTGAAGGGTGGGTACATATAGCCTCCTTAGCTCCTCGGGTCCAGTCGTCCGCTCCGTGTACGTCCCGCCCAGTGGTCCACCTCCAGGTACCGACTTACTCCAAAAGCCTCAACCACGATCATCACTGTCTGTCATCTGCATCCTACACAACATAGTGCGGGCATATCCCATGTAGGTGTGAGTATACGCTACTCAGTAGGGACCCCAAGATCCCCGAAGGTCTCCCAGAATCCACAAAGGATAAACCATAAAGGAATGATACAATCACGAAGTAACATCAAACACTACTTAGGCATATGCCCATACATATACCTAAGTCATCAATTCCAGTTCAACTCCAACATCTGAGCCCATGTTCGATCTCATCCACACAGGATAGTACAACCCAATCCACACAGGAAAACACAACACAATACACATAGGAAAGCAAGTCAATCATATCGAAGATAATGATTGAAAGTCAAGACTCAGCTCACACAGGTATACTTCTTCGTAAGGTGATAGAGATGATGAGATATAGCCACTAATTCATCTAACATGGGACCCATGAAGAATACTAAACCAGCTAAGTTGTCAGACCCACATAGGATACAAGTCTAGCTACTCTGTTGGACCCACGTAGGATACTACAACAGAGGTCAAATACTGTCGGACCCACATAGGATACAAGAACAGTAATACTGCCAGACCCACGTAGGATACAAGAACAATATTCAACGCCGTCAAACCCATGGAGGATTTCAGTACGGACTTCATCGCTACCGAACCCACAGAGGATTTCAGTGCAGTCTTCATCGCTGCCAAACCCACAGAGGATTTCAGTGCAGTCGTCATCATCGTCGCAGTCGCACACAGCTATAGGGTTCCCGCAAAAAGCATGCTCGTTTCCGGGAGGGTCCGCTCCACGATCCAAGTTTTCGATAAATCAACTGACACTTAGTCTGGATTAGATGTATCCAAAAGTTCTATCTCGACAATAAGAACTCAACGTGACAGATTGCGCGTCAATCGGACGCCCGGTCTGAGAGTTATTGGATTTATTTTCCAGGGCCCGGATGGTTTTTAAGTCAAAACCAACCCGACCTCACTAAAACTGTGTCCAAACCTCAATCAGAGTAATCCAAAAAGGTCCATCTCACTAAGAGGAATCCAAAAAAGTCGACAGCACGTCAATCGGACGTTCGGAGTTTAAGTTATAAGCATTTATGCTCTGAGGGCCCGGTTGGTTTTCTGTTCGAACCAACCCAACCATACCCAAAGTTCTCCAAAACCTTCATTGTAATATACTAAAACAACTTTCTTGATCCAAGGATTGCATCGCAACAGAAGGTGCATCGATCGGAGGTCTGTAGCCTAAGATACGGGCGTTTGAACGGAACTGACCAGAAATAGAGGGTTTTGGGCCCGGATCGACCCGACCCAAGACCCCCTTGATCGGCCCAAACTGGGTCTACCTAAACAGGGTCCGGGTATAGCTCATTAGTGCACGGCCCAGCTCGGCCGGCGCGACCCGGCCCAGCCGGCATGGCGCGGCCCGGTGCGGCCGGTCCGACCTGGATGGCCAGTTGGCCTGGCACGGGTGCGGCCCGCATGGCCAGCTCGGCGCTAGCCGAGCAGTCGCGGAAGGGGGGGGGGGGGGCGCTACCCCCCTGCATTGAAACGGAGGCCCCCACGCGGGGGCCGCTCCTTTTCCAGCCGGGGGTTACGACCCCCGGCTTTCTCGGAAAGCGGCCGGCCAAGCCGGCCGGTGTGTCCTCGCGGGACCCCCCCCCCCACGGGTCCAAACCTCCTTGCACAGGCGGTCAGCAGATCTGGATGCCGCTCCCCGCACCACCGCGGCCATAGGCTATAGCCTTGTCTCACCGACACCACGTGATGGCGCCACGCCCCTCCGCCGCGGCCCCACTCTAGCCAAGGCTTCTTCGTGGTTCTCTGGTGTGGTGTGACGGCGACACGACTTCATTCGGCCTCAACGGTGTATCATGATGGCGCCACGTATCTTCGCTCGTTCCTCTTGCTTCCACGCAGTGTCATTGCAATGCGCTGCTTTTGCTCATGCCGCAACAAGTACAACATCAAAGGGGGAGGAGGGTTGGCCATGTTCATGCAGTCAGACCTCCTCCCATTATTACGATAACAGGGTACCCAATATAAAAGTCGATGAACGGAAAAGAAATCACGAACAAAAAAGTAACCCCTACCTCGATGAAGTCGTCGAACGAGGTTCGTTGTAGAAAAAAGAAGTTGCAGAAGACGGAGTCACGAAATAAGGATCTGTGAGCGTTGTCGACGTCGCGGTACACGGCATCACGGAGAAGAGGGTCATCGGCGTCACGTCTACGATCTCCGAGGAATTATCATTCTTCATATTCCTTCGTTGGAGGCCGGCGTTCTTCATCGATGTTGGTACGTTCTTCGTGTTCTTCAAGGAGGAAGATGAAGTTCTTCTTGGAACTCTCACTCTCAACACAATGAAGCAACCCCTAATGAAATAAGACCTTGTCTTATTTAATTAACACACACAAGCCAACATTCCATTTGAAATTCAAAATAATTCATTCAATTAATTGAATTAATTTAAGAGTCTTAACAGTCCAATTAATGTGAGAGTTGACTTGGAATTTAATAAGGGGGTGAAGGTGTGTTACAAAAAAATATTGGGGGTTTGAGTTGAAAAGGTGGGGCTCGTTTAGGTCCCACCTCAGTAATATCCTATCAAGAGGTGTTAGGATATAGTGGGTCCCACCTCAACTTCCATAAGTAGGTTTAAACAACTTAGAACATAAAATAAATATTGTTGCACAACTTTTATTTTATTCATTAGTTAACCCTTTTTTAAATAACCACACCCGAGCAAACGCAACTCCAGAAAAGGTGTTCCTAAGCATTTACTGGCACTTCGGTTTCATTGGTGCCCTCGAATTTCGATTCCGAGCGCCGGTTCAAAAGTTAGGAATACCCGCTCATTCATTCACTGAACGTACCTGATATAAACTTCTGAAATTGATTCTGGGCACACCGGGCATCTGAATCAGGTGCCATTAGAAACTGCGTTCTTGTAAAATCCCAAAGAAAACTAAGAAAAAATTTCCCTTCAATTTTATGGGGCTTTACAGTTTCAACCTGTAGACTCTATCTATAAATGAAGTGGAGTATACGGCCACTCCACCGCGTCGAAGACCGCATGCGGCGCAGTACGTGGCAGGCCGCAGCTGCTTGACCATGGTAGCTGAGGAACTAGACGTGGCTCCCAGTAGCATCCTGGCCAGGCCAACGACAGGTCCCCCTATGGGAGACCGGGTGAATCCACTGTCTATACCCACGTTATCGGGGAGTACTCGCGCTACCGGGATGAAACAACTTGATTGGGATAGACCCACTCTCTCATGAAGGACTCATTCTACTGGGTTGGGCTAGACTAGGTCAGATCGTGTTTTTTTAACTGAACATAGACCCAACCGGCATGTGTTCCTCTAAAACGCTCGTATCGATCAAACCGGGAGTTCTATTGACATGCCTCCATTAAAGTTGAGATCCTTGTGATCAGCTGGTCCTTATGAGATAATCTATGTGAGTTTTGGAATAATATTGAATATAGACAAGTTGTATCAAGATTGAATCCAACCGGGCTCTTTAAAAAAATGATTATATCTTACAGTCCAGACATCCGTTCGACAGGCCATATGTTTCATTGGGAGCCTTACGATGAGACTAACCTTTGGGGTTAATCTATGTGGAACTTCATGGTTATTGAGGTAAAACCAATGGATTGGGTAGGGGATCCTCCCATAATTACGTTTTCTAAGGGCAGGAATCTGGTAGTTGGATGTGATGTGAAAAAATAATAGGGATCTTGTGTTAGTCAGCACCTAAAGATCCTCTTTGGGTCAGAATCTAGAGATCATGTGTTGTGCACCACCTAGAAACCCTGTGGGGATCATTAGTAGAGCCTCTTGATAAAATAATATGATATAGATTTATGACTAATAATCTTTACTTCTGTAAATAAGTTATACCTAGTCTGAGCTCCATCTTTTACTTTTTTCTATGTGTTTGAGATCTTTCTCTGTGGTATTACCTCTGTGGTATTTCCTTTGTGGTGTTTTCCTTCGTGTATTACTGATATACCATTGGGGGTCTCGGGGTCCCTACTAAGTATTGTTATACTCACCCTTTCACGGGCTTCACCCACACATGTTGTGTCTTGTGCAGATGACAGACAGCTTTGACAGGGGCATTGGGGAGCCAGGACTAGACTGTTCTTGGAGGTGGATTGATAGATGTGGTGTGTTGTAGTGACATATGATTGAGATAAATACCCACCCTTTTGGTAGGAACCTTGGTATATGACCATCGGATCCTATACTTCTTTTTGTAGTTTCCTTTCAGTTGGTCTTGTATTCTGGCACCTTTACATTCAGTTAACACACTTTAATCTCAGTGGTGGAAATTTATGGTGGTTGAATTAATATTATTTCCTTTGTTGTTAGAGTTGTGTTGTTTTACCTATCACTGTGTGTACAAGATTAAAGGAAATGCCTTCCCATTTTGGGATATTCCTTTCCAGTGCTAGTCAACAACCCCTGGCCTATGGAAGACAGACTTCGGGTAGTCACGGAATGGACCCCAAGGGACAGTTCATGACAAAGTTGTATCTAAGGGCAGTTGATTCTACCCAAAGAACTAGGATTCCATATATTAAATGGTAAAATTGTTTTAAGTGTCTTGAGTTCGGATTTTAGTTTGGGGAGTCCAGTGTTGGTGTGGTGGCCAATGTATCAATACACCGAGACCGTGAATTCTTTTTTCTGAGACAGTAGACCAACACACTAGTTGCATGTGCTTTGGATATGTCTTTTTTCTCTTGATCTCTTTTGATTTATCTCACGTGGTATAACGTATTGACTATGGTGCATCTGTTTCCTTAGAGGATGCATCCATGAAGATAACCATCCAAGATTCCAGTGAGAGATCACAAAGATGCTCCACCGAGTGATGATGTGTTGATGTAGCGACCAATTCGAATGATAGAACCTTCGGGTGGTGTACCAGTAGCACCACCACCCAGAAAGAAGTAGTTTCTACCATAAACACTAGTGGATAGTGCATGCTAACTAGGCATGCTGCATGAGTTCCAAAGACAAAGGCCTCCATGTTTTCGAGGTGAGAAAGATCCTTAGGATACTAAGGATTGGTTGGAGGCATTTACTCGGGGTTTTCACATGGTGGAGACACTTAAAGATCAGATGGTGGTTCTAGATGCTAGCCTTTTTCAATTCACTATAGTTAGATGGAGGATCTTGATGCCCCCGTCACACAAGGAGTTGACCCCTGACTGGTCAAACTTCGAGAGACTCTTCTGTGTGGAGATCATACTAGCGACACTATGCTTAATGTGTATTTAAGAGTTACATAACATATAGCAGGGAATCCTGAATGTGGGCCATTACTCAGTGAGGTTTACGGACCACTCCCGATACTCCACCGACATGGTTCGAGACCCTTTCTTCATGGTATAGACCATTGATTATAGACTCCGATGGGATATTTTGGTGTTGATGATTTTTCTCAGCAACTCGACGGAGGGTAGGGTACTAGATTTAGCCCTATTAATAGATATCTTTCTATCTGATAATGCACTAACAATGAGAGACACCGCCAAATGATAGGTTGTCGAGTCATCTACACTAGGTAGTATGCAGATGAGGTACATGCCCAAACAGGTCATACCTTCCAGAGGGAAACCCATGGACGCGTGGTTGGAGGTACAAAACTCATGGTGTAAGGGTGGTCATCTAAGGGATTGGGTTTTTTACTATTCTAATGGATAGGGGAGCATGGGTCATGACTGTTCGAGTCCCCACATGGATGAAAAGTAGGCAGTCAAGGTACTATTGAGATAGTGATATATATTAGAGCGAGGAGGTCTGTTGGATGAAAAATGTAGTAGGGGAGAAGGTCGAGTGACAGGTGGTGGACAACTGTTCTAGGTATAACCACCACCACCCCCAAGAGGACCACTACAAGCTCAGGGAGAAGGTGGACAAGGGTGGGGCTAGCATTAGGAAATGGAGGCCTATAACTATAGTGCTCGAGATATGATTAGAGGTATGATCTGTGTTCACTCCACCTTAGATATTGTTTTTATATACATGGTTTCTGATCACTCTTTCCCTGTCGCGGACCTCATTTGAGGTGGGAGATTCTAGTGTAGCCGTTAACTTGATCCCTACTATTAGAGACTCATACGATAGGGGATATGACAATTACACACTGGTGACGACAGTGTGAGCTTACTCTATAAGGCATGATAGTTAGCTGGGATCTCTTAGAAGCAGCATCGAGGCCTTACGATGTCATCTTGTGTATGGACTAGTTATCTACAGTCCTTGCTAAGATCTACTATTTTAGGAAAAAAAGTTTGATTTTTGTATGAGGATGGGACCAGGTTTTCATTCACCAGTGAGAAGGAAACCATTTCATCGCATTATGGACATTCTAGAAGGTTGGTGAATCCAATCACTCACTGGTTGCCTAGCCTCACCCTCGGTATGGTGGATGAGGGGAGTCTGAGCTTTCATGTAGTGGTGGACGCATATGAGGATGTCATTCCATAGGATGTCCTAGGACTACCTCCTCGACGAGTGGTAGAGTTCTGCATTGACATGTACATAGTAATTACAACAATATCTACTCCTGCATATCGGATGGCCCTCATGGAGCTGTAGGATCGAAGGGTATAGCTAGAGGAATTGTAGAGGAAGGGGTTTGAAAGGACCAGTGTTTCTACATGGGTATCCCCAGTGTTGTTTTCCCAGAAGGAATAAGGGATCTTGAGGCTGTGTGTGGACTTCCAATGCCTGAACCAGGTGACCTTGAAGAACAAATATCCACTACTGAGGATTGATGATCTATTCGATCAGCTGAATGGAGCGAGGTAGTTCTCAAAGATCGACCTCAGATCACACTATAATCCTCTTCGGGTATGGGATGAGGACGTACTGAATATATCCTTTAGATGATGGTATAAGGCCCCAGCCTTAAACCTTACTTAATCTTGAGTTATTACAAGATTACACATTGAGGATCTTTTCGGGTTTAGAGTTTTAGAGAATTAGATCATAAAACTTGCATTACATTCCACATATAAACAAAGTGGTTAGATAAAGATAGTATTCTTCATTCCCATCAATGGAAACACATTTAAAATAAAACATGGATTATTTCTTGACACATCCTTGACTCTATCATCTTATCATGTACCTTTCCCTTGACCTGTGAAAAACATTTCAAAAACTTGGGATGAGCATAAAAACACATTATGGGTTATTAAAAAAACATGGAAAGGAAACATGAGTTCATATATACATAAGAATGAAATCATACTTTACCCATAAAACATAGGCACTTTAACATACCTCATAAAATCATGAATAAATCATAGAAATCATAAGACATAAAGGTAACTTGAGGCATTTATAACATTCTTACATAGGGAGTAACCCTCTTGGTTACGTTTGGAATACCCATCACAGTATATTCCCTAAAATCTCTTCAGAGAAACCTTAACGTTTCACTCCTTCGCTTTACCCAATGCATTGGAGAGCTATAACAGGCTCACCCGCCCTTAGTTTATCACGGAACCACCCGTCTTCATAATAATGCCCAAGAACCATAACATAATCATATCACATAAAACATGCATAAAGGAAACATAAAATTTCCACATTTCAATCACGAGATATCAATACAACACATTGATATAAAAACATTATGAAAACCATTTTCAATACCAAAATAAAAGAAAAGTAAAACATGGTATTTATTTTTCTTTTAAAAATAAGGTATGGCTTGTAGAGGAAGCCGAAACTCAAATAACGGTCACGAAGGCGGAGAAGTCGTTGTCGCCGCATACGTACGACAGAAACATTCCCTTTTGTCGTTTAGTAAACGCTTCGTATAAAAAAAATATTCCTTTTGAATAAACTTAAAAGTCAAAGGGGGTTTATACACCGTATAAAAGAAAGTTGTGTATAAAATAAAATATGCCTCAATGAAAGGAGATTGAGAGAAAGTCCCATACCTCGTATCCGACTTGACCCGACCGTTCTTTAATCTCCTGAATAATAAACTTGAGTTAATCTCTACTTGCTTATGAATCTTTTTCAAGTTCATTATTCATTTTATACCATGTTATGAACATCATGTAATCAGTTAAGTTAATAATGTTCATTTTGTCGGTATTTGGTCCTTAAGTCAAAAATAGACTTCTTACACTTACATGTTGTTAATTTGGTCAAAGGTTCATTATATCCAGAATGGTATTCATGATGTAGATATCATATATTTCATATATATCCAGTACATACATGCATTTATAATATTACATAATCATTTAGAGGTAAGAAATGAAATGCACCGTTCATGGAGATGGTAAGCCGTACGTACGCATGAACGCTACTTTCATTTCTATTTCATATTTTATAGAATGGAATCATAATTATATAAAGGTATATTATAATTCCAGTATAATATCATATATAATATCATAGTTCCATCCTTTATATGTCCCACATATGGTATTTAACGAATCAAATCACTTTGAGGGGGCGGTAGTCCGCACTTCCTAAAATGAAGATATCGTGTTTACCCATTATGGAAACCATAAAGGTATGCCCAAAATGAAAAAAACAGAAGCTTAAGTAAAACATAAACTTATTATATATCATATATAAAAATAGTTACATCATAATGGCCACTTTTGAAGGTGTTAAATGAGTGTTGAACAATCATCGTTTCGGGAGGCAGAATTTCTCCATCCACGGAAACCGTATGTTCTTTAACCATTTGATGTAGTTGTGTGAGAGTGTAGCTCAAATAAATCTTATAAAAAAATCTTAGTATATTGAAGATACTGGTGTTGTTACAAAAGATGTAAATAAAAAGAGTTTAGGGGGTTGGAGAAGCAAAATAAAACAAATGAACATGAGAGAATGAATTACCTTTAAAAGTGTAACTCCTTTTGATTTGAGCCTAAAGGCTTACTTTGAAAGGATTCTGCCCAAAGGGAATCCTCTAAGATGAGGAGAGGGATATGGAGAGAGTAAATGGGCAGGGGTTGGCCGAGCCAAAGGCTTGAGTAGTGTGTGAAATGAGGTAGAGGTGGGGGCCTTTTATAAGAGGAGAGGAGGGGCACTTTTGGAAAGTAAAGAAATATTACTTTATTTGAAAATGTGTTTCGGTTTCAAAAGGTCCCACACTGATATAATTCGTGGATAAGGTGATAAGGCTTCGAAATCCAGTCATCCAATAAGTTTTGGACATGTGTAGTTCATAGATTTTACATTATCTTTCCATTTTATTTAAATCGTCAAATAATGATGTCATCGATGCATCATTATTATTTCATAAATAATTTAATTTATTTAATGTCTAAAAATCATAAACAAAATACTATAATGTAGGAAATCTTTTTAGATTTATAATGACTATTTATAATCAAAAATCTGATCTTTATAACCCCATGTAAAAATTGTGTTCGTAAAACATATTATGTTTGTGTCATTTTTACTTTTACATTAAATAAAAAGTTATTTATGTCATTTCCCAACCAAAATGTCTCCATGGGGTCCCCATGTTTCCACATGGCTTTTCTTGGTCGTCCATGACACCACCAATAAGGTTGGGACATGTGTCTAGGTCATTTCATATTATTAAAGCATTATTTATACCTTAAACTACACTAATTACCACTAATCGCGATTAAAAACTTAATAAGTTACTATTCACCAAAAAATTATTTTAATCTCATTGAACCACATTTTACTTCTTAATGACAACCATGTATGTCGGATTTTCAAAATTCAATACACATTAGTGGTAATCTTTCATTTAACTGAAAAATCAGTTTGCTTGATTACCACTTAGTGGTTTCACTATTCATCAAAAATTGAAGTTTTTCAGAAAATTACCAAAAATTCACCCTAAGCTATATTTGATATTCCGAATTCAAAAATGAAGTCCATTTTACAAAATTCAAATCATATAAGTCACATTAATTAATTCAATAATTAATTCCCGCTGCCAGAGCAAATAGCGTGTTTTTACAAAACAATAAGTATCAAAAGATTGACACCAGTTTAAGTCTAATTTCAAAGTGAAATTGATTCCAATGACCACCATTGGATAAAATGGTAAAAATATATTCCAATTTCACTTCAAAACCAATTCAAAACATAATCTAATCATATAAATAAATTAGATTAAAAAGCAGTTTTGATGTAAAATGCAGTATTTTTCACTATTCATTAAAAAATGAACATTGTCAGAAAAATACCAAAAATTCACACAAGGTAAATTTTGATGTCCCAATCATAAAGAATAAGTTTATTTTGACAAACATAGTCTATAAAATTGTCAAAATATAGATTCAAAAATGGTTTTCCATCAAAAGGTAGTAAAACAATCTTTTAAGAATATTAGTGTATTCCATGCATAAGATTGTATTTATTTTCATTTTAAGCCTCTATAACACTATCTTAATCATTAACAGACATAGATAAAAATATCTTTTATTCATTACTTACTTGGGATGTTACATCCTTCCCCCCTTTAGAAAATTGCGTCCCCGCAATTTATTTACTTATCGAATAAATGGGGGTACTTATCCCTCATTGCATTTTCAGATTCCCATGTTGCCTCTTCAATCATGTGGTTTTTCCAAAAAACCTTTACCTGATGAATCACCTTATTCCGTAACACTTGCTCCCTATGGTCAAGAATCTGGACCGGTTGTTTCTCATAAGATAGGTTCTCTTCCAGCTGAACTACCTCTAGACTCAAAACATGAGATGGATCTGGCATATACTTTCTCAACATCGAAACGTGAAAAACATTGTGTACCTGAGATAAACTCGGAGGTAAAGCCACTCGGTATGAAACTGATCCAACTCTCTCCAGAATTTCGTATGGTCCAACAAACCTTGGACTCAACTTTCCTTTCTTACCAAATCTCATCATGCCTTTCCAAGGAGAAACCTTGAGAAAAACATGATCACCTACCTCGAAAGATAGATCCTTCCTCCAGTTATCCGCATAACTCTTCTGCCTGATCTGAGCTCTTCTCATGTGTTTCTGAATCAGCTGAACTTTTTCTGCCATCTCTTCTACCAATTCTGGTCCCATCAACTTCCTTTCACCCACTTCATCCCAGAAAGCTTGAGTTCGACACCGCTTCCCATATAATGCCTAAAATGGTGCCATTTGTATACTGGAATGAAAACTGTTATTATATGAAAACTCAACCAAAGAAAGATGTTGGTCCCAAATTCCTTGATAATCCATAGAACAAGCTCGTAGCATATCCTCCAATGTCTGAATTGTTCGTTCTGACTGCCCATCTGATTGAGGATGAAAAGCTGTACTAAAATTTAATTCAGTACCCAACGACTTCTGAAGGCCTTTCCAAAAGTTAGAAGTAAACCTGGGATCACGATCTGATACAATGGAGAGAGTAACTCCATGTAACCTGACTATCTCTTTATGATACAAACGGGAAAGTTGATTAAGAGAGAAAGTATCTCGTATAGCAAGGAAATGAGCAGATTTTCTCAAGCGATCAACAATAACCCAGATTGCATTATTACCTCGAGATGTCTTCAGTAATCCAACAACAAAGTCCATGGATATATTCTCCCATTTCCACTCTGGCACTGGTAAAGGCTGAAGCATACCTTTCGGTAACTGCCACTCTACTTTAACCTGCTAACAAGTCAAACACTTCACTGTAAAATCAGCAATATCTCTTTTCATTCCATCCCACCAGTAATACTCCCGCAGATCTCTATACATCTTAGTACTGCCCGGATGAACTGAAAACGGAGAACTATGAGCTTCACATAACAACTCTCTCTTCAACTGTGAATCACAAGGCACACACAATCTCTTCCCAAATCTCAAAACGCAATCATTATCAATGTTGAATTCAGGCAACTTACCTTTCTGAACCAGCTCTACCTTTTTCTGCAACTCACTATCTTGCTTCTGTGCTTGCTTGATTCTATCTGATAGAGATGTTCTCACTGATACCTGAAACAAAACAGAAGGACTCCCTACACCAACAACTTCTATGCCAAAGTTCATCAAATCCTTAACCAAAGGATCACGTTCCAAACACAACATTTTTAATGAAGCATTACTTTTTCGACTCAAAGCATCAACCACTTTATTTTCTTTTCCCGGATGGTAATGAATTGTACAATCATAATCTTTGGTTAATTCAAGCCATCTCCTTTGTCTCATGTTTAAATATTTCTGAGTGAATATATACTTTAAACTTTTGTGATCGGTATATATTTCACACTTTACTCCATACAAATGATGCCTCAAAATTTTTAAAGCAAAAACAACAGCAGCTAATTCCAAATCATGTGTAGGGTAATTTACCTCATGAGTTTTCAACTGTCGTGAAGCATAAGCAATTACTTGATCATTCTGCATTAGGACACAACCAAGTCCTTTCAATGAAGCATCACTGTATATAAAAAACTCACCATTCCTGGAAGGTAGTGCCAAAACTGGAGCATTCACCAATCTTCTTTTCAATTCCTGAAAACAATCATCACATTCTTTTCTCCAGATAAACTTAACACCCTTCCGAGTTAGCTTAGTCATTGGACTAGATAACCGTGAAAAATTTCTAACAAACCTTCGGTAATAGCCCGACAAACCAAGGAAGCTACGAATCTCGGTTACATTTGTGGGTCTTGGCCATTCTTCCACAACTTTTGTTTTTGCAGGATCAACAGTTATTCCATCTTTAGAAACAATGTGACCAAGGAAAGAAATTTGTTGCAACCAAAACTCACACTTGATGAATTTCCCATACAGTTTCTTTTCTTTTAAGGTTTGCAAGATAACCCTTAAATGTTTTTCATGCTCCTCTTTACTTTTAGAAAACACCAAAATATCATCAATGAAAACCACCACAAACTTATCCAAGAACTCATGGAAAATTCTATTCATTATGTCCATGAATACAGCAGGTGCATTGGTTAGCCCAAAAGGCATTACTACAAATTCATAATGGCCATATCTTGTACGGAACGCGGTCTTCGGAATATCTGCCTCCTTTACCTTCAGTTGATGGTACCCCGATCTCAGGTCAATCTTTGAAAAAACTGAGCTCCTTGGAGCTGATCAAACAAATCATCGATATGAGGCAAAGGATATTTGTTCTTAACAGTGATATTATTCAAGGCTCTATAATCAATGCAAAGTCTCATAGAACCATCTTTCTTTTTAACAAATAAAACAAGAGCACCCCATAGTGATGTTCTAGGTCTAATGAAACCTTTCTCTAATAAATCTTGCAATTGCTCCTTCAACTCTAAAAGTTCAATTTGTGTCATTCGATAAGGGGTTTTTGAAATTGGCTTAGCATCAGGAACTAAGTCAACAGTAAACTCAACTTCCCGATCTGGTATTATTCCAGGAAACTCATCCGGAAAAACATCAGGATACTCATTTACCAATGGCACATCATTAATCTGAATAGTTACTTTATTTTCAACGACGTGTGCAAGGTAACATTCATTTCCATCTTTTACAAGTTTATCGGCCTCTTGATATGTTATCAAAAGTAAGGGTTCATTCTTGTAAACAAACTGAATGTCTTTCTGAAAAGAAACTTCATTAGCTCTACAGTCAATCTTATCATGGTAAATAGAGAGCCAATCCATACCCAGGATAACATCAAACTCTACTAGAGGTAGAACAATAAGGTTTGCAAGTAGGTTCTTTCCACAGATAAGGATAAGAAGATTCTTATAAATTCATTTTGCCTCGACACTTCCCCCAGGTGTTTTTACCAAAAGTTCAGGAGTCATTTCTTGAGATGGTATTCCCATTTTACTAGAAAAGGTTTCAGAGATGAAAGAATGTGTAGACCCCGAATCAAACAACACGCTGGCATAATCTGAAAAAACAAACAAAGTACCTGATACAACTTCATTTGATGGCCCGACATCTGCTGAAGTAGTTGCAAAGGATTTCACCACCCCTTTCTGCTTGTAGTCTAACTACTTCCCATCACTCAAGCTCTTTGTCGGACACTCATTTGCATAGTGACCCATCTCATTGCACTTAAAACATTTCACTAACTGTAAATCAAATTTGTTCTTACCTTCACCTTGATCCTTTTCAGTGAAATCATGAGCCTTCTGTCCCATCTTACCACATCGGTAGCACTTCCCAGAATTCAGAAGACATTCCCCAGTATGCCTTTTGCCACATTTATCACAAACTGGAAACTTAGTTCTCTTACCATCAGACTTTTTTGAAGAATTCTTACCTTTCTTCTGCCACCTCGGTCTCTTCTTCTCCTGGTTGTTATAGAAAACTTGGTCATCGACAAACTCCATTTCCACCTTCTCAGCACATCGAACAAGCTTTTCATAACTTTTAAACTCACAAGAAGCTAATTCCCTTCGATACTTTGGCTTTAATCCTGAGTAGAAACGATTGATTTTACTATCAAGGTCCCGGATAAAATTTGGAGCATACCTTTCCAAACGAGTGAACCTTTCTTCATAGGCAGCCACTGAGTCTTCCTCTTGCCTCAATTCCAAGAATTGCTTTTCCATCCTAAGTCGAATAGCCTTAGGAAAATACTTCTCAAGAAACATACCTTTGAATTCATCCCAGTCAAGAGCATCAATCTCATCGGCGTCCCGGATATTTTTAACCATAGACCACCACTGATCTGCTTCACCCTCCAAACTGTAAATAGCAAGACTAACCTTTTGATTGTCTGAACACCCCATGACATCAAAAATCTTCTCCAGTACTTTAATCCACCCTTCAGCTAGAACAGGGTCAGATGATCCTCTGAATGATGGTGGATGTTGCCTCATGAAATGTTCCACCACTGACATGTTCCTCTGCGGTTGATCTGGCTGATCTCGTGCAAGGATACCACCACCATTTATCGCTTGAGTCAACTGCGCCATCACTGCAACAAACTGTTCAGTTCCAATTCCGACCATTTCTGGATGCTGATTCGGAAGTGTATTTCCTTCTGTATGCCTTCCTAGCACTGCTTCCGTGTTTCCTCTGCGGAAAACCATTCTGAACAAACATGTCTTAGATGAAGCAACATTTTAATCTTTAATTTCTATATCATTTCGAAAAAAAAAATATTTTTGGATAATCATTTAATAGAATTCTAACTCCTAAAGTTATCTAAACCGACCTCTGATACCAACTATAAGGCCCCATCCTTAAACCTTACTTAATCTTGAGTTATTACAAGATTACACATTGAGGATCTTTTCGGGTTTAGAGTTTTAGAGAATTAGATCATAAAACTTACATTACATTCCACATATAAACTAAGTGGTTACATAAAGATAGTATTCTTCATTCCCATCAATGGAAACACATTTAAAATAAAACATGGATTATTTCTTGACACATCCTTGACTCTATCATCTTATCATGTACCTTTCCCTTGACCTGTGAAAAACATTTCAAAAACATGGGATGAGCATAAAAACTCAGTATGGGTTATTAAAAAAACATGGAAAGGAAACATGAGTTCATATATACATAAGAATGAAATCATACTTTACCCATAAAACATAGGCACTTTAACATACCTCATAAAATCATGAATAAATCATAGAAATCATAAGACATAAAGGTAACTTGAGGCATTCATAACATTCTTACGTAGGGAGTAACCCTCTTGGTTACATTTGGAATACCCATCACAGTATATTCCCTAAAATCTCTTCGGAGAAACCTTAACGTTTCACTCCTTCGTGTAACCCAATGCATTAGAGAGCTATAACGGGCTCACCCGCCCTTAGTTTATCATAGAACCACCCGTCTTCATAATAATTCCCAAGAACCATAACATAATCATATCACATAAAACATGCATAAAGGAAACATAAAATATCCACATTTCAATCACAAGATATCAATACAACACATTGATATAAAAACATTATGAAAACCATTTTCAATACCAAAATAAAAGAAAAGTAAAACATGGTATTTATTTTTCTTTTAAAAAGAAGGTATGGCTTGTAGAGGAAGCCGAAACTCAAATAACGGTCACGACGGCGGAGAAGTCGTTGTCGCCGCATACGTACGACAAAAACATTCACTTTTGTCGTTTTGAAAACGCTTCGTATAAAAAAAAGATTCCTTTTGAATAAACGTAAAAGTCAAAGGGGGTTTATACACCGTATAAAAGAAAGTTGTGTATAAAATAAAATATGCCTCAATGAAAGGAGATTGAGACAAAGTCCCATACCTCGTATCCGACTTGACCCGACCGTTCTTTAATATCCTAAATAATAAACTTGAGTTAATCTCTACTTTCTTATGAATCTTTTTCAAGTTCATTATTCCTTTTATACCATGTTATGAACATCATGTAATCAGTTAAGTTAATAATGTTCATTTTGTCGGTATTTGGTTCTTAAGTCAAAAATAGACTTCTTACACTTACATGTTGTTAATTTGGTCAAAGGTTCATTATATACAGAATGGTATTCATGATGTAGATATCATATATGTCATATATATCCAGTACATACATGCATTTATAATATTACATAATCATTTAGAGGTAAGAAATGAAATGCACCGTTCATGGAGACGGTAAGCCGTACGTACGCATGAACGCTACTTTCATTTCTATTTTGTATTTTATAGAATGGAATCATAATTATATAAAGGTATATTATAATTCCAGTATAATATCATAAATAATATCATAGTTCCATCCTTTATATGTCCCACATATGGTATTTAACGAATCAAATCACTTTGAGGGGGCGGTAGTCTGCACTTCCTAAAATGAAGATATCGTGTTTACCCATAATGGAAACCATAAAGGTAAGCCCAAAATGAAAAAAAACAGAAGCTTAAGGTAAACGTAAACATATTATATATCATATATAAAAATAGTGACATCATAATGGCCACCTTTGAAGGTGTTAAATGAGTGTTGAACAATTATCGTTTCGGGAGGCAGAATTTCGCCATCCACGGAAACCGTATGTTCTTTAACCATTTGATGTAGTTGTGTGAGAGTGTATCTCAAATAAATCTTATAAAAACATCCTACTATATTTAATATACTGGTTTTGTTACAAAAGAAGTAAATAAAAAGAGTTTAGGGGGTAGGAGAAGCAAAATAAAACAAATGAACCTGAGAGAATGAATTGCCTTTAAAAGTGTAACTCCTTTTGATTTGATCCTAAAGGATTCCTTTGAAAGGATTATGCCCAAAGGGAATCCTCTAGGATGAGGAGAGGGATATTGAGAGAGTAAATGGGCAGGGGTTGGTCGAGCCAAAGTCTTGAGTAGTGTGTGAAATGAGGTAGAGGTGGGGGCCTTTTATAAGAGGAGGGGCACTTTTGGAAAGTAAAGAAATATTACTTTATTTGAAAATGTGTTTCGGTTTCAAAAGGTCCCAAATTTATATAATTCGTGGATAAGGTGATAAGGCTTCTAAATCCACTCATCCAATAAGTTTTGGACATGTTTAGTTCATATATTTTACATTATCTTTCCATTTTATTTAAATCGTCAAATAATGATGTCACCGCTGCATCATTATTATGTCATAAATAATTTAATTTATTTAATGTCTAAAAATCATAAAAAAAATACTATGATGTAGAAAATCTTTCTAGCTTTCCAATGACTATTTATAATAAAAAATATGATCTTTATAACCCCATGTAAAAATTGTTTTCGTAAAACATATTTTGTTTGTGTCATTTTTACTTTTACATTAAATAAAAAGTTATTTATGTCATTTCCCAACCAAAATGTCTCCATGGGGTCCCCAAGTTTACCCATGGCTTGTCTTGGTCGGCCATTACACCACCAATAATGTTGGGACATGTGTCTAGGTCATTTCATATTATTAAAGCATTATTTATATCTTAAACTACACTAATTACCACTAATCACGATTAAAAACTTAATAATTTACTATTCACCAAAAAATTATTTTAATCTCATTGAACCACATTTTACTTCTTAATGACAACCATGTATGTCGGATTTTCAAAATTCAATACACATTAGTGGTAAACTTTCATTTAACTGAAAAATCAGTTTGCTTGATTACCACTTAGTGGTTTCACTATTCATCAAAAATTGAAGTTTTTCAGAAAATTACCAAAAATTCACCCTAAGCTATATTTGATATTCCGAATTAAAAAATGAAGTCCATTTTACAAAATTCAAATCATATAAGTCACATTAATTAATTCAATAATTAATTCCCGCTGCCAGAGCAAATAGCGTGTTCTTACAAAACAATAAGTATCAAAAGATTGACACCAGTTTAAGTCTAATTTCAAAGTGAAATTGATTCCAATGACCACCATTGGATAAAATGGTAAAAATATATTCCAATTTCACTTCAAAACCAATTCAAAACATAATCTAATCATATAAATAAATTAGATTAAAAAGCAGTTTTGATGTAAAATGCATTATTTTTCACTATTCATTAAAAAATGAACATTGTCAGAAAAATACCAAAAATTCACACAAGGTAAATTTTGATGTCCCAATCATAAAGAATAAGTTTATTTTGACAAACATAGTTTATTATATTGTCAAAATATAGATTCAAAAATGGTTTTCCATCAAAAGGCAGTAAAACAATCTTTTAAGAATATTAGTGTATTCCATGCATAAGATTGTATTTATTTTCATTTTAAGCCTCTATAACACTATCTTAATCACTAATAGACATAGATAAAAATATCTTTTATTCATTACTTACTTGGGATGTTAAAGATGGTATGACCAGTATGTGTTTTTGGTGATGTATTTCAGTGTGTTCAATTCCCCTATAGTGTTCATGGGACTCATGAACATGATCTTCCATCCTTACCATGATCGTTTTGTGGTTGTATTCATTGATGACATCTGGGTGTAATAACCTTCATAGGAGGAGCACACTACACACCTTCAAAAAGTCCTAGATGCACTCCAAGAGCACCAGATTTATGTTATTCTCTTGAAGTGCCAGTTCTGGATTCATGAAGTCCACCTTTGGGGACACATCATCTTGGAGGATGGAGTTGTAGTGGATGTGGGAAAGGTAGATGAAATTATTTCTTGAGATCCACCCAGTAGTATGACAAAGGTGTAGAGTTTCTATTGATTGGTCAGATATTACAGGAGGGTAATGTTCGACTTCTCCAGAGTAGCAGCACTTAAGAAAGATTTGATAAATAAGGGGGAACCTTTCATGTGGATAGAGAAATTTAGTAGAGAATACAACAGTTGAGGCAAAACTTATCCAACACTGCCATATTGTGGTTTTCAGATGATTGAATCGACTATGTGGTATGATGTGATTCATCATAGAACGGTCCCGGTTCTGTCCTGATGAAGGAGTGACCAATGATCTCTTATGGCTCACAGAGGCTAAGGCAACATGAGAATAACTATGCTACCCATGACCTAGAGTTAGCAGTTGTGATATTTTCATTGAAGATGTGGTGACACAACTTTATTGGTGAACATTTTACCTTTTAATCTGACCAAAAGTGTCTTGGGTTTATCTTCTCAATGAAGGAAATAACCATGAGACAATGATGATGGATGGAGTTCCACTAGGACTATGAATTTAAGATATTCTCTACTCCTAGGAAGGGTAATGTGGTGGAGGATGCACTCAGCAGGATGTCTGGTTTATAGCTACTGAGTGAGGCAATGGAGCAGCTGGTTACGATGCATATATCCTTCATGGATAGTGATAGAGTATCATACATCTACTCTATAACTGTCACTCCCCCACTCTTACAGCATGTTAGGGAGGATCGGCTTGTGGATGTTGACTGTGAGGCCCAACGTGCTCATATAAACTCAAGACAAGCTCTTAATGGATTTCCGATAGGTGGGGAGCATGTCATCCTTTTCGGCTGATGCACCATAGTACCGGTGTTCTTGGGGGTGGAGGTGTTTAAAGAGTACCATACCTCTCATTTGGGGCTATATCCTAGTTTGGAAAAGATATACCATGACATCCGATGTTAGTAATGGTGGCCAGGTATGATTAATGTGGTGTCATATTTCGTTTCTTGATGACTAACTTTTCAGCATGTGAAGGTTGAGCTTCAGGTCCCTACAGGATTGAAATAACAACCAGAGGTATCGGAGAAGATGATGGATGGTATCTCCCTAGACTTTGTGATGGGGTTACCAGGCACGTCTAGGGGCCATGATTATATATGGGTGATCATTGAACGACTTGCCAAGTTGGCTCACTTCCTACACATCTGGGAGTAGGTATAGGTAGAGGTCTTGGGTGACTCTACATCCAAATGATAGTGATGCTTCGTAAGGTTTCATCAACGATTGTCTCGGACCATGATGCACAGTTTACATCCTGATTGTTGATTGGGTTGAAGGAGGCATTTGGGACTCACCTGCGCTTGAGCACATCTTTTCACCCCTAGATGGATGGTTAGATGGGGCATAACATATAGACCATGGAAGTCATGCTTCATGCATATATCCTATATTTTGGTCGCAGTTGTTTGGACCACTTTACACTAGTTTAGTTTCCATAAAAAACATCTATCACGCAACCATTGGAATGGAACCATTTGAGGCCTTGTATTGGCAGCCATGCATATCACCTCTATGCTGAACAGACCCATGGGAGTCAGCACTCATGGGTACAGAGTTGGAACAAGCTAACAATTAGAAGCTTAATATCATCCATGAGTGGATGAGGACTGAACATTTGGGGCAAAAGTCTTATGTCTATTGGAGAGAGAGACCCTTGGAGTTTAAGGAGGGAGACCATGTTTGCTTTCAAGTCTTTCCCTGAAGGTGATTATAGATATTTGGATGGGGCATAAAGCTGTCTTTGAGGTTCATTGGACCTTTTTAGATCCTCAATAGAGTTGGAACTGTGTTTTACCACCTAGATCATTCGCATAGATGGACCGGGTGTACAATTTTTTTCACATGTCACAGTTGTGGAGGTACATTCTTTCTCTATCGTAAATCATCTACTGGGGAGAGTTGGATATTAACGATGGGGGGATGTTCAATGAGTTCCCAGTGGAGAAGGAAGATCAACAAGAGAGGGTCCTTCTTCGACATTTGATTCCTTTGGTGTGTGTTCAGTGGTAGTATAGGAACCTCTCTGAGAGCACATGGGAGAAGGAGGCTCAAATTTGTGCTCATTACCCCCATTTTATTTATTATCCTATTTCTTGGATTTCAGGGAAGTAAATCCCTAATATAAAGAGAATTTAATGTCTTGGAATTTTTGAGTAATTCATTCAATTTTATGGAATTATTTCGAGACTGCACTCTTTGACGTCACGTGATTTCAAGGGCTGGTGAGCAAAAACTGATTTTTACCTTTTTTTAAGGTACGTTCATTATACATGAAACCAGAGATTTATAAATTTTGAACTAGTTCTTGGATCAAAAATTTTGGGCACCATTGTACTCGGAATGTGATGATTCTCCTAGAAAGGACTTAACTTCAAAAATCAAGGGTCATATGAAAAAGTTATTTTTTGGTACTTTTAAGAAAAATAATATAATAACTTTAAAAAGTTATTTTTTTCCTTCTCATTATTGAGTGGAAAACGACAATGATGAGGTGCAGAAATGAGGCAATGAATATGAAAAATTAAGGATGCCCGTAAATGGATTGTTGTACAATCATAAATGCTACACTATTTCATAAATGAAACAGCGTAACGACACAACATCGTATCATAACAGAAAAGTTGTGATGTGTTTTCCTTTTATTTTGGTTATCGTGTTTGTGGAATGAGGAATATAACTATGGGGATTCTATGATGAACCTCCAATGAACATCCTCTCTATTGAAGAATTAAAAACACCGAAAAATGTAAAGAATCTTTGTTGCACCTCAAAGGAAGGAGTCGGAAACAAAAAAATGACGTCGACATCTTGAAACCTAGAGGACGTAATGCTAAGGAAACAAATGTCAAAGAGGTAGGGTTTATTTGATTTTAATGTTTCCCATTCAGAATCCAAAAGAAAAATGTGGATTAACCAACAAACAAGTTATTCTGTGGACCATGCGTTATTTTGGGAGGTTGGCTTCTTTAGGGATTTGCCTATCCGATGTCATATTATCTCTTGTGTTGGTTGAATTAAGACCCCTAAACCACCCCATGATTTTAAACATCTAATGTTGATAGTGTGAGCCGATACGAACAAGGCTTGAGCCCCTCCACATGTGCGTTATTTGTGGATAGGTTATTGATATGGAATAAAAGAATGTTTGAGTCTATCATAGTGAAGGTGAATACCTAACGATTCTGTCAATGAAAACAGATCGAGAAATGGACCACTGAAACAACTCTAGTGGCCCATAAAAGAAACTGTCGGTGCACCGGCGCCGGTAGCGGCCACGGGCGGAGGGTGGTGGCGCGCCCGTTGGTGTGATGTAGTGGAAGAGGACCATGGATAGGTGGTGATGGTGGAATAGAGATGTAATCCCTCTTCTAGTCTAGTAGGACAAATGACAGAGGCCTCGGTTGCTGGACCGCAACACTAGAGATCTGCAGCACCACGCAGGCACCACAGGTGACCTGGAGGACGCGGCAACTCAGCTATGTCGGAAACCTTGTGCGGCGTGGCACATGGAGGGCTATAGTTGCTCGACTGCGTTAGATGTGGAATGGTATGTGGCTCCTAGGGGTGTCCCGGCCTAGTCGAAGGCTGGTCCGCCTCTGGGGGACTGGGCAAACCTACAGGCCGGAGCCACGCTACCTAGTCAGGACCATGGTAACAGGCCAGACCCATGCTACCGGGCCAGACCCTCAATACTGGGTTCGACCCATACTACTAGAAAATTCATTCCGTATCAGGAAAATCCGAACTGGGTCAGGTTGGGTAGTACCAGGTCAGGTCGGACAGGACATGGACCCAAGTGGCCCCCATTTCACTAAAACACATGTATCTCTCAAACTGGGAATTCAATTGATGCACTGTCTATGGCATTGGGACCCTTTTCCTAGGGTGGTCCGTATGAGATACTCTGATTGAGTTTTGGAAACATTTTCATATGACTAAGGATCATCGGACTTGAATCCAATCGATCCCTTTTAAAAAAATGCACATATATTACAGACCAGGTGTCTATTCGACACGTCGTCTGTTGCGTTGGGGATCTTACGACAACACGACCCATTAGGGTTAATATATGTGTGACTTCCTGGTGATTGAGGTAAAACCGATGGATTTGGGAATGGATCCTCCCAGAATCAAGAGGTCTAAGTGCGTGAATCCAATTTCTAGTTGTGATGTGAAGAAAGAATATTGATCCAATATGGGTCAGCAACTAGAAATCTTGTGTGTGTCAGCACGTTATGATCCGGTTTGGGTCATAACCTAGTGATCTTGTGTGGGTCAGCACCTAGAAATCATGTGTGAATCAGAACCTAGTGATCTTGTATGGGACAAAACATAGAGACCTTTTGTGGATCAGGAACATACCATATTGACAGATTAAGATGATCTAGTTTTACGACTAATCATATAAACTTTTGTACCTAAGTTATACTTTGTGTGTACTGCATCTTTTAATTTGTGCTATGTGTTTGAGATCTTTCTGGTTGGTATTATCTATATGGTATTTCTTTAGTTATGTTTTCCTTCATGGATAACTGGGAGACATTCGGGGGTCTCGGGGTATTTACTGAGTATTTCTATACTCACCCCTGCACGGGCTTTGTCTGCACCTGTTGTGTCATGTGTAGGAGACATATAGCTTTGTCCTAGACCTTCGAGATACAAGACTAGGTGGTTCTCATAGGTGGATCAATAGACGTGATGTCTACAGTGAAATTGGACAAAGAGATATACCTACAACCAAGTTAGGATCCTTGGAGGAAGACCTATGAAGTTTGTAATTCTTTTGTTGTACTTTCCTTTCAGTTGGGCATGTATTATGGACCCTTTAATTTCAGTTTACACACTTTACACTCAGTGATAGAAATTTATAGTGGTTGTATTACTATTTTTTCCTTCATAGATAGATTTTTACAGTTTCCTTTATCTGTGTGTGTACATGTTTAAAGGAAATGCCTTACCATTTTGGGATATGCCTTTCTAGTGCCAGTCACCAGCCCCTAGTCTATGGAAGGAGGACTTGGTGTAGTCACGACATGGGTTTTGGAGGATGTATTGTGATGTAAAATGTGTAAAATTATTATATGTGACATGAAATATGATCAAAATATATAAAAAATGTTTTTTACATTGGATGACCCACTAAGTATACCAAATTGACTATTATACACTATGTATATTGTATACTTGGGGTGTAAGGATCATATATAAGTTCCCATTTCTTATAGTTGGTAATATACCTAAAATTTGAACCTTTATACATTGATTCATATCTTATATAGGCCATTTATTATTATGTTAATAATGGGTGGTTGGGTATATTGTAAATAATGGTATCGGTTGGAGCACAACCATGGTGAGAATTTTCTACCAGTATGATGAGTATGACATATAGTCCCCTGAATGAGATGGAATGGGGAGTGTGAACCCATAAACAAATAGAAAATATTTAGTGATTATCTATTCAATTGATTGATATGTGGTGTGTTCATCCACAAAGTTGAAAGTTGTGTGATGTATTCATCAACAACTTTAATCTATACTTAGAGTGCCTATAATGTGTGAGTTGGTTATATAAGATTTAAAAACACTATATCCCACGGTCACTCAATGTTTTGAAAAGAAAGAACCTATGAGGAAGCATTCTATCATGAGATGAAACTTGTGGATATATCGATATAGATACATTTATTTGATAGATATCATTCAAAATCCTTTTTTAGATTGAGTGAAATTATTTATTTGTTGGAGGTGGATGTTTTCTTACATTCATGCATTTTTTATTTTTATTTATATTAATTAAAATAATGGATTGTGGATCCCCACATTGTGGGTGAATAAATAAGGGTTTTTTAATCAAATTGTTACTATAAAATAGTTTTAGAGTTAATTCAAATGTTTTTTATGGGTTTTCACAATGTATTGAATATGATGTAATACATGTAAATTATTTTAATATCCTTACAAATGTGTTTTGGAATATGTATAAAAGAGTTTTGGATATGGTTTCACATGTTATAATATATGATATAATATAAGGTTAAATGGTACAATTACCTTTATGATTTAGTGTTTATGGTAGATTAATGGATTTATATTCCATAATTCCTATTTAAATATGATACACTTGGAGGTTCTAGTAGTTTATTATTTAGGAAAATACATAAAGGCATTAAATGTGATTTCATGCTATATTCCACTACCACTTAAATTGTATTTTATGATTTGAAGAAAAAGAAGAACACCAGTTAGAGGCACTTACAACATCTAATTCAAGGATATTCCATATCCTATGATTGATATATGTTATAAATAATATTAGTATGATGATTACTTTTCATGAATCATATATTAAGATTCATTTTTGAGGCACTGATGCTCATTTTAAGTCAATCGCTAAAATGTTAAGATTTATATATATATTATCAATTAATCTATCATTATGGGAACATTATATAAGATGTAAAACGTGGGTGATAGAATAAAACATGTACATGATTCATGTTTTCTCCAAAGAATTAACATATTAATGGTAACACATGAGTTAATGTATTCACAACTAAAGAGAGACATCAAGGATTTAGAAAGCCCATTTGTTGTGTTGTTAGTAGATGTGTGGATTCATGCATGATGATTGGATGAGACTCCCCACTGCCCAATTATCTCTTATCATTCCTTATTTATTCCAAAGGAACTATCATTTTATAAAGGATGGAAGAATACCTCTTGTATAATTATAGATTCATTTAGACTCGTTGACACCTCTAGAAATGGGATTTCTTTTTACTGCCATTCTATTGATCATTTCCACACACATTTGAAGGTGTTTGAAGGTAACAGTGACATGATGTTGATCAACAAGCAAGATACACTCAATTTTCAAGGTTATTCTTCTCTAGTATATACATGGTATGATTATTTTAAGAATAGAGATCTTAGGTTACATTATGTTGTTCTAATAAATTTTATTATGCTCTAAAAATACCATCAAAATTAATATGAAATTCATTATTATATATTATTAATGAATTATTGATAAAATTCCTAAATTATTATAATAATCCAATAGTTTTCTCAATTTTGATTATGTTATATATGTTTTGAACAAAAAATTACCTTTAAATAAATAAACACACAGTATATGTTTTTTCATCCACACTACATATCATATTTACATGAGGTTAATTCCTACACATGAAAATTGAATTAATAAAACTTTTCATAATTTATCATCATTTTTCTGTGTGTTTTCATTATTTTAGGTAATAAAATGTGTTTTGAAAAAAAAATGTCACATTTAAACTAAAGAAACTTAATTTCAAGAAAATTATAAAAACCACATGTCTGAATGATGTGCGGTTAATTCCTATATATCAAAAATGAATCGTAAATTATTTTCCTAAAGTATGAAGACAAAATGAATTCGTTTTATTGGTTTTGATTTGTGATGTCTGTTTTGTACTAAAATGACACTTTCAAACTGATTACATGCACTTTTATTTATTTTAGGTATACTATATATTTGAATTATGTGTGGTTAATTTCTATATATAAAAAATTCATAAAGCATTTACCAAAAATTCCCTGATAATCCAAGTGAATTTTCTCAGTTTTAAGTTTTTAATGCATATTTTGAAATAAAATATACATATAATTTGAAAACACATGGTTGCAGTTAAATTTTTCACACCATATCCCACATTTACATGATATTGATTAATACAATAAAAATTGAATTTATAAATTTTTCTCAAAAAAATTTAACAATCCAAGAACATTAATTTAGTTTTGAGTATATTTCATTTTTTTACTCAGATGTCACTTATAAACTAAAACCCAGAAATATTCATTCATATAAGCCATATTGACTATTTTATTGATGTTAGGTTAATTACTATACATCATAAATGAATCATTGATAATTTTCCTAATGTATTATCACAGTCTAGGCAAGTTTTCATGGTTTTGTGTATATGATACTCATTCCATACTAAAATTCCACTTTTGTAATAATAATGCACACATTTAATTATATGGATGAACTAAATTTAAAAATGATTAAATGGTACTTCTAAAATGTAAAAAATGAATCATAAATAATTTTCCTTAAGAATCAAAATAATAAAATCATTTTTCCATAGTTTTGTGTCAGTGATGCATGTTTTGAACTAAAATGACACTTTTAAACTAAAAATATGCATCTTAATCCATTCCAACCACACCCCATGTAAAAATTATTTTATATTAATTTATACACATAAAAATGAACAATATATCATTTAACTAAATAGTCAACAAAATTTGAGCATGTTTACTCTTTCTTGAGTCATTGATTCTTTTTTTGAACTAAAATTTTAGTTCTAAATTGAAAATATACTCGTATAGATATAAATACACTCATAGTGTTTTGGATTAAAATTAAATTAATTCTTAAATTTCATATATTAATAAAAAATAATTTTCTTACAGAATCATGGAATTTTTTTTCTATTTTCTCAATTTTGATTATGCTATGCATGTTTCTGAACTAAAATGTAAGTTTTAAATTCGCTACACATAGTTGGTATATCCATTTTATGTAATCACTATTATTATAATTTTTTAAGTCATTTAGTATTATTATTCATATAAAAATATTTTAATTACATTCAATTAAAATAAATTTCACCAATTTCTCATTTTCTTCACCACATTTCTCCTTGATCCATCTACCCCCCACCTATATACCCATTGGACTCTAGTGTCCAATTCACTTCTCCATATTAACAAGTATCTGATTTTATGTACCCATTTATATTCCAATATATTCCTTAACATCCCAGCCTCATCGCCTCTATCATAGCTTCTCTTGATCCCCATCCCCCATACTTTAATCCCCTTCTTTCCCCAATGTGCATCTATTTTAATTTCGATGATATTGCAACTCTTGTTATGAAAACCTAATTTCATTTCTTATTTATACTCTATATTATTTCCTTGAATCTATGAATATGGATTTTTTTTAGAAATATAATTTTTTTTATTTTACAAAATGGGATCACCACCATCGGTTCTCCCACTCATACTATTTTTATCATTCATTATTCTGTTACCATCTTTTATCTATTTTCACTTATGACTACAATTTCATGTTACATGAATAATTATGTTATTTTATCTTCAATTTTTTTCTCATTATATATTTATCTATCTCAAATGATTTATTTACCTCCATTCTAAAATTAAATTTCTCTATGACCACCTTCTTTCCTTAATGTAAAAAATATTATCATTAAATTTATACCACGTTTCAAACACTAGATGGTTTCAAAAATTTGACCCTCGTATATTTTTTGACTTATTTATCAATTTATCTCATGTGTTACTGTGAAGGACTCATTCTAATATATTTTTTATTATTCTTTAATTACATTTATATGTTTAAAAAATCATTTCCCATATCATGCTAATATTATTATTTTCAATTTTATCCCAATAATCTCACCGTATTATTTGATAAGTATTCCTTTGTTTTATAAATTTACATCGTCTCTATATAGAAAACCTATTTGATAAAAAATTGTAATTCACTATCAAATTATAAGTATTATATTATTTAAATTATTTCTTTATATGGATAGACTATGATATTTTTATTTTATTACATGAATTCAATATAATATATCATGTAGGCATTAAACATTTTCCAATTTAAGATTTTATCTCATGATTTAATGCATTACTAACTAAATACATTTACTCAATTGAATGTAATTTTTAAATATTTCATTACATAAATTTTATTATATTAAATTTATACATTATGTTTTTCCTTACAACTTATGATCATAATATATGTTTTCATGCGGCTATTTATGTAGAACTTCATTAAAACTTAATGTTTATTTTAGAACTCTTTGAAAAATTATTATATAAATTATGATAAGTGGTTTGTTTATATAGATCACATTTACATAAAAACTATTTCTTAATAAATATTTTTGTGGTTTTATATTAATGGTTATTTATAATTTTTCATTTCTAAAAAAATAAAAACAGCACATTTTTCACTTCTTTCCAATTTATTATGATAAGTGATAATTACTATAAACAACTTTTAATAAAGGTTGTTAGAGTATGTTTTACATTTTAACATATTTTTAAAAATAGAACCCCAACATATATTATGTAAAACTATTTATAATAGGTGATAACTATGTTAAATAGTTTACAACAAGTGATGTCATAGAAATACCATAATTTTATTATAAAATGAAGTCCCATAAATGTTTTATATAAGTGTTTGTAGATTTTTTTAGATTATTATTTATTTATTTATTATATTTTAATGATTATATATATAATTTTTAAAAATAAATTAATAAAAAAATACTTTTTTAATAAATTATCATATTTAATGAGTGAATTTTCAATTTAGATATCAAAATAATTATTTTTAATGAATTTTAATAGTAATTTTCTTTTAATTTTTTTACATACTACTCAGTTGAAATTCATATTTCTCATATTAATTTTGAAAATCCCAATACACTCTAAAATGTTTCTATTTAAAATATATAATTTTCAAAATGTATGAAGTTTTTTATTTGAAAGAATTTTAGTTTAACCAAATGAATAAGTACAATTATATTGGATGAAAATATACGAAATATATCATTCGAATGTATATATTGTACATCATATGTACATATACAAATTTTATCATATAAAAGACATATATATTCAATAAAAAATTCTAAAAAATCCATTATGTGTTGTTCTAAAAATACCATCTAAAAGATACCATTGGATGAAGAGATATAATTTTTATATAATAGAGACTTTGAAAACCTACCATATATAAATTTACAAATGATACTAGATGATGATTCCCAATTTCTAGGATATGGATTTATTCAAAGCATTTAAATGACACCAAACTTATAATTCATCATATAAATACATAGTATTTATAAAAATAAAGATAGTTTAATTGATTTCATTTCAACTAATCCTGAAAAGTGAAAAATACATGCAATATAATGTTGTCTATAAATAGTACCATAACCTATAAGAGAATAAGTTAATTTATAATCTACAATATAATTTTTTTTGATGTTTTAAAATAACTTGTTCCTAAGTGAACGTAAATTTTAATCTTTAAAGTGTTTTCTTAAAGGATAATTTTCTTATGATCTATTTGTAAATTATTTAATGTTTCTCTGTTATAATAGTTGTTTTTTATCTTCTAATCTTGGGAAATCAGTGATAGATATATGAAAATTTTCTCAATAAACATTATAATGGGGTACTAGGGATTGGGAGATAGTGCTTTGTTCAATCAGGTTGATTGAGTGCTACCAATGTTTGGAAGATAGAACTTTCAATAGGTTTAATGGCATTGATACCCAATTCTAGGATCACAAACATGTTTTTCAATATATATGAAAGTGAACAACATTATTGGTAAAAGTTCAATAAGATATATTATGTTCTTTTATAAAATTTTATTTTTCTTTTTTATCCATGTTTCTTTTAGTTTTATATTTTTACTGTGTATTTTATATAAATTGTATACTATATAAGTATAAACATTATTACACTGATTTTTTAATGATTTTTTTGGAAAATTCCCTTTTTCTAATAACTGATTTTACAAACAAGGTGTTTTGAAAATTGCCTGTTTTTATTTTCAAAAACTATATTTCAACCCATCTATTGTAGTATTTTTAATACTCTTGAAATAAAAAAACAACACATAGGAATTTTAGCTAAAACCATAGTGATGTTTTGTATAATTTTTATTCTATTAGAGAGAAGTATATAGTGTTAATGGCTATGAATGAGAACACAAAAATTCTCAAGAAATTTAGTTAAAAAAATGAATCTTTTATGATTTTTTGATGTATATATTTAGAATTATGGTATTTTTTATAAATAAAGTGAATTTTTTTTATGATTTACTATTAATGTTCCAAATTGTCTCCCCATTTCATGAACTCATATGGAATTATGGGAGTCAGTAGTTTCTAACTTTCATGATTATTCTTTGATTGTTTTTTTAATTACTTATATAATTTAAAATTTTTCATTATTCCAAAATTAAATACCATTTTTAAATAATGATTTCATTCATCCCTATATTTCATTTAATTAATCATAATAAATAACTTTTACTACTTCAAGTTCATATATTTCAATGATAACTATTTAACCTTCACCAGCTATAATATATTAGGTTGAAATTTAATATCAAATTGTAACACCGATTTCTCACTAGGATCAAGAGTTATTATATATTATTCTTCTTATTATAATTTAATTTTTAATTTTCAAACGCTAAATATTATAGACCATTATTTTTATTTAAATTACAAATTACTAATTTCTACTTTTAGAGATAGTGGATGTCCCATAACGTGTAAATATATTAGAATATGTAAAATATATAGGTAATAAATCCTGTTATATTTGTTAAATTCATTGTCCAATGTTATTTAATATTTCTACATTCTTATCCTCTTACATTCAAGGGAATTTAGTTCATTAATTATCATCTTTAACGTACTTAGATATTGTTAATGTTGGAGACATTTCTAGATATTTTTGTGTAAAATTGTGTTTTGGCAAACTAACTAAAAGGGATTGTAGTTAACAAGACCACACAGGGTGGTATAAGTTTTGATAATGTTTGTGTTTTTGGGTCAACCCATGAATTCTATTCAAATCATTGTATTATAATATTTAATAATGTTGGTGTTGAGAAGAATTTTATTTCTTTTATTATCTATCACTATATGTTTTATTTAATTAAGTCTTCACTATTAACACCTAATTTCTACAAATCATTCCTTCACTATTAAAATTTTATATTTTTATCATTCTTTAACTATTAACACCAAAATAATACATAATATGTATTGATGAATATATTGTGTATCAAAAATGAATTTTTTTTAAAGCACTTTAGTTACCGTTGAACATATAAAATTATTTTCATTTGAATAATTAGATATATTTATATTTACTAGTCCTTATATTCAGTTCATATTTTTCTTAATGTATTAACCTACCACCATAATAATAACAACCTTCATAAGACATTATAATTATTTTGTTAATTTTTGGGAAATCAAAGAAAACACTCAGAGTCGGTTTTATTTGAAATTAATTCTTCAATAACCATGGTAACTACCTTAAAATATTTTGGCCAATTTAATTAATTGTGAATATCTTTATAATATATTAGTCTATGCTCTAGATTACTTTCCATGACTCTTATAAGACTTTTCTACCACTTCTATCACTTTAAATACGTTATTATCTTTAAAAAGGAGACAATATATGCTTACAACTAAATAGGTATAATATATGGTGAAATATAGGTTTAGGTATTATAATTGTAATATATTGAAAGATCTCCAACAATGTATATGAAATTTTTAAAATTTCTCTAAAGATGATATAAACTTGTACAATGTAAAGATTAATGAATCCATTATTCTAAATCTTTAAAAAAGTACACTATTTGAGTACTATTATCTAATGCAAAATAAACTAATTTTATGAAACTATATTTTCAACATATATCATAACCCATTGAACATAAAATTTACTTATTTGGCTAATGATTTACATAAAATTAGAATCATATTATATTCATAATGGAATCCATTTTGATTATATGTTTGATGGTTATTTACCATCATTATATTTTTATGATTCATATTATATAATAATGTTTTAAATTTATATTTAATATCCCCTTCAATTGTGAAATATAATTTAAAAGAGGTGATCTTATTATCATACAATGGGGTTTTAGTGAGAGGTGTTGTGATGGGTGGGGTGAATCAGGGTATGGAAATCATTATAACATAATGAATTTTTTTTAGCTCTCACATCCTTAGATGATCTTGACATCACTATTAGTAGGGTAGAATTTTATTAATCAGATTAATGAGGATGATCAAATTGTTAACACCATTTTATTTTCTTTTAATTGATTTTGTCATTTACCACATCACCCACTCCTACACTCACTAATTCATGTCATGTATATTAAAATAAGGTATATAAAAATTAAGTATTTTCTTTGGTTCACTAACACTGGGATAATCTAAAGAGGTGAAATCGATAATGATTGGATGTACTAGAATTCAAAAAACTATCTATTTTATATTGTGAGTAGACTAAGGAAATTCTAGGACTTTGGTTATTCCAATTAAAAGGTTGAGGGTTAGATCACCAGATCCCAATGACAACCTCTATACTCATTACTATTTTCTCACTACTCCATGAAAGGAAAAATATTTTGGATTATAGGTTATCATGAAAAATGTCACCACTATTGTTATTGCTCTAGATGTGGACCGAGGCATTTAAAATTTGGATACTTCGTCTCAAATATGTTTTCAACATTGCCATGACTATATTTACATCATTCAAACATCAATCTATAATGGATTCTTCTATTTTCTTCTATAATTTCTCTCACACTAGTTAAGATGTATTTTTGAAGGATCTATTTTATCTATATCCCTCTTTATCTCTCTATTCACAAAAATGAAATTAAATAAATATAGATACATATATATTCATGGTCTATACATCAAAAAATAATTAAATCTTATTCAAGAGATATTCTATAAATATCTATTCGTGAATATCTTCAATTCATTACGAGTATGATAGGACAATCCAACCTTTAAATTTTCTTCCAATATGATTCAATCTCATCAAAATATCTCTATTAATTCTAAGTCAATGTCACTAATTAAATTCCTGAAATTACTCCATAAATATTGGAAATATTATATTTTGGATTTATTAACACAACATCTTCATGATGTGAGTATTACTATCACATCATGAACCACTTCTACCTTTAAAACTGCAAGAATGTACATTTTAAACTCGATAAGGTAAAATATACTATTGCAACATGAAAAAATATTCCTCTATATTTAGTTTCTTATATCTATAAAACACGTCACAGATGTATATATGTAATGTTTATTTGACTTCTATATCATGACCTAAATTACACTTTCATGAGGTGGTTACTTTTACTAAATAAGTACAATGTTCGATATATCAATCTTTAATGACGCAGTTCTCCCACCATAGAATAGACACCTTCAAATTAGAAGAGCAAAAAAAATCTACCCAATAAACATCATAGTGTAGACAAATCATCCACAAAATTAGTTATTATTCTAATTAAAATATTGAATGATAAATCCTAATTCACTTCTAGAAAAATGTTATGAAATTTTCATCAACAATTATGGAATCCCCAAAGACCCATACACAAGTAAAGAATTTTTTATTATTCAAGAATTTATATGTGGACTTTTTTGAAAGAATATTGATATATTTGTCTGACCATAAAACCATAATAGAGCCTGTCACTCATAGCCTATATCCATAACGCATGCCTCCCTATAAGACCATTCACTAGAAAATAGGATCCTCTGCCCTAGTCATGTCATGGATAAACCAAATGTGCAATGAAAAGGCTATAAATAATTTTCAGGTAAAAAGGTAAAATTATTTTCAAAATAATTAGAACCCCAAACACAATATATTTAATAGTATTATTTATGCAGGGAATTCCATTCCTTTATGAATTTTTGAAAACCATGTTTATGGAATTACCTAGCATGTCAAGTCATGACTTTTTTTATAAATAGAACTGTTGCGGATCCTTCCAAAACTCATTAAATCATAAATTGTGAATTAATACAATATTTTAGAAATAAATAAAAACATCTAAATGAACTCTATAAGTTGAAATTATGGATAACATCAGCATCCCCTTCTAGAATAATATCATAAATATCTCAAATACAATGAAATATTACCCATCATTATTACTCAAGATTCAAATAATATATTAATGTATTTGTAATGAATATAACAACATGGCATAAAAATTTTAATGTAAAAAATAACACATATGTAATTTTTTGGAATTCCATCATGAATACAAATAATATTTATGTCATCATGATGATTCTTACACCCCCTTGAAGGGATGGGAATATTCTTGGACTCAAGATGCTTTCAAATCCCTCTTTAAAATCATAAACAATGAAAATAACTTTATATAAGGAATTATCACATAGTATAATACTTCCACCATCTTAATAATATTAAAAAATAGAAGATTATTATTCATATTCCATTTTTTATATCCTTTTAGGACACCACATGATATAACATATTTTAATGTCAACTGTCTGGATGTTGTACTAGCCAGATTATCAATAGACTTTCTCCCACTATATGGATAGAATGGACTGAAAGGAATAGATTATAATTTTTATTTTAAGATAATACTCATAGGAAATATGTTAATATGAAGACCATACATGACATATAGTATTATAGGTCCAAATCCTGAACTTAATTTCTTGAATTATTAGGGGAAAGATCCCTTTACATTATATAGAAACCTGACTACACTTTAATAGCCACTCCCCAAATACTATGTAGCCCTACATTGGATCATTCACCATGTTTTTCTATTATATTAGAGATACATTGTGCTAATTCATAGAAAAAAGTAATGTTAGCCATATCACTCCTTCAGAATGAGGCCTAATTGGCACCACCTGTTGACTATTTCTTCTCTGATTCATCATCACTGGGTTTCACCATTAAGAGAGGGCCTACTATGCTTCATAGTCTATCGGTACTTATGGACCGAAGAACTAGATTTATATATCCCAAAGGCCCTATGGAAAAAATTAATATTAATTTCTTTAAGGTACAATTTCCCAAATTAGGGTAATAATTTTATTTCTACAATAACTATTCCACTACCCCTCATAAATTCACCCTGACTCAGAATTGAACCCAGGTTGTTTAGATGCAGTATCACATAGTTACACACTCATGAACCACCCCAACTAAACCTTATCACTCTTTTAATGTAGTCAATACATAATATTAACATATTCTATGATCCACCTTGGTCATATACGTCATGGGTGCTATAATTTCTAGCTTACTCGCCACCTATTATCCACTTTTCAACCATACATATCCCTTAATGAATACAACATTATACTTGAACTTTAATCTCGATAAAATTACTCAGTTGTGTCTGCATTATGAGATAATTTGATTTAGAGATAATACCAATAAGAATGTATCCATAAAAAACCCCTTATCCCACTATATTGGAACTCGATGATGGAAATAATTGACTAAATTATAACACCAATGTAGACCATCGAAGATCACTCACTTCTAATAAATAAATTTAGCCACAATTTTCATATTCTATCTATGAACTCTTCATTTGATCTCAAACACACTTTTACAAAACCATTTGTGAGTAAGAATTAAATAAAAATTATGTGATTCAAAAAATATTTTTTCTTTTCAAATAAACTATAGACTAAAATACTAAAAACAATTGCCGTAATTAATAAAATTTTGTCAAAATATATTTCTTATTTCATCTACTTGGTGTATATATATTGTTATTGGGATATCTCCTCTTGGGTCTTCATACCAAAACACCCCATGAATTTTTTACCTTCATCACTGAATATAGATTTGATATCCAGTATGAGTTTTAGACATATACAATAGCCATTATAATCCTAATATCAATAATCTTATATCACCTGGTAAACCACTTGTCTGATAAAAAAAGACATGAAAATATTGATTCATAGATTTATATCTCTCAAGGTATCATATTTCATCCTCAAGCTATGATATGAATAGATAATAATTTCTCTTCAGAAAAATTATTTAACCAGACCTTGATGACCTTTGTGATACAAATTATAACAACTCTGATTCTTCTTGTGTACCCATGTTTATGAAAATATATATTCCACAACATATCACTTTACAACATCCAACCATTATTTCAAACAACAGATGTTTCATATACATCATTTTATTCTCTTGATACTACCCCCCATGGATCATATCTATCCTAAAACTCCAAATACATCAAAAACAATTAATAAATATTATATACATAGGAATAGGGGGATTAAATTTATTCATGTTTAGAAATGGGGTTGGTCATATTAAACCAACCATTTTCCTACATCTCCTTTCCATGTCCTTGAATTCGCATCTTCTGATCATTTATGCATATGTTCATTATAAAGGAATAAACCATCCTGGTAAGTTAATTTTCCAATTTTGGATACTGGAGGTGTTTTAGAGGATGAATAATAATGTTGTTTTGGTAGTTTTAGGTGTATAAATGTTATTTTAGTATATTTATATTTTTAATGGATTACATGACATGAATGGGGGATTCAAAACATTTGTAGCTGATTAGTTTCTCTGAATGTATGTGGTCTAAGGGGGGCCATGAAACATATTAACATAATGAAATAAATACATTACATGCAATTAATTAAAGTATAAATAATTATTAATATAAAAAAATGAAAATATGTGAATTCATGTTGTGAATTGGTTTAATGACAAGAAATTATCTGGTTCTATGCTATTTTATAATCCTTCCAGATGATTTCTTCTCATTTGGTCATACCCCTCTCTCTTATTTTGGAAAACCATAGGTTCCTTAAGGATACCTTCTATCTCCTTTCTCCCTTTCTTTAATACATGGTTTATTTGTGGAATCCCATTAGTGATTCATGGTGAGTTCTTTTATCATCCCCATACTATCTCCTTTTTTATTCTTCAAAGATCATCTATGAATGTGTGGTTTTTGTTTTAGGTGTGTATGGTTTTAGTATTCAAAACCCTTTTGGATCGGTTAAGTTGATCTATGAGTATCTTCTATGAAGGTTGTTTCTAAGAAGTTTCTTCTTCACTGTACATCTTGTAGCGAGATCAGAAATCTTCCCTGAAGTAGAGGATCCACAAACTCCCCAATTTGGGTGCTATGTGTGAGATCTTCATGATTTTACGAACCATTTTGGAATATTATGTTTCTTTATAATGGGATAAATAATTTTACAACTAAAATTGATTGTTATGGGTAATTATCAAATGATTTACTACATTGATATATGTTGTCGATGAGTTCATATATGTATGTTTCCAATTATGAAAATAAAAGTTATTGGGAGCCATGGTTGCACTAGAGTATTTATGTTTTGATAACCCTTGATGGGATATTTTATGATCTCATGCAGATAAAGAGGAAAAATAATATTTATCTGGATAATAATTGGTTTTCCATAAACATATGATTTGTGTGATAATATCCATTCTCAATAATGATGATATTTGATAATTCCATTGATTAATTATGTGACCCGGTTTTTCTTACATTGTGTGTTTTTTCTTTTTGTTTTCATTGTGTGTTTTGGGATATTGTGTAGTTTTATGAGTGTTTTGATGGGTTTTGTAGAAAAATGGGCAGTGGTTTTGGGTCTTTTAGCATATATTTGTTGTAGGATGTTGTGGGATGTTTAATTATGATGTTGTATTTTAGAGGTTGTGGTGCAGTGTTTTTGTCATAGTGGTTGTGGTGTAGTGGATGTTTAGTGGTATGTAGTGATATTGTTTCAGGATAGATATGAATAGTGTTAGATTTGGTGAGATGGCTTGGGTGATATGGTGTAGTAACAATGGCGCATGTGTGTTGTTATGATTGTGGTTTTGTGAGTTGGGGTAGTTGCAGTGAGTCGTGATTGGTATACTTGCCCAGTTTTCCATCGGATCAACTGTGATAGTAGATGAAAAAAGAGTTTGTTAAATAAACAAGGTGTAATATAAATATATATGTGATTAATTTCATTAATTGAATTGAATAAATTAATGAGTAGGGTAATATGTAATGAAATGGATAACAAAACAATGTGAAAAAACATGTAACTAATTGTGGGAAATGTTTAGTGTCTTTTGTAGTGATTGTGTGGTGTTTCATAGAGTCATTTAAGTTTTTGATATGGTTTATGTGGGGTATGTGGTGTTGATTTAGTGTTTTATATTGTTGTTGATGTGAACCAATAGGTTTGGTATTGTTTGATATCTATATTTCATGTTTGATTATGTTATTTTATTTGAGACCACCTAAGTTGGATAACTTTACCAATGCTTAGTGGTACTATGTTCCACGTTCTTTTTTCAATATCTAGGATGGTATTGATATTGAAAGTTGTCTACCCCACTCCAGAATTCTTATATTATTATTTTTGATTTGGTTTGGTATTTTTGATTACCCACATTGATGTTTGGTCTATGTTTCTTTGGGAAACACTGGATGTGATGTGATCTGTGGCTCAGGTTTTTGTAGGTTGGATGTGATGTGAGGTTGTTTTGATTTGTGTGGAAGGTATGAGAGAATAGGATGTTTGATGTTGGAGTTTCATTGTATAAAATCAGTGGGGTGGTGTCAGTGGGGAACTAAACATTATTATGATATCAATTGTATATTACTATATAGGATGTTAAATTTGGTGAGTGATCCATTATAAGGATGGGTTTGGTTAAATGGATTATATAGGTGAATTCTGGGTTTTCTCACTAGAGCTTTAGCGTTATTCTTTCACATGTGCAATTGAGGAATTTTATATGTCGCTATTGAGTATACATTTAAAGCTCACCCAATTTATATAAATAGATTTTTAGGTTTCCAGGATGACATTGGGGACCAATAGAGACATTACAAGATAAGTTAGAGCTATTATTGAGTCTGTTGAAATCTTTCAAATGTGCATCGGAAAAAACCGCAACAGAAGAAATACCTGGATATGGATATTATTTCTCCTATAGAATCAAATGACGAAGAAAATGTCCAGAGACCCACATACCACACAATCTCCCACAAACCATGCAATTACATGACATATATGAGGACGTAAGGATGGACATGTATAGTTCTTAATCGATAGAGGATCCCATAAATCCCCTTTTGAAAAGGCCATGATCTCTTAAGAAGGATTCTTGGACAATCGATGGTCATACAGTGGCAGCAGAATAAACTCTCCAAAGCCACTTGGATTTTCAACCGGTGGAATCCTAAAAACATTTCCCAAATACTTTGAAATATGAGGAAAATTTCCAAAATGTGGATTCCCCTTTCGGTTATAAATCTCAGGTGATGGATCACCAATAAGGAGAATTATCATCCTTGACAGCATTCGAGAAACTCACGAAACCCCAAATCCTTGGTAAAACTAAACAAAAGAAATAAAAGGGGAGGAGTTTTGAGCCACTCACAGTCATAAAAGACATATAATTCATCCTTGGTGGTCCTCAAGACACCATGAGACCATTGAAATATTTCTTCATCATCTCATAAAAGACCATTGGAATGTTTACCTCATTGTGTGAAGCACCACATGTAAGTACAGGAGACCTCACACTTCCCCTTTGGATCCCTAAGTAAACATGGATGGGATTGTCCTTGAAATGCTCATGCATCTCCACTGGAACTTTTATTGGTCATGTGATGAATCATAAAGTGGCTGAGTAATTGTCTTGTACATTACTCATGTAATCTTTCATAAACCTCAAACATAGGAAAATAAACAAATAAAATAAAAATGAGATGATGTGAGAGCCTCTCGTAGTCATAAAAACCTTATTACATGCTAAATATGTTAGCATCACTATCTCACAAGACCCCTGGACAATTCGGCATGACCCTATGATGGCCCCTTGACTGGCCGTCCTTATCTCACTAAATTCTAAGAAAAATCACTAAAGATCATGCAAAGGCCATTCAACATGAACATTGATCTCAAAAGGATCTTAGACATGTTAATATGACAAAAAGTATTTCCTTCATCATTCCCACATAATTCAATGAGTCCCAATTAAACGGAAATAATAAAATAATGGATTAATTGATTAGAGGGACTCATGGTCACTAAAAATTAGGTGATACACTCAGAGTGATATACGGAAGAGACTCATGAAGAAGCATGATGCTAGAGCCCATCACTGACTTGAAATTTGATCTACATGATACGTGTCATGAAAACAATATAATAACCAGGTTAGGGTGGTTTCTAAATCCCCCACCCTAACAAGAAAATTTCATATTCTAGAAAATCAAGTTTATGAGACTTTTTTCACTCAAACACATCAGCATTAGAATGAATTTCATGGATTGGCTTATCTCGCAAATAAAAAGTTTTCCATAACATAAGATACCAATGAACCACTAGAGTAGTCATGAATCCGGCAAAAGTTCATCTTGTTATCACATAAGTATCACATGGAGGACTTATGGAAGGATAAACAAGGAACTTCCTACACATCTATCGAATCATGTGGGATATAATACAATCTAACATTGAGAAAATATAACCAATTCAAAATATAAATTCTAGAACTAATTCCAATGAAAAGATACTTAAGGATAGAACAAACATGCTAGTTCTCATTCACATCTCATGAACCACCCAGGTTACGCGATATCAATCAGACTTGTCACCCAGATTATGAAACACTATTTTGGTATAATATTTGGATCATGTGAAGTACTCCAGACTTGTAAAATAATGTCACATAGTTTCCCGAAAACATGGAACCCAAGTCTTACGAAGCCCATCGGGATCTCTATCATAGTCTCATGTTTATCTTCAGACATGTTACCTTACTCTTATGGAAGTTCAAGTTTTTTTCAACTAAGTCTCATGGAAGCACCTAGGCATGGAAACTATCTCTTGTGATTCACTATGGGCACTCTAGCCAGGTCTTGTGATGCCCTCTAGATATGTCATCCAATACATGTGACACCATTTGAGACATGTCACACTCACTCCCATGAAACCCTCTATATGTGTTAGATAGATCATTCGATGAAAGCAGGGTGAGTTAGCTGGATTATCCGAAACCCTCTTGGAATGTCATCCATGTCATTTGATGGATTACAAGACAACCCATTTGGGTCTTGCGATGTACCCTAGACAAGTTATCCTTGATCTTGTGAAAATCATTGGATATGCCACCCAGGTTATTGAAAATACTTTGGAAAGTAAAATTGGGTTATTTAAATATCATTGGATATTCCAGGTAGATAATCTCTAACATATCAAGAAAGAAATAAAAGAATAATGAGTATACATATAGTGTATGTCAGGAAAAAAAGCAGGTCGGGTCATAAGAGAAGCCCACAATTTGATAACTATATTCATACTTGGTTCATAATACTAGGATATAATGTAAAACTCTATTTTTTTATACCAAAATAGGGAACTATGGAGACTCTGATTCCTACCATATACATGATAAATAGGACACCTCATAGAGGTTCAAGTCAATATTAATCATCCAAGTGTTATCCAAGCATATAAGTCCCACATCCATAAGCAATGACAATGATTACTTAACATCTTTTGTTTCTCATAATGATTATGCCTAATGTGGTCTTAGGGAGTTTTAATGGTCATATAATCTTCACCATAAACTTCCCCAAAGACTAAGGAACCATCAGTGTGTAAGCCTCAATATACCAAACTATGATGACTTTGATTCCTAAAATGACCAGGATGCATATGATTCCTCTATGGGGCCAGAGATGCATATTAAACTTCTCAAGGGATGTCCCAATGCATAATCCCCATATTCGTTTGCATTGAGATTGATTTTTTATTATCCCTTATTTCTCCAAATGATCTTAGATCACATGGACATAGTGAGTTTAAATTTTCATATCTTTCACATCATGAGTCTCCACCATCAATAGGAACATTAGTATGTAAACCTCAATTATTGGAATGAAACTTTTGCCTCAACATAATGGTGTGCACCTTAGGGAAAATTCGAAGGGAATGACTAAACAATATAAAAACTTATTCTAGATACAACTAGGATATGTAGGATACCATTCTATGGATGAAATCAAATACAAAGAAACTTCAGTGAAAGTCCTTTCTTGTCTTCAACATCTCAATTATCATGTACGAGTCATTCCAATAAGATGACCATTATACCTCATCCATCACTGGACATAGGAAATAAATAAACTATGACAAATATTATTTTCACTATAATTGGGATATGTAGGAAATATCTAATAGACCAATTCTTACAAAACTAGTGACCCAAAACACCCACATATATCCTTTCTGCATGACATTAAACTAAACTGGTTTAATGAACTATATGGGTTTTGATTCCTACCATAACTATGATACATAGTATGCCACGTAATGGTTTAGTATCCAACTGAAGACATTAATCACCTCCATTCATGGTAGTAAATTCTGAAGATCTTGGTAATACGACATCAGAACATGAGTAGTTTCCCATTACTGGAAATAGATGGAGAACCTCAGATACATATAGATGGATTCAAAAACGAGAAACATGACTTCTTCATAGGATAGAGATTTGACCAATGATCTTTTTTATAGGGTAACTAGTCCCATATATTGGATTAGGAAAATATCCACGAACATATCTTAAATCTATAAGAGAGTCCTATAGTAGGTAATAATTAACTCAAAAATGGTGTTATGAGCCCAACCTCCCATCCTATCGACCAATGTGAGTCCCTAGGAGCCATTGGGCCTCAAATCCCAAATGACCACCTACCTTTGGAAATCAGGTCTGTGCCCAGTTACAGATGGGGGGACCATTGGTAGTTTTTGGTAAGAGTGAAAAAGGTAACCTAATGTGTATGATTATGAAAAAAAAAGGAATCCCACAGTCAACCATCCAGCCAAACCAAACCCACATATATGAGGTTTTCCAATCACATCCCATTTCCCAATAAAACTATAATGTTGTACCCAACATGAATCTCTCTGATAAAGAAATTATTATGTTATTATCTATCAATAAATTTTGTTTACCAACTATAAGGAAAAAAATTGGTGAACCTGATTTGAAACACTCATATAAAAAAATTACTTAATTATTATCCATCAATACATTTTGTTTATAGCTAATACATACAAAAAAAATCAAGCTCAATGTGAACCTCTCTAATAATAGGATGACCAGTTAATCATGCGTCATGCATATTTTCTTTGTATATCCAATGAAAATAAATCTAGTAAGACTGACATAATATTACTGGTGGTCCTTTTTAAGTGGGGTTCTCATGAAATAATTCATCCTTCTCGTTGATAAGTACAAGTTAGTATAATTGATGAATTAGTAATTCAAGAACAATTTTGTTAGCCACACATATTTTATTGATCATATTATTCCAATAATATCGCACTAATTGATAACCTTATTCTTTTCAGTCTGTGTAACACTAGATACTACTCTTAGTAAACTGATTTGAGATAATTTCTTCATAATCCATTGATTGCTCTCATAAATCACCTATGGATATAACCCCCATGATTCAAAAAATGATCTCACATTCTTGAAAACTCCAACATCAGGTTGAAAAGAGGATGGTCCTACAGTACCACCAATGCAGTACAATTCCAAACATGGAAGATTCTTACAAGGTTCTCCAATAACTAAAATAGGAATGTCTGCATCACCAAAGGAAAGATACTTTTAAACGAGTGGCCCTTGTCTCTAAAACCAACTACATTATAATTTTATCCCCAGAGTGTGGAAATTTCTACCTTAAATCTCTGATGAAGGTGGATTTAGGTTCCAAACATTACTCTCTTCTAGTTCAGGTGTTTCTGTGGAGTTCATCTATCAACCTCCATCACCAGCACCATCCCTACAGTACCCACCAGTCACCTACTGAAGGTACCACCAAACAAACTTGCACCTATGATGCCCATTAATGGGTATTAAGGAAGACATGTTGGGTGGGTAGGATTATAGAAACCCAGGGGTGGGATAATATCCCAATATCCGTTAATGAATTATTCTAGCATATTCCAACATTAACTAGAAATAATGCTCATATTACTGCTCACTCAGAACAAGTATGAGGGAATATTCCCATATAAGGCATGGGGGATGCGCATATCCCTACCCCCATGCATGAATACAATTGGAATATTCTAGTTTCACAAGGAGTAAAAAAGTGGGTACATATCCCCACTTCGATCAAAGATATCTGCAAGTATATAATGGTGATAGAAAATGTCCACACTTGTATACCTACACAAAATCTGATAAAATCCTAATATATTTAAGTAACAACTAGATAACTACACAGACATATTCCATAGATGGTTCAGAGAAAGGGACACAAACATATTCTTAACCCTATATACAAGGAAACTAAACACTCATATCATTATGAAACAGTGGTTGTACCAAATCAGCTTCAAATTCTAGTTCCAATATATAATGATTATAAGTATATTCTAATAAAGGATGAGTCACTAGACTGGTCCAATGCTCTTAGTCCATCCATGGTTCATGATGTTAGACCGGCATATACATGGAGACTAGGGCACATGCCTTTCAAAAAATTCCCGCGGCATATTCCAAAGGCTCGGGATCAAGCTCATATCTCTATTTTGGTCTGAGATTACAATGTGATTGAGGAAAATCCTATAAAAATGATCCTATTTATATCAAAGAAGTATATCAGCATACTCCAAAGGCTCATGATCGGGCATATATCCTCATTTGGGTTGGGGATAACCATGTTATAAAAAACATTCCTCAGTATAGGATTATATTCGTATCAATGAATCTGCCTATAATATTCAAGCAGGTCATAGAATCCATTCATATATTCCTACTTACGCCAATGAAAAACCACACTATCATCATTCTGAGGCAAAATAAGAGGAGTTTCATATCCCTTATCTCATTTCGAAGGTCTGTTAGTATATTATGGAAGGGATTCATATTCAGCCTATGATCATATTCTTGTTCCATCAAGGTCTCATTAGGTAACAGTTGCACATGCCTCGGGGAAGTCTCAAATTCCTATCAAAAAATACCATTGGTATATACCAAAGCCTGAAGATTGAGCTCATCCTCTTGTCTTGATAGAGGCCCACCATGTGACAATAAAACATACCACAAGACAAGATCATATTCCCATTAATAATAATACATCTTTTGAAATATTCAAATGGATTCTCAATACTGTCTATATATTCCAACCACACCATACCATTATAAGATAGTTTTGGGAACCATCATACATTAGACTCATATCCTAGAACAATTCCAAAAGTTAGGTCAACATAATCCATCCATGATGCAGATCATGGTCTGTATTCCTAATTGGCTCAATTACATTGTCCATGAGGTCATTCGTGACACATTCCAAATTCCATATGGGTTCTTCAAATGTTCAACCAAAGAAGAAGATGATCATTACCCTGATAGTCCTCCTCATGGTAATGTGGATATGGAACATAGAGACTATACTCCTGAAATCTACCATACTCAAACTCCCCATGGTGATATCTCCCATGGTTAAGGAAATCATTCCCTTTCCCATATCCATTATATATATAGGTGTTCAAAACATCAAAAACATTATTTAGAGAGGTGCTTGAAACATTTGGGTAAATTGCATATAGCTCCCCATCAACTTCTAGTAGAACTCCATTCCTTTCAGAAGATGACACTCATAAGAATATTATATGGTCTGTCCAAATGGAGGCATGTAATTCAAATGAGGAGTAGGATTATAGTGATATTTATAGAGATGTAGCTAAAACAGCCTCACCATCTTGTTTTGTCCCCTTTATACTTCTTCTTTTGAGATACCAGTTCTAATAAAAAATGAGTAAATTCCTTTTCTATTCTAACAATATATGGAATACTCATTAGTTATTGAGGATTGATATATCCCTTATCTATTATTTGAGTGTCACCTTCAGACAATAAAGATACTCTATTATCAGCTATACATGGCTTCTATGTCCATAGGCCAGGATCAAAAACCGAAAAAGCATAGCACAAATCTACAATTCGCTTCTTTCATTGCATCGTGACACAAAATTAACTGATCTCCAAATCCACATCATGAATATTTATTCATTGATGGGGAATGTATTGATTGTTACACTTTTTTGCATTCCTAGAACAATAAAACACCTCAAATTCAGCATCCTGTAATGTTATAACATCATGTAAAATCAGGGGATTAGGTAACACATGGGAAAGTTGGTTACTAAAATGGAATTACACCACCTCAAAAATTACCTTGCATCATGAATGGAAGGATATAATAGAAAAAATTATATAAAACTAATCCATTTAAATAAATGAGAATTCATTTTGGACATGGAGACCAATTTTTCAATCATTCAGGCAATATCCTATAATGAATGCTTCTCAACATGGGTTACCATTGCACTCATTTTCTACATGAGCACAGTTGTGCCACATCAAACAAGATATAGTAGAAGCTATCATAGCATCTATCTAAAAGTGAACCTATCCAACCAGAATAAGGGAATTCATACCACCAACTCCACCCTTGAGATCTTCAATTCCTTGGAGGATTTAGACCATATCCTTAGGTGCTGCAAATAGACCTCATCCCATTGGGAAGAGGATATTTATATCTTGATCTACATCTCTATGATAATCATCCACTAAGAGGGTCCTTGGGGAATAATCAGTGATTCCAGATCACCCCCATATTGTTGGGAAATGTATTGGGAATCATCAAATCCTCAATTGGAATCATTGGATCCTCAAAAATAAAATCATTAAATGCCAAATGTGTCCCTAAATAACCCCAAAACTTCTTGGTTGAATGAATTTTAATCACCATCACCGTCATAAATGGAATCAATATTCTCTCGGTTGGGAGGACACCACCAATGGTTGGAATCCCACCCCTTCCTCCCACCACAAGAAAAACCTCAATTATCCAGGGCCTATTCAGAAATGTTAAATTGAAACTCCAACAATGTCATTACTCATACGCCATGAAATGAGAATCATGTGGAAAAGTCATCCATACCCCACCAAGGATGCAATCCAAAATGGATCAATATGGTCTTGACTTTCATGAACAACAATGATAAAGGCAGCATGGAATCATCATGTTGCATCGAAAGTAATGGAACAACTATCATTACCTAATATGACTCTATTAATATAATCACTCTCAATATGGTTGATTATATAGATCTAGATACATATTTAGTGGGTCACAACATGAATGTATACCCTAGGATGAGGGTGATTTCGATACACCAAATGAGGATTCATGCTTTAAGAACAATAGAAGGCTCCAAAATATGGTACCTTTAAATAATGAGTTTCCACATCTTTTGAAGAAAACTTTTAATGAAAAAGGGAAATGTGTGGATACATCCCCATAACCGTCCATAGGAGTTGATATTCCTCCATAGAGGTATATTATCACAATATGAGAGTGAAATAAAAACTCTCTAACAACTCAATGAGGATCTACAAATTGGAAAAATACCAACTGAGAATCATATCTAGGATAAGGTGAACAGACCTCCTCCCGTTATAGTGGATCCACCAGAAATAGTTGAATTTAATAATCAGACAATCTCCAGATCTAGGAAGTCGGTTTACATAAATGAGTAATTAAAAAACAATCATCACTTCCCTCTATTGTAGAGATAGACTCCCCCAAAACTAGGTGATTATTTGGTCTTAGTGTGAATCGAGAATCAACAAGGAAATGGTGGGAACACCGCACCAACTGTGTCTCATTCCATATAGATGGGAGGCTGCTCAGACAAAAATGCCCACAATGTTTCATAAATTCATCGAGTACTTAGCTACTTGAATAGATGTCATGGAAGGGTGTTGTGAAACTATGAATCTTCAGAGGAATCTGTATCCCAAATTGGTTGATAATACTCTAAATTCACCCAATTTTGGAAATACAACATTTTCAAAAATTGGCAGAGCAGGTTATCCTAGGATAAAACTCACACATTATATATGTTGATTTGGGCCGATGATGGTCCCTCAAGATCAATAGGAGTCAACAATGCTAAGGAGTATCATATAGACTTTATTAGGGCCAGACTTTTTTGTACAACAGTCTTCTAGTAGGATCTATTATAGGTTTTGAAGTCCTTTATCATTTGTTCCTTTATCTTTTCATCTACACACTAAGAAAAATGATAATTTTTTACCTAAAAAATACAAGCAATGTGAAAATGAAGGATTCCTGACTTTATTGAAATGTGGAAAGTTTTAACATATTCAATCATAACCCCTCCATCCTAGAAACCATTGCAGGAACTCTATTCTAAAAACCTCAGGTATGTGTTTTAAGCACCTCTTATTCTAATGAAATATTTAGGTGGATTCTATATGTTTGTTGAAATGTCCCAATGTTTGTAAGAATCCATTTAGTGAACTCGAAAAAAATCTCAAACCATACTCCTAGTATAGGAAAAAAGTATAGGAATATTAAAAGTGGTAGTTATCACACCCAAACTAATGGTAGTGTCCATCCAAGCCCCTTGGTAGGCCATGAATTACCCAACAACTCATGTTGTGCGGCGACAACCACATAATTTCCCTCATCTAGAAGTACCACGAAAATAGGGTCCTCCAAAATTTGAGGTACACATGAAAATTGAAATTCCTTAAAAAATAAATATTTCCCCAGTTATATCTTGGTGGCCATGGATAATAACCTAATTAGGATCCCACAACATAGGAATCCCAATGTGGTCAAACTCACAGACTGTCTTGACTTCCGCCCTTACCATAGAAGGTTGGGTCATAATATCTAGTACTACCTCATCATCAAATACATCCTTCAAAGAATGGTCGATTCTAGATGGGTGTTTTTAGACAACTTCTTAGGGAAGGTGACTTGCGTAACCATTTTCTAGTAAAACAAATATGGTTTACAGATATTTTAGGTGAGACATGTGTGAAATTTTGACAATTATATGGATTGAAATTAGTCTATGGATCTCATGCCACCCAAAGAGAAAAGTTGTGTAGACCCAAAATAACTCCACCACCTAAATAGGTAACATAAAATTTGCCTCTCCTAGATTAGTGTCACAACTAGGAGTAGGATGAAATAGAATAGGAAGAGTCATATTCAACTCCAATGAAAGATCTATCTCTTGTAGATTTCTTCTATCTGACATTTAATGTATGGTAACCACCACAGAGAATAGAATCATTATTGGAAGAAGAGATCATATTTTGTTCTATCAAGATGATACTATTGTAAAACCTTTTATTTGAGGATGAAAAATTCCCAAAATATGATTTTATTTCATATAACAGTAGAACATGAGGCTGCATGTGAAGGAACCAAGCATATGGGTGACAATAAGGATGTGATCGGACATAATATTTCGGCTAAGTCCCTAAAGAGGACATATATGCAGCTGAGACACATGTTCAAGCACTCTAGAAAACTTTTAAAAGGAAGTGGGGTGTCTCATAACCCTCCAATAGTTTTCCATACCCAATTTTCTTGCATGAACACCTATAGGGTCTTCGATTATATAATTAGCCCAAACAATGGTAATTTCCTACATGACCTACATGGCTGGTACCAGATACTCGTACAACCATTGTAAAAACACTAGGCTCATCCACCTAAAATTCCTCATCTCAGGAGCTATATTTCCAAGAATATCTCAACATCAGGAACCACCAACCTCTAGATCAAAATTAGGATATTCTAAAATAGTTCGCAACATCCCCATCTAATCTCTCGATCTTGAATGTGATCCATCATTATAAGAAACTCAGAGGCACTCATTGAATTCCTCTTTATCCCAAATGATTTGGATTCAAAATTCACTACAGCTGAGGTCTATCAAGTGGAGACCATTCCATCAGAATTCCATGTCGCCATCTCATTGACTGACCAATATCAGGAAGTAGACATCCAAGGAACCATTAGTCCCCTATATGTCTCAAGAAGACTCAATGTGTCAACATACTATGGTCTCTAATTGATAATGGTATCAGGATCATCCTCAACCCAGTTCAAAACCTATGAAATTTGGGATATGTCATAGGGGACCAATCTCTCAAAAGGATTACCATTCATGGGTGTGATAAACCTGAGACTAGGTCTCTCAAAAAGATGATAGTCAATGATCAATTTGTGGATCTCACATATGATGTTGATTTCAAGGTTTACCAGTAAGACACCAAATATAATGTCATACTTGGATGTACCTAGATCAATATCCAGATTGTGGTACCTTCAATAATCCATCAGTGTCTGATGTACCCCGTCGATGGAAAATTTGGCTACTACATAATGGAAACACCCCCTTTGAGACTTGTGGAGCTACATATGCTGAAGCATATTTTTAAAAAATATGCAGAAAGAAACCAATGGTTGATGTTGATACAAATGTTTCAGCCCTAAATGGCTTGGGGACCACCCCTATTAATCCCTAGAGTATTATCTACAAAAACTATGTAATCCCCACAAATATGGTCAAGGTAACACATCTACCCCAGAGGTTAAAGACCCTCATTCCCCCAGTGATAGTGTAAAAAATAATTAGCATTGGAATATATTAACAATGTCTTAGATCTATATGGATGATAATTTCTATTCTCATGGATTTTCTCACCCTTATATTGATGGATAAACCCCCATATTACCATCATTTCCAAAAAATATCAGCACATACTGAATTTTAGGGAGATGAGGATGACCTCCAGAGAGCCTCTCCCATTTTTAAAGAAGGTGTCCCCACAAACATTTATGAGATCAGGAAGATAAATATTGGAATAGAAGAAGACTTGTGACCTACATTGATATGTTCCACCATTCCCCTCTAAGAGTAATACATGTACATTGCATTTCTAAAGCAACATAGATATGTGTTCACTTGGAACTGTACAAAAATTCTGGGACTGAATCCAAATGTGGCTATCCACCATCTCAGCTTACCCGATCTGTATTGAGGCTTCAAGAAAGCAACTAAAAGGGTTCAACCCTCTCATGAAACCAATGTATAGGGGTATGTCGAAACATTAATCAAATTCAACATTGCTCGAGAAATTCAATATCAAATATGGCCTAAAAATAATTTTGTCAAGAAAAAATAACTAGAAAATTAGGGTATGAATTGAATTTAGAGACCTTAACTAAAATTTTCTGATGGAATATTTCCCATTACGATCATAGAAACCTCGACTGATTCAACTACGGGATTCAATAACTATCCTCCATGGAAGGGTACTCAGGGTACAATCAAATCATGAGGCCCCAGAGGATAAACAATCCACAACCTTCAGAGCACCTTAGGAGATATTTTCCTATCAAGGAATTCCATTTAGCTTAATGAATGCAACACTAATTATCAATTATCCATAGACCATATCATTATGTAATTCTTTAAAATAATTATTGAATGATATATCGATGACCTAGTGGTTATATCCCAAAATTGAAGTAATCACTTCACATACCATCAAACGGTCTACAAAAAACAGATACAATACAATCTGAAGATGAATCCATTGAAATTTTAATTTGAGGTAAAATCCTGGAATTTACTTGGATTTTTGGTACTCCATAATGACATCATGGTTGACCTTGGGACGATTTGTTCTATTTTAGAAATTTCACCCCTAGACATCTCAATGAACTATGGGGGCTCCAAAATAACCTCACCTAAAATTGTTGATTCATAGCCAATTTGACTAGAAAAACTCTCCACTTTACAGGGATAATGATTAAATTAAGCACCTATCAATGGTACAATGAATTCCATGATTCCATCGAAAATACAAAGCAGCATTTGCTACACCCACCAATTTTGATGGCTCCACTGGAATAGATGCCACTTATTTTGTATGTGGATACCATTGAAAGCTCATTGGGAACCCTCCTTGCATATAAAAATGATGCATGGAGTGTTAATAGTTTCTACTACCTCAACCAGAAGATTCTATGTACTACGACTAGATATTATAATTGTGAGAAGAACTGCCTTGTTCTTACCATCACTGTGAAAAATTTGAGGTGTTACTTGCTGCACAATGAAGTCCATAAGGTCTATAATATTGATCTGGTCACGTAAATACATGGACAACCATTTTTTATTTGGTTCTTGGCTTGATTGGTGTTCATTCTATAGCATTATTGAATTTAGTTCATATTAAAAAGACAGTGAAATGGTAATTCCCTGCTAATTTTTTCTCAGCACATCATTCCCCAAAAAAATACACTGGAAAACATCGACTGAATAATGAAGAGGTTGTTTACTCCCATGACACTCCTTAGGTAGGGGAGATATACCTTGATGGATCCTCCTATATTTCTATCGGCACAAGGATGAAAAAACCAAATATTGATCAGGTTGGTTTAGGAAATATATTTCTCTATCAAGAAAAAACAACTTTTTTCCTCGTCTGTCTTACTATCAGAAGGCTCCAGAAATAATGAGGTAGAATATCAAGGCCTCATATCTTTGTTGAAACTGGCCCTACTACTACACATAGCCAACCAAAGTATTAAAGAGGATTCTAAAATATTGATAAAGCATATCAATGGAAAATATTCCATCAAAAAGGAAGAATTATCCCCTCTCAATGGCCATGTCAGGGGACTGATAGAAGATTTCCCTTTTTGGCTCTTGTTGAATCATGTTCCCCAATCATAGAATTCTCACGCTGATGTACTGTAAAATGAATCCACCATCCCAGATGATCCTGATCAAGAAGTAACAATCTTCTATATATCGTATCGTATAATTGTCTCATTGATCAAAATATGTTATATGGAATAAATCGATTGGGTCAACAAAAACCTGGAGTGTGATAAACCAATGACCACCGCTAGATGGATGGGGCATAAAATAAGTTAACGTCCAAATGGGATTCTCCCAATAGACTAATCTATATGGTAATAGATTCATAATCTTCTGGTGAAATTGACCATGAAAATTATTCCAAATGAGTAGAAGGCCATCTACAAGAATTGATTTTATGGAATCCTCTTCATAAGCATATTTAAAGGAGATATTTCTTCCATCATGGAATATTTCCATGTTGGCCCCTATGATTGTCAAAAATATGGAACCAATATCTCCCACAAAATGCAGAGGTTGGGGTATTACTGGAAAATAATGATACGAGACTCTATAGAGTTCACCAAGAAATTGCATGTGTTCAAGATGTATAGAAACTCCATATAGCAACCCCCATAATTTATTCATGCACTTATGTATTCCTGGTATTTTTCTATTTTGAGGAATAGATGTTGTGGGGCCATATCCCCAAACCACAACTAAGAATTTCAGGTACATCTTTACTACTACCAACTTTTTTTCCAAATGATTTGAGGCAATATCCCTTGGGATTTCGGGATGAATAACATCATAAAATTCATAAATTATCATATAATTAACAGGTTTTGGATCAAAGATGCAATATTGAAGGACTACTACATAAAATTCTATTCTAAAGAGTTGAAAAAATTATACCATCAGTACAATATAGAGTCCAATCACTAATCCGGCTATCATGCAGTGGGAAATGGATAGAAATAGGACTTTAATAAGACACAATCAAATATAATTTAGAAGATGATTAACAAGGATAATATGTCATTTCCAAACAAGATTTTGCATTCATTATGGGTGTACCATTCCACTACATGTACTGATACAAATGAAATTCCATACTCGTAGGTGTATGGGACCGAAGTAGTGTTACCCATTGAAGTATAAGATTCCTTTATCGGAATATCCATTTTTTGATAGGTATTAAATGATGATAAATCGCAAAATAGGATGGATGAATTGGAGAGGCTTGATGAGAATAGGTTGTACACACTGCACAACCATGAATTCAATCAGAATTGGATTGTATGAGCCTTTAATAAAAAGTTTCTCCTCCACTCGTTCCTCCAAGGGGAGCTAGTGTTGGCTTTTAGGACTCTAATGATACAAGGAAATAAGCCTCCAAATATTGAACCCAAATGATAGGTACCTTACATCATATATATGGTGTATCACAACAGTGCTTACTCATTGTCCACAATGGATGGGGAGCATGCCACCCCCCCCCCTAAATGCGAGGTTTGTCAAGAAATACATTTCATTGGTGTGATCACATGGGCATACACATCATTGTATGTACTACCTTTCATCCTGATAAATTGATGTTAAATTATACTATTCATCCATGTTACTTGATGTTAAACTGTAAAAATTTGTTCTGGCCACACGGAGTTCAACTATACAAAGATTCCCCTTCAATATGATGTTAAACTAAATGGGTCGTCAAGAAGTAAATGTGTCTTGATTCCTACCATCACAGGACACATAGTGAAGACCTAACCTCTGTTTATGGGCCAAACTGCAATTATTTTTCATTACAGGTGACCCTAGTCCTTATCGCATGACATAAAATTTCATGTATCCATAATATTCATTTTCTTTCACAACGGGTGATCCACATCCTTATTACATCACATCAAATTGCACAACATGTGCCTTTATGCATGACATTAAACTACATATATTTCCTAAAACTAGGTGTGGATTTATTCTCATTTCAATCAGATACGTAGGGATGCCTCAATCGTATTTGTTGGTCCATCCACCACATAATACAAAATTATCCAATCATGACCATAAATTCTTCTATATAGTGAGAGGAAACCATTAAATTCAATATTTCTCAAATCTATCATAGCTCATGTGGGCGTAGGAGTTTCAGTAAGGGATTCCCAATAAAAACAAGGGGTTAATTTTTTGATAAACTCATCTAGGTCATGAATGAAATAAAATAAAAGGACTACCATGATTCACCTCCACAAGATGTTAAACTATGTGTTTAATTTCCCTAGAATGACATAAAACTACATAGTCTTGTAGACCTTTCTTGAGAGGACCACTATAGTTGGTGTTGGTCTCCTACCACACCTCCATTCAATGAACTACACATGGCATGATTCCTACTATGGTAGGATATGTAGTGACACATAGATCTATATCCATAGGTCCATCCACTATACACTTCTTAACATCGGAAGCCAACATCTTTATTGCATGATGTTAAACTACATGGTTCTACAATAACTATGTGAGGCTTGATTCTTATCACCACATGATACATAGTTATGATAAGATCGCAAACCTTTTCCCCTGCCAAAATAATCAGTTGAAATAATACCCACCTCTATGTATGGGTTAGAACTGCATAGAGTGTCTCCAATTCAGAACTACGTGTGGCTTGATTCTCATCTTCATGAGATACATAGTGACACCCAAACATCCACCCTTAAGCCCATCCGAACCATTTCTGTGTTTTCATTTTAATTCTTCCTCATACTCACCACATACATCAAATATCATGGGATTTAAAGAAATATATAGTGATTTATTCTTATTTTCATAATATACATAGTGATGCCTGAATATTCATCCATGGTTGTAGTCATAATTCCCCTTTTCACATCAGGAATCACATGTCCTTGCCACATGATGCTAAACTGTATGGTTATTCAAGAACTATGTGTGGCATGATTCATGACACCATAGGATATGTAGTGACACCTGAATCTTGAATCATGATCCCAACTACAGCAATTGATTATCAAAATTCACACAAAACTACGTTAAGGACTAGGTCCTATAAGATCACCCATCCTACATATGAGTCAGATCTACACATGGCCTTCTTGTGCATATAATATACCTCACAATTTTTTCACTTTGGTTCCCATGTCCTTATCACATGAAATTAAATATCTTGGGAGATCTTCCATACCAAAAGAAATTAAACTGAAATCCAAATGTCCTAGTATCATGACATTAAAACAACAATAAAAATTTCCTTACCATATGATAATAAATATCACAGAACATGTCCTTAGAGAATGAAATCAAATGGCATAGAAAACATCCCCATTATATTATAATAAAATACGCGGGAAAATGACCATTTTCTATCCCTTATCAAGGGACCATTTGAGACTTTCCTCAGATAGACATAATTAAGGTTGCTTCCATCATTTTTAAAGAACCTCAATCCATAATAAAATCTTCAGGTTTCAGGAGATTCGGGATTCCAATAACCTTTCGTGGCCCTCAAGAAGGATATTTAGCTTCAATGGTCCATTATCATGACTAAGAATGTGTATCAATGGTGCCTATGTATGCGCCTATGGTCATTTACCAAATTAATTACTCTGAATAAAGTATATTCCAGTCCTTGTGAGCTTTAAAGTCACTGTGGAAAAACAAAACAACCCATTTTGATCTAAACCTCTCCTGATATGATTGTCTCATGTCATCACTCATGGCCTAAATACTTATATCCCAGACTTATAGTAATTACATCTCATGATCAGAAGGGTGATGGTTTACTCTTGACCATAGTTATCCTAATCAGAATCTTGTGTATCATTACTCATATTAGGTCAATGAGTTTCATGGCCTTAAACTACCTGCACATTGATCAAATATACATGACCATAAACTCTAGCTTATAATGGTTAAAATCGGCAGACCACAAACTGAAAAAGGAAAAAATATACAAAAAATGTCAGGTCGGAGACCTGAAAAGGTTGTTCTGGAAAAAATTCAAGCCTTTGGTAACTAAAATCTTTATCATCATATTTTTGGAAATAATTAGGGAAAAACTAAATAAGGAATAAAGCTCATCAATTTTACACTATAGCCCTAGTAAAATCTAATCTATGCTCACATGACCCCTAGTATAGGAAAAAGTAAAATTAATGATTTCTCACATCTCTTATCTATGATAATATATTCACTAGGTCATGACACATATTCTAGGGGGTTTGAACCCTTTTGGGATATTAGCCTTCCCAAAAATCACACTTCATGATTTTGAGTGCCTCAGATCAATATAAACCTTTTGTGGCCCTTGTAAATGATTTTCATCTTCAAGGGACCTTTTTCTTTTCGATTCATGTATGTCTATGGCTCCAAAATATGCACCTATGGTCATCAACCAAATGGGCCAATCCTCATAAAGGACATTCCAATTATTGTGATCGCTGAAAACACAATGGAAGCCCTGAATACCTCAGTTTGGATTAACTACTCATAGTTTGACATTCCCATATCATCCTCCTAATCCTAGTACATTATAATATGACATAAAGTATCCATCCCAAACTATATGAGTGGATTTGACATCCTTGATGTTAAGTCACCTTGTTTTTTACCCTTTCTCAAGACTAGAATGAGACACCCTACTCCCTATGCTTTGATGGCCCACAACTCATGACTCAAAACCATTGTGTGTATGGAATGAGATTTATAGTCAATATATGTATTTACCTATGTTTCCAAAACCCTTCTAGTATAGCCTTTATTTAATTCCTAGGATCATATTCTGGAAGCTTAAGTCTTCCAAAATCTTTCATGGACCTAAAAAATGAGTGGATATCATCTTTTTCTTGACTATTAAACTAATGCATAAGGTATATGACCCACCAACTAAAGGAATCTTCTCTTTTCCATAATGAAGCATAAATACTTTTGATCTCTATCATCACTATTGTGGGAACTCAAAATATAATGCATTTCTTGTAAAATACATGACATGTTTTCCCCATCTCATATTCACAACTCAAAATTTTGTTATATGACTTACATCACCCATATTCAAACTATCTAGGCAGACCTATAATACCTAGTATTTCATCTCCAAATTGATATTACCTACATAAATCTTGAATATCCCCTGGAAAATATAATTGTTTTCAATGAAAATTTTCCGGACTAGGCATCTGTGCCTGTGAATTCTGCATATGTGCCTATGTTCGTCCACAAAATGTGCCACTATATAAAAATGGGATTTCTGATCCTTGTAAGCCCTCATAACACAACAATGAAACTTGAAGCTCTATCCTAGTATGTCTACACCATATACCATGATCATTGATCAGGTCTGAGTTAAGTGAAAATAAACTAATGTAATGTTAGGTATGAGCTAAAATACCTTAGACTAAATGAATATCTATTCTGAGATAAAATACCTTAAACAATATAAATATCATGTCTGAGATAAAAGGCCTTAATCTAAATAAAAATCATGCATGGTTTAAATAATCAAATATCATGTCCGATCTAAAAGACCATTAAATAATGTAGTATCAGGCATAACCTAAAATTCCCTAAAGTAATGAAATATCAGGTCCGAGATAAAAGACCCAAAACTAAAGCAATATTAGGTCTGAACTAAAAGACCCTAAAATAATGAAATTCTAGTTATGAGATAAAAGAACATAAACTAAACCATTATCATGTCTGAAAAAAGTCCCTAAACTAATTAAATATTAGGTATGATCCAAAATACCTTAAACTAAATCAACATGAGGTCTTATCTAAAAGTCCATAAACTAAAACAATTTCTGGTCCAAGCTAAGAGATAGTAAACTAACGGAATAGAAGGTATGAGATAAAAAGACCTAAACTAGAACACAACTATAACATAACCTACATGAATGGAATAGCATGTAAGGCCCACCATTTTCCCTTAGCTAAAATCAATCTATTCTCACCAAGTATATGAGTTTTAGAAGACAATAGAGATCTCTACCTTAGAGAGATATATTTTAACCAAGAAATCTTATAGAAATCAGGTGATCTCAAGGTTAAAGGAAGAAATACATCAGTAAGAGAGTCTCATGTTGGTGGTAATTCAGGATCATTTCCTGAAGAATAATCTTTTTTGATTTAAATATTCTAATCTAGGCATTCAAATTTACTTGATATTATATAGTGTATGGGTATAATTTTCATATAATATTGGAACAACGTGATGTCATTAATATCATGAAAGAAAATAAACTAGATAGAAACATGTAATGTTAATAAAATTAATTCATTTTTAATGTAATAAAGGGGAGTAATATCTTCATTTTGAGGTCTCTCTAAAGTATCATCTAAATAATAACCCATTATATGGTTCATACTATCTACAATTAAGTGGATGAACTTGAAACATCGATAAATGTTTGGTGAGAAATGTCTATTGAACAGCTAAGTTTCTCTTTATTTGCCTCTTCGGATTCTTCTATGGGGTGAAGAGTTTCAACCAAAGCCATAAAATTCTTAAACCTCTTCATGTAGTTTCTAAGTAATATGAAATCATTGAAAGATCAAACTATAGATGAGCAATGATTTCCTCACATCCCCATATCTGTGTAGTCCTAGCATCCACCTGAGAATGTAATTTGTATACCAATAGATGACCCTACTATAATTCCTCTAATGTTTCTATGGTATACCTAGAAAGAGGATCCTTTTCTATAAGATCATCAAAATATGTTTCACATGTGTCTAGATCTTTTCAAGTCAAAAAAATTTGATTAATTATTTCATACGGAGGATATCGATAAAAACCACCTAACCCTGAGTCATGAAATAAAAGATAAAGGCGTTCCCCTTGGTCATAAAATACTTACAAGGGTGTATTGGTAATCAAGGAATGAATTTATTTCCATATCATCCAACATTGTGCATGAGACTCTGTGACCAATGTAGAAATTACGGTAGGATAAAGAATAACTAGTTGTGCCGATGAAGAAGTAGGAGAAGAATACTTATATCCCCTTAACTCAATGGGTGTATCATCCAAATACTGTGATGGAAGACTAATTTCTAAATTGAATATGTTTCAATATTGGGGTATTCATTACTAGAATAAAGGCTCAATCAGGATGTATCTCCCAGATCATCAATCAACTCCATCATCACCACTGAAAATGTGGTTGGAGAGGCAAAGAGGTTGTCCACATGATAAGACATCTGGTTTATCACAACATCTAGATATGCTTTTACCCATGATTGGGAGTAACCATGGATAATTAAGGGGGGAGAATAAATGGGAGAAAGTATGATCCTGGACACATAGCTTATGTGTTATAATATTATCCAAATTTGGAGGGTGAATCCAAGATATCGCTCCCCTCATTTGTCTGCTAAAGGGAGAGGGGAGATTATTTGGGTGAAACCAAATTGAAGTGAAAATTTATAGGGGTTACAAGGTTCATATTTATTTATATCATCTAACATGGCTATAGGAACCTCTTCCTAAAGAGAGATCATATATGACCTTTCGTCAAGGGAACCACCGCTATTATCAATAAGAGGCCCAATTAGTGCACAGAATGGTGTAAAATCAAAACAATCACAAAGGATCAGTTCATCCTTAATCTCAGGGGGGGGGGTTTACTTACATGGTTACAACCTTTAATGTTTACATAATTCATGGATGGTATAGGTCATATGGGATCCTAGTAGCCTTATATTATTCATAATAAAGAAAATATTCCCCTATCCATCCAAAAAAACTAGAGGGGGACAATTATCCTATGGGGGGTGCTACCTTATTTAATATATACTAGGATTTGATAAAGACATGTATGGATTGGAAATTCCAAATTTATACACTATCCATCCTCAAGTCGCACATCCATCACTAGTGTACTAAAATGAATCCATAAGAACATATATCAATTCAAGAAAACCCATCCATTTAAAAACATAGCCCTAAATACATTTATCCTATGGTCTGGGAAGATATTCAAATTCACCCAGTATACCCTTGAGGTATATTCCCCAGCTTCTAGGATGGCCTAATATGATCCAAAACTATCACGGGCAGACTAATAAGGGCACTGGTGAGGGCATATAACATTTGGCCTAATGATGCTGTAGAAAAGAAAAATATTGATCCAATCCTTGAACGAAATGATTGACCACATCATCAGATCCTTCTACAATTTCTCTTTAACAATGATGATGATCTCCATCATCAAAATTTGGGACTTCAAGGATCCATTCAAAACATCTAAAATAATTAGTAATTCATCATGAATATCACCATGACGGGGAATCCCACCTAGTTGGAATATGTCCCATATAATGATTCACACATAACCATGGAAAAAATGGAATGTGTCAGTTCCAGGGAACCAATGGATGATCATCTCTTGAAGGTGGTCGAGAAGGCAATAAATTTTGAACTGATAAATCTATTTGGAATCATAAATATAGACCCTATATAATAGGTTAGAAAACTCTATGAAGCTTTTCCTAACCCAAAAGGGTCATCACCATTATCCATAGAAAATTCCAATAGGACAGATATCACACATTGAGTTGCATCAGCTACTATGATTAAATATATTTGAAGAAAATATACATTAATTGTTCTGATTGATAGGATGATGAGAGAAATTGAAACCATGTATGACAAAAGGAGAGTTTTCCAGCATTTAACTCAAACTCTTATGTGGAACTACTACCATATGGACTTCCTCATCAATTGTCATCTAAATTCACTCAGAATAATTAGAAAATTAGTGAGATGAATGATTAAATTATGATGGTGGGGTGAAAACATCATCTAGTAGACAAAACCCATATGGAAGAAGTAGTTGAGATAAATAATAGTCATGAATCTCAAATGAGAGGAAACTATTTAGAAACTCATGATCGGAATACACATTGTATTGGGGGTCAACATTTTGATTCTTGTAAATCATTGATATTTGATTTTCCATAACTGACGATGATCGAAGAGAACATGAATCCGTCTAAATAAGAATAATATATCAGACAAATAAAATTAAATCATTTTAAAATTAAAGACATAATAAACCAAGATAATCATGTAGATCATATGAATTGGTAGAGGATTCAAGAACCTCATAAAGGAGTCTTCAATGGCCTAAAACTCTCATGGGTCACACAATCTTATATGTAATTGTGAAATCTCGTTCCCCTTGGAGACTCACAATTATGTAACCTAGACATTCTCATGCAAATCATATTATAAATAAGATATTGAATGATGAAACCAACATACATTGTGGGCCCTTCAATAAAATCTCTATATTCATGGAAGAAGTCCAAAAATTTGGTGAAATATAGTTTGTGATTGTTTCCCAAGAGAACATGAGTGAGATTATTCTTTAGAAGTAGTATAGAAAAATGTACGGATTACTGTGGGGTCTCATGATTAGGTCTCATAGAAGGGTCTCATGATAAGGGAACACAATGAAAGTAAATTTAATTCTCTAGAGGAATGATATCCGATGAAATGAAAGGCACTCCACCCCCACAAAATATTTTTTTAATTTTTTTGGAATACCAAGCATTTCCCAATAGACCAGACATCTCCCAATACGTTGATTTGGATAGTGCTAAAGAATCATGAAGGCATTTAATTTCCTCGTAACAGAGACTTTTCTCCAACAAATGTTTCTTCTATGTGGGGGCATTTGTTGACACACACAAAATGAGCAAGGGAAAATCCAAAAAGGAAGAAATACTAGGATAAGTGTATTGTTTTTCCTAATTATGAAAAGGAAGATGAAAGTTTCCAAAGAACTGTGGTCTATGAATGCTCCCATAATACTCATGAATGCATCACCTGTATGAAGACATACATATGGCCATGTACAGTGAAAAACCTATAGCGGGTCCCAAAGAGACCCTTTCGACAAGACCTTTATCTATTTGTAAGGAGTCTAAGACAAATGGTTGTCATGTGGTGGCATCAAAATAATCTCCCCAATTACACATGAAATTTAAACTAACAAATTCTAGATAGATTATACCAAATCCAATGAAACTTTAAGGAAATTTTCCAAAATGTGGAGTCCCCTTATGGTCGTAAAACTCACATCATCGATAACAAATATTCAGAATGATAATCCTTTACAAAATATTATAAAACTATGAAAACCCCAAAGGCATTGTAAACTAAAACAAAAGGAATAATATTTAAGGAGGCAGGAGCCACTTGAGTCACATAAGATATGTGACACACCCCTAGTGGTCTACAACACACCATGAGACCACATTGAAATGTCTATCTCTTCTCATGAAAGATTGTCTTCATGTCACCTTCATCATTCGAAGCACATCGGGTATATCCAAGACACCATGTTCTTCCCCTTTAGATTCATAAGGGAAAATGTATGGGTTTTTCCAACAAATTTTTGTGTACATCCATAGAACCTATTATTGGTCATGTGAAGCATCATCAAGAGGAAGAGTAACTATCAGTGAAATTAATCCTATAATCTCTCATGACCCTTAACATTTTAAAAATACTAAAATGAAATGAAAATAATATGAGGTAGGAGACTCTAATAATAATAAAATCATTATTATGAGCTAAAGATGTTTTTATCATGGTCTCGTGAGACCCCCGGACAAGTCATCTTATTCCCATGAGGGGCACTTAACAAGCCGTTTTTGTCACCTGAAATATCTAGAACTTTCACCCAAGGTCATGTGAAGGCCTATAAACAGTCACATTATTCTCTTAGAGGCCCTTGGACATATCAATATAAAAAAAAGTATGTCCTTCAGCATACCTACATAACACAACATGTCCCTATTAATTGGAAATAATCCAATAAAGAGGCATTGGTTAGAGGGACTTGTAGTCAATGAAAATTAGGTGATTCCCTTAGAGTGATCCATGAAATAGACTCACGAAGACGCATGGAACTAGAGCCCTTATCCAACTCTATATTAGATTTTCACAATATGCATCATGAAAACTGGTGAACCACTAGGGTGGGGAGGACTGTAAACCCCCACCCTAGCATGAAAAATGAATGATCTATACTCTTGAGTGTAAGGGAATGTTTTCATTCTGATGCACCAGAAATAGATTATATTTTATGAAGCAATGATCTTATGACATGAAATTTTCCCCTCAGTTAAGATACCAGGGAACCACTGGGGAAATCATGCATCATGCATACATTCTTTTTGTGATCACATATATATCACATATAAGACTTATAGTAGGAAACATGAGGAACATCCCATGCAAATGATGAATCACACAAGACATAATACAATCTAACACTGAACAAATATATTGAATTCATTATATAAAGGCCATAACAAAGGCTAAAGTCATGAGTATTATGCAATGAACACACACTCTGTCCTCATGTGCTTCAAATTAACCACCTACATCATGTGATTTCACCAGGACATTTTGTAACACTCCAAAACTCGAACCCCATGTATTGATAAGTTATGTTTACTTTTGTTTGAATAACTGAAAAAAACTTGTTTCTCATGAGAAGGTAATAATATGGTTTTAATTTATATTAGAATTAAACCGATTAAAACATACCAGTGGATACAAGACTTTTCATTAAAATAAAAACACCGTAGCATTTACAATACAACGAGATCAAAAGAGTAATCATGATAACTAAAAATACCTATTAATAACCCAATCAAAATTACAGGGAGACAACTTCAAACAACGAGAGCCTGAAAAAAATAATATGTGTCCTTAGAATTTTTCATATTGAACATAAAAATGTCCAAAGCCACCGCAGCCACACTAAGCACCAATGGTATGATGTGAACCATCTTCTTAAATAAACATGAGTTTTAGGACACCCTAATTCTTGGATTTATATGAAACTATTGTGATCATTTCCGTGGAAAACCATGGAACGGCTATAAATATAGTTGTTGGCCCTGTTGGATAATTAATTGAAAACTTTTAAGTATATTTTCTTTCACTAAGTAATTATGTTATAAATTGAAAAATTATAAAAACTACTCCTAACCATGAACTTCAAAAGGACATTGTGAAATCATTGGAATTATACATTGGTGTTTTGAAATGTAATAAGGAATTCAAAACATGTTGCAATTACTTCAAATGTATTCTAAAGATTTTCATTCATTGACTTAAACTCTGTTTAATTCCATTTAATTGAATTATACTTTTAAATAAACTAAGTTTTGACCAATATAACACTAGTTTAAGAAAAGCCTTTCAATTTATAAATTTTTTATGTTAAAAGTTTAGTTTTTATAAATAACCTTCGAAAATACATCTAATTCTAATCTGTACACATTAACCTTATATTGTTTGATAAAATCCTTGTTTAAAATATAAATTTTCTATACATTATTTTCTAAGACTTCCTTTTTATTTTAGGTTAGTTGTTTTAAAAATTTGGACCTGAAAGGGCCATTCCTTTTATGGCTGGGCCAAGGGTGGTAGCTCACGTAAGGTGGCTAATCCTAGCCCTCAGCCCAAGCCTGGGCCCAGCCCGAGCTCGGGTATAGGACACTCGAGGGGTGTACAAGAGCACGAGAGCAAGATCACATGAGTACGTAGCATGTAAGCACACCACCGCGGGGGTGAGGCTGTAGCAGAGCATGGGTAGGCCAAGGCCTACAGGGGTGGGGAAGGAGCCCATGTATAGGGCCCTATTTATTGTGTGCAATGTGTCTTCTGATTATTTTATGGGAGGATTAGGCTTATAAGGGAGGCGAAAACAGCTCACCGTTTCGATGTGGGATGTAATTTTTTAGGTGAAACGCGGTCTGGGCCATTGGATCACGTGGCGCGCGATCTGGACCACTAATCATGGTCTTGTTTTTGACCATCAGTAACCACGGTTTTCCAAAGAATTTTTCTATGTCGTTTGATCTACCACATATCTAATCATAGCCATTCAATTTTTTTAAAAATTCCTCAACGAACCTGAGCCACCAGGTGATGCTGTAGGACGATCTGAGCCATTCTTTATCTTTTAAACCATGGACGCATCCTGGCCATTGATTTTAAACCAGATCTGATCCTGGCCATTGAAATCTCTCCTGGTTTTCCACCCACAGTGGAATCTTCTTCTCCCCTTGGTGTGACTTGAACCACTAACCCTACACCCTACATTTCATCATTTTCATCTCCCATGATAGTTGCAGTTCTCCCTCCTTCATGTGGATTCTAGAAGGGCTGACAATTAGTCTTTTTTAAGGACACTTGGGCCTCAGATCCCACTCATCATGCATTAAAATAATCAGCATAGTTATAGCATATAAAGCAACACCGATGCATCCAAAGAACCCTCCTTGTTCATTGCACACAAGCCTCCAGTAGACCTCAACTTGTCCTCTGGGGTTTCCTGTGCCTTCTTGAGCTCCTCCTCCTCCTCCTCCTAAGGTAAGGAATTAGACTTTGTCCTGATTTTTGTTTTAATTTGTATGAATATATATATATATATATGTGTGTCTGTGTGTGTGTGTGTGTGTGGGTGTGTGTGTGTCTACTTGTAAAACAATATACATCATCATATGGTTTGAAATTAATTCTTTAAAGTTGCAGGATCATGAGTTACAATGTATTAATAACCCTAAGCCTGGACATTCCATGAAAATTTATATTTTTTCCTAAATACTAATTGGTTATATAGATATACATATGTGTATGAAAATATATAGGTATAATATACACAACCATTAGATTTTCATAATGTTCATATGACCAGGTCAAAGATTTATAAATTTGAGTTTCATTTTAATGAAGAACTAAAATGCATGGAGTCACTTTGTGTAAGAAAATTTTATATCTAATAAAGTATGTTCTTATAAATCAATACACATAATATAAACGTGATTTTTAGAACAATTAAATAATTGTACCCTAATAATTAAATCCATGATTTTGATAAATTTACATGTGTCATATAACATAGAATGAGAACCTTGCGTATATTTGTTATGTACAAATGAGTGTGTGGGTATGTGAGTATATAAGCCATATTTGATCCCTAATTTAATTTATAAATTAACAAGATTTGTGAGAATGATACAAAACTTTTATTTTGGCATCAACTAAACACTACTTCTTAAGAACACCCCGTTGAATGAATGCTTTACACAACATGAAACCCTAAGTGTAGATATTTTAAATGCTTTTATTTCAATGTTCATAGTTTATTAGCAAAGATATTGAAGGCTTGAAAATTTATATTCACATGTATGGGTTACTCTCCACCATTTATATTAAATGACAAAGGCTATGGTTGAGTCTCATACTTTCAGGTTTTAATATATAATATGTTAAATAAAAGCTTATTTATAATAGATGTATGACAAAATGTGAATTTAACACACCACATGGAATATAGGGATTACCCTTTTTAACAATTATGCAGCCAGAAGAAGAAAAAAATTATTAATTAATTGGTCAAATTGTTTCAGGAACTATAATTTTATGTGGTAACCTCATTCATTCAGTAGTGGTGTGTTTTAAATTAGTATCACATGTGCAATTAATGTATACAAAATTATTCGTGTCACAGAGAAACATGTTGTATGAATAGTAACTGGCATATTATGTTTTAGTCCATTTCCAATTCCATTTATCAGAGCATGAATAATGAGCATGTATTTCAATGCATTATTTCTTTATTACTATGAGAGTGTTGTAAAGTTACTATTTTATGTGATAATCAAACAATTTATTGTTTATAATAATTTATGAGATAAACATTTAATTATTCAAAGTTGTATGGGACCCTTTGAATAATGTGAATTAAGAAACCAAGTAATATGTGTACTGGGAATGATATTTGATTTAATAAATCAATGTGTTATGTGCACTTTGATTTGGAGTTATGAGGAATGCATTTGTCCTAGTATATTCCGGGGTGGGGGCCGGTAAAAGTAAGCCCTCTGGGTTGGGGTCCGATTACAGCAGACCCTCCAGGTTGGAGTCTGGTTTTTAGAGGCTCTCCAAGGTGGAGTCCTGTTACGGAGGCTCTAAGGGTTGGCGTCCGATTACAGTTAGCCCCTAGTTCTTGGCACAAGGCCTTGACACGGTCCAGCATATGCACATTCCTCATTAAGACTATGTAATTAATTAACCAGAGAATTATTCGACTAGTAGAATATTCCTGGTTATAGAGCTTATGATTATGAGAATCAGAAGAACGTTAAGTATGGAATATTTATTATTTAGGAAATATTATGAGATTTAATGGCCAATACAAAACGATGGAATTGAAGTTATTATTTTTAAGTGCAGTTCTGATCATGCATACACATAGTTGTAAACTTAGTACCTGACCTTTAGCATGAAATGTCTTTTACATTCCACTCTGAATGAACACTCACATAATTGAATCATGATAATGATAGTATGTGTTGAATTGTGAACTTATATCCTCTAGACAATTCTCACAGTATGTTTAATGTGTTACAACTTTTTAAATAAAATGTTATGTGGAAATTTTAAAGAATGTTTACAAAAGAATGTTTCGGTATATTAAGTTATTTTTAAACCCCTTACTGAGCATTCATATGCTCACCCTTCATTTTTGAATAAAATGATTCAGGTAATAGCTTTTAGCAGATGAAAATTTTCAGAAGTAGTTGGTTTCTCAAATCCCGAACCGAATTCAATCCTCTGTATGGCACCAGCTCCGGGTATTCAAGAGATGGAGCATCACAGTTGGTATATGAGGATTCTGTTTAGATAACTCTCAAAAAATGGAACTAAATAATGAAAATTTTACTTAATCAATACTAAGAACTGTGTTTTCTTAATTTTTAGATGGAAAATAAATGTACTAATCTTCTTCTTCTTCCCAATGAGGCCCTAGAAACCATAATTTCCATAGCCAGTTCTGAAAAGTTTATAAACTATTCCCATATCTGAATGATGTGTAAAGACCTATATGACATATACAACTCACCCCAAGTACTTCAACTCCACAGAAGAGCGGGTCTGAATTATATCTTAACTATGCAAGCCCAGTTTCCATCCTATGCATGACATGGAAAATACTACGAGGGACTTTTTAGATGCTTCACTACAGTAGAAGTATTCCTGTCCCTCAGGGCCTTCTAGGAAGCTGCAGCAACAGGAGACCTCCATGTGACATATATGTATCAAGTCCTGTCTTTTCGTAATCTTGATCAGTTGATAGACTTTGTTATCCTTAAAAATGAATCCCCCCATTCGGTATATAGAAAACAAGTACAAATAGGCATCTCACAATTGTACACCCCATATTCCAGACTCTGGATACATCAAAAGTGAGCCCACGATGTCAAACCAGATTTCTCAGGTTGCATATGGTTCAGGGAAATCAAAAGATTTGAACTAGTTCTGGAGATACGTGTATTAGGGAACTGGGAAAACCATTAGCCTCTCTATTTTTTATAAACTAGTGGTGATATGAGAGCACCATTTGTTATCCATTATTTACTTTTTCTTCCTGAATAGGTTTCACCAATTGATCCTTCATAATTAATTTTTAGATGGAAGGATAGAATCACATCCTATAACTCCATACTGAGATACTAGAGACCTTCTTGGTCAAGACCTGTGAAGAGAAGTACCTACCTTTCGCAAATTTGTGAAAAACGTGCAAGCAACTCTACAAAGTGTCAAACAGCATGGAAATTCTCCATTCCTATCACGAGAATGCCAACATGTACCATAGAATAGCCAAGGTATAGATTGTTGAGTACATATGAAGAGGGAAATACCACGAAGGACTATTTCTAGGCTTTAATATGGGCCAGAACTTTGTGGCCAGATAAATTTCAAGAGGCTTCATTAGAGGGATGCCTTTGTGTAGCTTACATGTACCAAATCATCAGCTTCAGTTTATACGACATCACCTATGACATAGATATTCTCAATTGAGAGTCAGTTCGGTGAAATATTTGAGAGATGGTCCATTTGGACATCTTCGAACTTTCCACCGTTCGAGCATCTCTGCGGAGACCCAAATTCACTATAAAGAGGTCCAACCCTTTCTGCTCAAAATGTATCTGGGCCAGATAAGTGTAAGAGTTGAACATAAACTAGGGAATTCACCTAGACACACTGGAGGACCCTCCACAATGGAGGTTGTGGTGAAGATGATAAAGGAGTTTTTCTATTATGAGCATGTGTAACGAATTTCGAGGACGCAAATCCTTGTAGGGGCAATGATGTAACACCCCAAAACTCAAACCTCATGTATTGATAAGTTATGTTTACATTTGTTTCAATAACTGAACAAAACTTGTTTCTCATAAAAATTTAATAATATGGTTTTAATTTATATTAGAATTCAACCGAGTAAAAAACACAAGTTGATACAAGACTGTTCATTTAAATAAAAACATTGTAGCATTTACAATGCACCGAGATGAAAAGAGTAATCATGCTAACCAAAAATACCTACTAAAATCCCTATTATAATTATAGGGAGACAACATAAAACAATGAGATCCCCAAGAATATAATATGGGTCCTTAAAAGTAGTCATAATGAACATAAAAATGGATGATGCCACTGCGACCACACTAAGCACCAATGGTATGACAGGAACCATCTTCTTCAATCAACTTGAGTTTTAGGACACCCTAAGTCTTGGATTTATAAGAAACTAATGTGATCATTGCCTTGGGAAACCATGGAGCGGCTATAAATATAGCAGTTGACCTTGTTGGATAATTAATTGGAAACTTATAAGTATTTTTTAGTTCACCAAGCAATTAGGTTATAAATTGAAAAATTATAAAAAATACTCTTAACCATTAACATTAAAAGGACATAGTGAATTTTTTTGAATTATACATTGGTGTTTTTGAAATGTAATAAGGAATTCAAAACATGTTTCAATTAATTCAAATGTATTGTAAAGATCTTCATTTAGTGACTTAAGCTATGTTTAATTCCCTTTAATTGAATTATACTTTTAAATAAACTTTGTTTTGACCACTATAACACTAGTATAAGAATTGTCGTTCAATTTACAACTTTTTTTTTGTTAAAAGTTTAATGTTTATAAACAACCATAGAAAATACGTGTAAGTCTAATCTGTACACATTAACCTTATAATATTTGATAAAATCCTTGTTTAAAAATGAAAATTTCTCAAGAGTATTTTTTTAACATTTACTCTTTATTTTAGGTTAGCTGTTATAGAAATTTTGGCCCGCAAGGGCTAGCCCTTTTATGGCTGGGCCAAGGGAGGTAGCTCACACTAGGTGGCTCAGCCTATCCCTCAGCCCAAGCCTAGGGCCATCCTGAGCTTGGGCATAGGTCCCCCGAGGGGTGGACAAGAGAATGGGAGTAGGAGTGCATGAGTGCATAGCGCATAGGTGCACAACTGTGGGGGTGAGGTTGCGGTGGAGCATGGGTAGACCAAGGCCTGCAAGGGCATGGCAGGAGCCCATGTATAGGGCCCCCTTTCGTGTGTGTTTTATGTTTTCTGAGCAGTCGATTGGAGGCTTGGGCTTATAAGGGAGGCTAAAATAGCTCTCCGTTCAGATGCGGGACCTGACTTTTCGGGCGAAACGTGATCTGGGCCATTGGATTGCATCGTGCGCGATCTGGACCACCGATCACGATCTCTTTTTTGACCTTTAGAAACAAAAGTTTTCCACCGTGTTTTTCTGCTTTATTTGATCTACCACAGATCTAATCATGTCCATTCTATGTTTTTAAAAATGCCACAACGAACATGTGCCACCCGATCTTGCTGTAGGATGATCTGAGCCATCCATTATATTTTAAACCATGGACACATCGTAGCCCTAGATTCCAAGACAGACATGATCATGGCCATCAAAGTCTCTCCCGGTTTTCCACCCACAGTGGAATCTTCTTCTCTCTATGGTGTGCCTTGAACCAGTAACCCTAAACCCAACATGTCATCATTTTTCTTCTCCCATGATAGCCGCTGGTCTCCCTCCTTCATGAAGATTCCACAAGGGATGACTATTAGTTTTTTTAAGGCCACTTGGGCCTTGGATCCAACTCATCTTGCATTAAAATAATCAACATAGGTATAATATATAAAACTACACCGAGGCATCCAAAGAACCCTCCTAGTTCATAGAACAGAAGCCTCCAACAGACCTAAACATGTCCACTAGGGATTCCAGTGACTTCCCGAGCTCCTCCTCCTCCTCCTTCACCTCAAGATATGGTAAGGGATAAGACTTTGTGTTGATTTTGGTTCTAAGTTGTATGAATATATATATATATATATGTGTGTGTGTGTGTGTGTGTGTCTACTTGTAAAACAATATACAACACCATATGGTTTGAAATTATTTCTTTAATGTTGTGGGATCTTAAGTTACAATGTATTAATAACCCTAAGCATGGACATTCCATGAAAATTTATATTTTTTCCTTAAATACTAATTGGTTATATTAATTTACATATGTTTATGAAAATATATATGTATAATATACACAGACCCTAGATTTTCATAAAGTTCATATGACCAAGTTAAAGATTTCTATATTTGAGTTTAAAGTTAATGAAGGGATAAAATTCATGGAGTCACATTGTATAAGAAAATTTTATAACTAATCAAGTATGTTCTTATATATGAATACAAATAATACAAATGCAGTTTTTAGAACAATTAAATAATTGGACCCTAATAATTAAATCCATGATATTGATAAATTTACAAGTTTCATCTAACTATGAATGAGAACCTTGCATATATTTGGTATGTACAATCGGGCATGTGGGTATGTGAGTTTATAAGCCATCTTTGATCCCGAATTTAGTTTATAAATTACCAAGATTTGTGAGAATTATATAAAAATTTTACTTTGCCTTCGACTAAACACTACTTCTTAAGCACACCCCATTGAATGAATGCTTTACACCACATGAAACCCTATGTGTAGCTATTTTAAATGCTTTTCTTTCAATGTTCACAGTGTATGAGTAATGATGTTAAAGGCTTGCCACATTATATTAACATGTATGAGGTACACTCAAAAATTTATGTTAAATGACAAATGTTATGGCCGAGTCTCATACTTTCAGGTTTTAATATCTAATATGTTAAAAAAATCATATTTATAATAGATGTGTGAGGAAATGTGAATTTAACACTCCACATGGAATATTGGGTTTACCCTTTTTATCAATTATGCACCCAGAAGAAGAAAATTTTTATTATGTAATTGGTCAAATTGTTTCAAGAACTATCATTTTATGTGGTAACCTCATTCGTTCGTTACTGGTGTGTTTCGAATCAGTATCACATGTGAAATGAATTTATACTAATTTATTCATGTCGTGGAGAAACATGTTGTCTGAATGGTAAATAGTATATTATGTTTCAGTCCATTTACAATTCCATTTATCTAAGCATGAATAATGAGCATGTATTTCAATGCATTAAAAGTTTTTTACTAAGTGTTTTAGAGTTACTATTTTATGTGGTAAGCAAACAATTTATTGTTAATAAGAATTTATGAGATAAGAATATAATTACTCAAAGTGGAATAGGAAACATTGAATAATGCGAATTAAGAAACCATGTAATAGGTATACTGGGAATGATATTTGATTTAATAAATCAAATTCATATGGTCACATTTATTTTTGAGTTATTAGGAATGCATTGGACATAGTTTGATCCAGGGTGGGGACCGGAAAAAATAATCCCTTCGGGTTGGGGTCCGGTTACAGCAGACCCTCCGGGTTGGAGTCTGGTTATTAGAGGTTCTCCGGGGTGGAATCCAGTTATAGAGGATCTCCGGGATGGGGTCCAGTTACAGTTATCCCCTAGGTATTGGTATGAGGCCTTGACGTGGTATGACATATGCACATCCCTCATTAATACTATGTAATTAATTAAACATAGAATTATTCGATTGGTAGAATATTCCTAGTTATAGAGCATATGATTATGAGAATAATAATAAGGTTAAGTATGGAATATTTATTATTTATGAAAAAATATGATATTTAGTGGCCAATAGTAAATGATGAAATTGATGTTTGTATTTTTAAGCACATATCTGATCAAGTATTCATATAGTTATAAACGTTTTACTTTCCCTTTAGCATGAAATGTCATTTACATTCCATTATGAATGAACAATCTCATAATTGAATCATGATAATGTTAGTATGTATTGAATTGTGAACTTATATCATCTAGAAAATTGTCACTGTATGTTTAATGTGTTACAACTTTGTAAGGAAAACATTATATGGAAATTGTAATGAATATTTTCAAAAGCTAGTTTGGGTATTGTATGTTATTTTTAAACCCCTTACTGAGCATTCTTATTCTCACCCTATGTTTTTTATTAAAAACATTCAGGTTAGAACTTTTAGCAGATAAAACATTTCAGAAGTAGCTGATTTCTCAGAGCCCGAACAGAATTCGATCCTCTGTATGGCACCGGCTCCGAATACTCGGGAGCTGGGGAGTCACATGTTTCACCAAGATTATTTGACACCCCTTTCATATACTATCTAGATCTTTCAATGTACTTTGGACATGTCAAAGAAAGACACTTGACATCCCCCAAACATGTCTCCCATGTCTTGTAACGACCTTTGGGCTCACCATCCTAGTCTCTCATTTCTCTTCAGACATGTTTCATTACTCATATGGTAGTGCGAGTTTGTATCAGGTAAGTCTCATATTAGCACCCATTCATGTAAATTTTCTCTTATGGTCCCCTCTGGGCATGCAATCTAGGACTAGACATTCCCTCAAAATAAGTTATCCAATACATGTGGCACCCTTAGAGACATGTTTCACTGACTCTCTACACACCATAAATATGTGTCTTTTACCCCTTGTGTGAAACCAGGGTGGGTCATCTAGATTATCTGACACCCCTTAGAAAGTTTGGCCAGGTCATGTGATGGCTTCCATGAAAAACCATCTAGGTCTTGCGATGTCATATGGACAAAAAATTATTAATCATGTGAAAACATTCATACATTACACCCATGTTATATGAAGTCCTTTGGATAGGAAAAACGCATCGTTTAATTGTATTTGGACATTCCTGAAAAATAATCTCCTACATATCAAGCAATAAATTAATGTATGATGATAAGACAATCAGTAAATGTTAGGCATGAAAGGAGTAAAGGTCATAAGGGAATCCAATAATATGATACTGTCATTATTCCTTGGTTTTTTATGCCCTAAATAAAATTGAAACCTCATCTTGTAATCAAAAAATAAGTAAATATAGTGAATTTGATTCCTACCACAGATAAGATATGTAAAACACCTACCAGAGGATCAAGATCCATATAAATCTTCCAAGGGATATCCCTTCATATATGTCCCACATATACAAGAAATTACATTGATTACTTTCCACCTCTTGTTTCTCACAATTATTTTGGATCATATAGGATTAGTTAGTTTCAATGGTTATATCATCGACATCATAAACCTCCCAAAATATTAGGGCAACATCAGTGGGTAATCCAGACTTTAATGAACTTGGATGAATCTGGGTATTTTCATGACTATGATATTCAAGATGCCTCTTTGAGGCTCGATACCCATATTAATCATATCAAGGGTTGTCCCTATCCATAATCCCTTTATCCATGAACAATGAGATTGATTATTGTTTATCCACTGTTTTTCACAATGAGCATAGCTCACATGGGATTGGTATATATCAATAGTTATATCTGTCAAATCACATCTCTTGATCAGCCAGGCAAACATAAGTATATAAACCACAATGAGTGGCATAAAAAATTCTCCCTAACAAAATGGACTATACCTTAAAGGTATTCTCAGGGGAATTACTAAACTATGAGAAATCTGATTCTTGTTATAACTAGGATACATAGGATGACTTTCTAAGGCATGACTCAAATAGGCACCCACACTAGTGCATGTCCTTTTAATTCCCTAGAATCTCAATAATCAGACCCAATAATTATCATGTGATGAAAACTCTACCTTATCCGTAAGTGGACATAGAAAACAAATGAACTATTAAAACTCTAATTCTCAATATAATTTGGATATGCAGGATGTCTCTTAGGGCCTAAATATTGAATAATTCTTGTCTTAAAACTCCCATATATGTAGTTTCTTCCTGACATAAAACCAAACAAGATCACTGAAATTTCAAGGTTTTAATTCCTACAATAACCAGGATATGTCGGACGCATCATAATTTATCAATGAACTCTTTGGGATATTAACTGCCTCCTTTCATTGTATAACATTCTGAAGCTCTTGGTCATACGGCTCCACCACATGGGTAGTTTCCCAATACTAGAAACATATGGAGACCCTCATATACAAATAGATGGATTCAAAAATGAGAACCTTATCTTTTTCAAATGATAGAGACTTAACTCATCAATTTTTTAGGGTAATTAGTCCCATATTAGGGATTAGGAAGGGATCCATGAAAATATCTTAACTCTATAATAGATTCTTAGAGTATGGGAAAATCCCCCCCAAAAGGGTGTGATGAGGCTGAACTCCCATCCTGTTGACCAATATGAGACCATAATAGAAATTAGTCATGAAATCCTAGATGAATGAATGCCTTAAAAAACAAGGTATATACCTAGGTATAGATGGGTGAACCGTTGGGATTTTCCAATAAGAGAAACAATGGTAACCCAATTTTTATTATTGTCAAAAAAGAAAACACCCTACAAGAAACCATCAAGCCAATCCAAACCCATGTTTATGAGGATTCACTATCACATCCCTTTTCCTAATTAAATAGAGTCGCACACATAGATTTTTTTTTCTATATTTATTTATACATTTAATTGTATTTGATTTACTTTATTCATTCCTTGTGGTATGAGTTTTTGTTTAACTTTATTTTTTATTCTGATTTTTTTCTTTGTTTAACTGATCTTCAAATACTATTTCATTTATAGGGGTAATACATCCCATAATATGAAATTTGTATACCCTTGGTGGAAGTTATCGACCTGGTTCTTAGTGGAGATATTATAAGGACCCGACCTTAAACATTACATAATCATGAAATATGTCAAGAATTCACATTGAGAATCTTTACATGTTTAGAATTTTAGAGAATTAGGCCATAAATATTACATAACAACTTGAATATTACATGTAGACACTACTACCCAGTATCCATTTTTCATAAAACCAAAACTCTTGAAAAAAGAGACATGTCTAGTACTATGTTTTAGACCGCATGACTTTTCCTTGATCTCATCTTTGACCCTATTCATCTTTATGTCATGTGGAAAAACATTTCAAAACATGGGATGAGCATAAAAAGAACAGTAAGGGTTATAAAATAATTAAAATAACCATTATCCCATCAGTAAATACAAATCAATGAAACCATACTTGTCAATCATAACATATCTCAAGAAATCATAAGATTTATGAATAACATACAGAAATAATAAATCATAAAGGTAACTTATGGAATTCATAACATACTTACATTTTAGCTATCATAGCTAAAAAGAGAGTCAAATTTGGAATACCCATCATAGTATACTCCCTAAATCTCTTGGGAGAAACATTAAAGTTTACCTCTTTCACGTTACCCAATGCATTGGAGATCTATCTCGGGCTTACCCGCCCTAGGTTTATCAAAGAACCACCCATATAAGTAAAAAATTCCAAAAATCCATAACATATTCATAACACTTGAAACAAGTATAAAGGAAAGATAACAATTCCACATTTCAATCACAACATATCATTTAATGATTTTGACATAATAAATGCTTTATCAAACCATTAACAAAATCATTTTAAACTTTTAATAAATAGATTTTTGAATCAAAGTGTCCCATACCAGTTTGAAACTTTTAAATAAATTATCAATTGAAAACATTAATGGTCATATAAATAAATAATTAAAACCCTTTTTAAAACATAAACATTAGTGAGAAATATTTTGAATAATAAATCATTAAAAAATTTAAAATGATACTTTTGTTAAAGAGTTTCAAACCAAAAGAGAGATCCTTGAATAAAAATAATTGTGGAATAAAATTAATCAAAACATTATAATTTCATAATAATAAAGGGATTCATGATATAATATGTCAATCTACATTATATACACTATATAAAATTGAATTGGTGTATAACAACAAAGAAGTCTCAATGGAATGTAAATTGAGATGAAATACATTATAAAGATCGTAAAGGTAGGTTAAGGATAAATCAATGACATAATTATGTGTGATAAATATAAATAAACTCTATATGATTGGATGTTAATTGTAAATCAGTTAGAGGACATTCACACATATTCTTGGAAAAAACAACACCAACGACTTGGATGTTTAACTCAATGAATAGAAATTGAGCTAAGATTACTCTTATAATGTTCATATCAATGACTTGAGAAATTATAAATGGAGTGATTATGTGTATCAAAAGAATATCCACACAAATAGGAGTGGAAATTACTAAATAAATAATAAATAGTGATTCCATACATAATCTTGGAGTAAAATAATCAATGATGTATGCGTAAAGGCCAATGAGTAGAAATTGAAATTTAAAATTTCCTTACCGATTTGGTAACTCATGAAACATACAACCCATGAAAGAAGGATAATACAATGATGTTTTAAATACCCATATATTAAATTATATTACACATGGAATACAATCATTTCCAGTACAGACACCACACAAATAGAAAATAGTGGCAATACAGTGTGAATATCATGAGAATAAGAAGTGAGATGAAATACCCTTACCACGTTGTAATCAATCGAGTCGTATGAAAAAATGTTTATAACTACTAAATAATTAACAAAATACCATAAATATAAATAGAATCGTGATAATATATATCAAATAGAAGTAGAAAATACACCACATTCAATAAATAAGTGGCGAACAACCGAAATCTCATGGAATTAAAAGTGAAATAAGAAACCCATTACCTCGCGTACGACATGGATTGTTTGTTCCCTGTTCATCCTGAATAATAAACTTAAGTTAATTTATACTTGATTAAGATCCATTTTTCGAGACTATTATTCCTTTTATATCACTTATTAACATGTTACAAACATTATGTAATCATTTAAGTTAATAATGGTCGTTTTGTCGATATTAGGTACTTGAGTAAAAAATGAACACAATATAATTACAAGTTGTCCATGTGGTAAAGATTCCACTATCTCCATAATGATATTCATGATTTAGATATCATATATATCATATATATCCAGTATATATATGTATTTATAATAGTACATAACATTTAGAGATTAGAAATGAAATGCATCGTTCATTGAGACGGTAAGCCGTATGTACGCATGAACGCTACTTTAATTTTGATTTCATGTTTTAATTGAATGAAAAATTAATGATACATAGTTATATTATAACTCCAGTATAAAATAATATGTAATTCCAATTACTCCATCCTTTATATGTCCCATGTATGGTATGAATGAGTCATACCACTTTGAGGGGGCGGTAGTCTGCACTTCCTCAAATTAAATTATCACGTTTACTCATGGAAACCAAAAGGAATGATATAAATTAAAAATAATAAAAGCATAAAGAAAATATAAACATAATATATGTCATATATAAATACATTTCCATCATAATTACCACCATAATAGGCTGTAGGAGATAATTGAACAATCATCGTTTCGTGAGGCGTTAGTCTGTCATCCATAGAAACACTTTGTTCATTACCCATTAAATGGAGGTGTGTGTAAGTGTAGTAAGAATACATCTCATAAAAAATTCTAGAATATAATGGATTCAGGTTTTGTTATTAAAAATTAATAAAAAAAGTTTAGGGGTTGGAGAAGTAAAATAAAAGAAAAGAATTTAAGGGAAACTGGTACCTTTAATTCGGGTAACTCCCTTTGGTTTGAACCAAAAATGACTTCTTGAAGTGAGTAATGCTTAAGTTAAGGCTTCTAGGAGAATATAGGGATCTTGAGAGATTATTTGGTCAGGGTTTTGACGAGCCAAGGGGATTGAGAGTTGTGAGTAATGGGTTAGAAGTGAGGGATTTTTTAAGGGAAAGGAGGGGTTCTTCAGGAAAGTGTGAAAATATTATATTATTATATAATGATTTTTGGTTTCTAAAGGTCCAAAACTCATTAAGGATGAAGATAAGATGAATCATGGTCGAAATAAATTCAACCAATAAGAATTGGATAGGTTTTGGATGTTATTTTAATATTTATAATCTTATTTATTTAAATCATTTATTAACGTGGTAAATACTGCATCATTTTTGTGTCATAAATAATTTTATTTATTTGATGTATAAAAATTATAAAAAAATATCATGATGTAGGAAATATTTTTTTCTTTCCAATTAATGTTTATAGTCTAAAATATAACTTATATAACCCCATTTAAAATATAATTTAATAAAAGATATTTTTTTGTGTCATTTTTTTCTTTAGTTTAAATTGATTAATCTAAAGTGTCATTATCACTCCCAAGTGGCTCCATGGGGTCCCAAAATAGACCCAAGGATGTCCATGGTCGGACATGACTAATAGAATATGTTTAGTACAAGTTTTATGGTAATTATGTATTATTAAAATATTCTTTTTACCTTGAATTACCCTATTTACCTTTAACCGTGGTAAATAAACGTTAAAAATAACTAATCACCAAAAAAATTATTTTAATATTATTGAACCAAATTTTATTTACTAATAACAACCATGTTTGTGAGATTTTCGAAATTAAATTCACAGAAGAGGTAAAATTTCATTCAAATGAAAAATTCAGTTTCTTACTACTACTCAGTGTTTCACTATTCATCAAAAATTGATGTTATTAAATAAAATAACAAAAAATCAGCCTAAGATATATTTGATATTCCTAATTCATAAATGATGAATATTTTAAAAAATTAAAAACATATTAGTTTCATTAATTAATTTAAAATTAATTCCTGTTGTCAAAACAAGTAACCTGTTTTTAAGAAACCATATCTATCAAAAGATTGACACTTGTTTATGCCCAATTTCACAGTAAAAATTCTTCAAATGACAATAATTAGATTAAATGGTAAAAGTATAATATAATTACACTTTTAAAATATTTAAAATTATAATTTAACCATATAAATAACTAAGAATAAATGGAAGTTTTGAATAAAAATACAGTATTTTTCAATATTAATTAAAAAATGAATTTTATCAGAAAAATACAAAAAATTTACCCAAAGTAATTTTTTATGTCTCGATTAAAAAAAATAATTTTATTTTGTAAAATATAACATATAAAAGTGACCAAAACTAGATTTAATGAGGGTTCTCCATCAAATGATGGTAAATTGACCATTTAAAGAATAATAGAGTAGTTATGCTTAAAACCTGATTCATTCTTATTTTAAGCCACTAAAAATTATTGGATAAATCTAAAAACATATAAAAAATATGTATAACCATTTTATAGTTAGTTCTATTATTTATCACCACTAAAACTTCTAGGTGTTAACTACCATTTAAAATAATATTATTATTATATTATTTTTCAGTACAAATCAACGTTGTGTGCAATGTAAGATTTCAAAAAAAACAAGTTGTTGTGTATCGGGTACACCATAAAACGTAGCATCATCTTTAAAGTAAAATTAATATTTAACTCACAAATATTAATAAATATGAAAACGTTATATTCTTTATTTACCAAGGATGTTACATCCTTCCCCACTTTTGGGAATTGCATCCTCACAATTTTAAAATTGGGCTCTAAAACTTCATTGAAAGTCCCACATGAGAAAAAGAGTCAATAAAACTATAACATTAAAATAAAGGGAGAGAATTAAAAAGGACATCTAAGAAAAAATACACTAGGATTCTATAAAAACAAGGATATTTAATTGAAACTAACTCTCATAGATTAATAGAGAGTGGTAGAGAACTCGATCACGAAAATTTAACAACCAAAAAACCATAAATTTATGGTTGGGTAAAACTATGATGATAAAAGAGAGATTATAGATGTTTTGCTTCAAGATAATTTTTATATAGTTGAATAATTTAATCAATAGCTAGAATAGGATCATAACGAAATATACTTTTCATGTAGAGTGTCATCCTTTAATAAAATTCTAGCACAAACTCATCTTTTCTCAAAACGGTAAGTATTCAAGATGACATGGTCACACCTGAAGTGCTAGAATCAACTTCTAGAGTATCAAATAATCTAAAAAAGAAAAACTATATATTTATAATGTCTTTAGACCTTATCAAAAACTAAAATTGTTAGTGTGAGATCAGATAATACCCCAAAAGACAATCTTTTACAAAAATAAAAACTACTCTAAATCTCCAAAATTTGTCCAAGAAAACCTCAATTTCAACAAAGACCTTTCAATAAATAGTGATGCATAAATTTATTTAATGAAATCTAAAATAAGATTGAAATCGAAATCTCAGAAGGATTTAATCACATAGTCTTCCAAGATAAATCTTTACATTTATCTCGAAATAATATCTTTTACTCTTAAAGTCTCAGATTGAAAATTAATTAAACTAATCACACATTCTACATGATAGGTTAATAATTTTTATAGATAACCCAAAATCAAATTATTCATGATTCATAAAATAATCTAACTAAAAATAATTAGTCATTCTAACCCGAAACTTCACGTAGTCCAATGGTAGGCGATAAATTTCAGTCGCACTTTGGTTGTGGGTTTGATTCCTGCAGCTTTGTCCGATGCGACGGGTTGTTACGCGGTCTGCATGTTGTTCATTTTCAAAAAATATATAATTTTATAACTTTCCCAAAAAGAGATAAATTCATCCAAAATTACAAAACATATTTTAACCACAAAGGTTATCTAATAACTTTTATTTTTCATCCCAAAATGTATTAACTTGTAATTAACTCAAATTCAAGGATCATATAAACCCAAATGGTTCTTTATAACTATATCCACAAATGCAAATATAATTATTCCTTGAATAAAATTTTCATATATCAACCTTCAGGGTTACACAAACTATAAAAAGTCTTCTGATGTAATCACCTCATCAAAAGAGCCTTAATACTTTTAAGCATTTCACCATCCTAAAATCTACCATAACTCTTGAATCCCTTATATGTTGACTTCTTACGCATTCAACATTCTTCATGATCCATCAACCATTCCATTCCAAGTTATTTTGAAATAATTACTTTCTAAAAAGAAAATCTTGAATCATATCCTAATAATCAATAATATAAAAACATATGTTAAAAAATAGTCCATACCTTTCATTGGTCATTGTCAGTTTATTTATCATAAATCGGAATGGCATTTAGTATTGATGAAAAAAAAAATTATGACCCTGGTGATCCCATTCCTGATACTTTTTCATATTAAATTTGTTTTTTTAATGACCATTGACACCATATTTAAAACATTCAATTGATATCTTAAAATAACTTATTTCCCTTTCCTAGAGTCAACTGGATGATTACTTTTTCTATGGCATCTTCTTACTTTATGACCATAATTTCCACATCTATAGCATCTTTCCGTCCCTTTGAAACATTTTACTATGTGTTTCTTTTCACATCCTTGACACATTGGTTTTTTAATATACATACCTTAATGATTATTACCCGAACATCTGGGGGGATTTTTTTCTAGCATATATGATGCATTATAAAAATCACTAAGGTTCATGTGGTCAATCATGACTCTAGATAGTTGGTTGAGAATAACCACAATATTTCTCATTGTATCTCCCATTTCATTCAATTTCTCATTCTGAAAAATGTTAGTGTTTTCTTCACATCCATTGTTACTTTGATGTTGCTAGATCAAGACATTGACTAAAACCAAAATGTTCAGGGTGCGTATATCAGTAAAATAATCATATATAATCTTATTAGGATTATAAACACTAAAACATAATTTTTCATGTTATCTTAAAATCTTTAGATTTATCTATAAAAACAACGACTCTTTCCAATATGCAAACCATTATGGTTTTTTACTTATGATTAAATAACCCCCTAAACTCTAAAGTTATTTATACAGACCTCTAATACCAACTATAAGGACCTGGCCTTAAACATTACATAATCTTGAATTATGTCAGGAATTCACATTGGGGATTTTTTCAGGTTTATAGTTTCAGAAAATTTGGCCATAATTATTACATAACAACTTGATTATTACATATAGATAGTACTACCCAGTATAAATTTTTTGTTAAATAAAAACACTTGAAAAAAAGAGACATGTCAAGTTCCATGTTTTAGACATCATGACTTTTCCTTGATCTCATCCATGACCCTATTCATCTTTATGTCCTGTGAAAAACATTTCAAAACATGGGATGAGCATTAAAATATCTGTAAGGGTTATAAAATAATGAAAATAAACATTAGTTCATCAATAAATACAAATCAATTAAACCATAGTTTTCAATCATAACATACTTCATGAAACCCTAAGATTTATGAATAACATACAGAAATCAAAAAACATAAAGGCATCTTATGGCATTCATAACATACATACATTGTAGTTATCACAACAACATAGGGAGTCACGTTTGTAATACCCATCACAATATAATCCGTAAATCTCTTAGGAGAAACATTAACGTTTACCTCTGTCACGTTACCCAATGCATCAGAGATCTATCTCGGGCTCACCCACCCTAGGATTATAACAGAACCAACCATATACGTAAAAAATGACGAAAAACCATAACATATTTGTAGTACATAAAACAAGGAAAAGGAAAGATAAAATTTCCACATTTTAATAACAACATATCATTTAATGATTTTGACATAATCAATGCTTTATCAAACCATTTTCAGAATCATTTTAAACATTTAATAAAGATATTTTTGAATCAAAGTGACCCATACCAGTTTGAAACTTTTAATTAGATTATCAATTTAAAAAATTAATTTTCATATAAATAAATCCTTAAAACCATTTTTAAAACATTAACATTAATTGGAAATATTTACAATGATAAATCATTAAAACATTTGAAACAATATTTTAGTTAAAGTGTTCCTAACCAAATGAGAGACGCTTCAATACAAATAATTGATGAATAACATTAATCAAAACTTTATAATATCATGAGAATAAATGGATTCATGATATACTCTGTCAAAGTAAATTATATAGACCATACAAAATTTAATTGGCATATGACAACAAAGAAGTCTCAATGGAATGTAAATTCAGATGAAATACCTTATAAATACCATATCCTTAGGTTAAAGATAAATCAATGTCATAATTATGTGTGAAAAATATAAATACACTTTGTAATATTGGATATTCAGTGTAAATAAATTAGAGGAAATTAACACATATTGTGAGAAAAAACAACACCAATGACTTGGATGTTTAACTCAATGAATATAAATTCAGTTAAGATTACTCTTTTAAAGTTCATATCAATGGATTGAGAAATTATCAATGGAGTGATTATGTGTATCAAAAGTATATCAACACATAGGGAAGTAAAAATTACAACATAAATAATAAATATTGATTCCACACATAATCTTGGAGTAAAATAATCAAAGAAGTATGCCTGAAGCCCAATTAGTGGAAATTGAAATTTGAAATTTCCTTATCGATTTGGTAACTCATGAAACATACAACCAATGAAAGAAGGATCATACAATGAAGTTGTAAATACCCTTATACTAAAGTATATTACACAAGGAATACAATCATGGCCAGTATATACACCACAAAAAAGGAAATAGTGGCAATATAGCGTGAATCTCACGAGAATAAGAAGTGAGATGAAATCCCCATACCACGTTGTAATCAATCGATTCGTATGACCAAAAGTTAATAACCACCAAATAATTCATAGAATACCATGAATATAAATAGAATAATGATAATATATATCAAATGGTAGTATACAATACACCACATGTAATAAATAAGTGGCGAACAATGGAAATCTCAAGGAATTAAAAGTGAGATAAGAAACCCCTTACCTCGTGTCAGACTTCACTTGTTTGTTCCTTGTTTTTCCTGAATAATAAACTTAAGTTAATTTATACTTGATTAATAACCCTTTTCAATATTATTATTCCTTTTATATCACTTATTACCATGTTATAAACATTATGTAATCATTTAAGTTAATAATGGTCATTTTGTCGATATTTGGTGCTTGAGTACAAAATGAACACCTTATAATTACAAGTTGTCCATGTAGTAAAGATTACATTATCTCCATAATGAATTAATAATTTATGTATAATATATATAATATATATCCAGTATATATATGTATTTATAACAGTACATAACATTTGGATATAAGAAATGAAATGCACCGTTCATGATGACGGTAATCCGTACGTATGCATGAACGCTACTTTCATTTCTATTTCTTATTTTAATTGAATGAAAACATACTGATACATAGTTATATTATATTTCAATTATAATATCACATATAAATTCAATAACTCCATCCTTTATATGTCCCACGTATGGTATGAACGAGTCATATCACTTTGAGGGGGTTGTAGTCCACACTTCCTCAATCGAAATTATTGTGTTTAATCATAATGTAAACCATAAAGGTTTGATATAAATTAAAAATACAGAATCATAAAAAAACATAAACATAATATTTATCATATATAAATATAGTTCCATCATAATGGACACCATAAGAGGTGGTATGTGATAATTGAACAATCATCGTTTCATGAGGCGTTTGTTTTCCATCCACATAAACACTACCTTTTATACCCATTAAATAGAGGTGTGTGTAAGTGTAGTTCTAATACTTCTCATAAAAGCATCCTAGTATATTAATGATACCGTTTTTATTATAAAATAAGGGAATAAAAAGAATTTAGGGGTTGGATAAGTAATATAAAATAAAATAATTTAAGAGAAAATGTTACCTTTAATTCGGGTAACTCCTTTTGGTTTGAACCAAAAAGGACTTCTTGAAGTTCCATATACCGAATTTAGGGATTATATTAGAAGAGAGGGAACCTAAGAGATTATATTTGAAGGGTTTTGATGATCCAAGGTGCATGAGAGGTGTCAGTAATGGGTTAGAAGTTAGGGATTTTTATAACGGGGGGAGGGGTTCATTAAGAAAGTGTGAAAATATTATTTTATTATATAATAATTTTCGATTTCTAAAAGTCCAAAACACATTAAATCCAAAGATAAGATGACTCATAGTCGACATAAATTCATCCAAAAAGAATTGGACAGGTTTTGGTGTTATTTTAATATTTTTAATCTTATTTATTTAAATCATTTTTAATGAGGTAAATTCTGCATCATTTTTGTCTCATAAATAATTTTATTTATTTAATGTATAAAAATTGTAAAAAAATACCATGATGTATGAAATTATGTCATCTTTCCAATTTACATTTATGTCTAAATGATAACATATATAAAACCATGTAAAAATTAATTTATTAAAAGATATTTGTTTGGGTCATTTTTGTCATTACTTTAAATTAATTAATTTAAAGTGTCATTATCACTCCCAAGTGGCTCCATGGGGTTCCAAGATCGACACAAGGATTCCCATGGTCGTACATGACTATTTATATACGGTTATGACAAGATTTAATGTAATTTTTTATTATTATAAAATTTTTTCTACCTTGAATTACCCTCTTTACCTTTAACCATGGTAAATATATGTCAAAAGATACTATTCACCAAAAAATTATTTTCATATTATTAAACCACGTTTTACATACTAATACCTTCAATTAATGTAGGATTTTAGAAATTAAATTCATAGAAGTGGTAAAATTTCATTTAAATGAAAAAGATAGTTTTTTTTCAATTACTCTCAGGTTTCACTATTCATCAAAAATTGAAGTGTTTCTGAAAAATAAAAAAAAATAAGACTAAGATATATTTGATATTATGAATTAAAAAATAATTCCTATTTTAAAAAATTCAAAACATAGATGTTTTATTCATTATTTAAATTTAATTCTCGTCGTCAAAACAAATAGCGTGTTTTTAAGAAATAATATCTATCAAAGGATTGTCACTGGTTTATGCCCAATTTAAATGTGAAATTTATTTCAATGACCATAATTTAATTAAATGGTAAAAATATAATATAATTACACTTTAAAATCATTTAAAAAGATAATATAACCATATATATAAGTTATATTAAAAACCAGTTGTGAATTAAAATAGAGTATTTTTTACTATTCATTAAAAAATAAATTTTATCAGAAAAATACCAAAAAATTACCCAATGTAAATTTTGAAGTATTGATTCTAAATAATAATTTTATTTATTTCAAATATAACATATAAAATTGACCAAAACTATATTTAAAGAGGGTTCTCCATCAAAAGGTGGTAAATCGACCTTTTAAAAAATATTCGAGTATTTATGCTTAAAAATGGATTCTTTCTTATTTTACGCCACTAAACATTATTGGATAGATCTAAAAACATTTACCAAACATTTATAATCATTTTATAGTTCATTTTGTTCATTCATTCCATTACAATAGTTAGGCGTTAACTACCATTTAAAATAATAATAATATTATTTTATTTTTTAGTACAACTCAATGTTGTGTGCAATGTAAGATTTCCAAGAAACATGTTGTGGTGTATCAGGTATGCTATAAAACATAGCATTCACTTTAAAGTAAAATTAATATTTAATTCAAAAGTAATAAAAAATATGAAAACTTCATATTCTTTATTTACCAGGGATGTTATAGATATGACTCGAGGTTTCATCATTTCTATCACCTCATTTTGTTATTTTGGGATGGAGGGGGTTGTTGTAACATCCCAGACCTCTTTGGTCCTTTCCTTTGTGAAAATATAGTGTTTGATTGTTCCAGGAGGTTATGGTGACTTATCTGTGAATAGTTCCAATGGTAGACCATTTTGAACAGTGCAACGATGACCTTTTGTGAACAGTTCCAATGGTAGACCATTGTAAATAGTCCAACGGTAACCTTAGGTGAATAGTTCCAATAGTATACCGTTGTGTACAGTTCAACGGTGACCTTCTGTGAATAGTTCCAATGGTAGAACATTATGAATAGTGCAATGGTATCCTTAGGTGAATAGTGCAACAATAACCTTAGGCGAACTGTGTCAACATTAACCTTCTATGAACAGTGCAATGGTAGCCTTGGATGAACAGTGTTTCTAGAATAGTGAGGTTCATGAACAGTGTTTCTAGAACGGTGAGGTTCCAACGGTGTGGTTCGTGAATAATGTTTCCAGAATTGTGAGGTTCCAACAGTGAGGTTCATGAACAGTGTTTCCAAAACAGTGAGGTTCCAATGGTGAGGTTCATGAATAGTGTTTCCAGAACAGTGAGGTTCCAACGGTGAGGTTCATGAATAGTTTTTCTAGATTCCAATTGTTTTTCCCCAGTAGTGTTTCCTTTGACGTAAAATACATTTAAAACCTTCTTTTAATGACTCTAAGGCCTATTCAATGGCACAAACTCCTATATTAATTGTTCCTAAGGCTCGGGATATTTTTACTTGGCCAAACTATGTGTTTTAATGTGATCCTCTTTTAATGGGAAATCAATCGAATCTTAAACCATCGCTCAGTTAAATAATCAAAAGAGACAAGATGTCTTCCTCCATTGTTCTTCCACCTTTTTCTATATTTTGAGATGCTTGAACCTTTCCTTCCTTCCTATAGGAATCACTGGATCAAACTTTTCGTCATGGATTAGTTTCCCCATGAAGTTATTCCTTCTGCATGTGCACCCCCTGCTTTGGTGCAAGAAGAAAGGTTCAATCCTTTGTCGAATTAAGGTATGTTTTATCATCCTTATTTAGGTTTTCATCTTCTCTTGTTACTCCTTTCCATATTATATCACGTGATCTCCGTGATTCTAGTGGAGTTTTCTTGGAATTCAGTTGGTGTGGTTGTACCATGGCATCCTCGGGTCGATGTAGTTGTTGAGAGAGGAGGCGATCGTGAACCATTGTGGTAGTAAAGAACATCAAGAACCGTTTGAGGTAGGGGATTAGTTGCTTCCCTCTTCTTTTACATGCAACTGTATTGTTAGCATGTTTTATCCCATTAGATGACAATGGAATTGACATAATAAAAAATTTACCAGATAAATAAATTGATACTGATCGTATGTTATTGCCTCTTGTTTTGATAGCTAGTGTCATATCTATTCTTGCTTTGCCTAGTTGATCGTTCTTTATGGATTTTGGTAACAAACGTAAACATAAATTAATTGATAATTGGTTGGTTAAAAGATAAAGAAGCATGTAAATGAATCTAGATCCCTTTGTTGGAATTTTATGTTAATCAAATTTGAAGAGTAAGTATGTTTGTTCATTTTTGATAACATACTGATTAGTTTTCCAAACATGGAACTTATGAATAATACATCGGTTAATTCAAGATGTATTAAAGAACTGATTATTTGATAATTCCTTTCAGGGTTCTGAGTTACCCTCTTGATTAATAAAGTTCTAAGAGCCCAATTGTTAAGATGATTGTTTTACTGCTGCTACTGTTGTGATTTGAGCCTAGATGGCTATGGTAATTTTTGGAGGCATGGAAGCCTATTTTGTGGGGCAATAGTTGACGCCTAGGGTGGAATGATGCATTGGTTTATGCATGTGGGTGTCGGGGAGGACACCAGGGATGATGGAATGGGATTGATGAGATTGGAGGATGTTTGTTGTTTCTTATTGTTTGATTATCTGCATTAATTTTCTGCACTGCTCAAGGAAACTGGTCTTGCTTACCCTTCTTCTGATAGAGGCGAAGGCACACTAGGTATGACACATGCTTTACGTGTTTAGCTTCTCAAAGGAGGATAGGTCTACGCTCTTTCTATAGGCGGAAAAGACTCAACGTGTAGTACATATAATCACCGTGTTGAGCCCCCTTGTGTTTAGTAGAATAGAATGTTTTTCTAGAATTCGTAAGAATATTGGAAATTAATTTTGTAATAAATAATTTATTAAATGATGTTAACCCTTAGGGTTGGAGTTTCTGGAACATAATGACGAGGTTGTAATTTTAAAGGGAGAGAGGACTTTGGGTGTGATGCTAACAACGTTTTATATGGAATTGTAAATGGTAAATTAATGATTAAAGAATTAATTAATGTAAAGTTGAACTAATAAAAATAAAGTGAAGTATTCTATTAATGCTCTTTAAATGGTTGTGTGCATATAAAATACCAAGTCTTATAAGTAGCAGACCAGAGTCTGAGAGACGTTAGCTGCAGTTTAGTCTAAGACTAGGTTATTCCCATAGTGTGGTTGTGAGATATACTATATCTTGTACTTTTTGTGTTTCTATATGCTACTCCACCCTGTCAGTAAGGGAAACTGACACCCCATAGATTCTGATCTCTATAGGGTATTTTCCCAAATATTATGGTGGGAGGAAGAATGGATGACTACCACCTTTGGCCCCACACTCTTCTCTTGGTAATTACTTGTGCTGGTATTCAGAACACTTAGTATTCCCCATATATGTGTGTAGAGGGTTGTATTGTCTTGTGCTTATTCACACACATATATTTTGGATATAGATTCCCATGGACTACTATAGGTGTAACGTGTGACACCCCGGAATGATATAGGGTGAAATGACTTAATGATATGACTCATGTCAACAAGGTGCACCTTCCTTTTCGGAAGCCTATCTGATTAGAACTCCATAGTTAAACGTACTAGGCTTGGAGTACTGATCAGGATGGGTGATCTTCTAGGATGTTTCCCATGGTATGTTTGAGTGAGGAAAAATCACACTGGAATGGACATGTATTGGCCTATGGGGACTATCATTAGTCAGATGACCCGTTCAGGCATGTGGGTGGACCCTGGGGTGGGCCCCACGTGTCTGCGGGGCAACTGGTGGAACCTGGTAGGCCAGGACCCGATAACCTTGTTAAGGCAGGGAGTTTGTGCTGTCGTCGGCACCCAGTTGTCACATTTGGTATCAGAGGGGGTACCCAGCCTTAAGTGCATTGCACTGCCTGGGTTGAGATGTAGGGCCCACAACGAGGATGTTGTGCTCTAAAATTTGGGGTGATTGTAACACCCCTGACTGATAAAGGGTTAAATGACTAAATGATATGACTCATGTCAACAAGGTGCATCTTCTTTTTTGGGAGCCTGTCTGATTAGAACTCCACAATTAAGTGTGCTAGGATTGGAGTAGTGATCAAGATGGGTGAAATTCTAGGAAGCTTTCCAGGGTGTGTGTGAGTGAGGACAAAGCACACTGAAAAGGAAATGTGTTGTCCTATAGGGACTATCATTAGTCAGATGACCCGTTCAGGAACGTGGGTGGACCCTAGGGTGGGCCCAATGATACATGCTATAAGAGTTGTGGTGGCTCCCAGAAACTACCTGGTTCTATTTCTTAATTGGACGCGATGTTTTTGTTGCATGAGGTGCATGTTGTGGTGCTTCGCTCAGGTGTCTGCGGGTAAGCCTTTTTGGAGAGAGATGCTTAGGACGTGCGACGTTGGGGGAAAGTGGAAAACCAGTGGGGTAGTAGTGGGGTACCCTTGATATTTTTTATTATATTATATACTATTTTATGTGTTACATTCTTTTGGGTACTTGCAGTTTTTCCCCTTTCATTTGTAGTATTGTTTCATGAAATTTCATATGTGTACTTGGGTTTTCATTTATATTTATTTCTGAGTTAGAGATGGTTGGGGTATATCTTATCTCTCTCTTCCGCATGTGTTCTCTTAGAGGGAGATGCCTCCCATTTGTGTGTTTACTATACACTCGGTGAAAGTTGCCAACCCATGGCCTACTAGAGGCGGGACTCAGGGGTCATTATCTCTCTTCTCACATTTCCAGCCCAGGAGGGGTACACTATGTGGGTAGGGGGTCGTGACAGAGTGGTATAAGATGTCTGGCTAAGGGATAGGCTAGAGATTGGTGTTAGGCACAAGCGAGGTTGCATTGGATGGTAGAGAAATTGTGTCATTCATTTTTAGTATGTGACGTAAACACTAGAGACCGGCTGAGACATAGGCATTTAGGGGCCCCTATGATCGGATGTACGGAACATTAAGTTTATAATGGCTACCAAACAAGGTGATACTAGTTGCAGGGTAGAGACCTAGGAAAGGATCATGCATCAGTATTCATTGTGCTTGTGTTTGAATGGGTAGTATTTGGGATAGGATATCCTAAAATGAATAAAAGAAAACAACTAATTAATATTGAGTGTTCCATATTGTAGGTTTAGGATCCCTAACTGATTGTTATTTTATAGGTATGGCTCCATGTCGACGTCCTCGCCATGATCGCATGGAAGATATCCAGCAAGCTATTCCAACAGATCGCCGCGAGTTAGAGGTTGATAAAAATGACACTTGGAGGATGACACTCTGAGTGTTCCAGTGCCAGAGTCTGTAGAATTACGAGGGTCCATTTAGATATAGTCATGGAAGACTGGTTAGAGTAGGTCAAGATCAGCTTCAATTTGATCTGTTTTCAGGAGTAGCAATGGGTGTCCTTGGTTGTGAGGATTCTGCATGGTGCAGCGAGACAGTGGTGGTCCTTGTTCCCTGGGGATCACGAGGAGTCAGTAATATCATGGGAGGAGTTCCAAGACGTGTTTAGAGTCGAGTTTCTTTCTTCTACTACGAAGGATACCCGTTTCTAAGAACTCCATGCCCTTCGATAGGGGAGCTCCAGTGTGCGAGATTTTGGAATCCGTTTTAGGAACCTTTTACGATATGCTTCAGACTTATTTCCATATGAGGAGGTTAGTGTGAGGTATTTTGAGAAGGCTTTGCATTGAGAGATCCAGCGCCAAGTCACACCATTTATGCTGAAGACATATCTTGAGGAACTGGAGAGGGATTAGGTTTTCTAGAGGACATTGGACAGAACCAAATCATCACGAGAAGGGAATTTTCATGATTCCTCATGAAGTAGTGCTGTGGTCCGGGGTATCTAGTTTTCAGGGTAGAAGAGATTCCATTCATTCGAGGGTAGGTCCCAGCCCTTCACATATCATTTCTCCAAATTCTTAAACTTTCAGGCCTATGCCCAAGGATCAGGTGCTTGTTTTTCTTGTGGTGGTTGTGGTCATCAGCAGTCAGAGTGCCAGACCTTTCAGAGCAGTCATCATGCACCAGATGATACACTCCAGGTTCCTCCGTTGAGGCAGTTCCAGCCGAGGTAGCAGTAGAAGGTTGCACCATCTTTAGTTCAACAGAAGGTAAATGGGGAAGGTAGAGGACAACCCCGTGATGATCCCCATCCTAAGAGAGCAGAGTGCGGTCGTGGTGGTGGTGGTGGTCGACATCAGGGTCAGAGTGGTCATAGAGGAGGTTGTGGTCAGCTTCATGTTCTAGTGTTACCAGCTCCAGGTGAGTCATACGTCATTCGAGGTACCCTATGGTTGTTTTCAACCATGGTGTATAACTTGTTTGATTCCGGAGAAACACACTCCTTCATATCACCTACCCTTGTATATGATTTGGTACTTGAGGTGGAGAGTATTCTAGTGCACTTGACATTAACTATCGCAGTTGGAGTTAGAGCTGACTTGTTTGAATTATGTAGAGACTGTGAGCTAGTGTTGGGGAAACATCACTCTTGGGGATATTTCCTATGTTTATGAAGACAACCATATGATTTCATCCTCGGCATGTATTGGTTTTATTCGGTGCAGGATATCATGGATTTCTTCAGAAAGAAGGTCATTTTCATAAGTGTGGATGGAGAGTCGGTGGCGTGTGTTGGTGAGAAAGATCTTCAGATGGGTCATAGGCGCATTCTGTCCTTATCATCCATGATGGCTATGATGATGTTCAGTTCATCAGAGGTTAATTAGTTGTTGTTTCCTATGGTCGTAGAATAGTACCCAAATGTCTTTCCTGAAGAGGTTGTAGCACTACCCCCTCAATGCGAGATCGAGTATGGGATCAATCTAAAACCAGGAGCATCTACAATCGATATGTATTTATATAGGATGACCCCTTCTATGTTACGAGAGTTACTTATACATCTTGATGGTCTGTTGCAGTGTGGTATTGTTCGGCCATGTCTGTCACCGTGGGGTGCACCAGTTTTGTTCGTGAAGAAGGCTGACGGTAGTTTGCAGTTTTGTGTGGATTATCATCACCTGATCAAAGTGACAATAAAGAATTGCTATAATTTTCCATAGATTGATGATTTATTTGATCAATTTATGGGTCGAAGTTGGTTCTCAATAATTGAATTGTGGTAAGGATATCATCATATGTGTGTAAAGGATGTGGATATCCTGAGGACTACTTTCCGTTGTCATCATAGGCATTATGAGTTCGTTGTAATGCCCTTCGGTGTGACGAATGCTCTTGCTATGTTCATGGGATTGATGAACGCGGTGTTCCATGAGTTCCTAGAAATGTTTTTGGCGGTTTTAATTGGAGACATCTTTGTGCACTCCATATCTGAGGAGGATCATGAAGAGCATCTAGACGCCATTTTGAGAGTTCTTCATCAACATCAACTATTTGGGAAGTTATCGAATTGTGAGTTTTGGGCTCGAGAAGTCCGTTTCATGGGGCATTTTGTGTCCCAATAGGGAGTAGTTGTGTATCCTTTGAAGATAAAACCAGTCGTGTCTTGGGCAGTGAAAGTTTGGTCGTAGGAGTAAGCTTTACCTCTACTTTGTTAGGCCTTTCGAGGTGTTATCTTATGTTGTAGTTATGGTGTATCGAGTAGTACTTCCCTTGAAGATGAGTCAGATACATAATGTTTTCCAAGTATCACACCTCTATCATTATATTCCTCATGACTCTCACATCTTCTATTGGGGAGAGATTGTTGTTGATGATGATGCGCCCTTTGAGGAGAGACCTGTGGAGATCCAAGACCGCAATGAGAAGGTGTTGCACGGGCATTCTATCCACATGGTTCGTGTCTTGTGGGGACACAGTGGCTTGCAGGAGAGCACCTAAGAACGTGAGTCACAGATACGTGCTCATTACCAAGATTTGTTTGATTTTTATCACTTTTCATGTAACGATGTTTGCTTTTTCGTTTGTCCTTTTATGTTTATAATATGAATTTCATTGTTTCTTCTTGTGGTGTTCTCTAATTTGAGAGGTATCTCGATGAGTGGTTGTTCGGACCTCGATTTGTTTTACCTCTAGGTGGGTACTGAATTCTTGAGGATGAGTGGTGTTTAAGTGTTCTAAGAGGTCATAGTAACTTATCTATGAACAGTTCCAATAGTAGACCATTGTGAATAGTGCGACGGTGACCTTCTGTGAACAGTTCTATCTGTAGATTGTTGTGAACATTATAATGGTAACCTTAGGTGATCAGTTCCAACAGTAGACCGTTGTGAACAGTTCAACAGTGACCTTCTATGAACAGTTCCAATGGTAGACCGTTCTGAACAGTGCAACGATAACCTCAGGTGAATAGTGCAACAGTAACCTTAGGTGAACGGTGTCAACATTAACATTCTGTGAATAGTGCAATGGTAACCATAGGTGAACAGTGCAATGGTAATCTTAGGTGAACAGTGTCAACGTTAACCTTCTGTGAATAGTGCAATGGTAACCTTAGATGAACAGTCTTTCCAGAATGGTGAGGTTCATGAACAGTGTTTCCAGAATAGTGAGGTTCCAACAATGATGTTCATGAATAGTGATTCCATAATAGTGAGGATCATCAACACTGTTTCTAGAATGGTGAGGTTCCAACGGTGGGGTTCATGAATAGTGATTCCAGAACTGTGAGGTTCCAATGGCGAGGTTCATGAATAGTTTTCCAAGAATAGTGAGGTTCTTGAACAGTGTTTCCAGCTTCCAATGGTTTCTCCCCTTTAACATTTCCTTTGACGTAAAATGCATTTAAAGCCTTGTTTTAATGACTCTAAGGCTGATTCAAAGGCCATAACATCTATATTAATTATTCTTAAGGCTCATGATGTTTTTACGTAGTCAAACTGCATTGTATAATGCGATCTGATTTTAATGGGAAATCAAGCGTATCTTAAACCATCGCTACTTTAAATCTTCAAAAGGGATAAGATATCTTCCCCTTTTGTTCTTCCTCCTTGTTCTCTGGTGTGAGACACTCGAACCTTGCCTTCCTTCCTGTAGGAATCATGAGATAAAACTTTTCCTTTTGGATTGGTTTCCCCTTGAAGTTCTTCCAACTGCATGTGCACCCCCTACTTTTGGTGTAAGAAGAAAGGGTCCATTCGTCATCGAATTAAGGTATGTTTTATCTTCGTTATTTTGAGGTTCATCTTCTTCTATTTATCCTTTCCATATTATATCATGTGATCTACATGATCCTAATGGAGTTTTCTGGTATTTTGGTTTGTGTGGTCATACCATGGCATCCTCGAGTGGATGTAGTTGTCGCGAGAGGAGGTGATCGTGAACCATTGTGATATAAAGAACGTCAAGAACCATTTGAGGTATAATATTCATTGCTTCTCTCTTATTTTATGTTCAACTATATATTTATCATGCTTTATCCCATTGGATGACAATGGAATTGAAATAATAAATATTTGAATAGGATAAAAAAATTGATATCGATCGTATATTATTGCCTCTTGTTTTTTTATCTAGTCTGATATCTATGCTTTATTTTTTTAGATGTTTGTTCTTGATGGAAATTTTTAATGAACGTAAAAAACAATTAATTGATAATTGTTTGGTGAATATATAAAGATTCATGTAAATGATTCTGGTTCTCCTTGTTCCAATTTGATGTCAATCAAATTGGCGCAGTAACCATGTTTATTTATTTTTTATTACTTACTGATTAGGTTTCCCGAATTTTGATGTTATGAATAATAAATCGGTTAATTTAAGATGGATTAAAGAACTAATTGTTTGATTATTCATTTAAAGGCTCTTAGTTACCCTCTTGATTGTTAAAGGGCCAGGATCCCAATTGTTAAGATGTTTGTTTTACTGCTTCTAGTGTTGTGATGTGAGCCTGGATGGATATAGTGATATGTGGAGGCATGGAGTCATATTGGTTGTGGAAGTAGTTGACACCTTGGGTGGAGAGATGCAACGGTTTATGCATGTGGCTGTCGGGGAGGACACCAAGGATAATGGAATGTGATGGATGTGATTGATGGATGCTTGATGTTTCTTATTGGTTGATTATATTCATTACTTTTCCCCACTCCTCAAGGTAACTGGTCTTGCTTACCCTTCTTTCGAAAGAGGCGAAGTCACATGGGGTATACCACATGATTTCAGTGTTTATCTTCTGAAGGGTGGACGGGTCTATGCTCTTGCTATAGGCAGCAAAGACTCGATGGGTAGTACATCTACTGACCGTCTTGAGCCCCCTTCTATTTAGTAGTGTAGAATGTTTTTATAGAATGTCTGGGAATATGGGAAAGTAATTATTTAATTAATAATTGATTAAATGATGTTAACCCTTGGGGTTGGAGTTGCTGGAACATAATTATGAGGTTATAATTTTAAAGGGACAATGGACTTTGGGTGTGATGTTAACGAAGATTAATGTGGAATTGTAAATGGTTAATTAATGTTTAAATAATTAATTAATGTAAATTGGAACTAATAAAAAGGGAATAATGTAATCTATTAAAGCTCTTTAAATGGTTGTGTGCTTATAGGATACCTAGTCATAGAAGTAGCAGCCCAGAGTCCGAGAGACGTTAGTTTTAGTTGAGTCTATGATTAGGTTATTCCCATAGTGTGGTTGTGAGATATAGTATATCCTATACTTTTCGTGTTTCTATATGATAATCCACCCTATAAGTAAGGGAAACTGACACCCCAAGGATTCTGAGCCCTATGGTTGTTTTCCCCAACATTCCTGTAGGAGGATGAATGGCTGAGTACCCCCATTGCCCCCACACTCTTCTCTTGGTAGTTACTTGTTCTGGTAGGCACAACTGTTAGTTTTCTCCATATATGTGTGTAGAGGGTTTTAATGGATTATGGTTATTCACACACATATATTTCGGATATATTTTCCCATGGACTATTATAGGTGTAATGTGTATAGGTTGTGGTGGCTTGGGGATCCTTACTCGTTGTATGGGCTTTAATGGATTGAGTTATAACACCTGACGTATGATACACATTATGTGGGATGTGGTGGCTCCCAGAAACTACCTGGTTACTTTTCTTATAGGGACGTCGTGGTTTTGTTGCATGAGGGGCTTGTTGTGGTGCTTCGCTCAGGTGTCAGCATGAAAGTATTTTTGGAGAGAGATTCTTAGGATGTATGGCATTGGGGAAAAGCAGCAGACTAGTGGGGAATTAGTATCGGGGTACCCTTGATATTCCTTATTATATTATATAGTCTTCTATTCATTACTTGGTGAGAGTATCCATGGTGAGGTTTGGAATATAGTATATCTTTTTTAGGTGACAAGTTATTCTCACTTGTTGTTCAATGTGCTTTAGCATGCTTTCATTTCTTTTGCAAGAGAGGATTCGGGGAGGATACGATGGAGTATACTGTTATACTCACATTATGTATATATAAAATTCTTTTCATGTCACTTGGATCAGGTTGAATATCAGGATGATGTTTACTAGCTTGGGGTTTCAAAAGCTATTCGGGATTGTGGTGGTTGCTGTTTTACATTCTTTTGGGTACTTTCAGTTTTTCCCCTTTCAGTTGAAGTAGTTTTGCATGACATTTCATATGGGTACTTCGGTTTTCATTTATATTTCTATCTGATTTGGAGTTGTTTAGTGTCTATCCTATCTCTTTCTTCTTCATGTGTTCTCTTAGAGGGTAATTCCTCTTATTTTTGTGTTTACTATATCCTATATGCTAGTCGCCAACCCAGGGCCTAATGGAGGCGGGACTTGGGGGTCAATATCTCCCTTCTCACATTGCCATCCCAGGAGGGGTACACTTGTGGGGAGGGGTTCGTGATAGTTGTGATAGTGTTCTATTAGAGGTTATGATTGGGAAAATAGGATGGAGTTTGGAAGTAGTCACAAAGAGGATTTCATGGTTTGGTATATCAGTAGTTCAAGTTAACCTAGGTGTGTGATATAGGCAAGGGAGATTGGTTATGACATGTAATGTTAGTTCCCCCTATGATCCCTTGCATAGACTCTAAGATTATTGAATAGGTAAGTGAGGTGGAAATATTTATAGAGTAAAGACCTAGGATAGGTTCATGTATCATGGTGAAATCTATTTTCATTTGAATTGGGTGTTTTAGGAAAATAAAATTAATAAATTATATATTTTTTTTAATAAAATTTCATTCTACTGAGAATATAATATTCTCTATATATTTAATAATGTCTCATGTTAGTCATCTTCACATTGCGAAACCAGTTGAGGTTTAGTAGGAGGATTTGGTTGATCATTGGAGGGTTGACCTGATAGAGGAGGATAATCCATGGAACTGGAATGGTATTTCCTTTTAAAGGAACTATTTGGGTAATTATAAGGGGAGAGTCTCATATTTGAAGAGGGGTGATAGATGGATAAGATCAAGATCATTTTTGGTCTGATTCTAGTGTGAGATGATTCTTGGGTGATGCCAGTAGTTTGTCAGATATTGGTATTTTCACATCAGTGGTGGATGTTATTTATTATTGATTGCAATGGGGGAGATATGTTAGGGAAAGATATTTAGAGGGAGTTCCGGGAAGATTTTCTATCATAGATGGTGAGGTAAGACAATATGCATGAGCTTCTCTCCCATGATAAGGGAAGTCTAAGTGTGATGGAGTTTGTGATTAGGTTCAAGGACCTATGAGACTTTTCTAAAGATGTTTTTCTTGATTAGGATTCCAAAGATCTGTGTTTGGAGGAGGCATTATTCCTAGTGATCAGGTATGTGGTCACCTAATTTATGATCCTAGAAAATATAAAGGTGAAAATAAATATTGAGACTATCAGGAAGATTCAATACTTGGTATTGGAGTCTCATCAAGATAGAAAACAATGATTTTTGAGGAGAGGATATTTAATTAGCGGGATTTGGGTTTTCAGGCAGTATTGGTTCTATTAAGTGATGGATGGGTAATGGAAGATTCATTCTCAACTGTCAGGGTAAGTTAGATTATAAGAACATAACATAGGTATTTAATTTTTATGAAATATCTATGCGAGATGTTTATACTTTCTAGATTAGTTTTCGATTACTCAAGTATGTCAATTTAAGTTGGGTGGTTTGTCCCCTTTTCAGCAGCAATAGTTTCCTCCAACGTAGTTTCAATGGAATGGATTGAAATTTGTTATTCAGTAGATGAGAGTAGGATGAGCTGGAAGAGTGAATACTCATTATTCTCCCCATAAATAGGGACTTGGTCCGATTCATGATTATGTAGGTTAGTAGTAGAGAGAAATTAGAGATGGGCATGGTTAAATAAACTAATTAGAGCCAATAAAACAATTCGATTTGGGATTTTTTTGAGGAATAGTTAGATTATAATCATTACATATGTGTTATATAATTAATTAAAGTAACACTCAATCCATTTTTTCTCTTTACGTGGTCCATACATTGGGATAGTATGTATAGAGGCATCCATTTATCCTATTTTTTTCTACACTGGTTAGAGGTCAGGATTCTTCGTTTGATGTGTGCTGGGGATGTAGACAGGTGTTTGGGTAGCACCAATCAGTGCGGTGCTTATTCATGGTGTAGATTCATCCATATTCTATTATCCATGAAATTTTTTGGTTTTATTCTATGCATATAGTCATCCAATTAATTTATTGAATATTTTTTTTCCAATTTAGAGTTCCATCAAGTGGAATTCATTTGAAGGTGAGGTTATCAGTTCGGTGGTAGCAATGTGGAGCCAATGTTTTCAATGTTGGTGGATATATTATTAGAATATCATTTTGGGGATGTTCATAGGCCTATGTGGAAGTTAATTTATATTTTATTATAAAATTTTATAGCACTAACCCCGCGATGTGACATCAATTTGGGGATAGAGTTGCAGATTAGTGTGTCTCCAATCTCCATGGATCCCTATCAGATGGTGCTGATAGAGTTTCATATGTTGAGGTTTCCGAAAGATGATTTGATGGATAGGGGATTTATATGACCTAGTGTGTCATCATGGGGTGTTCCAATGTTGTTCTACAAGAAGGAAGATGGTAGTTTGAGGTTGTGTATAGACTACTAGAGTAAAAATGATGTAATGGTCAAGAACTATTACATTTATATATGGATAAATAATATGTTCGTCCTTTTTATAGGAGCTAGCTAGTTCCCTAAGGTTTATTTTCATCATGGATGTCACTAGTTGAGTGTGATAGATGTCAATGCTTAAAATACTGCCTCTAAATTCATGTATGGGAACATCGAGTCTGTAGCCATGATTTCAAATGTTATTAACACGCCAGTCATGTTCATGGGGATTATTTAATCCATGTTAAATGATTTTAATTACTAGTTTGTTTTAATATTCATTGACAATATCTTGGTCTACATGGTGTAATAGGAGGAGAATTTTGAGCATCTTAGAGTTATTGTGAATGTCCATCGACACCACAATATTTATGGTAAGTTGTCCAACTGTGAGTTCATGACATGAGAGGAGTATTTACCTAGACATGTAGTGTCTCATAAGGGTGAGAAAGTATAGAAATTAAAGGTCAAATCAGTTGGGTTTGGGATACACCCAAGAATGTGGAAGAGTTTTTAGTTCCATTGGTATCATGGGCTATTATTAGAGGTTTTCACAATATTTCACTCATGTTACAACCCTACTAATATCATTTACGAGGAAGAAATGGGATTTTGTGTTGACATATCAGTGCGAGAAAATGTTCTGTTTCCTAAAGGATATGTTGACCAGTTCCCAAGTCCTTCATTTTCTAGAAGAGGGTGTGTTGTTTGATATTTTTCTGTGATGCATCCTATCTTGGATTATGATGAATTTTAATACAGTAGTGAGTAGTGATCTCATACGAGTCTTGGTATTTATGTCCTGATGAGCATAATTATTCCACATATTACCAAGAGTTAGGGGATGTTATGTTTTTTATCATGTTAACGAACCACTAACTCATTAGGGAGTGATTTATGGTCTTCATAGATCATAATAGTTTGAGTTATATCTTTTCTTATAATGATATAAATTTGAGTTAGTGGGGGTGGACATAATTTCTTCAGGATAATAATTTTGAGATTACTTACACCCAATGTAATGGTATTATAAATTTCAATGCATTTATTTTGAATTCCTAAGAAGATATGGATTGGGAATATATGTATGTTGGCAAAGGAAATGAATAGATTATAGATATGAATATTTAATTTAGTGAGAGCAGTGGTCGAGGATGAATTCATTAGTTGACCATGGAGTATTCATTGATGCATCAGGTGGATGATTCATAATAGTGAGACACATAGGCTGAGGTGATTATTCACCATGTTTCTCATAGTAATTATCCTGAGATATGGTTAGAGGATGACTATAATAGGGTGTTGTTGTAGGATATTTTTTTTCTAAAGTGATGCATGAGAGAGTTCTCTGTGAGTTTCATAGATCAATATTAGAGTTTCATCTTGATGTCCCAATGATTTATCATGGATTGAGAAGATATAATTTTGGGATTGGGATAAAATAATATGTGGAAGAATTTATGGAAAATGTATTTCTTGTCAGTATGTGAAAGTGGATCACTACATTTTGGAAGTTGTGTTATATTCCTTAGATGCACTACAGTTGAAATGGGAGGATATATTGATAATCTTAATCTGTGGGTAACTTTGAGCCAAGGGAGGTTATGATGTGTCATTGGTGATAGTGGGCTAATTGATGAAATCGTCTCACTTCTTTGAAATTTGTGAGGAATGTTTTGTTGATGATTGTTTGAGGGAGTATTTGGATGATGTGGTTAGGCATAAAGGGATATAGAGGACATTCATCTTTGATTGGGATAGTCATTTTAACTAATTACTCTAGATGGGATTGAAACATGATTTTTTCTCCCAATTTCACCTTAGCACTACTTTCCACCCTCAGAAATATTTTCATATAGAGGGGGCCATCCAAGAATTGGAGGATATGTTTCCACCATGTTTCATGGACTTTGGTGGATATTGTGTATGACATTTAATTTTGGTCAAGTTTTCCTACAAAAATATATATCACTCGTCCATTGGTATGGATCCATTTGAGGCATTGTACAATATACTATTTCATTCATCATTATTCTAGGAAGACTATAGAGAGCCCGCTTTTCATAGTCCCAATGTGGGGATGAGCATGACTGAGAAGATACAGTGGTTGCTGAGAGGATGATGGTGGTGCAAGACCATCAAAAGGTCTATGTTAATCATAGGTGGTGGGCTTTATAGTTTTTAGGATACGTACGATGTGCTCTTGAGAGCGTTCCCTTAGTGTGTGAAATTGATATTTTGGAGGGGACAATATTTTTCCATGTTTTTTGGGCCCTTTGAGATGTTGGGTAGCATTGGCGATGTGGCATATTTGTTGTTCCATCCACCGTGGTTGGAGAGGCTACATGAAATCTTTTCCATGTCTCAGCTTTGTCAGTATCTTCATGAAGAAACCCACATTATTAGCTGGAGAGAGTTAGATTTCGTGGATGATGAGACATTCATGGTGTTTTAAGAGGATATATAAGATCAGTGAGATTAGTTGTTTCATGGGTGAAACCTTTCCTTGGTTCACATGTTGTCGAGGCATGGTGGCATGTAAGAGAGTACATGGGATCAAGAGATGCATATGCATTCCAGGTACCAAATCTTGTTTTGAGTTTTTCTTTGACATTGTTATGTTTTGATCATTTCATGTTAGGAGATGTGTTTGTTCCTTGAATTGTGATGTGTTATAAGGTTTCCAACATATAAAAAGCATTGGTCTTAAATTCTAATCAATACAATTTATAATTTAATGTGGTTAAAACCGTGTGGGTGAGTCCATGATTCCCAAAGTGGAAAATATCATGACATAGAAGATGAAATTCCTTGATTTAAGTGTTTGGTATATTGTTTTGTTTTTGAAGTGGACAATGTTGGTTTGGTCTGTGTTGTAGTTTTCTAATGGTTTTCCAGAAATGTAGTGGTAGTGGCTAGTACCAGATGATGTTGTGTTTTATCCACTGAGATGTGGTGATATAGAAGTGCAGTGTGTTTCTTGGTTGTATTAGTTAGTGTTTTTGGATTGTTGTGGCATTGAGGAGTAATGAGATATTTGAGAGGTTTCTCAAAGTGTGGTTGCTCAGAAACCTTTCCTTTTAGGATTTTTCTTGGAATCTGTGGCGTGAGAATAATTTGAAAGGAATATATTGTAATATTATGTTCCTTCCAAGTCCATTTATTTTCTAGTTTTAGGTGATAGAGGTGTTTTAGAAGAGTATTTTACTGTTTCTATGGTGGTTGTAGGTGAATATGAGCTGATGCTAGATATTCATATCATGAAGGGTTTACCAAAAAAATTGGAGATTCACATCATCTGTAGATAGCCAGTTCCACAGCTTATATATGATATCAGGGAGACTTTAGAATAAATTCACATCATTCATGTAGTACATGGTGTATAATTAATTAAAGTACAAGGTGACATGAATTTTTTCAGAAGTTAAAAATATAGGAATTCACACTGTTAATGGGTTACATGACATTAATGTGTTAGGTTCCATGTTATTTTGTAACACATAAGGACAATTTCTTTTCATTCAGATATTCCCCACTATCTTTATCACTCTCATTCTGGGAAAACTCTACGAACTGTGGGGAGACCTTATATCCCACTTCTCCCTTAGCTTAATCTTTTGGTTATGGTAGATTCTCATTGTAAATTTGTGGTGAGTACTCCACTATTAACTATGGTTTTTCTTTCTGTTAATTAGAGATCCTATGTAGTGGTGTTGTTTTTTTGGGTGTGTATGGGTTGAATTTTGAATACCATTTAATGTGGCGTAGGTTAATACACATGTTTCATGTGAAGTGGTTGTTTTTTAGTTGTTTCTTATTTTCTCAGTGGTTCACAGTGATATCATCTAGCTTATTTGAGGTAGGGGATTCTCATTCTCACCTATTTATGATCTATGTGTCAGATGTGAATGCTTTTTCTTACCATTGGGGGAATTTTATGGGTTGGATTAATGAGATAATTAATTGGATAGTCTAAAATTTATGTAAATGGGGATTTGTCACATTCTTTACCACTATAATATATGTTATTGATGATTTCATTCATTCTTGTTTCAAATATATAAAATAATTGTTATTGGTAGCCTTTTTTTCTATAGTTGATATGTTTTGATGACCTTTGTACTATTGTTGTGTGGTCACATCCTAAATAAATGGATAAAGGAAACATATTTAGTTAATCATTGGTTACCCTTATACATCTATTTTTTTGTGATAGAAACCATGCTAAATAAATAATATATATTATAATTCCCCTAAATAATTGTGGAAGTTGCGTTATGGTAAATCTGTGTGTTTGTTCTTGTTGTGTTTTCTCTATTTCTTGGGAAATTTAGCAGTGGTGATAGTGAATGGATAGGTTGTATAGTATATGGGGTAGTGAAATGGTGGTTTGTTATCATGGATGTGATGTTGGTAGTTTTTCTATGTAGTGTGATGAGGTTATGGTGTAGAGGTTGTGGTGTAGTGGTTGTGGAATAGTGATTATGGCATAGTGGTTATGGAGTAGTGGTTATTGCACATTTTATTTTTTATCATTTGTGGTGATATAATTTCATGAAGGATATAATGATTGGTTGATATGGTGATATGGGTTGGATGATATAGGGTGGAAATGATGGCGGATGTGTGGTCTTATGGTGGTTTTTGTGAGAGGTAGGCGAGTTGTAGCCTGAGATGGATGAGATAGTTCCTTGTTAACCATGGTATAAAATGTGATGATAAAAAACTTTCTTGGTAAATAATAATGGTGGATTGGTAAAAGATATGTGATAAATGGATTAAACTTAATCGAATAAAAGAATGAGTACTGTAATGTGAAATGAAATGGGTAACAAATAAATATAGTGAAAACTATAACTGATGGTGGGAAATGTTGCGTGGATTTTGGGGTGGTTGTGTGGTCATTCATATTGTGGTGGCAGTTGTTATGATGTTTAATTTTTAGTATGTGGTGTTTATGTGGTGTGTGCTAGTGAAATTGATGCGAACCCATAGATTGGATATTGTGCGTTATCTATATATAATGTATCTTTATGTTATTCTATGTGTTCCCCACCAAAGTTGGATAACCATACCTACACTCATAAGAACAAATCTACGGGTGTTTTCCTCAACATATAGAATGGTAGTGATATTAATGGTTACCTAACCCCTCTATCTCTCCCTTCCTTCAGTTTGTGTGATATGGGTTGGTGTTGGAGATTACCCATCAGTGATGTGTGGCTCATGTGTCTGTGGGAAATATGGGATGTGATATGATCTGTGGCCCTAGTGTCTATAAGTAGGATGTGATGTGATGAGTGGAATAGGTGTAGATGGGATAGATGTGATTTGATGTGATGTGTGGATCAAGTGTCTTCAGGATAAATGTGATGTGATGTTTGTCCCATGTGTCTATGGGTGAGAAGTATTGTGATGTGAGGTGATATGTATGGAAGAGATGAGAATTCAAGATGTTCGAATTTGGGGCATGAGAGCATCAAATCAGTGGCGAAGCAACGACAAGGAATTTTAACGTGTTATTGTCTTGATGATATAATATTATATTGGATGCATGATTTAGTGAGAGATCCATTGAGAGGATGGGATTGGTTATATGATCTGTATATGTTCTTGTTGGTTATGTTTTTTGATCATAAGAGCATTTTCATGCTCTTTTAATATGTGAACTTGAGGAATTTGTTATGTACCTATTAGGTATTCCTTTTATGATCAACATACATATATAAACAAATTTTTTAGTTTCTAGGATGACATTGGGGACTGATCCTAAAATTACTAGCTAGGTTGGAGCTATTTTTTTGTCAATACCGTAGATTTTTCTTTTTGGTACATTGTTGGAGACTTTTAATTATATCAGATTTACATTATTCATACATTGTGGGATGTTTTTTTATTTACCATTATTTTTTGGTTATATTTTTTTGTTTTATTTTATCATATCTCTCAATCATATTTCATTTATATAGGGTAATACCACGCATACTATGAAATTTTTATACCCTCTGTGCTAGTTTCCAACCCAAGGCATACTGGAGGTGGGGCTACTACATTATCATTTCTCTCTCCTCATTGTGGTATCTTTGGAAGGAGGGAGTCATGATATTTTTCCACTAAATATGATGGACCAACTATATCTCATAATGTTGAAATTTTATTCTATATTTTCATCCAACTTGATGTCTCCTTAAGTTTCTTTGTTTCACTAATTTTGGTATTCAATGACATGTTCCACCATACTTGATGGTAAGTACATGACCATAAGATCATATATACCATACAAAAAAATTGTGTTCATCTATAGCATACCCAAAATGTTGAATTTTTCTAGGGTACCTACATTATTCTTATGGCTTTTGATAAATCATGGATATGGAATACACACATGAGTGTGTCCCAACATCCCATAATAATGAAACGTGGTAAGAGGTTTTTTGTGTGTGTCTTGGTTATTTCTCATACTGCACTTTAGGTGTTTGAATTTTCTAATTAAAACTCACTCCTAAATCAATATTCATCTTTAGAGTAAGAGATTTTGAATTATCATGAACAATTGGTTCCTTTTTTACACACAATACCATTACAATATTTTTTATTTTTGATCTTTTAAATTAACTAGAAATCAATTATTTGTCATCAATAGTCCTAAATTATTATTCTAGACCTTCTCAATAGTTAGACTAATTTTCTTTCCCAATGTCATTATAGGAGTCAAGAGTCATTCCTGGTCTTCTATTTTTCATCAATGGCCAATGAATTCTGCCTCAAGATCTTCAATTCTTGTGACTTAATCATTCATTGCATTCGAAAATTTGTGTCTTCTATTAAATCTTGAGATTTCACTCAACTGCCTTCTATAATTGTTTTGATTCTCATATCTCAGTTTTTTAATTTTCACCTTCATCTTAGACTTCACATCTTTTTACTATTGCATGTAGAGATAGGAATCATGAACCACTAAAATTGTATTTCTTTATTTTGGTTCTCCAAAAATTTATCTCATCGTGTGAAACTTCTAACACCACTCATATACTAAATTTTCATTATAATTCTATGTTATCATCATCAATATTTTGTGACTCTTCTACAACAAACATGCGCTACTTTGGTGGTGGCATCATGGTGAAGGAGGGTGGTACAAATCACACTGTTCTATGGGAGATGCAATGTTCAATTCCTCATATCCTTATTTTGAAGTAATTTCTCATTCCTTTGGATCTGCATGTCATACTGGGTCACTCAGTTCAAAAATGAGTGGGAAGAAGGGCACAACCCACCTGTGCAAATAGATTTCTATTTCTAACCATTGTCCCTCGGGTTTTCACCTCATGGGTTTCCCTTCCATATCATCTAGAAATGGATCTTTCCTAGAAGGGGCTCTCTCTGGAGTGTCCTCTTTATGGGTAGGGGGTTCCCTTTTGTGGAGGGTTTAGAAATTTCAGTAATGGGGATTCCCTTTTTTAGAGTTCAATAACCATGATATCATCTCATTTGAGGTATTTATATCCCTCAATTTTTTTAATATGATTCTTCCAAATTGACATCATCCTTTGAAAGAATTTTCTTCCATAAAAATAAAATATTCTAGGTACTCATTCTTTTATAATCTTTAAAATATTTATTTAATTTTTCTTATTCAAATTAATCATCATCCTATTGCATTGTCTATTCATTCCCCTAGAATTTTTCTCTCTTGAATATCTCGTTTTCTCTAGGGTTTCTTACAGGAATCATCTTTCAATGATGAGAGCAGGTGCTCCCCTCCTTCCCTTTCGGTACGTGGTCTCATCTCATCTTGGATTTCTTCATGTTACTTATCCAACATGATTTTAGTTACCTAGAATTTGTGGTGGCATTAATGTTTAGTGTGTGAATGGTGGGGTATTTTCTATAATTGATATTTTTTTAGAGTTGAGAGTGTATAGGGTTGTTGGTATATTGGTGGAGATGTCAATTTTTGGTATTTGTTCAATGTGGTCAATCTGTAGTGTTTTCTCTTTCATTTGAAGGTATTTTTTAGTTGGTTCTCAGTATGTGGTTCTTGATTTTTATCATGTAATGGCCAACATAGAATATGTTGTACATAGAAATGTGGAAGGGACACTGACAGGGGAAACCAAGGCCAGTATGTGGATGTGGGCGACAGAGGTTGAATTTCACGATGATAATTTTGGTGGATCCTCTATACTAGTATGCATAAGAATCCCATTTATCATCATAGACATTGATTCCATACGTTTATTTTTATGAAAATGGTGTTTTTGGGTTTGATTTTCATTTTTTGTTATACCTGTTATTCTATTCGTAGCATGTTTGGATGGTGGTGTGTCGGATAGTGGAACATGGTAGGGATGCCAAAAATAGAAACCAGGGCCTATATGTGGGTGTAGTCAACATTCATTAAAATTTTTATTATCAGTGAGGTGCCTCCTCTTCACAAGTATGTGTTGGCGATATCCCTCCCTGTGACGTGATAGGTTTTCGGTCTCCAATGATGGTTTCAACATTGATGTTGAAGTGTACCCCAAGGTGGGTTATGAAAGATGACGATGATAATGATGATAGTTATGGATTATGATAGCGGAAATATTTTATTTTTTTGATCATTTCCATGTAGACCTGATGAGATGTCAAACAAATGGTTTTATATTTCAAGGCTCCTCATTTTCTGGAATTTTTTGTTTGAATTTTATATTGGTGAATTTATGGCTAGTTTTTTATGGTATTGTGATGTTTTGTCCCCCCCCCATCCCATGAAATATAAAATATTAGGCTTATGTAGGTTACCCCTCATCCTTTTAAAAGTGGTATTTTAAAATAAAATATTGAATTTTCATATTTTATATATCCTTATCCCAGTATCTATTCATCCTTATTTATGTTAGGTGATCTACCTTTCACTATAAGAATCAATTAATTGCAAGATTTTCTTTAAATTTTAATTTTCCATTTTTCATATTTTATTAATGTAAATAAATTACCTCATTAATATTTTCTTCTTCCTTATTACTCTTCATGGATATATTCGTCAATTACTTGAATTCAAATTCTTGATATTTACCTTTTTCAATATACATGTTGTACTAATTAATAATTTTAAATGAAATAATATTACTGTAAGTATTGTCCAAAGTTATATATTTTTCTCATTATCCTCAAATACAGAATGTTTTATATTAAAATATTATAATATTTTTCATAAGGTACACTTTCATATCTTCACGTCATCAAGGATTTCTTTGAGTTTATACATATCCTCCAAAATAACATTAACCCTATCAAATAATGTTTCAAAATATTAATTCATTTGAATCCTCATGTCCTGATATTTACTCCATAGAAATTTTAATTTTTCTTCTCATATATTTGAGTCATCTTCATAAATATTTTACAGCTTTACCCACATGGAATGTGAGTACATACATGAAATTATCTTCAGGTAGATTGTTTTTGGCCAAGACTCCAGATAATTCATTGATTTATTTTGAATTTATATTCAATTTGTTGTGATATCTATTTAACAAAGATCAACCATCCATACAGGCTAAGATCCAATGAATGTTGGCTATGTAAACATTTATCTCTGTGGATAAAAAAAGCCTTACATCAAATTATTCCATAGTTTAATGGTTTTTAAATCAAATATCATAATTCCCTTATTATTTTTTACTTTTTTCACTGTAATAGACTCATATTTTCTCAATGGAATTTCCCTTATGATTATTTAATTGTTTCATATTTTGTAATGTAGTATTTTATGAAGCACATGAACCACATGATAAAAGAACAAAATTATAATATTGATTTAAACATTAAATTTAGATAATAAATATTTCCATATGGATTAAAAGTACTATAATGGGACAAAAATAAAAAATAAGATAGCTATAATATGAAACTTTGGATTTGATCAATCTCCCATAATTATCGCAGTCAAGAACAAAATTATTGAAATGAAATAGAATATTTTTAATGAAATATGAATTTGGAATATATATATATATAGAGCCTTCTACAGAAATAGATTTTAATGAAGAATGGTTAAAATATGGGGTATTTATAATAATTAAGGAACCCATATGATTGTTACAAATATGGTCGTTAGAAACATAATCTAACCATTGGAAAGGTAATATGACTATTAATAATAGTAACCTAACCATTAGAATAGTATACACACCTATGGAAGAGGAAAATAATATTTATGTATCATATCAAATATAAATATGCCACATTTATATTAGGATCCAAGTATATGAATCCTTTCAAAATGCTAAAATAATTGTTTTTATTTTTTAAAAACATATAAGTTCAGTTAGGATTTTTTAACAAATATAATTATTTAAAATAAATATTATTTTCCTAAAATAGTTTTATAAAGTAATATTACATTTTACTATAATGATAATTTCATTTTTTTGATACCATAACTAATTTTTTGAAGGGTCGTAAAATTGATCTGAATATTAAAATTTTTATTTTTTAAATACATAAGGATTTTATTATAAAAGTAAATATCAAATATTTAGAAAATTGTTTTAATAAAATATATTTCATTTTTTTGAATCTATACATTGAGAAATTATTTCTTTGAAGTTTAGTTATTTTACCAATACAGTTGATTTTCATTGTTAATAATAAAATATGAAACACTATGGTAATTTTCATTATAATGAAAATACATGTATAAATGATTCATAGATAATGTAAGTAACCATTAACTTAGCCTCACAATCATTAATTACGATACATAATCAAAATAGTCAACATTATTTGTATTCTTAAGAAAATATTATAAAGTAATGATTATATTTTCAAAAGAATATTTTCTCCCACCTTTATAAATACAACCCCTAAATGTAATGCCCCTACCGTAGAGCAACTAAAATGATTTCTTAGGATGGTTCTCCACATGACCTCAATCATGCCTCCTCATATGTCAGAGGCTACCAACTCTCTATGAGGGTTTAATGAACAATGTGGTTATACTATACACTCTTAATCATAGTAGAATAATAGTATAGATAATATAGAGCTGATAAAAACCCAGTATAATAAGTGAATTGAACAAAATATGAAAATTACCAAGAATAATCCAGGTAAAAAATGAGAAAAAATGTGATTTATACACAATATTTTAGGCGGTCATACACAATGAACTCCAAATACTGAAATTATGTTAACCCCTTAACAAGATTCTGAATCTAGGAATGATACTAACATCCCATGATCCATCATATCATACCAAACATAATAAAATATCTATTTCCCTAATCAAAACCGATACATAAAAATTTATCATCTACTTAGGTCCCCAAGTGTAATAGTAGATCGATAAGGGTGTGAGTGTAAGTTAGTAGAACACCACCAATGGTATCTAATTAAATAACCACTTAAAAATATTGTATAAAGGTGTACAATGAATCATATACAAATAAATAAAAGAAAATAAGATTTATTAATAAATAATATTCAGTTATTCTCTTTGGATCTTGGGTTCAAAAGTGATTCTTAGGACTAGAAAATATGCTTTAGACCATGGAATTTGGCTGAACTAAATAGTATAGGGGATGCACACTTTATGTAAATTGGAGTATTTATTATTCAGTTCAATTATTGGGTACCAAGAAGTCATAATCTATCCATCAAATCTTGTGATTTGAAACCCTGTTTTCAAAAAACCCACTCAGTGATGTGGAGTGACATGTCAAACATGATAAACCAAGTATCCTTTAGTGATATGTTCAATAATCCATATCAATGTTATGAAAAATCATATCCAACATCCTAAACCATGGAAAATGGAGTCTCATCTACAAAAAATCCAAATCAATGATTTGGAGAATCATGAAAAAAAATATTAAACCGTGGGAGTGGAGTTCCATGTCCAAAACCATTAACCCTTATATAAATAACCAATTTACAAGGTCCAATATACTTGAAATTTTATCACATTAAAATAAAAGATTTTTCATTTTATAAATTCATTATTCACCATGTTCTATTATAATAAACACATCTAACCTCATTTCACAATTAATTCATTTCCCTATTAATCATATATCACATCTATAAATGTTTCTTCAAACCATTTAACGACATAAAATTTCCCCGTTTTCAATTTACCATTTCCTCAATTTATGAAGTAATAAATTATTTGATAATTACATTAATCAAAACATCCCTTTATTTATTAAGAACAAGCTAAAGAAAATGTTTAACCATGTTAAACTCATAAGCCCCTATTTCACTATTTACAACTCCATTATTCAATTTCAAAGAAAATTTACACATCGTATGGGTGGTCTTAGGATTAATATCTTAGCCATCAATAGACCCGGTGGGGTCTGTGGAAAATCAAATCTATAATTTAAGTCCACAATAAATTTCATTTAATAAAGAGATCAAATGTGTAGCATTTTCAATCTATATCACACATCAAATACACAAGAATAAATATTAGTCATATGGGAAATAACTTGTAAAAAACTTACCTCATCAAAAAATTTCTCACATTAACTCCAAGCGGTCATAACATTACAAGGAATGTTAAAAATCTCATGACCAATCAGGTACCTATCCCATGCCACACCAACTGGAAAAATTAATTATAATCCTAGATTATAATTAATTTAACAAAAAAATAAAACTAGGTATAAGTAATGAAAACCCAATTCAATACCATTCAACACCAAAACCAAGATTAGACACTTGAAAACACTCATGGTATGCCTCCAAATGTATTTCGGTCCAAATACCTATGAGGTGGAATCATATTCTTGGTTTATTAGAAACCAACTATATAGAAATCCTAATAAAATTTAACCATAGCTTCATACAATAATGAAACATGATGAGTTGTTTAACAAATGTCATTTGGGATCTCCTCTATAGTGGAGAACTAAAATCCCTATCATCCCTAGCTAATTCTACCAAAATCTGGTGGGATCGAAACCAAAAAACTAAATTCCAATGATTTAAATTAAAAATAACCATAGGATGGGAGTATATAATGGAGGATGAATATAAAAATCACCTATATCATTGAAGAAAGTCCCCATGAAAAACTGATTGGAGAGGATTGAATATGGGAGGAATGGAGGAGGTTCCTTACTTTAGTTCAAGTGTGTAGGGAGAAGACAAAGATAGGGATAACATCATATCACAAAAATGAAAAATGTTTAAATACCCATTTAAATTATTTTATGGGTATCCTCATGGTTTCTATTTGTGGTTCTAAGAATCACGAACCACCCATGCACCCTTCACTACTCAAGGACTGGAATACTGCATGGTTATAGTGAACAATTAGAAAGATAGTAAACCAACAATTTCCTAGATTCTAGATCACCCCCATCTTGAATAGTTCTCCTTTTAACAAAAAACTTTTTTTCTTAATATTGTGGTATCCATACAACACAATCATGATCATTTTAGAATTTATTATAAACATCACAAACATCAAGGCGTCACCTAATTTCTTTTTCTCTAGACACACCAAACCATGATCCTAGGTAAAAAATACTGAAACATCCCAAAACATGACCAGATTCCTCCAAATAACCCATGATAAACCAAGATACCTCATTTTTCTCATTCTTATTCTAAAAACAACTCTTCCATTAATTCAAAATTTCTAAAGAAAATTCAAAGTGTCTATAAAAAACTGACATGTCCACCGAACCAAAAATTTAAACTCCTTTTGAATATATACCACTAGTATATATATATGGATCTTATACATCACCACCCATTCTCTTCACACATTATAATCCTTAAATAATACTGAAACTCTACCTAAATATGTCCCCATATCTCTCCCCATGTTAATATATTATTTTTTCTCCTATGATACCAATCCCAAGGTTTCTTTAGTGGAAACCTAATAGGAGACATCCAAAGGACATGGTAATACCCTCTACTAATATTTTTTAAAATTTATTCATCCTTATACTCCAATGAAATTAATAAAACATAAAATTATGACTAAAATATCATTAATATATTATAATTTTATTTCATTGATGGAATATCCAACAAACCAACCTCTTCTCCTTTCATTTAAAAATTACAACACAATTCACAATATGGTTCGTTCATAGTCTTTATGAGAAACATACTTCATTTTTCTCCACCAACTTCATATATATTTATATAAAAAATATTATGGGTAAATATGATGATAATAATTCTATTATAACTTATTTTATGTTCTATTATGAATTAATAATTGTTTAACAAAATAAAATGAATCCAGTTCATGATGGTCGATAAAACAGCCTAAATGAGCTAACCATATCACGATAATGTTTATAAAAAAATAATCATCCATGTGTCTGAACAAAAATAGTTATTTGGGATAGTGTGAATTTCTTTGAGGCAATTAATATTATTTCATTTAACATTAATAGTTTTAGTTCCATTTTCTATCATCCTCATCAAATATCCACAAACTAATGTGACCAGGGATTCATGACAAAAACAAACTTGGTATAATATAAACATAAGAGACAATTCAATTAAATTGATTTAAATAACATAAAATTGTGAGAATAAATCAAATATATTTGAATAATGATCTTATTCATGTATTTAATAAATTTAATTGGATTATTCAGGATATTAAATACAGTTGCCAAATAATTATGTACCAAGGGTAAGGGATCACCTTGGACCTCTGTATTTTCTTTACTTTAGTTTTATCTATATTCTATATAAATATCCCATCAAAATATACCTATCTAATTTACTTTTATTTTAAGGATCTATATAGTTTTTAAAGATTCCAATATCAATTTTATTCATTTAGAAAAACTAATTAAAGGGATCTTCTCAATTTTCTTTAACTCATTTCATGTTCCACTCAATGAAATGTGTTTAGACTTACTGGGATTCTAAAAAATAATTAAACAATATAATACAATTTTAATACATATTATTTTTGGAAATTATTCTTATATTACACGATTTAATTATTCTACACCCTTTTCCTTAAAACCCCACTAAAATGGAATATATTAAAATTTAATTGTTTGTTTCTTTTTGTGTCTAAAATTCAGTTCAACATAATTTTCATGACCTATGATTATTTATTTACATATGAACATACACGAATGATTTAATCCATTCCTTCATGAAGTTAATTATGATATTATATTTTTCCATGTTATAAGACATGATAATATTATCCAATTACATTCCATTGTTTTTTCTAATGCTTATTATTTATGTATGATTTCTTTTAATGGAAGACATGTTCATTTATAAGTTGTGATGGGTTAAACTAAATATCACTCCAATTAATTAGATAATGTTTATGTCTCATGTGATAATATGTAAATGATTATAGAGTAAACCAAATCTATATGGGAACTCTATCCACCATTTGATGTTGTCTTGGTGTATAACCCTGACTTATACATATGTCATGTTTTGTGTTGCTACCTCATTCCTATGATGCCTTGATCATACGTTTCCTACATACATATTTTATGCCTCCATGTGATCACTTGTGTACCTTTCCTAATATTATGTCATGATATATCATTTGATTCACATTCTATTCTTATTTATCATAATTATTCCCTTACATGGCTTTTTATTTTATCACTTTTGTTTATGTATTACCTAGTTTATTCAATGTAGTTTCAAGAGCTCAATAGGATTTAGTGTCTCATTATAGAGATTAAAATTATGATGTTATATTTTATTTTTATGTAGAAGTTTTCTCTACCTAGTCTCCCAAATATGCTAGGCCTATTGATCTTTTTGTTTGGTTTATTAAATATTTATGTTAAAAACATATAATAATATATGTAAAATACTTGGTTTTCTATAGACACATCAAAATAATGTAATATAAAAATAAAATTCATCTCCAAATTAAAAATACTGAATTATAATACTATAGTTCCAATAAAATGAAGATACACTCTAATAACACTTCTTGGAATCACAAGGGTCTTTTAATTAGAGATACCCTAAGAGATGGTGAATTTGGGTATAAAACACATTTCAATGTAATCTCTTTCTCCTTAAACTGTCACAACTCTATACGATCTTAACATCATATATAGTAGGACCACACTTAATTTCATCCTTTAATGATGGTGATATGATTTCCAAAACATATTTGTTTATCCCTTAATCACTCTGTTCAGTGATTACCACACCCACACTCACTTATTATTATGATTCAAAATAAAAAAGTGTCTAATCCTATCCAAGGATCATGAAATAGGAAATATGATGATGTTCAATAATCTACTAAACTCACTATTTCGTGGTGGTCTTAGTCTAGGGAACTCCTAGGCCTAGGGTCACTCTTGATGTAAGGTTTAGAGATTGTTCACTTCTTCTTATGGGTCACTCCCTTCACTCCCTCTCTTTTTTCGTTAATATAATAAAGGAAAAATTCTTTGGAAAACATGACAGCATGTTAAACATCATTATTTTTTTTGTTGAACCAAATGTGTATTATTGTGCTTGAACTCTTATAAGTGCTTCATAAACCTACTTTAAACCTTACCATTATCACCAACATTGTAATTACATGATACGTCATATTAAAAAACCTTCTTCTTAAGAAATTTACCTAAAAATTTATGATTTTTTCATAACATTTTTTTGGATTCAATTATGAATTTCCTATTCTATTTCCATTTGACTCCCTCTCTCACAGTTTTAGATATGCTAGAGAAATATCGATATTTCCTCTCTCTCCACATAAACAATCTTCCATACTTATGTAGATAAATATATCCATAATCAATCCTTCTAGAACTCATTCTTCCAAATTTCATCGACATTATCTAGGATTATATACATGATAATGTTCAAGTATTAATGAGTATTATGGAAATATATATCCTTCAAATATTATTCATATATGAGTTGAACTCATTCAAATATATCATTTATTTAATGTTAAAAATTACTCATATAATTCATTGAATTACCCATTGAAATATGGGAAATATTAATCTATAGATCTAATAAATTGAAAAATTTATATCATGAATATTACTATCATTTAAAAAACCACTACCACCTTCTAAAATGTATGTATATAGCTCTATAATTCCATAATAAGACGTATCCTATTATGGTGTGTAAAATCATTCATTTGAATTTCTCATATCACATCTCAGAGACATGTAGTTGTTATAAATATGGTATTATTCTTTGAAATTCACAACATATAAGGGCCAACACCATTGCATAATGGTCACTGATACTCCAAAAGTATTTACATCTATGTATCAATATTACACATAATGACACTCTCACAATATTGTAAACATATTAAAACTAATAGAACCACTAAAATTCTCTGAATCACCATCACATCATAGATAAACCATCCACATTCCAACTTCTACTTAAACTCAAAATGATAATGCATAAATCCTTGTTCACCTCTTATAAACTATTATGAAATGTTTAATGTACCTTATGGAATCATAAAATACTCTTACCGAGGTATGTACTTTGTTATATTCCAACAATGCATATTTTCACGTTGTAGTGTGATCCTGACTCCCATGTAACGACCACCAAAAGAGATCAATGTCTAAAAATCTTTATCTCTGGTCATAGTGAAAGAATATCCTCTTCCTTATTCTCATCGTGGTCCAAATAAATGATTAAAAGTTTGACAATTAATCTTCTTCTATCAATAAAGTAAAATGCTAGATGAAAAACTTGAATATCATTATGTAATATATAGAATCATCTTATATAAAAATGGTATTACATTCCTTTTTATCTCTTATAAACCACATTTACATTTTGAATTAAAATTATATAGCACAAATTCTATTATACAGATAGAAATTCAATAGTTCTTTCAAAAAAAATTATAACCTTATCTCATGACATAATTAGATCTAATGGAAATTCTTTAAAACATAGAAATCACCTCCCAATACAGAATAACTTCTTGGTAACTTTATCTTAATCATAGGAATCACCTCCCATGTGTTAAATCATTATTATTATGCCTATTACCTTACTAGGCTTTTAGCTCATCCATGTTTTCCTGATATACCTAGGATATTATATGAATATGTATAAGAATAATTTATGTTAGGTGATATTTATGAAGATAAAATAAATATATTTTTTATTTAATCCCATGGTTTTGGTTTAATGTACCTAATATTCCATGAAAATAGACATTACTATTCTTGTATTGTAATATGTTGTTTTATTATGCCTAAAATCACGTAATAATATGTGTAAATGGATAGGGTTTCTATAGTTGGTATCAAATTATGGTCTATTGATGGTTAGAGACTAATAATATATCAGTTTAGTATGATCCTTAGGGATGAGACTAAGTATAAGAAAACATCCCTAAATTTAGGTTTGTATATAGTAAGAGGTTTATCATGAAAATACATCTATGTCTACATAAAAAGACATACAGGTTTCTCTGAAATTGATTTCTATTTGGGTAAAACCCAAAAACACTAATTTTATCTAGACTCAAAAGAAAACTAGTACATGACAACGAGCATTTTTTCTCTCTTGGTTTGACACTCTCATGGGATATGCTTTGGTAAATTCAAAAGCATAGTACGAACCATTGTTAAGGGAACAAAAAAAGAATCCCAGAAGCATAAATGTTAGGAAATAGATATTGGTTAACCTAGATAGAAACCTACGAAATCAAAAGGTTGGATATACATTTCCTTTAATTGTTTATCCTTTTATGTTTAAAGTTTTCTTTTTATGCTTAATATAATTGTATTCAAGTCCACTAATTGTACATTATTTATATTAGTTAATTGCGGGAAATATAAGAACACATTCCAACAATAAATGCAATAGGAAATGTGATGATTTCCCTATTGATATGCCTCATATGCTGAGAATAGGTGTTCAATACGTTCTGAAAGTACTTTTTCAGCAAGATCAAGTTATAAATAAAAAAATGACTCAAGTGGAAATCCATCCAACTAAAATGAAAGATCAAGTTACCATTGAATCATTCATGTGGAAAAGGCCTCTTATGATTAGTGGATCTTCTGAGCCCCTCCACAAATAAAAATGAATTAACTCCGTTGAAAATGGATTCGTTGTCCTGTAATGCATAGAAGATGAGAAATCCATGAAGGTGGTATATCATTTTGACAGGGAAGCTAATTAGTGGTGGAAAATGATCAAGAATAATATGTCCTGAGAGGAAATCATTTCTATGGAATGGTAGGAATTCAAGAGAATTTTTTTAATAAATATTTTCCCCGAACCCTCTTCCCCAAGATGGAAAGAACATTCCTTAGACTGAAGCAGAAGAAAGATGATTCCATCAGATCATATGAATCAAACATCATTGGGATTTAAATATAAACATCTTAATTTTTTCTAAACACCAAATTAAAGGTGGATAACTTATTTAGCAGATTAATTATAAGTCTATGACAATTTTTAGTGATTCATGACATCGACAGTTATGAAGAGATTCTCTATTGTGCTCTCAAGGTTGGAATGGAGATCATAGAATCTAAATGGTCTCATGGGCCTGGTAATAAAAAGCCTAAAATGGATTCTAATATGTTTTGTTCATAAAATAAATCCAATAATGGAATGAAGATCAAACAACCCATGCGTCAAAATTTTGAGAAGAAGCATCCTCAGAACTGTCTAATGGGATCCATGAATTTCAATAAATGTTGGAAAATGGGACACATTTCTATGAAATGTTGAATGGATATAAATAATCCCACTAATATAAATGAAGAATGGAAGGTTCAAAACAACACTCAGTATGTACTGATGTATTACAATAGCATTGAGCATGGGAATTATGGGAACAATTTCTCTATTCCAGGGGTTGTCAGAGGAAATAAACAATAACATCCAAGTAAATAAGGAAAGGCTTATGGTATCACTACTAAAAAGGTGGATCCAGACAATGATGTGTTTATAGGTATGCTAGATATTCATTCATGAATAGTGAATGCACTATTTGATTATGGTTATAAGTTTTCTTTCATATCTTTAATGATTAGTAGAACTATTCAATTAGAACCTCAAAATTTGGAGGTTGAGTTATCTATAAGAATAAAGAATGGGGAATGTATTTACTCCAAGGTTTATAACTCCTCCTAAGTAAATGATTTTAGACTGAACCTCCCATATAATCTCATCATAATTCCATTAGTGGTGTTCGATATTATCTTGGTCATATATTGGAAATATTTATACAAAGTAACCATCAAATGTCATGAAAGGGAAATATCTATTCACATCCTGAAGAATCCTTCAATAATGTACAAGTGTAAGGATCAAGATGAATATTCTAAAAAAATCATCTTCTCAAGGGTGGATAATGTTTCCTTTTGAGAAAGAATATCTTACTAAAATTATTGAGACAAAAGAGATTATACTTCTCGAAGACATGCCCATAATGAGGTATTACACTGATGTATTCCCCGAATAATATACTGGACTTCCTCCTAATGAGGATTTTCACTTTTCAATTGAAGATATTCATGGATACCTACCTATATCAAATACACCATACAGAATGGCCACTTTTGAGCCTAAATAGCTAAATAAGTAGTTACAGGATAATCCCAAGAAGGGTTTTGTACTCCCAAGTGTTTCACTATGTGGTTCACCAGTCCTTTTTGTTAAGAAAAAATATGGATCAATGAACCTTTTCATTAATTATTTTGAGATAAATTAAATCACGGTAAATAAAATGTAACCCCTACAATGGATAGATGACTTTTTAAATCAGCTTTGGGGGGAATGTTATTTCTCTAATGTGGACCTTCAGTCAAGATATCACCAATTAAAGGTGAGGAAGGAGGATGTTCCCATGATTTCCATTTGAACAAGGTATGGACACTCTGAGTTTATAGTTATGATCTTAGGACTCACTAATGCTCCATAAATATTCATGGATTTAACGAATATAGTATATTGATATTACCTTGACATATTTTTGGTAGTCTATATCAATTATATTGTAATATACTCAAGAGAAAGGAGGATCATGAGGAGCATTAGAATACTATGCTGATGACTTTGAAAGGGGATAAAATTTATGCAATCTAAATTAAATTTGATTTATAGATGGATGAATTATAATTTTAGGGTCATGTAATCACCAACAAAGGGATATTTGTAGACCCTTCCTAGATAAAGGCAACTAAAGAACGACCCATACTAACATCAATAATGGAGATCCATAGCTTCCTTGGTCTAGCTAGGTATTATTGATGATTTTTTAAGAACATGTCATTATTGTGAAATCCAATTTCCAAACTAACAAGTTAGGGGATGATGTTTTTATAGACTCAAGAATGTGTGGAATGTTTGAAGGAGCTCAGTAAGAGTCTTATCGCTACACTAGTACTCACACTACCAATAATTGGAGAACACATTGTGGTGTATAGAGATGATTCGAAGAAGGTATTAGGATCTTTACTGATGAAAAATGATAATATTATAGCATACACCTCAAGACATCTAAAAATATATGAACAAAACTGTCCCACACAGGATATGGAGTTAGCAGCTATGATCACTGTATTGAAAATATAGAATCATTATATTTTTAAGGAGAAGTGTGAGATATATATTTATCAAAATAATCTCAAATTTATATTCACATAGAAATATCTATAATATGCTACAGTGAAGATGGTTAGCGATCATCGTGGATTATGACTATTCAATCCACTACCATCCCAGTAAGGCAAATAATGTGGTAGGTGATCTAAGTAAAATAGATCATGCATATTTATCAATGTTGAGAATTGAAAAGGATCCAATATTCTTAGATTTTTATAGGATGGACATTGAAATAATTAATATAGTACCATCATCAATCATTTCTCAAATTATTTCTCAACTATCCCTCAATGAGAAAACAAATGATGCTGAATGAAAAGATATGGAAATTCAGAAAAGGGTGGAATCCATTATAGATGTTAAATCCTTTAAGTTCAAGATTGATGAGTAATGAGTCAAAAGATTTAGGTCATGATTATGTGTACCATATAATCCATAGATAAATAAAGAACTATTCAACGACATACATAGCTCAACCATCTCTTTTCACATAGGGAACACAGAGATGTATCGAGATATCTGAGGGAGCTTTTGGTGGGACAATATGAAGTAGGAGATTACTGAGTATAAATCAAAGTTCGTATTAGGGAAGTAATATAAGTTTGAATGGTAAAAGACTAAGGGGATGATGAAACCACTACCGATACCAACATGGAAGTGGGAGAACATGACCACTGACCTTTTCACTAGACATCTTAGAACATCGATAGGAAACATTGTCATATGGGTCATTACATATTGTCTAAAAAAGATAGCTCATGTTATCATAATTGGAGAGGAATTCACATTGGATCAACATGCATGGATATATATCAAACAAGTGTTAAGGCTTTATTTATTATCACTATCTATTGTATCATATCATGATCCATGATTCACCATGAAGTTTTGGAAAAGTCTCCATCAGGCTCTATGAAATTAACTGAACTTCAGTACGACCAATAATCCACAAAATGATGGAATATAAAAGTGAACAATTCATAAAATGGAAAACATGTATAGATCATGTTCTATTGACTTTAAAGGAGTTTGTGACCAACACCTTCAACCGGTTAGATTATCCTAAAAGAATATTTTCTACTCCCGCATCTGTACGACACCATAAGAATTCCCTTATGGAAAAAGGTGATAAACCCTAGTGTGCCGGGATGAATTCGATGAGCATAAGCTACTAGGACATGAAATGGTTGATGAAATGTTGTAGGAGGTTAAAACCATTAAGCCAAACATCATGGTAGACCAAATTCAACAAAAGATTTATGTAGACAAACTTCAATGGGATAATGACTTCAAATTTGGATACATGGTATTCCTCTACACACCTCTATGGAATAAGTTCATGAGGTTTAAGAAGAAAGGAAATATATGTCCTAGGTACATCGACCCATTAAATATTATTGATCATGTCGGATTTGTGGCCAATTGACTAGAACTTCCACCAACCATGTCTAAAGTACAGAATTTATTCCACGTATAACTCTTAAATAAGTACATATCAGATCCTCCACAACTACTCCCATCAGATGTGGTGCAGTTGTAGAATGATCTTTCATATGAAGAGTAGTTGGTCAATAAATTATATTATAGAGATAAAGTTCTACGTAACAAGACTACTCACATAGTAAAAGTGTTATGGTAGAACCATAAGTACAAATAGAAAACATCAAAACATTAGGAGTCAATGATGAAAAACTACCCCCACCTATCATTACTTTATTGTTCAAACATTTTTATACCCTATGTTTTAGAAAACAAAAATGGAAACATTCCAAGATATATGGGTATGGTTGTAACTACATTAGAAGATTTATTATCTACTGATTAAAATTTCAGAATTCCATCATAAATTCGTCTCATATTCACTAAATTTTTTAAATTCGATGGATATATTTTTTCATAAATACAATAGAGATTCAGATATCAAGTCCATATAATAATAACATAAAAAATCATTATATTAGCTTAAAATTTTTTGTGAATTTCAAAAAAATTTATACAAAATTGTAATTTGACTCAATACCCATTTATAAAAATTAGAAAATAATTATGAAAAATTAATTGAAGATAATATTAAAAATACATATTTTATCATACAATTAAATTCCTTGTGGATAAAACCTTCAGTGAAAATAAATATATCCTACAAGAAGAATAGATCATCAGTAGAAAAAAATACCACTGTAATAAAAACTCTACCTTTAAAAACATCACCCCCCTTAATAATGTTAAAATAACAACTAAATTAAATTTCTTCAATTTCTCATTTTATTTCTCAAATATATCATTTATTCGTTTCCCTAATTTCATATTTATCCCAACTCTAATAATTTTTTTATTTTCAAGAACAGTTATACTAAATAATAGTCATGGATAAATAATCAATTAATAATAAGTGTAAAAATTAAATCAAAAAAATATATTTGTATTTCCATAAATATTACTCCCTATTGAGATATGAGTTTTTTTTAAAAGAGTAATTTTTCATTATTCTAATAATTTATTTTTTTCCCTATTGAGATATAATGAAAATAATTAATGGCTAATAAGAATGAAATATAAAAATCTTCTGTAAGTTATCTTTTGATGCCTATAGATAACCTTTTTCTAAAATTATAGCTTTAAAAAATTTATTAATGAATATTATTATCTTTTAATGAATAAAAGAATATAAACTTTTATAAGAATAAATTCAGAATTTCCATTTAATCATGTATTAATCAAATGTGTATCCAATTTCCCTAAAGAATCCAATCATATGAGTAAAGATCAGATTTTTTAGGAGTAAAATCATATTTTTTAAGATTTATGATAAATTATCAAAGAAAAATATTTATTAAATCATGGAATTATCGATATGTATGAAATTTACTCCAGATAATTCTATATATAATATTTTCATAAATAAAGAAAAATTGGGTGGATAAAGATTTATAACTATTTGAGGGGTCTTCACATAATAATAAAAAATTATGTAGCTTATACCTCAAAAATTTAATTTATACTAATATTAATTATAATGAGTAAATTTCATTAAATTTTGTTCTATTATATTTTCATAGTAAATTTGAAAACTTCTCTTTCATGAAATTTTACGAAATATATAGTTTATACCTGAAAAGTTAGTACGATTATAAACAAAGACTATATTACCCATTTGTCAAGTAATGTTAAATTTAAGGAGAATATGAAATGAGAAAATATTATTTTGAACTCCTTTCCTGGATCATATCAAACTTCTATTTAATATATTCAAATATATTAATGTTTATGGGTTTAGTAAAAATTCATCTTACCAATTTTAATTTCTGATATACTTGAGAATAATAATTTCTTTTTGTTTGTACTCACAAAAAATTGGTGCATTATAAATATGTTTTTGGATTATTAATTTTGTGTTGGGTTTATTTAAAAGGAAATGTAACTTTTATTATTAAAAATAAACATATATTTTGTGAACATTAGACTAATATCAATGAGTGTGTGCTATATACAAAATATTTGAGCATAACAACTTTGAGCATCCACATATTCCACATTAGTATTGGAAAAAAAATGGAATTCATTTTATTACTGGATCAAGAAAATAAGGTTTAACAAAGAAAATGAAAAGTTTTACATGATCTGTTATAGTCTATTATAGAGAATCCAAATTCATCATCTAATTAAATAATTAGAATAATCGTTTTTATGGGAAAATAAATTTTTTTCTTATGTCAATAAACCTTTAAGGAAATAAAATGTCTATTTAACAATATTAAGATGATATTCTTTTAGATTATCCTGAAAACCCATGAATTCATATAAAAAATATATAATTTCAAGTCAAATATCCATCATGTAGTTTATGATTCTGATATTCCCTCTAAACATTTTTTGAACGATTTTTTCTCTTATTCATTAAGTTATAGATTACAAAAGGTACCTAATATAGAACTTATAATAAAGGAATTATAAAAATTTATTTAATTCATTAAATATATTATGTAGTTTTGTTGATTTTCCATTATTCCTTGTTTTCTCTATGTTATTTGGATTCTAATAAAGTACTTGAGTTAGACCATTATTCCTATCAAATATTCACTTCCCTTATGTTTTAAAAAACTACTTACAAGTGTTTTTTGGGTTCATCAATAAAATATTTCATTAACAAATATTTTTACAATGATGGGGTTTTAAAAAATATTCATTAAGAAAAGAGCTGGGACTTTTGTTATATTAATTATTTTCATTTAACAATAAAAATAATCTAGCATACCAGGTTCTTAGAGCTTGTTTTTGTCCATAAAGTTCCTTGGTATATATAAATACATGTATATGAGAACATATTTCTTCAAAACTATGTGGTTATTCAATTTTAAAAAACACTGTAGACATATCTATTATGAAGATAACTCTTATTTCCATTTAGAATATAGTAATTTTATGGTGGGCAGTGAAAGCTTGTATAATATAGATGTACACAAGACTATATATAAAAGAAAACGTTTCCCCATAATTTAGGTGCATTTCCAATTTATAACACATCAAAACTATTCTTTCATTATTCTAGAAAATAATATTATTTTCATCAAATTTTGAAAGAACCATTTTAATCCTATAAGTGAAAGATCTTTAAGGTGCTCATCTAAGGTCCAAACCTTGTTGTGTTGAAAATAATTAATCTCTTAATTCATGGAAACTATATGAATCTTATCCCTAAAGTTATAATATTTTATTTTAGGTTTACAATGACGTAATAATGAATGATTCTCACATTAATTCTTAAAGAACATCAAGTCTTAACTGAGTGACCAACATCACCAATGATATTATCACTATGATGACTCCTTAAGATAGACCGGTTCCAAGGTAAATAGAAATATTGTCATATATCTATTGGAATATTTACTTCTAATATACTGAATTTTTTAAACTATCTTATATTAGTTTAGTTTGAGTGATAATAATAATCAATGGATTTGGTTTAACATTTTGGAATAATGAAATTTTTTTTATAAATATAATCTTAATAGATAACTTTTTAATTTTTTAGTTATATATAAAGGTAACTTTCATGAAACATAAAATTTTAAATTTATTCAAAAAATTATGTTAATTTTTTTAATACTTGAAAAGCCTTAATTGTTATAGAGTGGACTAGAAAAATTACCACATTATCCTTTAGATTGAATTGATGAATATTAACTTTAGTATTCAAAATGGATAATTTAGGACCAAATAAATTTAATTATGAATGTTTAGGCATCCTTTCATTCCACATTTTTAATGGTTTTACCAAAATAGAATTAAGAATAACATAATTTATAATGTAACAACCTTTACTCATGGATTCTTCCCAAACACTCTTATCTGACTAAATGTTTAGAAAAAAATTGTGTTAATTTCAAGGGATTTATATTTTTCACTACAATATGAATATATTATTGAGTTATTTTTCAATGATATTACCTTTAATATAACCTAAATTATAAAGAATTATAAAATATGAATTTGCAAGCTCACCTCCATGATTATTATGAATAGAAAAAACATGTTAGTTTTTCTAATTTCAAATAATAGAAAAAAACCTTTACCAAATAGTGATTGTTTATGACATCAGTGTTAGAGAATAATTCCATGTATATAAACTGTAATCATAAACTAAGATATATACATACATTTTTCCTCTGATACTCCTACTTTAAAAAGGCCCAAAAGTGTAAGTTTGCACTTACTCAAAATCTTCCAAAGTTTATACTTCACCAGTAGGATTAAATTTTGACTTTTTTTCTTTCTTTATTGGTAAGGGTCACAGAATATGTTATATTTAAACTTATGTTTGAGAAGTTTCCTCAATAATCATTCCCTATAAATATTACTTTAGCATTGAATATTATAGTGTCCTAACCTATTAATCTAAATCCATTAGGAATATTCATTAGTGTTAACACTTGGTAAATTCTATAAACAAATTTCTTATAATTTAATAATATAAATATTATTTTTTCTATTAGTAAAAATATTACATTGATTCAAAACTGACGATGATACAGTTATCATTCCAATAGTTCATATAGTATAATTCATTATATAACCAAATTATTGTAAGGGAATTCTGATTAAGTCATAAAATATAAAATATATTTGAGATTAATTATTTATTAAGAAAAAACATATCTCTTATTACAATAATATATCCATATGTATTGTCACCAAAAGTGACTCATCCCCACTTCACATTTATAAGATTTAGAAATTAGAATTTTCCTTAATCATATAATGAGAAAACAATTTCCCATATACTATGTATTTTGACTAATAGGACTCATTAAATCACCATTAAATTAATACGATGTTATAATTTGGTACCCAAAATTGCTTGGGGTCTAAAAATGCCTGAAAATAAAGCAATAGGAACCCTCATTTGTCCAGTACTATAATGTTGAATAGTTATAAGATCATTTAAAAATATCATGAATATGAGTTTTTAATAACTAAACTATTTTCAAAGAACAATGATTTCCCCAAATTCCTCATCTTTGAAATTTAGGATACAAATGTAGATTTATTAAAAAATTAATTTGATAGTAAATGTGAATTTTTTGAAGTAAAGAACATTCCAAAATACATGTGATTAGGTTTTAAATATCTTAATATCTTATCAAATTCCACCCTACTAGAAGTATAATTAGATAAAATCTTATTTATCAGAAAAAAATTAGGTTTTAGTCTTCTAACTAAAGTTTTTCATCATTATATGAAATATAAATATATTTACCATTCAACTCGTATGTATGATTTGAAATTTCATAAGTATGTTTAAAAATACTATAATATTCTTTAACCAAATATTCCTTAGCAAAATCAAGTAATTTTTTCAATTTTTTTATAATATATAAAATATACTAGAACCTAGGTATTATAATGAAGTCTTCACGTATACATAATCTCAATTCAGAGAAACATCCCTGTTTCGCACGGAATCCGAGGATGACCTCCTGGACGGGAGATTCAAACGTTCCGATCGGTTTCTAACGGGTTTGTTTGTAGAACCGGAAACATCCAATGATTCCACATCCGTTTGGACCTACTTTCCAAAGGCAGGCGCTCATTAGCTTGTGGGCTAATGAGGCTTAGGAATTTGCATTGGTCGAGAGGATGGGAGGTCGGACTCATCACACCTTTTTGAGGGGAATTATTGTCTACTCCGGGACTCTCTTTATAGATTTAAGTTATGTTCGTGAATCCTTATTATATTACCCAGTATAAAATGAGATTTCCTTAAGTTTTAACAATCAATGATTAAATATGCAGGAAATTTAGAGAATCTTTTATATGTATTCAAGGTTCTTCATCAATATAGAATCATCTATATCTGTTTAGAGATTCTTGGTCAATGGTATCCTTCAAAACATTTATATAAAAGTCTCTTGGTCATTATGACGACCAGGCTGGTTTTAAAGCCACTCAGTGGGGCACTTGAAGTTTATCGTCATTCAGAAGGACAAGGATTATTTCAATGTTGGGATCGAACCCATAAATGGGCTACCTACGTATCCTTTGTTTTGGAAAAGGAATCAGAGCCCACGTAGTTCGAGTAATGGAGTATGATGTTTATGATTGATGGCTCAAAGAAGAATGTCATAATTACTTTTACACTCTAAGCTCACGTGAGTCATGCTCGGTGTGAGAAAAAAGAAGTATTGGTAAAAATTAGACAATTGTGCCATGAAAGATGCAATCATAAGAAATTGTTTGGGGCTTATGTATGTATGACTGCCCAGATAGATGAAAGTTTAGGATTCACTTTTAGGGAGAAAATCCATGAACAGGGTCCATAAAGTTATATGAGCTTCATGGAGATTTGAATACTCTAATATTTGGGGCTTACTCCTAAGGAGGATTCCCATGTTAGGAGGGGATTAATGATTGGGTTTTACTCCTAAAAAGGAAACCCAAGTCAAGGGTAAATTAGGACTGGTTAAGAGAAATTTAAGGGGGCTTGGGGTTTACTCCTGAAAAGGAAACCCAAGATTATGACTGGGACTTATTCCTGAAAATGAGACCCAGGTTAGGGGACTTGGGGCTTACTCCTGAAAAGAAAGCCCAAGATTATGACTAGGTCTTATTCCTGAAAAGGAGACCCAGGTTAGGGATTAATGTTTGGGGCTTACTCCTGGGGAGGATGCCCATGTTTTGGGTAATTTTAAGAATTTGGGGCTTATTCCTAAAGAAGAATGCCCAGATTTGACATTGGGGCTTACTCCTGAGAAGGATGCCCAAGATTATGACTGGGTTTTATTCCTGAAAAGGAGACCCAGGTTAGCGATTAAGGTTTGGGGCTTACTCCTGAGGAGGATGCCCAAGTTTGGGAACTTTAAGAATTTGGGGCTTACTCCTGAGGAGGATGCCCAGATTTGAAATTGGGGCTTACTCCTGAGGAGGATGCCCAGATTTGAAATTGGGGCTTACTCCTGAGGAGGATGCCCAAGTTAAGGATTCTCTCATCTTAAAGGATGAGGTTTAATGAATGAACTCTCTATATTTAGTGACATAAGGACATTTAAATCAATAGGTTTTGAGAGATATTCCACAGAATTCCTTTCAGATAAGGAAGTCAAATCAAGAAATCATGCCATAAATGGATTTGAAGAGTGTCTTGAAGACTGAATCTTGAAAAGGAAAGGTTAAATGGCTTAAGAGGGATAAAATGGACAAGATGGGCACCCAAAAAAGATAGGGGCGCGCAAGTCTTGAAAGGCGCGCAAGTCTTCCGTGGGCGCGCAAGTATTGGTCGAGCAGGTATACCTGCGCGGCACATGGTGTACTTGCGCGATTTTCAACCAGCATTGAAATACTTGAGCGACTCTTTTTTAAACCCTTTAGAATTTTTTTGAGGTTCTTCCAGAAAAGGGACGTGCAAGTTATATTGATGGAAATAAGTCGGCGCGCAAGTGTTTATAAGTTTCAACACTTAGGCCTTCATTCTTCTCTTTAGATCTTCCGTTCTAGGTAAGAAATTACCTTAGAAGTGTTCCGGAAGCTTTGAGAAGAGACTTGGGCGTCAGGAGCTTCAATCCGAGTTTATGGGAAAAGATCCTCTCGAATGGGGGGCCCACAGGGTCTATTTATAGGCAAAAGAAGGCCCTGGGCGGTTACCGGGCAGTTACCACTTAGGTCGCGCAAGTCACTTGCGCGACCAAGGTAGCCGCGCAGGTACACTTGCGCGCCAGTTAGATAACTTGCGCGGTGAGGTTGTTGTTGATCCTTTCTTCCTTCCTCTGTTGATTTTTGATGTTTTCTTCAAAGGATGAATCACTTTGAGCTCGGATATTACCTTTTCCTATTTTTAGATTCTGTGACGAAAGGAGCGTCAACAAAACTCCCCCCTCAGAGTTGCATCCGGAGAGAAATGAGGATTTGACTCTGAGGAAATTGAATCCATCCAAAGGAAAAGGGGGCACGCAAGACTTTAGGTCACAGAGGGCAGTGCGCAAGTGTGCTGGAACTTGACTATTATTCAGAGTTCCTTTGTCTTTTGTGGGCAGTTTAAAGTCATGCATTCCGGACATAAAGGGGCGAATGTTTAAGGTCGAAATAGCTTTGACCAAAATAGATTAAACTTCCTTGACAATTCCTCTGAAAACATATTACCATACTCAAGTATGAGAGAAAATTTGTAAAGTATGGCTTAAGAATATTTGAATCTGAGGAATCATATGAAAAAGAGCTAAAAGGAATTAAAATAAGTAGTTTCCAAGAATGAAGTTACTATTATTTAACAAAACCCATTAGGGGGTTGAAATATGCAGGGCCACCTATGGGCATTGGCTGCATGGTCAAATAAATAGCATCTTTTGGCTGACAAGTCTGTTATGTGGACTGTTTATGCAAGGCCACTTATGGGCACGTGCTGCATAGTCAGGCGAAATAACTCTTAGAAATTTACTTTCCTAGTGCTAAAAGCCAATGAATGTTTATGGAGATTCAAATTTTCTAAAGTATAGAGTTTGTTGTATGGAAAGAGGTACTTTAATATGGAGAAGATATTTCCGAACAAGAATATCTAAGAACTGGATGAATATCACTCCTACGAAGGTCTGACCCAAACGTAGGGAAGAAGAATAAACCATAGACTTGAATACTTTCATATCATGAAAAAGGATATGGGACAAATATGTTAAGGATTGCTATTTTTTTGTGGATCCATACATAATGTCGTTTAAGACAAATAAGGACAAAATAGGCATTCTTCCCAAGAATGAAGTTACCATTATTTAACAAACCCGTTAGGGGGTTGAAATATGCAGGGCCACCTTTGGGCATTGGCTGCATGGTCAAATAAATAGTATCTTTCGGCTTACAAGTCTGTTTTGTGGACTGTTTATGCAAGGCCACCTATGGGCACGTGCTGCATAGTCAGGAAAAAATAATTCTCAGAAGTTTGACATTTTTGTGACTAGAAGTCATGAAAAGGGTTATGAAGATCTGAAAATATTTTAAGGTTAGGATTATAACACATAAATATGGGTATTGTCCAATGTATGTAGAGATACATAGGTTAATGATAACCATAATCATGTTGTGGCTGGGTCCTGAATTGAAATTTTGGACTTCACTACGTATCTCATAAGAATGAGAATCAAGCCATATGTAGTTTTTTGAAATTTAGTTTAACGTCGTGCAGGACGAAAGTATGAGTGATCTTAGTTTAGGGTCATAGAATTCGGACCATAATAATGAATACACAGTGTGTGTTTTCATGAGGACTTTTCAGCCAAGAGACTGAAAGTGAAATTTGGGGTTAAGCCCAAAAGACTTGGGACTGGATTCGAGGGATACTCGAATGTTCCTACGTATCCCATAGAGATGGGAATCAAGTCCACGTAGTTCTAGAATTACCCTTTGTACAAATTTGGTTCGTACATGTGAAGGGTGAAAGGGGACTTTAGTGCAATTATGGTTTGACCTAAGATAAAAAGTTCAGGCATTACCATGTATGCACGTAGTCTTTTGAAAATGAAAACCATGATTGAAAAATCAATGTCAATAATAGTTCTCTTTCAAATGAGGAAATCAAAGAATATTGTAGTTTTATTGTCGTATCGGACAAAAGTGTTGCATAGTTTAACGTCATATAACAAGGACGAAAGTGAATCAATGTAAAGATATTGATTCCAGGGGCGGTTTCACGAATCAACATCATATGAGATGGTGGTGAACCGATGTGAAGAGATTGTTTTTTTTTGGGCTTGAACCCTGGGAGGTTGCCTACATACCCAGCCTGGAGGGCAAGGATCAAAGTCCATGTAGTTCAATTAAAGAATGAATTAATGATCAAGTTGTTCTTGGGGACAATGATCTAATAAATAATGTTGTTGGGACTTACACATGGTTAGGGGCCCAAAGAGAGTGTTATGGTTGTTGTTCGCTCTAAGCTCACGTGAGTCATACTCGGTGTGAGAAACAAGAGGTAATAACAACCTTAACGATGCACAGTTTAATGTCATGTAAGACATAAAAAAGGGACTATGTAGTTTAAAGTCTTGCAGTTAGGACTATTGGTGCTGCACAGTTTAGTGTCATGTAGCAGGGACAAAATAACAGTTTAATGTCATGTAGGACATATCAAGGGCTTTCTGTACAGTTTAGCATCATGTAGTTAGGATGATGGGGACAATACAGTTTAACGTCATATTGGACGAAAGGGGGATTGTGTAGTTTAATGTCATGCAGTAAGGACAAAATAACACACCATTTATGTCATGTTGGACGAAAGTGTGAATAGTTTAAGGTTATATTCAAGGACCGTGGATGGTGCAGTTTAATGTCATGCTGGACCTTTGATGATTATACAGTTTAACGTCTTTTCGGACGTGAGGGACTTTTATACAGTTTAGCGTCATGTAGTTAGGACGTCACAATTTGACGTCTTACTGGACATAAGGGATTTTCAAATAGTTTATGGTCATATACATGGACCAGGGATGATGCAGTTTAAGGTCATGATAGACGGTTCATGGAACTTTTTCATAGATTAATGTCATGTGGGACGAAGTTGCAGTTTAAAGTCATACTGGACCATTGCTGTATAGTTTAACGTCATATAGTAAGGAAGAACTGGTGTTGTACAGTTTAAAGTCATGTAGTTAGGACTAAGGTGAACCAATATGAGGATATCAGTTCTGGGGACTTTTTACAGTTTATCGTCATGCTGGACGTTGGAAGTGCCACACAGTTTAATTTCATGTTGCTAGGACAAAATATAGTTTAATGTCATCTCAGACAAAATATAGTTTAATATCATCTCGGACAGAATCATGAACCAATGTGATTGTTTTGGATCTGGGAACAATATTTTGTGTTTATACAAAATACTTCTTCAGAAATCTGGCATTAGTTGGAGTCGTGATGTGTTCTCCATCCATTGAGATTAGAGAATATGCTCCATTGGAGTAGACCTTATGTATTGAATAAGGTCCTTCCCATTTTGGTTCAAGTTTGGGAGGCTTCTTTCCTGGTATCATTGGTGCTCTGAGAACCAATACCAATTCTCCCTGAATGAATGAACGAAGACGAACTTTTTTGTTAAAAGCTCGTGCTATTCGATTCTAATAGATTTCCAAGTGGTGCAAAGTGCACAATCTTTTCTCATCTAACTGTTCCAATTCATTCAACCGCTTTTGGGATTTCTCATCCATAGATAACTGGTCACAAATGGCTATTCTGAGTGAGGGCAATTGAACTTCAATTGGAAAGACTCCTTCTGTTCCATATACCAATGAATATGGAGTTGACCGCGTTGCATTGCGAGTGGTAGTTCGATAAGCCCATAAAGCATGAAAGAGTTTATCAGGCCATGACCTCTTATCTTTATCCACCATCTTTTGCAGTATATTTGAAAGAGTCTTGTTGACGGCCTCTATCTGGCCATTAGCCGCTGCATGATATCGAGATGAATGGTTAGACTTAATGTTGTATTCTTGATACAATTTCTTTACCTCAGAAGAACAGAAGTTGGTGCCGTTGTCCATCAATATGGTATGAGGGACACCAAATCTAGTAATGATGTTAGACTTGATGAAGTTAACAATGCATTTAGAACTGACTTCTTTGAGAGGTACTGCCTCTGCCCATTTGGAAAAGAAATCAGTAGCAGTAAGAATGTACTTAAACTGCTTGGCCGTAGCTGAAGGGTAAGGTCCCACCACATCCATTCCCCATGTGGAAAATGGCCATGAGTATTTAGCTATATGAAGCAACTCTGGAGGTTTATGAATGACGTTGGCATATATTTGGCATGAATGACACTTCTTTGTAAAATTAACACAATCTTGTATCATTGAAGGCCAAAAGTATCCAAGCCTTCGAATTTGATCAGACAGTCTATGTCCAGACTGGTGGGCACCACAGACTCCTGCATGCACTTCTTTTATGACAGCCATTGTCTCTTCACCATTAATACATCTGAAGAGAACTCCATCAAAACCACGTTTGTAGAGAATTTTCTCGAGGTGGTTTGGGCTATCATAAAGAGTAAAATTGACCACACGTCGCCGAATTTGTTCTTTCTCGGCTCTATCAGGTGGAAGTGTTCCATTTTGAAGTTATTCCCTGATAGGTGACATCCATCCTGTAGTATGACCATACGGTTCAGGAATGGGACTAATTTCATTAATTTCCTCTGTTCTGACTTGAACATAAGGTGAAATTGCACGACGGTGGGCAATACAGATGGTTGTCTCGTCCCGATTTGGATCTGCTAAAGCTATGGCTATATTAGCCAGTGCATCAGCTTGAGCATTTTGTGATCTTGGGACATAAGAAAATGTCGGTTCTGAAGGGAATTCCGACATTAAATCTCTGACGTAATCATACAAAGGGATTAATTCTTCTTTTCTGATGGCATAATCCCCATTGACTTGTTTGATTACCAGGTCTGAATCACCTTTCACCTTTAAGTGATTCACTTGTGCTTGAAGCGCTAACTCCAAGCCTGTAATGAGAGCTTGGTATTCAGCTTCATTATTGGTACCACCTTCCCACAACAAAAAGGAATAAGGTAACACTGCCTTATCTGGAAAAATGAGCACAATTCCAAAAGCAACTTTATTGAATTTAGGATTTTCCATTTTCTTCCCTATTGGACTTCTAGAAGCACCATCAAAATACATTTCCCATGTTTGAGGACTCTCTTGAATAGAGAAAACTTCCTCATCAGGGAGTTCGACATCTGAATACGTGTCTTCCACTAAAGGATGTTCAGCCAGGAAATCAGCCAGAGCTTGGCCCTTAAATGCCTTTTGAGACACATACTGAATGTCGAACTGCTGTAGAATAACCGCCCACCTTGCCAGACGTCCTGTAAGCATTGGACGACTAAGGATGAATTTGAGAGGATTATTATGAGATACCAATTGGACCTCATGATGTTGCAAGTAGTGTCTCAGTTTCTGAACTGAAAAGATTAATGCTAGGCAGCACTTTTCAATACTTGAATACTGGGATTCTGCTTCAAGCATAGTTCTACTGAGATATTAGAGACTATTTTCATTCCCAGCATCATTCTTTTGAGCGAGAAAGGCACCCAATGATCGCTCTAAAGCTGTCACATAGAGGATTAGAGGTCTACCCTCAACAGGTGGCATGAGTACTGGTGGACTCAAGAGGTATTTCTTGAGAACATCAAATGCTTCTTGACATTCTTTAGTCCATTGGTAAGTGACTCCTTTCTTCAATAATTTGGTAAAAGGTAAACTTTTGCCTGCCAAATTGGCGATGAAACGCCGAATATAGGCTAAGTGTCCTTGAAGTCCTCTTAATTGTTTCAAATTCTGAGGAGGTGACATACCAAGGATTGATTTGGTCTTCTTAGGATCGACTTCAATACCACGATGGCGTACAACAAAGCCGATGAATTTTCCTGAGGTTACCCCAAAAGCACATTTTAAGGGGTTCATCTTCAAATTATGTTGTCGAAGCTTGTGGAATATGACTTTCAAATCAGCCAAGTGATTAGAACGTTGTTTGTATTTAACCACCAAATCATCTACATAGCATTCAACAAACTTCCCTAAAAGAGGTTTGAAGATACGATGCATGGAACGTTGATATGTTGCACCTGCATTCTTTAAACCAAAGGGAATCACCCGGTAACAAAACACACCTTGAGGAGCTCTGAAGGCTGTATATTCCTCATCTTCTGGGGCCATTCGGATCTGATTATATCCAGAATATCCATCCATGAAAGAAAGTACTTCATAGCCAGCCGTCGCATCAATTAAGAGTTCTGTAATCGGTACTGGGAAATCATCTTTAGGACAATACCGATTAAGATCTCTGAAATCGATGCAAACCCTAATTTGTCCGTTCTTCTTCTTTACAGGGACAATATTAGCCAACCACTTGGGATATTGAACTTCTCTAACGAAGTTAGCTTTGATAAGCTTATCCACTTCAGCCTCAATTTTGGAAGCATAGGTTGGGTGTGTTCTTCTCGCGGCTTGCTTGAATCCTCGATGTTCTTTTGGTAAACCCAAATGATGAGTAGAAACATCAGGATCAAGCCCAGGCATTTCTGTATAATTCCAAGAAAAAATATGTTTATTTTTCTTTAGAAAAGAAATATACATCTCTTTCTCTTCAAGGGTCATGGCCACACTAATTAAAGTGGGGCGTGGATCTTTCTCTATACCCAGATTTACTTCTCTGAGTTCATCCACAGTGGTAGAGATACCCTCTTCAAATGCTGGAGGAGCATCTCTAAGATCTTCCTCTTCCTCTTCATCATGTGTTATTTCTTCCGTTTCTACTTGAAAAGTAGATGAAAAAACGAAATTCTCATGATCATAAGAGATGTCAAAATTTTCACATTTTGAAGAAGAAGCTTCCATTTCCGACCATATTGATGATAAAGGGTCTTCTTTGGGAAATAAGGAGGAGATGATGGATTGAGAATCGACATCATTATTCACCTCTGGTGTTGCTATAACTTCTTCTGGCCTGATTAGTGAAGTATAGACTTGTTGGACTTCAGCAGACGAAATGAAAACGTCACCACTTATGCTTTCATCACTGCTTGGTAAGTTACCAATTTCTCCCATGTTGTCTGGCTCGATTTCCGTAATTGACATCATGGATCATTCCATAAGAGTATTTTGATTTGGGCCTATTTTGTCAATTTGACTGATAGGTAACACATAATCAGTACTCACATGTGAAAATGGATTTATTGGAATTTTCTCCAAACCATATGGAGCATTAACTTTGGTAATTTCCTTCATTGTAGATTTTTCTCTTCCCTTCATGTGATAAAATTCCGCCTCAATGTATTGAGACTCACATGTCTTGAATGGGGCTTTATCACCATACAATGTTCCAACTTGACCATCGAAACAGTATTTGAGACATTGATGGTATGATGACGGAATAGCTGCATGCTGATGTAGCCAGGGTCTTCCAAGCAAGATATTGAAAGCTGAGTCTTGATCAACAATCATGAAATCCGAATTGGAAACAAGATCTCCAAACTGTGTTCTGAGTGTAACTTCCCCCAGTGGTTCTTGTTCATTTTTATCATATCCTTGTAACATCATGGTAGAAGGAGATAAATCAGATTCCGTGAGGCCCAATCGACGAAGTGTATGAATGGGCATGAGGTTGACTCCTGAACCATTGTCAATGAAAGCTCTTCGAATATCTACACCATTGACTTTTACAGATAAGTACAAAGGTTTTATGTGCCCATGCACAACATCATATTCATCTTTATCAGTAAAAGATATCACTGCATGGAATTCTGCAGGATTATTCTCTATGTGATAGATTTCAGCTGCAGCAATTTCAGCTTCAAACTCCTGAGGACTTGACAAAGCTTCGATGAGTGCTTCCCGAAGATCTTTTGACAGATTCAAAGCATCCAAAATTGATAACTTGTCTGGTACTTGGGCCAAGTGTCTCAATATATCATACTTTTGATCTAGAGGTCTGCGTTTCCCTATAGGAATATGCGGTTTAGCAGGTACCTTGGAAGCAGATGCTTTGGAAGCTGATGCATCTTGTATTGAAGCTGTAAACATCCTTGGTTTTGGCAGATTAGACTGATTATATCCATTTACTTTCTGAGATAAATAAGATGGAACCTTTAATCGGTCTTCCAAAATAACTGTGCCAAAACTGAGTTGGCCATTGGCGGAACAACTTGCTTGTTCTTTTTGAGCTCGCTGAAGGGCTCTACCACGAGTTTCTGCTGCATATACAGTGCTAGAAGGGGTAGAATTAGAGTAGTGGCTTCGGAAAGATCCACTTCTTCCCCTGTATCATGAACCTCTAGAACATCCTCGGATTCCCTTATTTGATACAAGGAATTCAGGCTCATCAAGGCTGGAATATGGATCTGTTAATTGAATCATATTAACAGAACCAAAGATTAACTCTTCGTCTGATAAAGACTCTGCCTGGTTAGCCTGTTTAGGCTGTGCCGTTTGGTGGCACGGTGCCCGTGGCTTTGAAGTAGATGGCATGAAATCTTCCAGAGTCAAAAACAATTTAGGCTTTGATACATATTCATCTTCTCCTGATTCCTCTTTCTTCTTTGAATTGCGCTGCCCTTTTGAGGATTTATCTTTTGATGGGGGTTTTACTGCAGCTTTTGTAGGAGACACAATTGGATTCTTCAATTGTGTTTGCAAAATGGAATGGGTCCGATTGATTGTCTTTCTGACCATCCAATCATCATATTTTTTCGCAGTTTTGCTTTTGACTTCCTGCCACTCGCCTCCTTCCTCTGGATCTGTAGCGGTAATATACGCTACATTAGCTGAAGAACCCTTCAATTTGACTTGTCCCAAGTCGACCATCTTTTTCAGGAGGTCTTTAAAGACAAAACACTCCTGGATGGGATGCCCCAACATTTGATGAATGGGACAATAATTGGGACGGTCTTCATCTCCTTCCTTGTTTGGCCTCTTGGGAACTGGTAATTGAACCAAATTATTTTCCAGAGTTGAAATGAAGTAACCAGGAACTTGCTCACTTCGGAAAGAGTATGTTTTACTCTTCATATCCTCAAATTGTTTTCGTCGTTGATCTTTTTGATCATTTGGACGAAATAGCCTTTATTGTTGGCGTTCAGGAGGTGGATCTCTTCGAGAAGATGAAGGTTTTGAAGTAGAAATAGGTACAGGTGCTTGTTTAAGCATAACTGTAGCAGTTTCCACTTTACCCATTCTCCATCCTGGAGCTGATGGAATTATACGAGATTTAACCTTAGCCTATATAAGGGAATCTTCAATCTGTTGAGCGATTGAAGTAAGGTCTGGAAACCCTCCTGTGTATTTCACAGGGATCAATGGCGTGCGTAATTCGTCACGCAAATTTGCCACACAGATTGTCAACAATTCCTCCTGAGGGAGTGCTAAACTCAAGGAATACGTTAATCCCTTCCAACGAGCAATGAAATCAGAGACTCTTTCATTCTCCCTTTTCTTTCAGTTTGTAAGATCGAAAACTGTCGTTTTTGGCAAAGTTGAACTAAACTGAAGAAGGAATTTTTGACGAAGATCCTCCCATCCGATGACTGACCGGGATTGCAAGCTTGTATACCAGAAAAAATATGGTCCTTGCAAGGTTCGCACGAAGCATCTGAGTTTCACTGCTTCTTGCTGCTCTGGAGTTCCCATCATAGGATCACAACAAGACATGTAATGCGTCAAATGTTGTTCAGGGTCGTCTGATCCATTGAAAGTAGGGAAAACAGGGTTTCCAAAACTGGATGGAGGAGAAATTGAATCTACCCATTCAGGGTAAACTTTCTTTTCAGGTTGAACTTGCGCCCATTTCCCTTTCATAGTTTCTAACCGAGCTGTTAATGACTCAATAGTAGTTATTAACTTTTGAGAAACATCAGGTTGAACTTGGTTTTGGGTAGGTGCAATGAATGGAGCTTGGACAGAAGTGATGGTTGGTGCTGCAACTGATGGTAGTGCTGCCAACCGTTGTTGTGTTTGACCTGTAGGATTAGACCTCTGAGGGTGTACTGATAAAGGAGGATATTCCTGATCCATCTCAGTAGTTACAACAAATTCCTTCGGCTGTCGGACTTCATCATTCTTATGAAGAAGACTACTCTGAAGTAGTTCTGCATTCAACCATCTTAATTCTTTCATTTCTTCCTCCTGTTGTGCAAACCTTTACTCTAATGAGAGCGATTGACCTCCTACAGAGGAAGGGTGAGAAGTAACCTGATTCTTTCCTTTCCCCTTATTGGATCCTTTTCGGAGAGGGGGAAGTGGGTTACTTGAAGTAATACCCAGATTTTGGATAAGCCTTTGATTACGTGTGCGCACGCCTTCTTCATTTAGGTCTGTGTGCGCAACTTCTTGAGCAGGAACCTCTTCATCTGATCCCTCTGATTGAGCCTCATCTGGTGAATCAGCAGTAACGGAATTGATGACATTAATGGATGCATATTGCATGGAATCCTTTCTATCAGCATTTCTGTGATATTGTCTTCTTCCATGTCCATGATGAGACATGGAATTCCATTGACTTGATCCCTTAGGAACTTCTTGGAGAACCGTCACTTGGAGAGAATCTCCTGATAGATGGGATCCTCGTTCTTCTTGAGGCTTATTCCCTAATCGAGAGAATACTGACTTTCTCTGAGGGAGGGATTGAGGATTTGAAAAATTCCCCAGTCCGGTGGACTGGGGATGTTCCTGCTGCTTCCGCTCAACTCCTCGAATCCCATTTGTTGACTCTGAGGGTTGGGTTAGAGAAGTCCCCAGTCTGACAAACTGGGGTGTCTCTTGACATGCTATGTCTGAGATATTCTTAAAATCTCTCTTGATCTTGAGAATTTTAGTTCGGAAATTAGCTGGATGCATTAACCTATATCCACTTTTATCACCTAGTTCAACAAACCGTCGGATGATTTCCGAAACTTCTGTCATTTGATGACGTGTTTGCTCCAGACGAGAGGCTTGTGCAATATTCTCACCTGCTTGATGTAGGAGAAATTCAAAAACTTGTTCTCTATATACTTTATTTTGAGAGGAACTAGTTGAAGCCTGTTCTTGAGCAAGCTTTTGATTATGAACAAAGCCCATTGACTATGGCCGGCCATGGGCAATAACATTGCATGAGACCATTTTCGGCGGGCTTTGCTGACCGAAAATCACTGTGAAATGTAGTGCTCCGTGAACACCCCATCCTCTGATATGAACATCAGATGGAGCATTGGCAATTAACTGACGCAATTTTCTTAGTGCGCCAAGGCATGAACGTTGAAGGGTTCTCTATTGCTTTTCAGCCTTCGGATACCGAGAGACTGATAGAGATGCCAAATCAATTTGACGTTGTAGCCCTTCTATTATCTTAAGATGATTTTCATATTCATCGTAAGATAATAACTTCTTCTTTAATTGACAAAGAGTTTTCCATATGTTGAGACGAATATCATGGATTCCATCATCCGTCAACATCTTTGGAATGTCGTACTGGGAGTCAGCCAAAGGCCAAAACATGACTGGTACTTCACCTTTTGCCAGTTTTTTCCTCATGTTCAGCATTTCCTCTTTATCATTAAATGAAGATTCTTCTACCTGTTTGGACCAGAGTTGGTGTTTCCTTGTTGCTTCATCAGATTCAACAAGACTGGTAGAGATATCACTATTCATGCTGGAAGATGAATGACCCAGGGATGGTTCGGAGAATAACCTGAACCCCAGGCTATCTTCTGATGGAGAAAGAGTTTCACCTACCGATAGTAAAGCATCATACATGACTGGTTTTACGTTTGCAAGTGCCTAGAGATAGGAGGGATTTCTCGTCACTACATTGCCTTCTGAAGAATTTTCGAGACAACGTGAATCACTACTGCGGAGAGGACTTTCGCAGCGAAGTTCATCACCATGAGGAGGACCGTCATGATGGGTTATAGCAAAATTTGAAATCTCTTGCTCCTTGGTCTTCTGACCACACAGAGGGTTCCTGTGGCTCTCATCTGAAGAATAAACTTCAATATTGACCGAATTTTCATGAAGTAAGTCTTCATGAGGAAGTGTCTGTTGAAGACCGTCAGAATTAATGTTCCCGTTATTGGGAACTAAGGGAGTAGAATCTTGAATTCCGATAGATAAATGTCTGAGGGCTTCAAGAACTCTAGCATCAAGCAAGGCCTTGTTGCAGATTGCCCTTTGATCTCCTGACTGTGCTGGGCGGATCTTTTTCTTAGATGCCTTCTTACTCACTTTAGAAACCACTTGATGATGAAAGTGATTGCTTTGAGCAGGTGTATGTGCCTGATCAGGAAAGATGGTCAGGTTAGGCTGATGACCTCCACTCAAATCAGGTGTATGTGCCTGAATTGGTTATCCGTATGATATGGGGGAGTATGCCCCATAACCCTCTTGGACTGGAACAGATGTGTGTGTCTGTTCCGGAGTGAATCGTTGATGTGTCACTCCACTACTAGGGATAGATTTATGTGTCTGTCCCTGTGACGATGCTGAAGCTGTTATGATATCCTGGCAAGCATCCAGAATATGAGCAGGAATTTGCTTCTGCTCTTTCACCATTGACAAAATATGTTTGGTGACTTCAGCCGTCGGAACGGGGATATACGTCCATTCCGGGTTTGGAGTAGGTGTATGTTCCTGCTCCTGTCCTCCTTTTCCTGTCAGTGAATCCTGACAGTACTCAAGCGTGGAGGCAGAGAGTTGAGTCTACCTCCTGTTTGTCGGCGGGACTTTCCGACTGACTTCTCTGTGCGCTACCAAGAGAGACTGTTGGTAGGCTTGATTAGTATTAGCAGGTGTATGTGCCTACTGATTACACTTCTCCAAACGTGGTTGACGAGATCCATCATATGTAGTCAGACGAGCTTGCTGACTAACTGGTGATGTATAAGCAGGTGTATGTTCCTGCCTATGGTACTCCTCCGGAATTGCCTGGCGGGATTGGCTTGATGCTACCAGACGAGTCTACTGGACATTGGAATTAAAATGGATAGGTGTGTGTGCCTGTTCGTTATTTGCAACCAAGTTAGGTTGGTGGACTTCTCCAGAGATGGCAGGGATGACAACCTGCCCATTGTTAACCGGATTCCGTCTCTGGCGGTTCATCTTGCCTGCTCGGGTTCGAGGAACCTGAGCTGAATGCCTGGAGTCGGTACCCTCATCATGTTGAGGGCGCACTACCGCACGAGTCTGGCAGCGATTGTTTATGGGAGCCCTCAAGAAGGACTCCTGTTTTTTTGAACTAAGTCCCTGAGGGACCTGCTCATTCACTTCCTCAGAGTAAGGGAGTGAATGGAAATTGCGTTCCGGGGATAACGACCCGAAACTGTTGGAGACGGTAGTCAGCACCGCCTGCTTCTTGATTGCTGGCCGCCGTTGTCCGGACGACCAGGTAGAGTTGTTAACTTAGAGGGCTTGACGAGCGGCCTCCAGAGTTGGGATAGTACCGTTGCGACGGTACTCCTTAACCAGTGCATTAGAAACCCGGCGTTGAATACGCTGAGTTGGTGATGTCATCCTCATAGTGAACGACGTTCCAGCAGGAGTAGTAGCGTTGGTTTTCACAGCAGCAGACCTCATAGTAGAGGTGTTCACAGTAGTAGTATTCACAGGGGTGAATTTAAGAAAAGCCATTTTTCAGAAGATCTTGAGAAAAGAGTGCCTATTCCATATAACAGACATAATCAAGATGAATCCGGCCACTGCATCTTTTGGATGAGCATATTTCAATGATTGCTTTGTTGGCCCAAGGGGCCCAACAAATAAGAAGAACATCACTTTAACTTGGTTAAGGATTCACGTCGGGTTCACCATTTTTTGTTTCACACGGAATCCGGGGATAACCTCCTGGACGGGAGATTCAAACGTTCTGATCGGTTTCTAACAGGTTTGTTCGTAGAACCGGAAATATCCAATGATTCCACATCCGTTTGGACCTACTTTCCAAAGGCAGGCGCTCATTAGCTTGTGGGCTAATGAGGCTTAGGAATTTTCAATGGTCGAGATGATGGGTGGTCGGACTCATCACACCTTTTGAGTGGAATTATTGTCTACTCTGGGACTCTCTTTATAGATTTAAGTTATGTTCGTGAATCCTTATTATATTACCCAGTATAAAATGATCTTTCCTTAAGTTTTAACAATCAATGATTAAATATGCAAGAAATTTAGAGAATCTGTTATATTTATTTGAGGATCTTCATCAATAGAGAATCATCTATATCTGTTTAGAGATTCTTGGTCAATGGTATCCTTCAAAACATTTATATAAAAGTCTCTTGGTCATTATGACGGCCAGGCTGGTTTTAAAGCCACTCAGTGGGGCACTTGAAGTTTATCGTCATTCAGAAGGACAAGTATTATTTCAAAGTTGGGATGGAACCCATAAATGGACTACCTACGTATCCTTTGTTTTGGAAATGGAATCAGAGCCCACGTAGTTCGAGTAATGGAGTATGATGTTTATGATTGATGGCTCAAAGAAGAATGTCATAATTACTTTTACACTCTAATCTCACGTGAGTCATGCTCGGTGTGAGAAACAAGAGGTATTGGTAAAAATAAGACAGTTGTGCCATGAAAGATGCAATCATAAGAAATTATTTGGGGCTTATGTATGTATGACTGCCCAGATAGATGAAAGTTTAGGATTCACTTTTAGGGAGAAAATCAATGAACAGGGTCCATAAAGTTATATGTGCTTCATGGAGATTTGAATACTCTAATCTTTGGGGCTTACTCCTAAGGAGGATGCCCAAGTTAGGAGGGGATTAATGATTGGGTTTTACTCCTAAAAAGGAAACCCAAGTCAAGGGTAAATTAGGACTGGTTAAGAGAAATTTAAGGGGGCTTGGGGTTTACTCTTGAAAAGGAAACCCAAGATTATGACTGGGACTTATTCCTGAAAATGAGACCCAGGTTAGGGGACTTGGGGCTTACTCCTGAAAAGAAAGACCAAGATTATGACTGGGTCTTATTCCTGAAAAGGAGACCCAGGTTAGGGGACTTGGGGCTTACTTCTGAAAAGGAAGCCCAAGATTATGACTGGGTCTTATTCCTGAAAAGGAGACCCAGGTTAGGGGACTTGGGGCTTACTCCTGAAAAGGAAGCCCAAGATTATGACTGATTCATATTCCTGAAAAGGATACCCAGTTTAGGGATTAAGGTTTGGGGCTTACTCCTAGGGAGGATGCCCAAGTTTTGGGAACTTTTAAGAATTTGGGGCTTATTCCTAATGAACAATGCCCAGATTTGAAATTGGGGATTACTCCTGAGGAGGATGCCCAAGATTATGACTGGGTTTTATTCTTGAAAAGGAGACCCAGGTTAGGGATTAAGGTTTGGGGCTTACTCCTGAGGAGGATTCCCAAGTTTGGGAACTTTAAGAATTTGGGGCTTACTCCTGAGGAGGATGCCCAGATTTGAAATTGGGGCTTACTCCTGAGGAGGATGCCCAAATTTGAAATTGGGGCTTACTCCTGAGGAGGATGCCCAAGTTAAGGATTCTCTCATCTTAAAGGATGAGGTTGAATGAATGAACTCTCTATATTTAGTGACATAAGGACATTTAAATCACTAGGTTTTGAGAGATATTTCACAGAATTCCTTTCAGATAAGGAATTCAAATCAAGAAATCATGCCATAAATGGCTTTGAAGAGTGTCTTGAAGAATGAATATTGAAAAGGAAATGTGAAATGTCTTAAGAGGGGTAAAATGGACAAGATGGGCACCCAAAAAAGATAGGGGCGTGCAGGTCTTGAAAGGTGCGCATGTCTTCCGTGGGTGTGCAAGTATTGGTCGCGCAGGTATACCTGCGTGGCCCATGGTGTACTTGCGCGATTTTCAACCAGCATTGAAATACTTGAGCGACTCTTTTTTAAACCCTTTAGAATTTTCTTGAGGTTCTTCCAGAAAAGGGACGCGCAAGTTATATTGAAGGAAATAAGTTGGAGCGCAAGTGTTTATAAGTTTCAACACTTAGGCCTTCCTTCTTCTCTTTAGATCTTCCGTTCTAGGTAAGAAATTACCTTAGAAGTGTTCCGGAAGCTTTGATAAGAGACTTGGGAATCGGGAGCTTCAATCCGAGTTTCTGGGAAAAGATCCTCTCGAATGGGGGGCCCACAAGGTCTATTTATAGGCAAAAGAAGGCCCTGGGCGGTTACCGGGCGGTTACCACTTAGGTCGCGCAAGTCACTTGCGCGACCAAGGTAGCCGCGCAGGTACACTTGCACTCCAGTTAGATAACTTGCGCGGTGAGGTTGTTGTTGATCCTTTCTTCCTTCCTTTGTTGATTTTTGATGTTTTCTTCAAAGGATGAATCACTTTGAGCTCGGATATTCCCTTTTTCGATTTTTAGATTCTGTGATGAAAGGAGCGTCCACAATCCAACAAAAGAGATTCATATTCTTTTTCTTCCTTACCTCTATCACGGTTTAGAGGTTTCTAAATGGTGACTTTTAAATATGATTTTGATTCAGTGCTAGATTCTAGGTTCATATTCTCATTGGTGGGTGTATTCAATAAGATATAACCACACATTTATACGATGAATGATTCCATGTATTACATTGGCCTCATCGAGACCTTAGTGGGTTTGATTGATAATTCATGGGTTCTAATATTTATTGAACATGATGGGGATTTCAATAGACTGTGGATTGATTGTTCATATTAGATCCGTGTTTATGTGTATCCAAAAATAATATCCATTAAATCAAGGTGAGGTTTATTCTTTATTTCATTTATTTTGATTGGGCTTGTGGGGATTCTGATCAATCTTCCTTTTTTGATGCTTTGTCTTCTATTGATCTCATTGTGGAGTCTCATTTAAAAATTTTTTCCTCTCTATTTTCATTGTCATAACCATCTGTAGCTTGATCTTCTATAGTGATCAACCTCTCAAATCTATTGTAGTTGAAATTTTTTATATAGAAATTTCCCCTAGATTCTTTTAATCGATATTATAGGAAGATATTACACTATTTTATTCTCACAAAAAGAATGTAGGCCAGACCCTATCATCCGTTCTTTCTCCCAAACTACTTGTTCTAGGTTTCATTCACCTAAACAAACTTGTCTTGCAGAGAGGGACTAAAATCCTCACGTTTATCATATAGAGGATGGTTACAGTCATATTTTGACTCTAATGGTAACTTTCCACACCTAGATCATCCATGATGTAGTTCCCCTCTAGATAGTAAATTATAAGGTCATTAGATCTCAAGAATTACCTTATATGGGTCCTTTAACCATATCCCTTCATTGGTGGTTTTTAAAGAGTCAGTGATGCAAAAGAATATATATTGTGCCCCTAAGTTTATAGAAAGCCATTAGAATATTATTATTTTTATCTTAAATTTGAATTATGATCTCACAGCACTTGTAGCATTTTATAAGTAATCCCTGGGTGTACATAGGATTTCATAAGATTTATTTGATTCCCAGAAGTTAGAGGATGATTTGGTGTCCTCTATAAGACTTTCTATTTAATCTATTTTTGGTTGAATGAATACTATAAACTCACCATAAAAGAACAAAGAGTGATATAAAAGTGGTCATTTGGGGGATAAAAAAGAAAAAATATTTAATCCTCCAAAATAAAAGTATGGTCCAAGTAGTGTTGATGCCTCTACTATTTGGCGGGATCTTAGGGAGTTTGGACCTCTTGTCAGCCCTTTTATTACTGGTGTTGTGGTGGATTCTCTAGATAAATTAGTATCTGTATAATATGAAATCAATTTAGTCAATGTAACACAAGAGAAAAAAATCTGATGATACCTTTATGGGTTTCCATGATTTGAACTTTCTTCAATAGATAATGTCAATGATGAGTAGTATTTGCTAATCTTCCTAGGAATCATTGTGTATAAAAATATAGATATAATTTGACCTTTTGGATTATTCCACTCTGATAATGTATTGGAACTAGATCTCTTTCAACTGAATAAATTTATTCTCTATATTAAAATGAGATCATTGGGTTGTTTTTGGTTTTTTTGGTTTTTATAGTGTTTCCCTTTTGTATTTTGTTGTGTTTTCTTTTTTGATCATTGGATTATTTTATTGATTATATTTTAGATATTTTGGATTTGTTTATTGTTTATTTTTATGGGGGTTTTCATGATATCACATTACCATTAAAATAATTTCAAGAAAATAAAAAATAAGATCATCAACTATTTTATTTTATAGAAAATACGCATATCTATACATCAATTCAAATGATGGAAAATCATCCTTTCAAGGATGTACTATTATTATCATCATCTATGTAGAAAGAAAAATTATTATCAAAGGATAATTATTGAAGTGATAAAATTTTTACATTTCCCATGAATAAAAATTCGTTCTATAGATTCATTGAATAAAAAATCAATATTCTTCCAGTTTCCACCACTCTTCAAATCGCTAACAATTCGGTATGATTGATCCTCATTTGCACTCCAATTTTCATTAGTTGTTCTAAATTTTTTATCTCTTTTCTCTTTGAAAAATTCTTATCATTATTCTTCTTCTTCAGTCTAAAATCATGTCTGAAATGCCCCGGTCATTTACACTCACAATATATTGTGTATCATAATTCAATCTTCACATGCTTCTATTATTTTTCTTTCTAATAATCATTTCAAAATTTATTCTTCCTAGTAATATTATTTATAAAAATATCAATCTGATAGGGTTCTCAATCACTCATCTAAAATTTAATAACATCCAAATGATGTTTATATTCCTTATCCATAGTAGTAATATTTGCAATTTCAGCACCATCTGTTAGAGTACTGGTAGTTGATCTGAAAGAAACATCATTCTGTCCATTATCATTCACAGTGTCAATCTTTAACCAAATCCAATACTACTTGAGAGTCCATATCATTTCAATAATACTGAGATTCATTAGATTTTTATTACTATCTATTATAGTCAAAATGGATTCTCATTTCTTATAAAAAATACAAAAAACCTTTTATAAAATCTAATCATATGTATGTTTCATTTCTATTATATTTTTTTATCCATTAAGAAATATTATAATTTTTTTTATATTTATGCCACTATTAATCTTGGTCAAAATTAGAATACTTAAAATAATCTTGAATCATAGCTCTGAGTGTCTCAAAAATTTGGTATTACAAGATTGAGTAATTTAAGGATTTTTTGATATTTAAGTTATTGAGTTACATTATGAAATACAAATACATATATTTTCCTTTTCATTGAGAAAATAAAAGTATTTTAACTATTTTATTAACCTAATATTCATGTTTATAATCTTCACTAAACATAGAAATATCTTATGAAATTATGTAATTTTATGCTATTATATGAAAATGATCCAAATTAATATAGGTAAAAAACATTTCATCCAATGTTTCTAACATAAATAATATTTACAATTATATATCAGTGAAAATATAGGATTTTGGTTCCCAATGGTTCTTTTTTTATGTAAATCTATATCATAAACAAAAGATTAAATAATTGTATATTTTTTTCAAAGGAAAATATATATGATTTGATAATCAAAAAATATATAATGGTCTAAAATTATACTAACATAATAACACATTATTTTGGAATTAGATAAATTTATAATACTATATCAAATTTAGTGACTTTCTCTACTACTAAATGTTTTATAAAATATAAATGATCTAAAAATTATAAGGGGGTTTAAATTTTTTAAATGAAAATTATAATTTTTCCCAAACTAAATTATTTAAATAATGTAAAGATGTAATTTTGGATCACTATTAGTGTAAATGTAAAATTTTACTACAATAGATTATTTATAGTAGTTATAAATTCAATCAAATGATAAATACATAATTGATGAAACCAATAGTGACCCATGACTTTTTCACAAATTTTTCATTCCTTTTGAAAATAAACATCCACCAATTATAACCCAAATTCATGAGGACTAGTTTATTATGAAGACTATGTCCATAGTAAATCAATGTAAACTAAAACATAGCATCCAATTTATTCATTCATTTTCATAGTGAGCTCTTAAATACATTTTGTCTATTAAAACTAAATATAATAACCTGGGGAAGGCATAAAAATTTATTCAGATAAAAAAACATGTAAGGGGATAAATATGATTTGGAAAATTAATGTGTGAATAAAATATATAACATTATAACATAAAATTTAAGGAACATGTGTTATCACATAGAAAAAACAAAAAATTAAGGTATCCTAATATCATGGTAGCATAGAAAATGTCGCAGCTATTAGATTTGGTTCTCTAGAACTAACATCTATGTACTTTATACTCACATGTATTCATAGATTTTAATATTAATAAACTTCTTATAAAATAATTATTTATTATTATTTTAACATATTATGTGTTATTATCCAATGATTAGTTGTCACACTGAAAGGTTTGAGCAGTTCCCTGATGTGATAAGAACCTAGAAAAGACATTACATTATTATATATATATATATATATCTATGTCATATATCTAGTTGAAACTGTTTTAGGGAAAAAATGATTCAACATATCAAGGGTGGAAACTCATAAAAATTTGAGGCACCTTCTAATTGTGTGTATCCATTGTAATATCCAGTATAGGATGTAATGAGAATGAGATAATTCAGTAGAAAATACATGTTTCTATGTGTCATTTCATGTTCCTATCTACATAAGTATATATTAATACTTTGAATTTATGATTATAATTAATTAGTATTATAATGTGCATATATTGATCTATTGATGAAAACTATAATGTCATATGTTTACGATGTGGTAGGATGATTTGGGTATTTCACTAGTAATTTTTCATTAATGAATAATACGAGAAAGTATTTTCACTTTTATTATTTAATGGAAGTTGATATATCTGGCCCTTTGAGAGAAATGATAAGTCCTAAATAAATTCAAGGCCATTATTATCTATAGGAAAGTTCGATTTGTAGAATGTCAATTAAAGTGACATCAAGAACATATGTTAATGGTACCATCATGAAAACCACATAATTATAGTTTTCCTAATCAAGGTATTATGTTACATAGAAATTATCTATATGAGGTATTATGTTGTTGAAACATTAATATATTTCTCTATTGGTGACTTGATGTTTTTCTAGACACTAACCATGGACTTTAGGCTGCTTCTCCTAAGAAAACTAAGAATGAGGCCAAGAGGGTCACTCTCTAAATGTATCGATAATCTTAGTTAAATAATGTATTTTATTTTTTATTATTTAAAAATTTGAATGAATATAATTCACATACATTGTAAAAAAATTATTCATATTTTCTTGATCGCATATATTATTTCAAAATATATTAAAGAGAATATTATTTTATCCTAATATTTGATAAATATTTACTTGATGTTTAGTAAATATAAAATTTAAATATTTATAGGTGAATAATGTTGTGATATTTATTTATTAATTAAATTATCATTATTTAAGGCTTGATAAATATTTTGGAGGAATTGAAAATCGAATTTATAGGTCTATTGAGAAATAATATATATTTAATATTATTTGATTACATAATATTTAATTTAGTTATCATGTTAAATCCATGTTGAAAGATAATAATAATGATATTATTATATACCTCAGCTTCTATAGGGATTACAAAATATTATAAGGAACTTGTGTAATTATTTATATATTACCCTTGAGGTATATAAACCCAATTATGTCATTTATTTAAGAGAGACAATTCATTTTTCATTTATTGTGCACAACTAAACCCTGATAATCCTCTCGAAGCACTAGTGAGATCCCTTCTCCAAGAAAACTTATAAGAAAGGAGAGAGACCTTCCCCCACCTTCCAATTTTTAGTTAAGAGAGATCAATGATAATCCTTTGGAAGCTGTTATCAGGGCGTTCATAGGTGAAAAATGAAAGTGATAGGATCTATCATGCTAGCACTTAGACATATTGATGGTGACATCCAAACACTGGTGGAACACATGTGGATCAACTCAAAAGGGAATATATTACTGATTCGTATATATAAAATGGTATGACATAAAAATGTTGATAGATCCATCAATGATGAAAAAATTCCTGACAATATAATTAATTAATTGCTTCAATTAATTATAAATTATATAAGATTATTAGGCATTTTGGTTCTGTTATTTCATCCATTTTTTGTATTCTTTAATTAAATTCTATTGATCATGGAATTTAACATAATTTAAATATCACATTGGTAATCGATCATGACAAAAACAAAATTTAGACACAACCTATCAAACTCTTCTACTTCACCAGAAACCTTCAAGTGCTATCAGAGTGAGTCATATAATAATATATAATTATTTAAATATTTTTGATTCATTAACACATTTTTAATTTAGTTTTCATTTATAGTTTAATCATTATTAAATATTAATTTTATGATCTTCTTCGTAATATTTTTTTCTGATATGTATAATCCAATTGATTAATTTTATGAATGAAATTAATATGATGTTATCATCTAGAGGTGGAATGGAATCTTGTCGAATAACACAATAATACATGCCATGTATCCTGGTGGTGTATTCCATGTACTAGTTTATAATACACAATGATTTAATTGAGGATTAATTTATGGTGTGTTCCTTTAACACCCACATTGAATATAATTTTACACAATGTGTTGACCAGGACATCCTAACACATGGTTAGTCAGAGTACACATCCTGTAACTTTAGTACATGGCATGTAGTTATTATGTCACTACGAATCCATGTATATTATTATATATCCTACCTGATCAATGACTATGTATTGTGGATACCAAATACTATGTATCATGTGTACACACAATGTACTATAATTTTATTCATGGTATGGTTACACCAAAATACCTATGTTAGTGCCTCAGATAGATGGTGATAAATGTACACGTTGTGTATCCAACTTGTATATGAAATGTACTTATACCAAATTAGACAAAATTAAAAATTAACTAATTTTACTTCATAAACCAAATAATAATGTTCATAATTTTGGTTATTAAGTTGATAGGAAATTCTATGTGATATATATATATATAATTAATTAATCTCAATTTTCAGATCTATATATAATTTATATGTCTAATTAATGTTATTATTCTATTAATTGAGGAATTACACACTAAGTTAGATAAAATGAGTCATGTAAACCATGATAACGTTAATTTGATAGTACATGATTTGATATTATTTTATTTTTTAAGCATTCCACATGTCATATGAGTAAATGGTATACAAGTATAATACATAATGGGTAGTTCAGATGGGTACTCATAATTCTTCCTCTAATGTACATTTTTATTATACATAGTTAATTTTAAATAAATTTTTCCAATTTTTTTTAAAATTATTATTGATGCTAATAACCAAGAAATTCATATGAGAATTAGGATATAATGAATAAAATAATTAAATAAGAAAATTTATTTATTCATGTGTGATTTATCTTAAATAATAAAGATTAATATTTGAATGCTAATTGTATTAAATGCATAATTCATTGTATGAATATCTATTATCATGATATTAGAATAGAAATTTGTATGTGATTGGTTTCATTTAATTTATTATTAAATTAAATTATTGGCATGTGTGTCATCTCTCATCTAATTATGTAAGGGACTCTGTTCCAATGGTTTCATTTATGTAAACCCCCACCCCTTATATAATTGTGAGTAAAATAATATTAAATTAATATATCTCCCAAGATTGGGGAGGAGTTTCATGTTTTCAACCAAAGAAAAACAAATCCGTGAGAGATACATAGGTGGAAATGTAGAAAAATGCAACATAATTCATAATTGGTTCAAGGCGTTTCCCACTAATATTATGGTCTGTTTATCATATTCTTAATAAAATAGCCATTAATAAAATTACTTGATCATAACACATTTTTATTTTATTTCTTTCATGTTTCATGGTAATTTCATTATGTATTTTTTTCATGATCACTTAAATAATTGAATTCAAAATCCATGCAATATAGAACAAAAATAAATATTCTTTTAAAAAAATAGTGTCTAATACATGGATATACAACTATATAAATCCAACAAATATTAAAAATAATGTAATAAAGATTATAATTGTAAATTTATGCCTAAAAGAAAAAATCCCTGAGGTATACATATTATGTGGGTATAGCCTTCCACTACTTTGGTTAAAATCGAACCATAGTTCAATGTTCTTGACCATCCAAGGTTGGGGTGACTTCAATTATCAATGAATTATAACATGAAGTATTTAGTTGAATTAAATAGTTAACATCAATGGTTGATTTATAAAGTAAAACTTGGTATAACTAAGAGGCAGGTGTTGAAGAAATCCAGTTTCAGGATTTCATGATTGGTAAGTCTACTCAACAGATCAAGGAACTGTGAGTTAATGTAGTTGGAATTTTGATTTCAAACCTAATACGCTTCAAATTTCATAACTATACAAAATATGGGGTAATGAGAAGGAGAATATGGATCATTTCCATAAGAATTTATAGGAAGAAGGATATTCTGAAGCCAATGGTAAGTGATATTGGGTTTTAATTAAATCGTGACAGATTAATAGAAATATATTTATTTATTTGTCTAAATTTAATCAAGTAATGTACTAAAACACTACACATCTAATTTTTAGAAATAAAAATTAAATGACTTCGAAGATATGACAATAATCCATACTGGAGAAGGATAACCTTCTCACCATCACAAATTTACAAAAGTGGAAATGGAACTTACACCTTATACTATTCCATAAAAAGAAACTCTTTGTGCTAGAAAAACCCTATCTTAATGCGTATTGTATTGAATCTAGTGATGAAGAGTAAACTCTATATGATAATCATTTAAATGATTTCATCTAAATTTAGTGTTTATGCTATGCTCTATGAAGAATGAGATTTTTAAGAATCATGAGGAGATGGATGCATATATCATGATGTCTTGCCTTTGGGATCACTATCAAGTGAAGGAAATACAAGAGAGGAAGAAGATCTCCAATTCATTTTTTACAATGCGGATTGGTAAATCTTTACAATATGGGCCTCATATAGATAATAATAAAATATATATATATATATAACACTTAGACATCTTAGGTATTAAATTACATTATGATTTGTGTGTAGATCTCATACATTCCTCACTACCCAAGACCTTCTACAATTTTTTTTAATTATCACATAATAAATAATAAGAAGTGTGTTTCAGAACTTCTTATTATGATTTTCCAAGTGGACAAGGTCATGGGGCATAACAAAACCATAGTTATTATGGTGAATAAGAAAGGAAAGAATAAGGAAAAAGGTCCCAATAATCATAAACATTTTAAATCTCCGGAGCACCATCTGTAGAAGAAGAAGAATATCCAGAGGTATGGTAAGAAAAAAGAAGAATTTAGTTTCTCATGTGGAAATAAAGGCCACTAGAAGAATAACTACACTTAGAAATAATTAGAAGCTGAAGGTTAATTCTTTATTGAGTGTAATATTTTAATATTAACACCTTGGTTATTAGATATATCTTTTGGTTCTCACATCTATATCCAAATGTCAGACACAAGTAGATTTGAATAGATTTCTAGATGAGAGGTGGATTTTTAGCTGCCAATCATGTCAGGAAGGTAACTCTAGAAATTGATTACCACCACTATTTATTTAAAATTGGAATGAAATTGAATTTTAGGTATTGTTATTATGTACCAACTATTACCAATAACATAATTTCTGTGACTTTCCATGATGAATATGTTTTTGTTTTCATGTTTTGGAATACATATTGTTTCTTTTATAAAGACAATATTATTTATGGTATTGCTTTTTAAAATAATGATCTTTATTCATTAATTTATGAAAAAAAAGTATTGGAAATAGATAATGAATCATACTCACATGAATCATATAACACCAAACTATTTCATCACTATCTGAGTATAGTAAATGATATCTTTTTGAAAATTTTATATTCAGATGTATATTTTGACTCTTCTGAGCTAAAACCACATGAATATGTCCTTCGTGTTTACAAGGAAAAATGATCAGTCCACCATTTGGTGGATAAGGTTAAAGGGACACATATATTCTATTATTGATACATATTGATGTCTGTGGACCATTTCCATCAAGATCAAGATGTGGGTACTCATACTTTATAACTTTTACAAATGAATTTAGTTGATATTTTTATGTCTACTTGACGAGGTATAAGCTTGAGTCCTTTGAGAGATTCAAAAAATTCAATAATTAAGTAAAGAATCAAATTTGAAAGAAGATAATGAATCTTCGATCACATTATGGTGCTAAAAATATCATCTTAGATTTCATTTAATTTTTATAGGAATTTGGGATTCTATCTCAAACCACTCCACCTTACATGCTATAGTGGAATAGTGTTAATATATAAAGGAACCAAACATTGGTAGGCATTATAAGGTTGATCATGAGTCATGAAGATCTTCTATTATCAATTTGGGGATATTAATTACAAAATGTAGAATATACATTAAAAAAGTACCAACAAAGGAATAAAATTAAATTCCTTTCAAGTTATAGAGTGGAAGGTAACTTGTTTAGACACTTACACATGTATGGGGTTGTGAGGTGTTTGTTAAGGCCTTCTTGGGTAACAAACAAGAACATCAGGGCCCAAAGTGTATCTTTATATAGTATTATATATAAGGAATGAGATATAACAAATAAAACCCCTCATACAATAATGTGAATGTTTCTAGAAAAGACGTCTTTCTTGAGTGGGATCATATCCTCAAAAAGGATTTTGGGAGTTTGATTGAATTTAATGATGTTGATGCTCAAGATACATAAGGGTTGGTAAATGAAGAAATTCTATATATTCCCATGTAATAATTAGTCCTTAAGAAAATTATAGCATAGGATAACAAGATAGGTTAGAAAACCAGAGAGATATTTATTTCTAGTGACCAAATAAGGTGACTCATTGTTGGTTTCTAATGATGAAACCCCCTCCTAAAAAGTGGTAGTAGAGAGATCATAAGATGAAAGATGGAAAAAAGTCATGAATTATTAAATGGATTCCATGTATCAAAACCAATTTAGGGTTCTGGTCGATGTGCCATTTTATTTAAATCCTATAGGGTACAAATGGGTATTCAATAGAAAATTTGGACATGGAAGGTGAAGTAAGTACTTATAAATCATGGATATTTTCAAAGGGGTTTAAACAGTATCAAGAAATTCTATACAATTAATCCTTTTCAAAAGTTACCCTATTTAAATCCATTATAAATCTACTTTCTATAGAATCATAAAATGACAATAAAAATTGGAAATTTGATGCAAAAATATTTTTACATAATGGGAACCTTCAGAAAGATTTATATATTAATCAAGAAGAAGGGTTTCTAACTCTAGGTGATTCTGAAAGGATTTTTATTTTTCTGATGTCCATTTATGGATTAAAGAAATAATACATGTCATTGAAAATTTGATTTGATGAATTTATAAAAGAAATTATTTTCATAAAGAATAATTTGTCTCAATGTGTTTACAATATGTTTATTGGGAGTGTAATACATATCCTACTAGTATATTTTGTTGACATATTAGTTATTGGAAATGACATAATAGTCTTGCAGTCTATTAAGGACATTTTAAAAAATGTAAATCCATGAAGTACTTAGGAGACGCATCATATATTCTAGGGATCAAAATCATTCATGATAGATTCAAGATTCTTCTTTCTCTATGTTAATGTGCATATATTGACTAGATACTCAAGAGATTTATAATGTAACAATATATGAGGGGATTGGTTCCAGTGTCACGTGGTATACATATTTCAATGAAAATGTGTCATTAGACACAATAAGAGAGAGAGAATGTCTAATATTCCATACACTTTAGTGATAAGATCAATCATATATTCCATGTTATGTACTAAGCTTGATGTTTCCTAAGCATTGATCATGGTTTGTAGAAGTCATGAAAATAAAGGAGAATGATATTTGAATGTTTTTAAGGCTATCATAAATTATATGATAAGTAATAAGTATATTTTCTTGTTGTATAAAGGATATGAAGAGTTTTTCATCAGGGGATATGCTGATGATAGTTTTAGAATACACTAGAATAATCTAAATTTATATTTAGGATATGTTTTTTCTATCAACATAAGAGCTTTATGGTGGAAGATTTCAAAGTAGCCAATATTTTCTAATTCTATAATGGAATTTGAGTATATAGTGGCTTCAAATATAGTCATGGAGACCATTTAGAAATGAAAATTTATCCACGAACTTCATGTGGTACCTATAAGTAAATACCCTATCACATTTTATTATGATAATACTACAGTGGTGTCCCTTTTAAAAATGTTGAGGTCACTCCAATAGACAAAGCACATACTCCAAAGTATCAAATCTTGATGGATTTTAATTAGAGGGGTGAAGTTGTAGTAATATGAGTTACCATAGAATAAAACATGGAATAAACATGGAATAAATTCCAATATCAGTGGAATAATGAGTATAATATGAGAGCTAGTAGACTGAAGGTTGTAAATAATTGCCTCTAGTGCATGTCTGAGTCTGATGGAGTTGGTGTCCTATAACCAACATTTGTGTACTTTATGATAACATGTACTCTTATTTTTTAATTTGAATAAACATATTATCACTTAATGATTTCTATTATATGTAATATAGTATGAGATAATATACCAAGATTAGTTGTCGCATGAAACATTACAAAAGTTCCTCACTATGATGAAAACCTATAAGTTCCATGAATGTATTCATAACTAAATAAATAAATAAATAAATAAATATATATATATATATTCCATATTCATATGAAATCATTTCAGGGAAAAAATCATTTAGGCTATCAAGAGTGGAGTCTCATATGACTTTGTGGCACCTTCTCATGGTGTACACCATTAGTAATATCCAGTGTATGATATTCTAAAAATGAGACCCTCTGGTAGAAAATATATATTTATTTGTGTAATTGGATGTTACTATCGGATAACATATGTATTAATCCATATAATTTAATATTAATATTAATATGGTCTATAAGTTGTGTAATTTTAATTATTTATGAAATCCATGAAGACATAATTTTGCTGTAATAGAGGATACATTGGGTGCATCATGAATAATGTTGAATTAATGGAAAATTTGAGAAAGGATCATTCCGTTTTATTCCTTAATAGAAGATTATAGGTCATTCCCACTTTTGAAAATGATATATCCTAAATAAATCCATTTACATGGTGTTCTATAAGAAAGATATATTTCTAAAAGTTCAAATAAAAAGACTTCAGGAACCTATGTTGATGGAACTAACATGCAGCCCTCTTATCTAGAGATATTGCAATAGTGAGATTGTATTACAAATTAAGTTTCTATATGATGTATTATGTCATTGTGTCATTAACTTCATTGTCTATGGTTTGCTTGGCATGTTATTAGATGTAATCCTTGCACTTTAGCTTTATTTTCCTAATGCCACTATGAAAGAATCCTAGAGGTTCACATATTAAGAGTATCCAGAATATTAGTTAAATAAAATATATTATTTTTTATTATTTAAAAAGTTGAATAAATAATATTTTTACAAGATTTTTAACAATTATTCAGGTTTTTTGTGTCACATATACTTTGTCACTATTTATTTTAGATAGTATAATGCGAGTGAAATATTTAAAAAATATTAATTTTCTATTTATTTAAAATAATATTTATTTCTTTGTTGTAAAATAATGCTGTAAAACAAAATTTATAAATAAATATTTATTATTCAAGGCATGATAAATATTGGGGAGGAATTATGGGATATGTTTATAGGTTTTGTAAACAACAATATAAATTGAATATTATCTGATTAAAAAATATTTAATTTATTTCACATGTTAAGTGCATGTTGAGAAATAAGATTATTAATTTCATTGGCATGGGGTTCTGTAGGGATTAAATAATTATTAAATGGAACTTTAAAAATTATTTATTTATAACCCTAGTATTATATAAATCCATTTATAATATTTTTTCAAGAAAACCAATAAAATTTTCTTTTTTTTATGCGTATTAAAATCCAAAGAATTTTCTCGAAGCCCTAGATAGTTACCTTCTCTTAGAACAATCCAAAAAATGGAATTATATCATCTTCCACCTTACACTCTCAAGTTAAGGGAGATCAAATATAATCCCATATAAGTTATTATCGAGGAAACCAAAGGTGAACTACACAAATGATAGGATCTATCATGCTAGCACTCAAAGATTCCAATGGTGATGTTTAAAGATTGGTGGAACATGAGTGTACCACAATTATATTGAATCTACACTTTATTCATACATTTTAATGATAGTAAAATGTATATATTTTATTATATAAATCAATATATAATGAAATTATCAACAAGAAATTATTCAATTGATTAAATTAATTTTGAATAATAGGTGAGGATCATGTACTTTGGTTCCAGTATTTTGTCCATTGATAGTATTATTTGATTCAATTTTGATGATCATGAAATTTATCATCATGTAAATATTAGGTTGGTTATCAATCATGAATAAAATAAAATTTGGGCATAACTTGTCACACACTTCTGTTGTGCCTAGAAGTTTTAAAGGAAACAAAAACAAGCCATCCATATTTTTTCTTATTTCCCCATAGTGAGCTCTTAAAAACATTTTAGATCATAAAACTACACAGGATATAAACAGGAATAAACCAAATGAATGTAAAATATGAAAATCCTAGTATGGTAATAATCATGAAAAAGAAAAATAACATCTTAGTAATTGATATAACATCATAACATAAAATACAAGGCAAATGAGTAATCACATGGAAAACATAATATAAGGAACGTTGTATCATGTGATCTATGTAGAATATGGAATGTTGAAGAAAAACAACACATGAAATAAAGATGAATTAAGGATATCTTCTTAAACAATATCACTTGGTGTAGAATGTCTCTTAATGGGTTATGTTTAGTCCCTTATCACAAACATGACGTCTCCCGAGATAATATAATTACCCCAGTAATTATAGGTTTATCTAGAAACACCAATCATAACATGTTCATGATGTATTTGTTACACATAAATTAAATCAATCATAATAAAAGGAAAAATAATAACACATGGAAAGAAATAGGTTGCATAATATTGTCTCATAACATAATAAAAAAGTTTCCTTAAAGAAGGAATTTGAGAAATTGTCATAAGGAATGTATTACCCCATATTAGGAAGGGATAATAAGATATATATATATAGGTTAGATACATATATGAATAATTTATAAGTATTTAATAACATTATATACTTTTTTATGATAAATAGAAATACCTCTAAAAATATTTAAAACATTCTTGTGTAAAATAACCTTTCCACTTTGAAAAAAACTTTTGAAAAACTGAAATTCCCAAAATATTTGGGAAATCATTTTCGTTGATAATATTCTTATATTCTCATAATGTAATATTGAAGGAATGTAATTTTCATGATGGTCAAAAATACATTTCATGTCATACATTTAAAAAAAAGATTTAATTCATATTTTTTGTAAAAAGTCAAGAAGTACCTCATTAAAAAAATGGAAAGATAATTCCCTTTAAACTATTTTTTACAATATCGAAAAGTATAAAAATGAAATTGAACAATATTAAAATAATATTAAAATATTTTTTAAACCAATTAAACTATAACATAGACGTTTAAGGGAAACATTTTTCGATTGAATAGTTCGATTTTCCATAAAACCCCCCTTAATAAATGGATTTTTAGTTAAAACCCCCCTTAACTCAAGCACGAATCATCACATGTTTTCATTATATAAAAAAATTATGAAAATATGTTAATTATTTATTTTAGAAAGAAATTTTTTTAATGTTTATTATTTATTTTATTTTATTTCTTACCATGTCTCATTCTATTACTTTACGAATTAATTTTATGTCTGATGTGTTAACAATAAATGACTCATTTGTAAGAAATCACATAGGTGAGTTGAATAAGGTCAAAGATATCATTATATAGTCATATTAATAATGGTAATAAGGAAAAAATAATAAATTTTTAAAATAGATTATAATTTTTCAACCATCCCTGCAATACAATTTTGAAAAATTAACTACATTACAATCATGGAGACTGTATATAGGACGTACGCATGAGTAATGTTTCCATTTTTTTAGGATCATGATTAAAATAAGTAATATGTTATTTTATATTTAGAGGATGATAATTATCTAATCCCTCATTTTTATCACATAAACATTCATTAAAATACACAAAACCGAGGATATTTAAGGTTTAGTATCTTGGAAACTAGGAACTTAATACACGACAACATAAAACATTCTTCTTAAATACTTGAATGGATTATTCATTTGTTCATCCTAGTTCATTACAACATCTCATAACCTGGGAGCATACATCAAAGGAAAGGGTGACCAGAAGGCCCAGTAAGGGAAACAAGGGAAACATTTTACATGTGAACTTGAGATACATCAAAAGTCATGAAAAATAAATTTAAGGAATGAGAAAGAGATCATGAGGAATATGATAATAAAAATAATATGTTTCATAACTTGAATATGTGGATACAAAATTTAACATAGACAATTATTTCTATTTCACAAAGGTCCTTCTCCAAGGTGTCATTAAAAATTACCAAGGTTATTCACCAAGGTGTCGTTAAAAATGGTCATCTCTAGAGATTAAGTCTTTACCCAATGCATTGGAGTGTTATCAGGGAGAACCCTTAAATTTGTCTTTATTATCATGTGATCCACATATATAATCATCAAACATTTCATAAACAACCCATATAGCATAAAAGAAATGGGTTTCATTTTATAGTCATCACATTTTAAAAACTGCTTTAAAGACGTGATCTTTATGTCACTTTAAAACCACAAGAAAAGGAAAGCAGGTATCATGTATGTAAATCCCAAAATTAAAATAGAACATTTTGGTATATATGTGAATACCCCTGTAGAAGAAATATCTTTTTGTATTCAATTAATAAAATTAAATAATTTGAGAAAAAGAGAAAGACTTTTTGAGACGAAAATTCTGCAGCGTAATAGCTATGATACAGGGTTTTAGAAAACATTGAAAATAGAGGTGACATGGGTCACCCACTCATAAATGATACATAAAATAGTAGGGGAACAAAATATAAAGAATTTAAGAAAAATGGTAATGAAAATTTTATGATATACCATATGAAACAAAGAACATTAAAGCAAGACAAAACTAATATTTCTCTTATGAAAATTCGGCAGCCTAACAGCGTCACTTAAAAATTAAAAAAAATGAATTGAAGAGATAAAATAGGGTCTCTCATCATATTAAAATAAAATATCAGTATGATAGATATAGAGATCATACCCCAACAAAATTAAAAGGAACTTTAAATACTTGACATGAAAATAGAACTTGAAAACGAGAAGGGTGAAAGAATCCCTTAAAAATTCGGTAGCCTAACGGTGCCACTTAAAACATAAAAATACTGAATTGAAGAGATCAAATTCGGTCTCTCATCATATGAACATAAAATATTAGTATGATATATTTATAGAACATAACCCAACATAATAAAAAGGAACATGAAAGACTTGACATGAAAATAGATCTTGAAAACGAGAAGGGTGAATGAATCCCTTAAAAATTAGGCAGCCTAACGGCGCCACTTTAACATTCTTAAAATGAAATGATGAGAGTAAGAGGGGGTCTATCATCATATGAACATGAAAATGAATTTATGATGAATATAAATGAACATCATACAACATAATAACATGGAGCATAAAAGAAATGACATAAAAGAGAGTACTTGGATAGAAAGAGGGAGGTAGGATCCCTTACCTTAAAACGTAACTCTTAAAACTAAAAGGTTGGGACCTTGAGGGATTGGGGGCACCTTGGGAGGACTCCTTGGGAGGTAATGAGACTAGATCATAGTTGGGGGAGAGTTGGGAGTATAAACTAAAGGACTAAATGGTGGGTATTTATAGGGAAAGTGAGGGGACAAGGCATTAATGGCCATGGGACACCTCATCGGTGGTATTGGAAAAACCATGGGCTTTCCCAAGGTATTTTCCCATGTGATTGGCCACTTGGAACACATCATACCTTATCTTACTATTCATAAGTCGACCATATTCATTACATACTTAATACATCATTTAATAATGTCATTAAACACCCGTAACTTAAAAACTGTATTTTCAATATTCATCGAAAATTCAACTTTCTCAGAAAAATCCCAAAATTTCACCTTAACCAAATATCGATGCTCTGATTTCAAAAATGAAATCCATTTTTTAAAAATAATTTTCTAAATATTTTTAATTTAATTTTTTTTTATAAATACACTATTCACCGAAAATTCATTTTTTTCAGAAAAATACCCAAAAATTACCTTAGCATAATATCGATGTTCTGAATTAAAAAATAAATTCCATTTTTTAAAAATAATTTTCTAAATATTTTTAATTTAATTTTTATTTAAAAACTCTATTCACCTAAAAAAACTAATACTTGACTAATAATTTCTGAAACAGTTATTTACCTATTTTATTAAATCACAATACATAATCAAGGTACCTAGATTATATTAATACTTCCTTTAAGTGACATTACTAATCCATTTTCTCACATTACTAATCCTAAGCATAAAATCACTATTCATAATTTACTATTCATCAAAAATTAAGTTGATCTTATTAGACTCTAAATTTCGTACTGAACATAATTGTAGAAGACCATTTTTTTAAAATAATTACACATTTTAAATTATTTAAGGTTTACATAAAATTTTTTAAAATATCCTTTTTCTAAAATTCATCAAAAATTTAAATCCTACATTGATCTAAACATTTGAAAATTTAAAAAATTCACTATAAGAATAAAACACAATTTTATTTATCTCAAAGGATTACACAAAGCAGTTACGGTCTCCTTACATATCCCCTTATAACCCCAGCATATGACCTAAGTGTAAGGTGTGTTAAGGTGAGAGAATCCAAGGGCGGCTTGGCCAACATTGCACGAGTAGTAATTTCTATCAGTTTGAACTTCTCGAGAATGCGATTTTGTTCTAGCATCACACGATGAAGTTCGGCTTGGGTTTGGTCCAAAGGAAAGATGAGTGGTTCTACCTCCTTCCTAAGTTCTATTTGATGGGCTTCGATTGGCCCGAGACTACTGGATGAGGCCATCAAATCTTATTTCTATATTAATTAACCAAGATCAATTGTATTTAGAGACAATAATCACAACATTTAGTTTCCAACGATCATATTGACCAATGGTCATATAACAGTCGAAACCCAACGGTCTCATTTTAATTATACTCATGTTTTCAAATGAAACAGTTTTGTTGAGTATATCAATAAAATAACACACAAAATTAGGAAACAATATTTATTCAAAATTTCAAGTCGTTACATTCTTCCCCCATTAAGAAATTGCATCCTCGCAATTTTTAAAATTGGGTTTGGAAATTTCATTGAAATTTCTATATCGGAAAAGGAGTCAGTAAAACTATTACTTTTAAAGAAATAAATGGAATTACAAAGGTCACCTGAGTTAACCCAAACTAGGATTCCATGTAGGAAAACATAGATATGGAAGAAAAACAAAGGGTCAAGTTTTGAGGGAGAGTAATAGAAAACATGATTAGGAGAAAGTTAACCACAAGAAAATCACAAACTTATGACGTGTGTAAATGGTCTTTGATTACCCAGTAGGAAACTGAACGGTCTCATTTTAATTATACTCTTGTTATCAAATGAAACAGTTTGGTTGAGTATATAAAAAAATAACACACAAAATTAGGAAACAAGATTTATTCAAAATTTCGGGTCGTTACAATAATTATACCATAAATAAAATATTTTTTAAATAACCTTATGCATACCATCCATTTTATGCGGTAATAAAAATGAACCCCATCGCTTCACTACGTGGTAGTCCACAGTACACACAAATAACATTATCATTTATGTAGTAGATAAAAATTTAGGAAATTATATCGTATATTAAATTTAATTTTTTTAATATGTCATTATTATAATATTTAAACACTAAATGAATCCTGATTACATTCTATGTAGTGTTTATTGGAAAAAAATCACGTTGCTTCATGAGGCATAAGTTTATTGTACACATGTGTGATGTTATCCTATTATATAATGAATAGAAACTAAAATTTATATGTGATATTATAATTCTATAAGTATAATTGAATCATAAAAAGATATATAAATATTATATACGTCATTATATCCATCTGTGGGAAGTGGTGATGGAAAATGAATTACATCTGTTAGTGAGGTGGCAGTCTGCCAAACACTTGATCGACAGTTTCATTTCCTATTTGAGGGGGGATGAGATGGTTTTAAGTAATTCAATTAACATAAAAATATATCACTATATTTTACATTTTTAGGTTATTACATAATCATTTTTAATAATTTTTTATGTCGGTATAATAATAAATAAAATATAATTCATAGTTAGGGACACTACATCTTCTTCGGGAAACTTTTTTCTAGGTTTCACCAAAAGCACTATTGTATTAGATTTATGACCAAACTAAGGATTAAAAGATGATTTATAGAATTTATATTGGTCAAACCAATTCGTTTTGGAAGTATGTAATGTCTAGGAGTGTGGGTGACCTTTTATAAGTGGGGGAGAGGAAAGAATTGGAATTTTTGAAGTGACAGAATTCAACCAATGTTTTTATAATTGAAAAAGGATAATAAAATGGACCTTATATAAACCATATAATATATATGGTCAATATAGGACCATAAAATAATAATTAGACATGATTTGGTTCATTTCTTTTACTTATCTTTTTAGATTAACCACTGGTACCTTAACTGTGGTAAATAAATATTATTGTATTCACTATTCATTATAATCAAAATTATGTTCAAATTATCAGATAATAAAAATTATGGTGATACTAATTATGGATTCCATTTTTTAAAATTAAACTCACATATGTGGATGAATATAATTTAAAAATTATACATGCTCACATGATGAAAAAAGTGTTTTCCTATTGAAAATATATCAAATGACTAAAAATAGTATATCAAAATTCAATATTAAATTTATTCCAAAGAACTATTTTAAATTAATAAATATATAATTTTAATGATTTTAATTTTTATACCATATTAAAAAAATGGGGCATTTAAATACATTAAATTCAAAGATAGTTATTAATAAAAATCTATATTTTTCACTATTAATTGGAAAAAGAAACATTTCAGAAAAATGCCAAAAATTCACCCGAATTGTTTTTGATATGGTGATTTTAAAAATTATAATAAATTTTTTAAATTCTAATATTGGTAATAAAATTTAATTTTAAAAAATATATAATAATCTGGATGAAATCACTTTTAAAAAATAGAGCTTTTCAAAAAAATTAATTTCTTCTAAATGAATATTTTTTTATTTCAAATCAATAGATAATCATTAAAATTATTTTACAAATTTGAAAACCATATAATTTTTATAATTTTTTTAGTCCTATTCAAACACAAAAATTTAACAACTTTGTTATAATAGTATATTATATTATATTTCTTTATATTTAGGGTTGTATGATACATAAACTATCAAAGAGATAGAATTTATTTAAAAAGTAATATATCACAAAGTGTTCAGGTATTAAATTATATTTTATGATTTTTTTTGTGTCATATATTCTATTGAATATTATTTTCCTATCATATAATATTTTGGTGTTACAAAAACTATATATATATATATTGTAAAATGATATTATGATAAGATACAAACTTAAATAATAATAATGATACAATTTGAAAATCAAATGGAATTGTAAAATCAATTCAAGTGGAATTTAATAAAAACTTAATCCCTAATATAATTAAATTATTACCAAAACTCTTTTAATTATTTAATTATTCACATTTAGACCAAATAATCAAGTGGATCGGTAGGCTGGATATGGGGTATCAATTAATAATTAATAAATATAACTTATTTGTTATAATTTCAAAAACTTGTAGCTTTAGACCTCGGAACCTCTTCGATCTACAAAATAAGTAGAAATTATAACCCCCTAGACTTCATCAATTTTTTTAAAGATACAAATTGTAACCCCATAATCACAACAATCGAAACAATCACATTCATTTTTGGTTCATGCCCATAGATCTCCCTAAATCATAAAACATAAAAATAATAATTGTAAGTGAAATTAAGAACTTTATAAAGATACCTCACATAATGCTAGCTCTTAAAAATAACTAAAACAAATATAAGTATTAGAATTCATTAAAGAATTGAGATGAAGAAAACTTCATCATGAATTCATGTAATATTAGTACAGATCCTCATCGTTTATTTCTCATTATCTCAATAAAATTTATAGCCTCTATTATAATAATTTTTTTATCTTCATGTATAGTTTTAATGACATCAAAAAATCATTATCTAATAATATATGTTGAAAAATAAATTGATTTAATGTTTAATATTCCATTATAACATACATCTTACCTTAACTAATTTTTAGTAATTTCAGGGATCTCTCTAATTCATTTCAACTTATATAATTAGAAGTTGTGTCTCTATAAATGGAACTTAATCCAAATATTTGATTTAGTTTAAAAAAGTTTAGTGTATTTTTATTATGAAAACAAAGGAAGTAGATGGTTTAATTCACATACTAACCAGTAATGTAATGACCTATACATATATGAATTAAATATCAATTATGATCATATAAATGTGTTATATTTAGTAAAGAAGTATTCTATATAGATCATGAAATACATAGTGAAACTATAAATATTTAATTATTTTTACTTGGACATTAATTTAGACAATAAATATGGGTATAATAATTAAAATTGTTAAAATCATACAAAAAATTAAAAATAACTTAACTATAGTATGAATATTTGGCTCCTGTCAATCCAATGGAATAATCACACTCATAAACAAAATTGTATAAATGAAATATAAAATTAGTTATGGAATATTCATTGTTAAAATAAAAAAATATGTAACCATGATATAAAATAAAATTTAATTAAAAAATGAATAAAATAATAGGCATTTATTGAAAGTAGAGAACCCATTTGACTATTAAAAATCTAACCATTGGAATAGTAATATGATAATTGGAATAGTAATACGCCCGTTAGAAATGGTAACATGATTCTCATAACAGTATCCTCAACTAGTGAAGTTTAAAAAATATTTATGTATCGAATAAAATTAATACATGGAAAATATATGTCATGATACTAACAAATAAATGTTTTAAAAATGATAAAATTAGTGTTAATATTTTTGTAAAATATATATATATATTTAATTATTATGATAAATATAATAATTTAAATGAATGTTTTTTTAAATGTTTTACATAATAATATTATGTGGTATTATAATGACAATATAATTTTATGATACAATAAGTAACTTTTCAAAGGGTTATAAAATTGATCATATTATAGAATGCTAACTTTTTCAAATAAAAAATATTTTATTTAAAAATTAAATTTACTATATTTAGAAAACTATTTTAAAAGTTTTAATTTAATTTTTCTTATTTACACATCACAAAAAGGATATACTGATTTTTTGTACGTTTATAAAATAGAATTTTTTTTATAGTAAAATATGGTTAAAATGATTTTTAACATTGTAAGTTAAATACATAATTAATTTCATACGGGGTGATGTATGTAACAATAATTTTGAACTCACATGCACAAATCACTATATATAGTTACAATATTTATCTCTGTTTGTCATTTTGGGGAAAAATAATATACTAATGAATATTATATTAAAAAAACACTTATTCTCCCCATATAAATACCATATCTCACAAACCCTTATCCTAACATCTTATAAGCCTTGAATATTTACCAGAATCTATCCAAATATATCATAGTATCATCCTCGTTGTACCTAGAATAATTATTCACCTAAAAAAACAAACCCAAATATTCATTAAGCAGAAGCCTAAGAGGGTACCTCTAAAAGAGAATTTAACGACCTTAATCGTGCATTTAAATTTATCATCCTCTTTATCCACCAAAAATATATATATCATGAAATAATTTATCCAGTATTATAAATATACTATCATTTAATTACATTAATAGAATTATTATCATCTAATTGATTCTCAACTCAATAAATTTTTAAAACGAAAATATTGTCTAAAATATGTATAATTCACCACTTCCATAAACATTGTACTTAGTTTGTCTCCACCACCTACATGTATGGAAATAGAAATAATATTATTGTTAAATGTGATGATAATAAGTGAATTTTATCTTATTTAATGTTTTGTAACATATTATAATCATTTAATTAAATAAAATATATATAGTTTTTTATCATCAAGAAAACCTCATAAATGGACGAATCGTATAATGAAAATATTAATACTAAGTTAATCATCCCCATGTTAGAACACATACGATATTTAAAACAATTAAAATTTCTATAAATTAATATAATTTCATTTTACATTAAAAAAATTCACCCCAATTGAAAATAACTTCAATAATTATTCAAAAATTATTCTAATCTTAGAACGAGGAAAAGAACAATCATGGGAGAGTAGAAAATAAATTGATATCTCCATTAAATGACTCTAAACTAACATAAAATCTTGATCATAAATAAAATAAATTAAAATATGTTTCTCTATGATATATTAAATAAATATAATTTTATTCTTCAATGGGTAAAGTGAAAGTGCATAATGAATCCGAACATAAGGTAAGGGATCTCCCTAAACCACCCTATTTTTTTATCTCTCTATCCATACTTCAATTAATCTCTCTATTTTTAATTTTTTATTATTATATATTCTATATATATATGTAAAAATCATATATACATAGTTTAAAACAACTTTATTATATGGGTAGATAAATGTTTTAAAAGTTACATTCTAAATTTACACTATTATAGAGAGTCGATTAAAGGAAACTTATATTTTATCTTCCCTCATTTAATGTTCCTCTCAATGAAATGTTATTAAATATCATTGGTTTTTAAAAAACTAATTTTATTATAGAATATAATTTTAGTTTATTTTGGATTTTATGGAAATTATTATGACCTTACCAGCATTAATGATTATTAACCATCTTTCCTAAAACCCCTCTAAAATTGAATGTTCCCAAAATTATTTATCTGCTCAGTTTTTTGTGTTCAATTCAATAAAACTTCATTTCCAATCCATATAGTTCTCAATTTATCTAATAATGTCCAATAATGATTTAATCCCCTAATTCATGGAAATAATTAAGTTATAACATTTGGCTATGTTATAAGAAATGAATTTGTGACCCATTTCCTTTCCATGGGTTTTTATAGATATCTCTTATGTGTGGTTTTTTATGTGTAAGAAATATGTGTGTGAATATATTGATGGGTGCACCTAGATAGAACTCCAACTCATTGTGTAATGTTTATATCTCATGCAATGGTATGTATGTGACTAGTGAGTAAATATAATCCCGAATGTGACTCTATTCACCATATTATGGTGTCTTGGTAGAGAGACTTGACATATGATTATGATATATCATTTCATTAAATTTTACACATATAATATGATTTTTTATCTTAATTACTCCCTTAAAGGTCTTTATAGATCACCAATTTTATTTATGTATTCCCCAGGTTTTCAAATATGGTTTTAGAAGCTCAAAGGGATTTATGAGTTCATTGTGGAGATTAAAATAGAGATATTTTATTATAGTTCAATGTTAATGTTTTATGTTCCTAGTATCCCTAATACATTAGTATAATCAATACATGGCCCGAAATTATTTGATATTTATGTCAAAAAAACATGTAATAATATTAATAAGATATTAGGTCAGTATTGTTGGTATCAGAGTAAGGTCTAGAAATTTTTATGAATTTGGATATAAATACATTAGTAAAACAATTAGAGATTAATGTAATTATTTGTATGAATCAAAAAAATTTGTAATGAATAGAGTGAGAGGTTTCCCAGAAATAAAATTCCAATTTGGATTATACAAGTGGATCTGGATTTTGAATAGATGTATCTAGGTTTAATAACCATAAAAAGCTCATTGGATATTTACTCAACTTATACTAGGTGCATGAAAAATATCTCTTAATATGAACATATTTTGGCAATGTCAGAACATATTATTTCTTAAATTCACAGAACTTGTATGAACCATTATGAAGGACTTAAATAGATTTTTATGTTTGAAAAAAAAATTACAGTAAAACAACGATGGGGAAATTTAATTGAAACCTATATAATTATAAGTAATGGTGTTCTTGTCATTTATATGTTATTAATTATAGGTTCACATTTTAATTTTTTATATGCCCTTTAGTTAAAGTATTCTTATCCATAATTTACTTTTTTTAGTTAATTTAATGACATTGGAGGAATTCTGCATAAAACCAATGTGATGCAAAATGTGATGATTTACCAAATGAGACGCATATCCCGATGGGATAAGTAGATTATAAATTCATGGATTTACTAGAACAACTGACTCAGTTTATGAATACTAACATAAATCATATAGAACACCCTCTTTCACCTAATAAAGAACATGATTTTGGGTATTCTATTTGAAAAATGATTCCTACCTTTAGTGTAACTTATAATCCCCTTATCTAAAAAATGATTATATTAATTGAGAAAATATTAATAATTGAAAGACATACTGGTCATTTATCTATTTGATGGAGAAGTTGATTAGTTGTGGAAAATGATCATGAACATGAATACCATGTAGGAAACGTAATCTATGTAATGGGAAGGACTCAAGGAAATATTTTTCAAAAAAAAAACTTATTTAGCTCTCTTTATTAGAAGGAAGATAGAATTCCTTGGACAAATTCAAATGCATGATGAGTCTATCGATGATTATGAGGAAAATATTATAAATTTTTTACAATATGGATTTGACTTTATAATCAATGAGAAAAGTATGGTGGACCACATCATTATTGAATTAGTGTTTATTATATGAAAATCATTGGTCATTATATACATTGATATCTTTAAAGATATTATTTTTTGTGAGCTAAGACTGATATAGAGATTGGTGATTCTCATTTTCCTCAAGGGGCTATACATAAACAGTGTAAAATGGATTTTAAATCAATAGGATCAAGGAATAAATCCCATGGATATTAGAAAACACAATTTCTGATATTTAAATAGTGTGGGAAGATGAATCCTAGAAACTATATTATGGGAATTGGTAAAATCTTTATGTTTGCAAAAGAGGCTCATCAAGCTATTCATTGTCAAAGGGATATGAATAATACCACTAATAAAATTGAATAAATGAAGGGTTTGATCATCCCTCAAACTATAATTCAATGTTTCAACCTCAAGGAGTATATAAGTGATTCAATTTAATTCCTTAAGCTAAGGGTTATTCGATATAATCAATGAAAAAAACCTCCAATGTTAGTAAAACATGGAAGAGATTATGAAATCACTAATGATGATGTATATCCTGATAATGAAGTTGTGGAAGGTATTCTAATTGTTCATTCAAGAATAGATAATATATTATTTCATTTTGGTTCTATATATTCTTCTATATCATTAATGCTTATAAGAACTATTCAAATAATGTCTCAAAACATGAGGGTTATGCAATCTGTGAGAATAGTAAATTGAGAAATTATTTCATCCTAATTATATATCTCTTCCCCAATATATTTTTGTGGAATGAACTACCAAAAAAATATTCTCATACTTTATTTTATAGAATCTTATGCTATAATGGGAATGGATTGACTATCCTTATATTAAATAACATCAAATATTGGGAGAGGGAGGTAACTCTCTATGTCGTGATTGATCCACTAATTCTATACAAGTTAATGGAGGAGGATGAACTTATATAGGAACCTTATTATCATGAATGGATATTAATTCCTTTTGATAAATTATTTATAAATAAAATGATTTAGAAAAGGGTATAATCATATTTTATGAAAATCCCATTTTGAGAGACTATACATATGTATTCCTTGAAGAGATGTGTGGTATTTCTCCTCACTGAGAGGTTCAATTTTCAATTGAACATATACCTATATATCTTCTAATATCCAAGAATCCCAAAAGAATATGGGTCATTGAGTTAGAAGAATGGAACATATAGTTACAAGAGAGTCTAAACAGGGGTTTTATACACCCGAGTGCTTCGCCATGGGGTGTTGTATTCCTATTCTCCAAGAATAAGGATGGTTATATGTTCCTATAAATTTATTATCATGAACTCAGTAAGTCATGATAAAGAATATGTATCCCCTATCATGGATTAATGAACTCTTCTATTACTAGTAGGTTCAATATATTCAATAATTTTACCTAAATTTTAAAATTTTTAAACCCACCAGTTTGATATTTAACGGTAATTATTAAATTTTTAGGTTTTCAGTTTTATTTGAGCTTAACTAAATAAATTATTATCTTTAGAATTTTAGGTTTTATAAGTTATTTTTTAATTACAACACAATTTTTTTTATTATAATAAAAATTGGGACATTACTTTTTTAGGATTAAAAAATTAATGTCAAACATTTTATTATATGGGATAAAAAATTGAATCAAACAAATTGAGCCCCCCAGAAGAAGCTCATTGTTTATGTCTTGTAATATGTGCCCATTTTTTGAAAAATATAAATATGAGACCAGATTTTATGCATGGAATAAGGAGTAGAGCTAAAATTGTGTATGAAGATAGAGAAATGTATGAGTAACATTTTTCATTCATATGGCTATGGATGATTTATTTTATTCAAGGATGTTAGTGAATTAAAAATTGGAGATGGGGAATCAAAAGAGTATCCACTCCAAAAATAGTTTCTTTATTTATTGAGCATTATGATTTTATAAACATGGAAAAATAAGGTTAAATTATAGGGGATCATGGTTAATATAGGTAAGAAAAATTTATCTAATAAAAATTTACTGAATTCATCCATTTACAATTGAAACAATGTGTGAACTTTAGGTGAACATATTTGGAGACAAAATTATCTCTTTTCATGCTTATAAATTTTTACTCCACCTACTTTAAATGAGTCATCAACTGTTGTTAGAATATTATTGTTTTTATTATTTTGTTTCATTTTTATGTACAATATATCTATGTTTCTAATAGATATATTTTTTTCTATTTCTCTCATATTTGTCATTTTCTCCTTCGTTTATCTTTTATGTTCTTCCATCATTTCACTTCCCAATAATATCATGCACTAAATATCCTGAGTGACTATAAAGACCCAGCCTAAAACATTACATAATATTTAATTATGTCAAGAATTCACATTGAGGATCCTTTCATGTGTAAAGTTTTAGAGAATTAGGCCATAACTATTACATAACTACTTGAGTATTACATGTATACACTACTACTTAGTATCCATTATTCATAAAATAGAAACTCTTAAAAAGAAACATGTCTAGTTCTTTGTTTTAGACAGCATGACTATTCCTTGATCCCATCCTTGACCCTATTAATATTTATGTCATGTGGAAAACATTTCAAAAACTTGGGATGAGAAAAAAAATCCCAGTATGGGTTATAAAATATGGAATGAAAACATTATCACATCAATAAATACAAATCAATGAAACTAATACATTTCAATCATAACATACCTTATGAAATCCTAAGATTTATGAATAACACACAGAAAAAAAAAAATCATAAATGTATCTTATGGAATTCATAACATACATACATTTTAGCTATCACAACTAAATTGGGAGTCACATTTACAATACCCATCACACTATATTTCCTAAATATCTTAGGAGAAGCATTATCATTTACCACCATCAGGTTCCCCAATGCATTGGAGAGCTATCTCGGGCACACCCACCCTAGGTTTATCATGGAACCACCCGTATACGTAAATAATTCCCAATAACAATTACGCATTTAGAACATGTAAAATAATCATAAAGGAAGATAAAATTTCCACATTAAAATCAGAATATATCATTTACAGATATTGATATAATCAATGCTTTATCAAACCATTTTCAAAACCATTTAAAACATTTAACAAAGTGATTTTTTAATCAAAGTGTCCCATAAAATATTGAAGCTTTTAAAGGAATTAAAAATTTAAACCATTAATATCAATTTAAATAAATCCTAAAAACCATTTTTAAAACATGGAAATAAATTATAAATATTTATAAGAATAAATCATTGAAACATTTAAAATGGTATTTTAGTTAAAGAGTTTTTAATAAAATGAGAGATGCTTGAATACAAATAATTGAGGAAAAACATTTAATTAGAAGTATATAATATCATGAGAAAAAATGGATTCATGATATAATATGCCAAAGAATATTATATACACCATATATGATTGAATTAGTGAATAACAAAATTGAAGTCTTAATGGAATGTAAATTGAGACGAAATCCCTTATAAAAATGGTATCCTTTGATTAAGGATAAATCAATGACATAATTATGTGTGAAACATAATTATAAACCCAATATAAGTGGATATTAAGTGTAAAAAAATCAGAGGTTATTCACACATATTCATAGCATGACATAATGAATAAGTATCTGTTTAACCTAAAGAATTGAAATTGGGTAAAGAAGATCCCTTACTGAAATTCGACAGCCTAACGACGTCACATTAAAATTCATAAAATGAGTTTATGGGAGAGAAAAAGGGTACTTAATCACTTGGGAATAAAATTTACAACAATAAGGATATATAAGAACATATCCCAACATAAGAAGATGTAAATTAGAAGACATAACAAAAAACAATTCTTTTTAAAATAATAGGGTGAGAGGTTCCCTTACCGATTTGGTAACTTATGAAACATACACCCCATGAAAGAAGAATCATAAAATGAAGATGTAAAAAACTATAAATTAAAGTATATTCCACAATGAATACAATAATTGGCATTACATACACCGCACAAAAGTAAATAGTGTCAAATATAGCATGAATCTCATGGGAATAAAAAGTGAGATGAAAACCCTTTACCACATTGTAATTCAATCGACTCATATGAAGAAAAGTTAATAACCACAAAATTAATCACATAATACCATGAATATAAAGATAATCATGATATTATATATCAAATGGAAGTACACAATACACCACATGCAATAAATAAGTGGCGAACAATGGAAATCTCACGGAATTAAAAGTGAGATAAGAAATACCATTACCTCATGTCCAACATGACTTGTTTGTTCCATTTTCTTAATGAATAATAAACTTAAGTTAATTTATACTTCATTAATAACAATTTTCAATTTTATTATACCTTTTATATCACTTATAACATTGAAATAAAAATTAGTTAATTATTTGAGTTCATATTGGACATTTTCTCGATGTTCGGAACATGAGTCAAAAATGAACTTGTTATAATTAAAATTTGTCCATGTTCTAAAAAACACATTATCTCCATTATGATATTAATGATTTAGATATAATATATATCATATATATATATAGGATATATATGTATTTATAATATTACATTACATTTGGAGATAAGAAATGAAATTAACCATTCATGGAGGCGGTAAGCCCTATGTATGCATGAACGCTACTTTCATTTATATTTCATATATTAATGGAATAAAAATGTAATGATACATAGGTATATTATAATTACATTATATTATAATAGATAATTTCATTAATACATCCTTTATACATCAAAAATATGGCATGAACGATTCATATCACTTTGAGGGGGTGGTAGTCCCCACTTCCTCAAATGAAATTATCGTGTTTTCCCATAATGGAAACCATAATTGTATGAAATAAATGAACAATAGATAATGATAATAATAACATAAACATAATATATGTCATATATAAATAAAGTTCCATATTAATTTCAACCATGAGAGGCAATTGGATATATTTGAATAATCATCATTTCGTGAGACAGTTGTTCGCAGTCCACAGAAACAGTATGCTCTTTAACCATTAGACCGAGGTGTGTGTAAGTGTAGTTTGAATCCTTATCATAATAAATACCTAGTATATTAAGGATAATTGTGTTTTTATAAAATAAAGTAACAAAAATTGTTTATGCTGTTGGATAAGTAAAACAAAATAAAATAAAATAATTTAAGAGAAACGATTACCTTTAATTCGGGTAACTCCCTTAGGTTTGAAGCAAAAGGACTTCTTGAAGTGTCTTTTCCTACGGTATGGATTATATGATGAATAGAGGGATATTGAGAGGTTATCTGGGAAGTTTTTGAATGATTCAAGATTCTTGAGAGGAGTTAGGAATGGGTTAGAGGTGAGGGATATTTATAAGGGGGAGGATGGGTTCTTTAGGAAAGTGTGAAAATATTATTTTATTATATAATTATTTTATGTTTATAAAGGTTTAAAACTAATTAAAGTCAAACATAAGATTACTCATGGTCGATATAAATTTATCTAATAATAATTTTATAGGTTTTGGATGTTATTTTAATATTTATAATCTTATTTATTTAAATTATTTATTAATGAGGAAAACATTGCATCATTATTGTGTCAAAATTAATATAATTTATTTTATGTCTAAATTTTATAAACAAATACCATGATGTAGGAAATATTTTTAGCTTTACAATTAATATTTATAGTCTAAAATATAACTAATATAACCCAATGTAAAAATTAATTTACAAAAAGATATTTGTTTTTGTCATTTTTGTCTTTACATTAAATTAATTAATCTAAAGTGTCATTATCACTCCCATGTGGCTCCTTGTGGTCCCAAAATCGACTCAAAGATTCCCATGGTATTCCATGACTCATCCAATAAGGTTATGACAAGTTTTAAGGTAATTTTATATTATTATGATATTATTTTTACCTTGAATTACCCTATTTACCTTTAACCTCAGTAAATAAATGTCAAAAGTTACTATTCACCAAAAATTATTTTCATCTTATTGAACCACATTTTACTTACTAATAACAACCATTTATGTCATATTTTTGAATTTTTATTCTTAGAAGCAGAAAATTTTTATTTAAATGAAAATTCAGTTTTTTAACTACTACTTACTGGTTTCACTATTCATCAAAAATAGTTGTTTTTCAGAAAAATATCAAAAATTTAGAATAATAAATATTTGATATTAAAAATTAAAAAAATTATATCTATTTTACAAAATTAAAAACATATACTTTTCATTAATTAATTTAAAATTACTTCCCGTTTTCAAAATAAATAGCATGTTTTTAAGAAATACTATCTATCAAAAGATTGACACTAGTGTATGTCAAATTTCAAAGTAAAATTAATTCCAATGACCACCATTGGATTAAATGGTAAAAATATAATCTAAATAATCTTTAAAACCAATTAATAAGATAATATAACCATATAAATAAATTATATTAAAAATTATATTTGAACTGAAATACAATATTTTTCACTATTCATTAAAAAATGAATTTTATCAGAAAAATACCAAAAAATTACCCAATGTAAATTTTGGTCTCCCAATTCTAAAGAATAATTTTTTTTGGTAAAATTGAATTTATAAATTTAACCAAAACTATATTTAAGGATGGTTCACAATCAAAAGGCGGTAAATCAATATTTTAGTGAATATTAGAGTAATTATGCTTAAAAACGAATTCTTTCTTTATTTTATGCCTCTGAATTTTACTGAATAAATGTATAAACATTTAACAAAAATTTATGATCATATTTTAGTTAGTTATATTCATTCCCACCAATACAACAGGTAGGATTTAACTACCCTTTAAAATAATAATATTATTTTATTAGTGTGCAACGTAGGATTTCAAAGAAACCTGTTGTTGCATATTGTGTAACCCATCAAACATAGAATCCCATTTAGATTAAAATTAATATTTAAGTCAAAAATATTAATAAATATGAAAATATTATATTATTTATTTACCTAGGATATTACAGTGAGTAACCCAGGGAGTATACCTAGGTAATGAATCAATATTGAACTCAAGTATTCATTAATTTTTTATTATTATATCTATCTTTTTTAGAGTTGGGCAGAGGTATATTTTAGTGTTAAAGGAAACATTGTGTCTCCACTTCCATCCTAGGATTATATTTCACTTTATAAAAATACTCTCTCGACAACGGAGGTGGATATACGATGTACTTCGAGATTTTTAAATACACCACATAATAACAACGTGTGAATAAGATGATGCTTACACATATGAAATAGTTCGTTAATTAGTTAAATATAAAACTAATCGTATAGAAATAAATGTTCACACTAGGTTATTCTCCTAAGAGTTCTCACATTGTCACTAATATATTCTTCTCGTCATTTATTATGGTATCATTTCATCCACATGTTTAAATTCATATTGTAAATCAATAAAAAAAACTCATAAATTAATTCTTTTTTAAGATGGTAATTAAGAATAATGGGTTACTGACTAAAAAATCACTTCAAATGTGAAAGTTCTAGTAAAAAACAATACTACACTATGAAAATAAATAATTTTTTTCAACATACTCTGTGAAATGTATGAATCCAAACAAGGAATCATTTTTAGGGAGGCAATTGGTCTTTACTAACTATAATAATTCACAATCTTGTAACTAATTTTCTTTTCATTCAATTTTTAAAACAAAAAAAATATCTTTTCATGACGTATTCCATATTAAATTGGATTTCATAGATATATTACTATCATTTTCAACCGTAGGAAGAATAATTTCATAGTGCATAATAATTCTAGTTTCAAGGAATTAGAGAGAAAATAATAATACTATAGCAAAGAATATAATTTATTGATTAATTTTTATGTGCATCCCAAGAGTAAAAAAATGGAGAGGTAAATAAAAATAATAGTAGAAGAAGTAACCCCATTAATTTTTCTTATTGAAGAACCACTCAGAATCTTGGAAGGAATTACCAGTCGATACATTCAACCTATATCAACCACTAATGGACAAGGCTTATTAATGATTAATTCTAGTATATATTCATATGATGAATTAAAATTATTTGGATGAGTATTGGTCATATTTTATGAAATTTTAAAGGTTAAGTGATTATAATGACTATTTCAATGAAAAACATTTACCACTCTACATATATATTACATTGGAATAAGTCACCACTAATATGGTAGGATTTGAAGATAATATATGTTAAATTTAAAACCAACCTCTATTTTAAAAAAACAGCTCCAAGCGTAACTAATAAAAATTTAAAATTTGAGGCAATCCGTTGAGAAAATAATTTATTTGTCTTATTTAATTCTGATTTTAATAATGATGAATTGAGTATCACCTCTCATTTTTTATTTTTTATGAATTTTCTAACATATTTATAAACATGGAGGATGAATAAGATGATGATTCACTTAAATAGTGACACATGGAGCTCCCTAAATGTGATGAACATTTATTGTAAAGTTTACATGAGGATATCTTGATTGATCTTAATGAAGAAGCCGGATTTGTTAAATCATTACATGAAGGGTAATATTTATATACTAATTAATTTTGAATTAATTCACCTAAAATTAAATTCTCATTAAATTTTCCCTTCGTGTAATTATGGATACATAACCATAAAATGGGTAGTTCATAGATGAGAATAATGATGAAAGATACCAATAAAGATATGGAAAAAAATTAAAGAAGTTGGACCAATGCTTTTTTCTTTATTCTCTATATGAGTGATAATTAATTTCAACGTGTATTGATAAGTTATACTCTATAAATGGGTTTTTCTATAACCATTTTGATTAAAGGATAACTATAAACAATAATATTTTTTGGTTCATGAGAAGGAAACCTTACCCACTATCAGATTAGGGATAACTAAATAGAACAGGCTAAATATGCATAGTGAAAAACAACCACTTACATGGGATATAAACTAGGAATTATCCCTTTTCTATCCCATTTCCATTCCTGTAATTTTTTATTAAAATTTTTATTTTTTCTTCTTTCTTTTTCATTGGATTATAGTGGGATTATCAAAAAGCGTAAATCGTGGCTACCACTAGAAAAAAACTCTTGTTGTGTCTCTCATTATCTTTGGTTTTCTTACAATTACATTGTTATTTTATTGAGCTTAAATTAATGGTATTTAAATTCAAAGTGTGATAGGATTACAATATTCTTAAGGTTTTTTGTTTCTTTTTTTCATGTTTTTAATAAATGATACTTATTTAGTTTTCTGGTATGTTTTTTGTGTTCTTCATCTTATAAATTTTAGTTTCAAATATGGTCTTCCCTAGTGTAAAATTACTTCATTGTTTGCTGATATTTCATTGGTTCTTAAAATAATTGAATTGAATTGTCACTAGTTTAATTTATCTATATTTAATGGAAATTATATTTTATAAAAATTAAATGGTGTGTAATTTAGTATATATCTAAATAAATGGAATTTTAATATGAGGAAATATGATTTTTTAACTCATTATTGAGAAACATTAACTATTTTAAAAACAAACCCTCAGGGAACCAACTCAATGATTTTAATATTCATGTATGTCCTTTGAAATTGGTGAAAATGGAAAATGTGAATCCCACATTATGTTCTGATATATTTGTCAATCAAAAAAAATTACAGTGCCTGATTATAAAATATGAATCGATTTAGGTAAGGGGATATATAATTCTAGTTGAATTAGGGGAAAATTGAATTAAAATAATATCATTTGGGTTGTATCGAGGAAGAACATAACGAAAATAGTGTATAATGAATTTAAGGATAAGTTGGAAATGAAAAGTGATTCCTTTTAATTTTTTTATTGTACTTTGATCATTTTGTTTAATTATAGTAAATATAACTAGAACATGTATTAAATTTAAGTGGTGAGTAAAACTCACACAGGATGCATGAAATTTTTTTTAATGGATTATTTTTTGTGATTCTTAATTTTTCATTTTTATTTGAGCATATTAAAAACAAAATTTTGAAATTATTCTCAAATTAAACTTATAAATTAAAAATTTAATAATTTCTCTTAAATATCAAATTGATGGGATTAAAACATTAAAATTTAAATAATATTTATTTGATCCCTCATAAAGAACCATGTTTTTGAATCAAACATATTTTGGTGTATAGAAAAAAAATTATTTAATTTCCTAGTGTAGCGCAATTGATAACCAGGGTCATCCTACATGAGGTGTTATTGTAGTCAAGAACTCACTATTATGAATCACTTATTTTATTTTTGGATTTTAAAATTTTATAAAAAATGTAAATTTAAGGGGTTGAGAAAATGGATGCAAGACAATAAAGTAAAAAATTAAAATTCAGAATGAAAATAGAATGAATGTAGTCATCAATAATGAAAATACACCCAAGAGAATAACATAGAGTGAACCTTCCATTTTTATTTTTTATTTTTTTATTCAATTAATGATCACAATCCATATATGTGGGGTCACCAACCATTTCCATGGTTGTGAATTTTTGGTTCACTCAATGATCTTTAGGTAGACCATAATAAATATTATGGGGACCAATACTTCTATAAGTTTGACCTTCGGTTATGGTATCCTCAAATAATGGTGTGGAAGTAACATATTCTCCAAAATAACTATTGAATAAGATAAAAACCAAATGGGATCTTAGGGAATCCCATAAGACTCACTAATTCTCTATCAATGTTCACAAAAATTATGAATAGTATATTTAGAGATATCCTTGGAAAATTTGTGGAATATTTATAGATGATATTATGATATACTCTAAAAATATAGGTGAACATCATGATAATTTCAGTGCAATTTTAATGACTTTACCAAAGGAAAATCTATATGAAAAGTATATAAAATGTTAGTTTAGGATAGAGGAAGTATCATTCATAGGGATTGTTGTCACCATTAAAGTGATAAATGTGGATCCTTCTAAAATAAAGGTGATTGAGGATTAAACCATAAGATAAATCTGTAATGGAGATCCACAGTTCCCTTAGAATAGACGATTATTACTTAATATTTATAAGAAACATCTCAAGATTTTAAGACTCGTTAACCAAGCTGACTCATAAGAGAGTAATGTTTTCTGGATTTTTTAATGTTAAGGAAGCATCTATGAGATAAAAAATTTGTCTTATCACTACACAATTACTCACACTAACCTTAATTATGGAACTTTTCATGGTATATAATGATTCATCCAAAATTTCCCAGTTTGTTTAATAATGAAAAAATGATATAGTGATAGTATACAACTCAATGATAGTGAAATTTCATGATATTAACTATCAAATGTATGATCTAGATTGGGCTATAGAGATATTTCAATGGAAGAGTTTGTGTTATTAACTCTATGGGAAAATATTTAAAATATATTTAAATGATAAGAGCCTCAAATATATATGCATACATAATGTTATTAATATGTACAGGTGATGATGGTTGTAAAGACCCGTAAATTTCAAGGAAATTTTTTTTCTTAATTTTCTTTGGAATTTTACAAGAACGCAGTTTCTGACAGCGCCTGATTCCGAGGCCCGGTGTGCCCGGAATCAATTTTCCGAAGTCTGGATCGGGTACGTTTAGTGAACGGACGAGCGGGTTTTTCTAACTTTTGAACTGGTGCCTGGAATCGAATTCTGAGGGCACCGATGAAATCGCAGTGCCGGTTTTCACCAAGAAACGCCTCTTCCGGAGTTGCGTTTTCTCGGGTGTGGTTTTTAATTTTCGGGCATAAAGTTAAGAAATAAAATAATTTATGACAACTTTATTTTATTTCACATAATCCACTTGAAGCCACTTAAAGGCGGCTTAAACTGAGTTGATCCGGATAGGATGCTATCTAGAAATATCCTACCCCCTTGGTAGGATATTTGTGAGGTGGGTCCCGCACGAGCCCCGCCGTTTCTTTCCGCTAAGTAACGCACCCGCGAAAACCGTCATTATGAAAGTCAACTGACGCGTTTTCTTAATTTCTTAACAGACCATTTAATTGGGCAGTTTATTTCTTAAATTAAATGAGCTGTTTCTTTCGTTGAATTAATTCAACGAATTGATGTGTCGTTTCTTACCCGTTTTCATTTGTTGTCATAATAATAAAATAAGACCAACCTCTCTTTTTTGGAGGATTACTCGTTGAGACATAATCCTTGAATCTTCTTCCTTCTTCACGAAGAATGCGAAGAACGTGAAGAACGCGAAGAATTCCGAACCCGTAAATCGACTACGCGACGCCGTGATCCGTGACGCCAACGTTCCCTTCCTGCAACGTTCTTCTGCGACGACTCTTCCTTTGCGATGGATCTTCGATCGGCTGCTTGAGGTAAGAGTTTCGGACTTTCTTTTTAATCTCCTTCGTGGTTCATTACCAAAACACGGATTTAATTAATTAAATTAAATCTACTGTTTCATGGTCCGTTGAGTTTGCCGACTCAACGCCGTGTTCCGCGACGAGGCGACGCCCTTCCGCGACGACGCGACGATCTCCACCTTCCGCGAAGAATGCTCACGCGCGACGACTATGAGGTAGGGGTTGTTGTGAGTTTATTCCTTTTCTCGTGATCGTTCTTTTTCTTTTTAAAAGTAAAGAACCGGAAAAATAAGAACAATTTTATTCCACTAAAATTGTAGAATTCATATGTTGAGTTTGTTTCTCCCATTGTTTATATCTAACGCGGAGGGTGCGGGCCAAGCGAACACAGCCCGACAACCCTCCGCCGTTTTTCGTTCTTGTGAAGATTGACGGGCGACGACGGAACGTGCCGAAACGGATGTTTGATGATCCCGCGGTGAAGAACGAGTCCCGGGAGGAGCAACGACGCCGACGGGAAGAAAAACGGGCCACCGGAGCGACTCCGGCGGCCCGCGGAAGCCGGCGGCGGCGGCGCCCGGCGCGCCGCCGGACGAGACCGCCGCGGCACCGGCCGCGGCGGCGGAGCTCGCGGGACGCGGCTGAACCCGCGTCCGGTGCCAGGGAGACACCCTGCGGGTGTCCCGCGGGTGTCCAGCGGGTGTCCCACGGGTGTCCCGCGGGTGTCCAGCGGGTGTCCCGCGGGTGTCCGGCGGGTGTCCGGCGGGTGTCCCGCGGGTGTCCCGCGGTTGTCACGCGGGGGCGGCGGCTCCTCCCACGTCGGTCGCTCGGTCTCTCGGCCGAGCCGAGACGGGCTGGCCGAGCCAGACGGGTCTGACCGGGTCGGACCGGGTCGGCTCGGGCCCGGACCCCCCGTCTTCGGACAATTTTCGTTCAAATGGTTGTATCTTAAGCTACGGGCCTCCAAACGACTCGCCGTCAGCAGCAATGCGATTCTTGGATCGAGACGGTCGTTTCTTTTTATCGCACTCAAGGTTTTGGAATACGCTGTGTTTGGCCGGGTTGGTTCGTACACGAAACCAACCGGGCCCTCGGAGCGGAAATGCTCATATCTTGAGTTACGGACGTCTGATTGACGTGCTGTCAGTTTTGGTGGATTCCTCTAAGTGAGACGGACCTTTTGGCAAACTCCGCCTGAGGTTCGGATGAAGGTGGAGTACAGTTGGGTTGGTTTTTCCTTAAAAACCAACCGGGCCCCTGGGACGAAAAAGTCAATAACTCTCAGACCGGGCGTCCGATTGACGCGCCGTCTGCGACATTGAGTTCATGTTGACGATACGGAACTTTTGGATACATCAACTTCAGACTTTGTGTCAGTTGATGTATCAGCCTCTCGGATCGTGGAGCGGACCCTCCCGAACGAGCTTGCTGTGTGCGGGAACCCTAGTGCTGGCTGCGACTGCTACTTCGACAGCGACGACCGTGCAGAGATCCTCAGTGGATTGCAGCGACGACCGTGCAGAGATCCTCAGTGGACTGCGACGACGATGGTGCAGAGATCCTCAGTGGACTTCGATCAATGAAGACAGCTAGTCTTGTATCCTATGTGGGTCCTAGTTGTGCTGGTCTTGTATCCTATGTGGGTCCCAGCTTAGATGATTCTATACTGGTCTTGTATCCTATGTGGGTCCCAGTATAGATGAATCAATGAAGACAGCTGGTCTTGTATCCTATGTGGGTCCTAGCTTGGATGATTCAATACTGGTCTTGTATCCTGTGTGGGTCCCAGTATAGATGAATCAATGAAGACAGCTGGTCTTGTATCCTATGTGGGTCCTAGCTGTGCTGGTCTTGTATCCTATGTGGGTCCCAGCTTAGATGATTCAATATTGATCTTGTATCCTATCTGGGTCCCAGTATAGTTGAATCAATGAAGACAGCTGGTCTTGTATCCTATGTGGGTCCTAGCTGTGCTGGTCTTGTATCATATGTGGGTCCCAGCCGTGCTGGTCTTGTATCCTATGTGGGTCCCGGCTTAGATGGTTCAGTATCCATACCTGATCATCCCTTTCACCTTTTGACAAAGTAATCCTGTGTGAGATGAATCTTGTGTTACTCTCCTTTGTGGATTGTGTTGAGCTATCCTGTGTGGATATACTGTTTTCTCTCCTTTGTGGATTGTGTTGAGCTATCCTGTGTGGATTTACTGTTTTCTCCCCTTTGTGGATTGTGTTGAGCTATCCTGTGTGGGTTTACGTTTTGCTTTCCTGTGTGGACTGGGTTGTCCTTGGGCTCGGACGTTGGAGACGAACGAGAATTGATGACTTAGGTATATATATGGGCATATACCTAAGCAGTGTCGGTTGTTACTTCGTGATTATATCTTTCCTTGTGGATCATCCTTCGTGGATTTCGGGAGACCTTCGGGGGTCTCAGGGTCCCTACTGAGTATCTTGTACTCACCCCTGCACGGGCTATGCCCGCACTACGTTGTGTTGGTTGTAGACGACGGACAGCGCTGATCGTGGTGGAGGCATGCGGAGCAGGACGGTACCTGGAGGTGGACCACTGGGCGGGACGTAGTCGGAGCGGTCTGGTGGACCCGAGGAGCATTGGAGGCTATCTGTACCCACCCTTCAAGTGGGAATTCCAGAGGATGGCTCGACGCGGCGGCTTTCCCTTTTAGTTGTTGTTTTTCCTTTCCGTTGTACTTTACAGTTGGGCTTGTATTTCCGACCCCTTTTTCTTTCAGCACAGCTTGTTACAGTTTCACTTAGTGTTTACATTTCCGCTTGCTTACTCTGTGGTGCTTGTTACTTTTCAAAGGAAATTCCTTCCCTTTTGTTGGGATTTACGCCTTGGTGCTAGTCGCCAGCCCCTGGCCTATGGAAGGCGGGCTTGGGGTAGTCACGGCACGGGCCCCGAGGACGGGTCGTGACAAATTGGTATCATAGGTGGTCGGTTCTACCACAGACTCTGATCTTTCTTCTATGTGAAGCAATAGTGTTTAGCGTATTGGGTGTGGTTATCAGTCCAGGGAGTCCAGTGTTGGTGCGGCGGCCGACGTATCCGTACACCAGGACCCTGACTTTTGATTTCCGACTTAATGCACGAAAACATTGATTGCATGTGTGTTCAAGTTTTCTTTGTGATTACTTGTGTCAGCTCACCAGGTATACTGTTCTGACCGTGGTGCAGCTGTTTCTTTCAGAATGGCCCCACGACGACAGCCATCTATGGTTCCGAGAGTGGAGCGTGATGAAAGCCCACCGAGCGATGAGGCCTCGGTGCAGGGCTCCTTGTCTGCAGAGGCATCGGTGGTACCTTTACCCGTCGAGCCCCTGATGCTTCCAGCACTGGCAGCTGACGATGCACGACGCCTCGGAGCTCTGCACGAGTTCTAGCCCCAGCGACCACCCAAGTTCCGTGGGGAGACAGACCCCCAGGCAGTCGAGGACTGGCTGGAGGCGGTCGGCTGAGTTTTCAGGCTAGTGAGGACACCAGCAGACCTCATGGTGATCCTCGCGGTGAGCCTACTGCACGCAGCAGCAGGATGATGGTGGAGCATGATGCTCCAGGTGCACGACGAGACATCTCTTCTCTGGACGGACTTTGAGAGCATCTTCCGCTCCGAGTTCTTTCCAGCCACCCTCCGTGCGGTGCGCATCCAAGAGCTGCTACAGCTACGGCAGGGCAGTATGATAGTGGCCCAGTACTCGGCGAGATTTACTGATCTCTCGCGCTACTCCACAGATATGGTACGGAACCCGTTCTTCCGGACCCGGACCTTCGAGCAGGGACTGAGGCATGAGATCAGGGCTTCGATGATCTCCCTCAACATTCCGACACAGGTAGAGGTGTTGGAGAGAGCCCTTCTAGTGGAGAGTTTTCTCATCGAGCAGGCTCCAATGACAGGGCCCTCCGTAGGACGGCCCGTAGCAGGGTCTTCTGCAGCTGGTAGTAGACAGGTGACGCAGAGGTCCAAGCAGGCCAGACCATCAGATGGGCAGTCATAGGATGAAGATTCGGTTGTGCGGGGAACCCTAAGGAGAGCCAGCTACGTGAGGGGAAAACATTGCTACGCATGCAGTGGGCGAGGTCACATGGCTCGAGACTACCCGACTCGTCTTACTGATGAGCAGTAGGCGGTAGAGGGACCTCCCAGACAGAGATTCGGCCACGGTGGTCTACATGGTACAGGCGGACGAGGCAGAGGAGCTGGCTGAGTAGCCGATGGTGGGAGACACTTCTAGGTGTTGCCACCACCACCACCAGGAGGTCCACCCCGACCGCTGGGAGTTGGTGGACATGGGAGAGCTCAGCTTCAGGCAGCTGAGGCCTTTGATCATGGAGCTCTGGGAGCAAATGGACAGGAGCGGAACTAGTGGATACGTCCTTTGTACTTCTAGTTCCTTGTTGCTATTGTGTAGCGTCTTTGTATTATGAGCTGCAATAATAAAAGACGCATACCTTTGTGATGTTTTCATTCCTATCCTCTTTTGTGTTGTTACTAAGAGGTTCCAGTTTTGACTGTTGACTTGACCCTCACTTGTGAGACATCTACTGGAGGAGACCCAGTCACCACACACTGATGCCGACAGTGTGACTCAACCCTTGGAGGCAAGAGTAACACTTGGATCTCTTGGTAGTAGCGTCGAGGCCTTACGACGTCATCCTTGGTATAGATTAGTATCATCCATGTCGGGATTGACTGTATTAGGCAAAGAATGTGGTTCATCCAGGGGATGGGACCAGATTTCTCTTATCGGCAAAAAAGAAATCTTAGCAGCTCTAGTCGGGCCGGAGATGGTCCAGGCCACGGCTGAGATGGTCCAGGTCATCCATGGGCGGATGAGTACATCTCAGAGCTGGTAGAAGTCTTATGCTGACAGGAGGCAGAGGCCACTAGAGATCAATGATCGATAGGAGCGGGTCCTATGTGGACGATCGATTCCTCTAGTATGCATCAGATGGCAGCACGGGAACCTCCAGAGAGCACTTTGGAGCAGGAAGCTCAGCTGCGTGCTCAGTACCGCCTTTGTTTCCCTAGTTTGTGTAGAAGCTTTACGGGGACGTAAAGCCCTGTGGTGGGAGTAATGTAAAGACCCGTAAATTTCAAGGAAATTTTTTTTCTTAATTTTCTTTGGAATTTTACAAGAACGCAGTTTCTGACGGCGCCTGATTCCGAGGCCCGGTGTGCCCGGAATCAATTTTCCGATGTTTGGTTCGGTTACATTCAGTGAACGGACGAGTGGGTTTTTCTAACTTTTGAACCGGTGCCCGGAATCGAATTCTGAGGGCACCGATGAAATCGCAGCGCCGGTTTTCGCCTAGAAACACCTCTTCCGGAGTTGCGTTTGCTCGGGTGTGGTTTTTAATTTTCGGGATTAAAGTTAAGAAATAAAATAATTTTACGAAAACTTTATTTTATTTCACTTAAGCCACTTGGAAGCCACTTGAAGCCACTTAAAGGCGGCTTAAACTGAGTTGATCCGGATAGGATTCTATCCAGAAATATCCTACCCCCTTGGTAGGATATTTGTGAGGTGGGGCCCGCACGAGCCCCGTCGTTTCTTTCCGCTAAGTAACGCACCGGCGAAAACCGTCATTATGAAAGTTAACTGACGCGTTTTCTTAATTTCTTAACAGACCATCTAATTGGGCGGTTTATTTCGTAAATTAAATGAGCTGTTTCTTTCGTTTAATTAATTCAACGAATTGATGGTTCGTTTCTTACCCGTTTTCGTTTGTTGGCATAATAATAAAATAAGACCAACCTCTCTTTTTTGCAGGATTACCCGTTGAGACAGAATCCTTGTATCTTCTTCCTTCTTCATGAAGAAAGCGAAGAACGCGAAGAACGCGAAGAACGCCGAACCCGGTAATCGACGACGTGACGCCGTGATCCGTGACGCTGATGTTCCCTTCCTGCAACGTTCTTCTGCGACGACTCTTCCTCCGCGACGGATCTTCGATCGGCTGCTTGAGGTAAGAGTCTTGGACTTTCTTTTTAATATCCTTCGTGGTTCTTTACCAAAACACAGATTTAATTAATTAAATTAAATCTGTTGTTTCATGGTCCGTTGAGTTCGTCGACTCAACGCCGTGTTCCGCGACGACGCGACGCCCTTCCGCGACGACGCGACGATCTCCACCTTCCGCGAAGAACGCTCACACGCGACGACTACGAGGTAGGGGTTGTTGTGAGTTTATTCCTTTTCCCGTGATCGTTATTTTTCTTTTTAAAAGTAAAGAACCGGAAAAATAAGAACAATTTTATTCCATTAAAATTGTAGAATTCATATGTTGAGTTTGTTTCTCCCGTTGTTTATATCTAACGCGGAGGGTGCGGGCCAAGCGAACACGGCCCGACAACCCTCCGCTGTTTTTCGTTCTTGTGCGGATTGACGGGCGACGACGGAACGTGCCGCAACGGATGTTTGATGATCCCGTAGTGAAGAACGAGTCCCGGGAGGAGCAACGACGCAGACGGGAAGAAAAACAGGCCACCGAAGCGACTCTGGCGGCCCGCGGAAGCCGGAAGCGGCGCCCGGCGCGCCGCCGGACGAGACCGCCGCGGCGGTGGTGCTCGCGGGACGCGGCTGAAGCCACGTCCGGCGCCAGGGAGACACCCCGCGGGTGTCCCGCGGGTGTCCAGTGGGAGTCCAGCGGGTGCCCCGCGGGTGTCCAGCAGGAGTCCAGCGGGTGCCCCGTGGGTGTCTAGCGGGTGTCCAGCGGGTGTCCCGCGGGTGTCCTGCTGGTGGCCAGCGGGTGTCCTCCGGGTGTCCTGCGGGTGTCCCGCGGGTGTCCCGCGGGTGTCCAGCGGGTGTCCAGCAGGTGCCCCGCGGGTGTCCCGCGGGTGTCCAGCAGGTGTCCCGCGGGTGTCCAGCGGGTGTCCCATGGGTGTCCAGCGGGTGTCCAGCGGGTGTCCCGCGATTGTCCCGCGGGTGTCCAACGGGTGTCCCGTGGGTGTCCCGCGGGTGTCCCGCGGGTGTCACGCGGGGGCGGCGGCTCCTCCCGCGTCGGCCGCGCGGTTGCTCGGCAGAGCCGAGCCGGGCGGGCCAAGCTGGGAGGGCCGAGCCAAACCGGTCCGACCGGGTCGGACCGGGTCGGACTGGGTCGGGTCGGGTCGTCCCGGGCCCGGACCCCCCGTCTTCGGACGGTTTTCGTTCAGATGGCCGTATCTTGAGCTACGGGCCTCCAAACGACTCGCCGTCAGCGGCAACACTATCCTTGGATCGAGACGGTCGTTTCAGTTTATCGCACTCAAGGTTTTGGAATACTTTGAGTTCGGTCGGGTTGGTTCGTACACGAAATCAACCGGGCCCTCGGAGCGGAAACGCTAATATCTTGAGCTTCGGACGTCCGATTGACGTGTCGTCACTTTTGGTGGATTCCTCTAAGTGAGACGGATCTTTTGGCATACTCCGCCCGACGTTCGGATGCAGGTGGAGTACGGTCGGGTTGGTTTTGCCTTAAAAACCAACCGGGCCCCTGGGACGGAAAAGCCAATAACTCTCAGACCGGGCGTCCGATTGACGCGCCGTCTACGACGTTGAGTTCCGGTTGACGATACGGAACTTTTGGATACATCAACTTCGGACTTTGTGTCAGCTGATGTATCATCCTCTCGGCTCGTGGAGCGGACCCTCCCGAATGAGCTTGCTGTGTGCAGGAACTCTAGTGTTGGCTGTGACTGCTACTTCGACAGCGACGACTGTGCAGAGATCCTCAGTGGAATGCGGAAACGACCGTGCAGAGATCCTCAGTGGACTGCGACGACGATGGTGCAGATATCCTCAGTGGACTGCAATCAATGAAGACAGTTGGTCTTGTATCATATGTGGGTCCTAGCTGTGCTGGTCTTGTATCATATGTGGGTCCCAGCTTAGATGATTCAATACTAGTCTTGTATCCTATGTGGGTCCCAGTATAGATGAATCAATGAAGACACCTGGTCTTGTATCCTATGTGGGTCCCATCTTGGATGATTCAATACTGGTCTTGTATCCTATGTGGGCCCCAGTATAAATGAATCAATGAAGACAACTGGTCTTGTATCCTATGTGGGTCCTAGCTGTGCTGGTCTTGTATCCTATGTGGGTCCCAGCTTAGATGATTCAATATTGGTCTTGTATCTTATGTGGGTCACAGTATAGATGAATCAATGAACACAGCAGGTCTTGTATCCTATGTGGGTCCCAGCTTAGATGATTCAATATCCATACCTGATCATCCCTTTCACCTTTTGACAAAATATACCTGTGTGAGCTGAATCTTCTGTTACTCTCCTTTGTGGATTGTGTTGAGCTATCCTTTATGGATTTACTGTTTTTTCTCCTTTCTGAAGGGTGGGTACAGATAGCCTCCACTGCTTCTCGGGTCAACCAGACCGCTCCGACTACGTCCCGCCCAGTGGTCCACCTCCAGGTACTGTCCTGCTCTGCATGCCTCCACCACGATCAGCGCTGTCCGTCGTCTGCAACCAACACAACGTAGTGCGGTCATAGCTCGTGCAGGGGTGAGTACAAGAAGGGGAACATGGATCCATTCCACTATAGTGTCCAAGAAACCGAATATTCTGAAGCCAGTGGTGAGGGTTATTGGGTTTTAAAAAATATTGCGAGATAAATAAATATAGTATTTATTTATTTGTCTAATTTATATTAGATAAATTACTAAAACACTACACATCATATTTTTTATAAAGAATAATAAAATTAAGTCAAACATATCTCTAAGGTCCATTCTTGAGAAAGATATCCTTCTCACAAGCACAAATTATCTAAAAGTTGTAATGGTACATACATGTTTTCTTTCATCATAAAGTGAAATCGTATGTTTAGGAAAAACCCATTTCCTAATGAATTTTGTAATGATGATAGTGATTAAGAGTTAACTCTCTATGAGAAGCATTTGAATAATTTAATGTACATTTAGTGTTTATGTTATCATCCAGGGCCAATGAGATTTTCCTAAAACATGAGGACATGGATGCATATATCGTGATGTCTCACCTTTGGGATATTTATTAAGATAATGTGATTCAAGAGAGATAAAATATCATCAATGTTTTGTTTACAACTATTCAAAATGATTCTACACCAGATGGGCATCATATATTCAATATTATTCGATATAGTAAATAACTAGAAATATTAGGGATTAAATTACAAAATTAGTTGTGTGTGTATCTCATACATTCCTCACTACCCAATACCTTCTTTATTTTGTTGTTAATTATAACATAATAAATAATGGGAATATTATCTCATAATTTCTTATTCTGAATGGAAAAGTGGACAAGGACATGGGGCATTAAAAACACATAGTAATTATGGTGAATAATAAACGGAAGAATAATGAAAAGGGACCCAATAATCGTAAAAATATTAAATCTCCTAAGAACCATCCTTACAAGAAGAGGAAGATCTAGCGGTAGGGTAACGAAATGGAGGAAGTGTGTTTTATATGTTGAAAACAATGTCATTATAAGAATAGGTGTACCTAGAAGTATGGGGAAGTAAAAGGTGTGTTCATTCTTGAGAGTAATATTTTAATATCTACAAATTGGGTTATATATATATCATATGGTTCTCACATCTGTATCCAAATAGAGAAACCAAGTAGATTCAGAAATATTTTCAGAGGAGAGTTGTATTTTTGAGATACCAATGGTGTGAGGCTGGTTACTCTATCCCTTGGTGACTATCACCATTCATTTAAAATAGTAATGATATTGACTTTAATGTATTTTTATTATTTACCAATAGTTACCAATAAAAAAATTTGTGTCATTCTGATATATAGATGGTTTTATTTTCATGTTTGAGAATAAAATTTCTTTCCTATATAAAGACAAAATATGTCATGGTATAGTGCATTTAAATAAGGATCCTTATGTGTTAAATTATGGAAACCAAAAATTGGAAATAGAGAGTGAATTCTGATCACATGACTAATTTAATACCCAAATAAGGCATCACTATCTTAGTTATATGAATGATATGTGTTTAATAAACCTCTATTATGATGGTTATTTAGACTCTTCTCAGATAAAATCTATTGAAAAGTGACTTCATCATTTACAAGGGTAATTTATCAAACCACCATTCTGTAGAATGTGTAAAAGGGCCACATCGGTACTAGGATTGGTACACACTGATGTGTGTGGACCATTTCCATCAGAAGCTTGAGGTAGGTATTCATACTTCATAACATTTATTGATGACTTGAGTATATATGTATAGATCTAATTTATGAGGTATAATATTGAGTCATTTGGAAAATTAATTGAAATCAAGAATGAAGTAGTTAATGACCTTGGAAATAAAATAACGAAGCTTCGATCAGATTAAGGTGTTGAATATTTTAACCAATAGTTTATTGACTTTTTACAGGAGTTAGGTATTCTATCTCAACATACACCACCTTACACACCATAGTGGAATGGTGTCAGTGTAAGGAGGAACCATACCGTGTTATACACGGTAAGGTCAATGATGAGTCTTGAAGTTCTTCCATTATCATTTTACAGATATAACTTACAAAATATGGAATTTACATTAACATGTGTAACAACTGAAGCATAAAATGGAATTCGTCTCATGTTATGGAGTGGAAAGAATCTATTTTTCCACACACACATGTATAGAGTGTTGTGGTATTTTTTAAGGACATATTGGGTAACCAAATGGCACCTTGGGGAACAAACATGTATCTTTATAGGGTATTCTGAGGAAACAATGGGATACAACCTATAAAACCCCTCAGAAAAAAAGTGACTATTTCTAGATAATCCATATTTATTGAGAGGGAGAAATCCTCAAAAATGATAGTGGGACTAAGATAGAATTTAGAAAATTTTATGATCAAGATACATAGGGTTTGGTAAAGGAACAAATTCTATAGGTCCCAATGGAAGAATTAGTTTTTGAAACACATGTACTATATAGAGAAAAGGGAGGTAAGATAACCTGAATGAAATGATTTTCTAGTCACCTAAAACTATGACTAGTTATTAGTTGATGATGATGAACCCCTGTAATATAATGTGGTAGTGGAGAGCTTAGAAACTGCATGATGGAAGGAAGAAATGAATTATGAAATGGATTCTATTTATCAGAACAAATATTAGGTTTCGTTCGATGTTCCAATTGATATAAATCCCATAGGTCAAAAATGGGTATTCGAGATAAAAACTAGACATGTAAGGTGTTTTAAGTACTTAAAAAGAAAGGATATTGGTTAAGGGATTTAAAAAGTATCAAAAAAAATTCTACAATGAATCCTTCTCACCAGTTTCAATGTTTAAATCCATCAAAATTCACCTTTCTAAAGAAGCTTACCATGACTATGAAAATTGTCGTATGGATGTAAAAATAGATTTCCTTAATGGTATCCTTTAGAAAGATGTCTATATGAAACAAACGCAAGGGTTTGTGACTCCAAGTTATGAAAAAAGGATATTCAAGTCACAGAGATCCATTTATGGATTAAATAAAGCACATAGGTCATGGAAAATTTGATTTGATGAATCTATAAGATAAATTGTTTTCATTAAGAGTAAATTTGAACTCTATGTTTACAATATATTTATTAGGAATTCCATCGTTATCCTAGAAGTATATTTTTATGAAATATTACTTATTGTAATTGACATACTAGTCTTACAGTCTATTAAGAACTAATTAAAAAGGTGTTTCTGCATAAAGTACTTAAGTGAAGCATCCTATATTATATGGATCAATATCCTTCATGATATATCAAAGAAGTTTATTTCACAATGTCAAAGTATATACAATGACAATATACTAATGATATTTATTATGGAAAAATCTATGAGGGGATTGGTTCTATTGTCACATGGCATATATCATTCTATGAAAATGTGTCCTCAGACACAATAAGAGAGAGAAAGAGGGAGAGAGAGAGAGAATGAGTAATTCCCCATGCACTTCAATTATAGGATCAATAATATATTCCATGTCATGTACTAGAATTTCTGTTTCTTATGAATTAATCATGGTATGTACAAATCAAGTTAATTAAGGACAATAACATTGGTATATTATTAAGGTTATCCTCAAGTATTTGAGAATAAATAAGTATATGTTCCTACTGTATGAAGAAGATCGGGAGAAGGTCATTAGTGATTATACTAATGTTCATTTTGAAACAGACCATAATGATCCGAATTTGTAGTTAGGATACATTTTTTGAATCAATAGAAGAGTTTTGAGATCGAAGAGTTCAAACAATCCAATTTTATCTGATTCTATAACTGAGATTGAGTACATAACAACTTCTGATATATTCATGGATTCCATTTGAAAATTAAACTTTTTCTTGTATATTGATGTGATACATAGCAGTAAAGACCCTATCACAATTTATTTTGATAGTACTATAGTGATGACTCTTGCATAAGAGCCAAGGTTACATCAATAGACAAAGTACATGATCTGTTTGTATATCGTTTTGAGGGATTTTATTTGAGTGGTGAGGTTTTTATTATAAGATTTTATATAGAATAAAATGTGGATTAAACCATGTCTAAATGCATGTATCCGCATAAGCATGATTATAATATGAGATCTCATGGATTGAAGGTTGTTAGCAGTTGGATCTAGTGCATGTGTGAGTTTTATAGCGTTGTTTCCCTAGAAAAAAAATCTATATAAATTATGATAACCTTATATTATAGTTATTAAAATTAATATACTTATTATCACATCATGATTCTAATTCTATGTAACATAGTTTGGGATAATTTCCCAAGAGTAGTTCTCGCATGAAAGGTCATAGTAGTTCCCCTCTATGATGAGAACCTAGAAATTCAGTGAATGTTTTATTATATATATATATATATTCTATAGCCATATTAAATCAACTAAGAACACAACTAATTTATCCTATAAAGGGTGGAAACACATAGGACTTTGAGGCACCTTCTCATGGTGTACATCCTTAGTAATATATAGTGTATGATATTATGATAATGAGACCCTCTAGAAGAAAATCCACATTTATATGTGTCTTTGGATATTTTTATAGATGATTATATTTATTTATCATTAGACTATAAATATAATTTTAATGAGTTTTAGAATTTGTTATATTGATTTACTGTTGGAAACCATGTAGTCACATGTTCGTGATGAGGTATGAAAAATTGGGTGTGTCATAAGAAATATTGCATTAATGACTAATATGAGAAAGGATTTTCCCCTTTTATTTTTTAATAGAATATTATATCTCAAGAACATTTATTCAAATGATATATCCTATATAAATCTACGGCCAAGGTTTCCTATTGGAAACATCGATTTCGGAAATGTCAAAGAGGATACTTCGAGCACATAGGTTGATGGAAGCAACATCCAACTTGATTGATAAGATATATTATGATAATCTGATTATATTACATAGTATGTGTTATTATGAGTTATTATGTCATTGTTCCATTAACTTCTTTCTCTATGTTTTCCATAGTGTGTTCTTAGATGTTATCATTTGACTTTAGGATGCTTTGTCTAATTCCACAGAGAACGAGGCCTAGAGGATTACACACAAAGTTTGTCCAAAATCATATATAAATAATATATATTATTATTTATTATTTAACATTTTGAATAAATATTATTCTTACACCTACTTTAATAATTGTTTATTTTTTCTAGATTTAATATATTCCATCATAAGTTATTTGAGAAAATATTATGTGAGTATAATATTTAATAAATATTTATTTTCTAATTTAGTTAAAAGAATATTATTTATTTATTGAAAAATAATGTGCTGATATTTATTTATTACATATTTATTAATTATTCAATGCCTGAAAAATATTTTGGGAGGAATGGTGGATGGGGTTTATAGTTCCAGTAAATAAAAATATATTTTGAATTATAATTGATTACATAATATTTAAATTACTTCTCAAGTAAATTTCTTTTCAAGAAATAATATTATTATCATTTTAACGGGGTTCTATAGGGATTAAGAAATATTAAATGAAATTTGGGAAATTATTTATTTCTAACCCTAGTGGTATATAAATCAAATTAAATTATATTCTCAAGATAAAGAATTCATTTTTCTTTTGTTATGCACAAAGAAATATAGATAATTATATTTAATCTATAAAGAGTTGCCTTCTCCAAGAATACATCCAAAAATATAGATCAATATTCTTCCATATTTCACTCTCAAGTCTGGAGAGATCAAGGAGAATCCTTTGGAAGCGATTATCAGGGAGATCAAATATGAACTACACAAGCGATGGGATCTATCATGCTAGAACCTGAAGATTCCTATGTTTATGTTTAGAGATTTGTGGAACACATGTTGATCACAACTTGAGGGAATCTATTCATGATTCCTACAATTCAATTATGATACAATGTAGATCTATTTTTAGATCAATCAACATAGAAATAATTTCTCACCTGGTAATTATTTAATTGATTATATTAATTATAAATAATATATGATGATCATGTACTTTTGTTCTATCATATTATCTATTGAATGTATTATTTCATTCAATTTTGGTGATCATGTAATTTATCTTCATGTAAATATCATATTGATTATCGATTATAAAAAAAACGTTGGGCAAGAATCATCACATGATTCCACTGTGGCCGAAACCTTCAATGGAAACTAAAATAAAGAATCCATACTTTTTCTTTCCTTCTTCATTGTGAGATATTAAATACATTTAAGATCCTAAAACTAAATTTGGTATCTTATGGAATAAATAAAATAAATGGACATGTTAAAAACCCAAGTAAATGAATTTACAAGATAGGTAAAAATAACCTGTGAGTCATTTCTATAACATAATAACATAAAATAGTAGGCATGTGAGTAATCACATAAAAAAATATCCTAGAAAAAATAGTTTCATAAGATCATGGTATAATAGATAATGTGGAAAAAACAAAAAACATGTCATAAATATGAGTTAAAGATAGCTTCTTATATAATATCACATGGCATACTATGTCCCTTAATGGGGTAAGGTTACTCCCTTATGTTATACATGATATCCCATGAGACAATAACATTACCAAAAGCATTAGAGCTCTAGTTGGGTTCACCCATTATAACATGTTCATGATAAAAGTTTTCCACATAAAAGAAAAAAATCATACTACATAACATAATAATTTCCCATGGAAATAAATAGGTTGCATAATCTTGTATCAATAAAAATAAAAAGAGGTTACTTAAAGAAAGAATGTGAGAAATTGTTATATAGAATGTATTACCATATGAATGGAAGGGAGATTAATAAATACATATATGTGGGATACATATATATTAATATTTTAAGTATTCCATAACTTTAATGGTTGTTATTGATGATAAATATAAATACATCTAAAACTATTTAAAACATTATTTATGAAAATAACATTTCCACTTGAAAAATAAATTTTAAAAAACTATAATTCCCAAAATATTCTACGATTAATTTTCATTGAAAATAACTTTAGAATCATTTAAATTAATCTTTAATAAAAATAATGATCATGATGGTGGAACATATTTTTCATGTCATACAAATTAAAATAAATATTCCATTCAAATGTTCAGTAAAAATCCATGAAGTACCTCATTTAAAAAATGATAAGAAGATTCCATTATTCCAGTTTTTTAAAAATTAATAAAGGTTTCAAAAGAAATTAAACAAAAATAGAATAGTATTAAAATATTTTAAAAAATGAATAAAAACCTATACATGGAAGTGATATGGTTTTGGACTAAAGAGATCAATAATGTTGATTTTTTCTTGGAAACATTTTCTTAATATTTTTTTGTATCAATGTGAGGATAATGGCACTGTTACTTGAAAAGTTCACTAAAAATTATTGTATAAGTAAATTAAAGGGTTTAATTATAAAATTATTAAATAATATTCTTCAATAAAAATTCAAGAATAAATAATCTATATTAAAATATGATTAAAACATAAACCCTTACTGCATTAAAAACCTTAGAATCCTAACTCTCATTACTAAAGAAAATGTATAGTAACATAAAATATCATTAATAATTTTTAATTTCATATATAATATATAAATTTTTAGTATATAAACAATTTAAAACAAATTAGGTGTGTAAAAGACGATTTTTCTCAAATAAAGATGTTTTGAGATAAAAACCCTTATAAAATTTGTATCATTGAGGTGAGAGTGAATCCAATGAGTGATTATGAGTAAAAAATGAATATCCAGAAAAAAATTTAAATAATACTTAATTAAATAAAATTACTTATCACATGTAATCATGGAATAATATAATCAAGGAACTATACTTATATTCAAAAGAATGGAAATTTAGTTAAGAAACCCCTAACTGAAGCCTGAATCATAACATTGGTTCTTTATGATCCAAAATAATAAACTTATCATAATTGTTTAATTTTTCAAGAAAAATTTTAAATTTTATTAATCATTTTATTTTATTTTTTATCATTTCATATTCCACTACATAATCAATTATTTTTATAATAGAAGTTTTAATGATAAACAGATCATATGTTAAAAATAACTTTGGTCAGTGGAATAAGGAAACAATGATAGTTATTGTGTCATATTAATAATGTTAACAAGAAAATAATTTTAATTTTCATACATATATTGTAGTTTTTAATAAAACCATGAAATATGGCTACAAAAAATGAACTACATTTAAATCACGAAGATGGTAGGTTGTATATACGCATTAGTAATGTTTCCATTTTTTGAAAATCATGATGTAAAAAGGTAGGTGTTTTTATACTTATAGTATGCTAATTATAACATAAATATAATATTATTTATTTATATATCCTTACATATATCACCCATTTTATTTGTAAATAATAAAGAATCATATCGCTTCACGAGACGGTAGTCGGTCATGCACCCAAAATACATTAGGATTTATGAAATAGATAGTAAAGTAATAAATTATATAATATATTAATTTTAAAAAAATGTTAATATGTCATTATTATATTATATAAAAAATAAATAAATCCATATTACATTTAATGTAATGTGGAAGTGAAAAACAAATCATATCACTTTGTGAGGTGGAAGTCTATCATACACACGAGCGACAATATAGTATTCTATGGTGATAAAAATTAAAAGGTATATGTGATATTATAATTTTATAGGTATAATTAAATCATGAATAACATATATAAACACTCTATACATCATTATATCAATTTGTGAGAAGTGGATATGGAAAATGAATTACATCAGTTTGTGAGGCGGAAGTCCTCTATATACACGATTAACAATTTTGATTACTATTTGAGGGAGGATTATATGGTTTTAAGTCATGGAATTGAAATAAAGATATATCAATATATCTAAGATATTGATTTTATTATATAATAATGGTTAGAAAAGATTTTATGATGGTATAATAATAAATAAAATAAAATGATCGGTTAGGGACATTAACTCTTCTTTGGACAACTTCTTTTTGGTTTTCACCAAAAGTCCTATTAGGTTGGATTTCTGACCAAAAGATGGATAATAAGATGATTTAGGGAATTATGGAAAATATGTTGGTATATTTTGGATGAAAAAATAGGTTTTGGAAGTGGGTAAAGGATGAGAGAGTGGGTGACCTTCTATAAGTGGGGGACATGACACTCATGGATTTTTTGAAAAGAAATAAGTTCTCCCACATTTTAATGATGGAAAAAGGATAAAAATAGACCCTTTTTAAACCATATATGATATAAGGTCTAAATATAAAAAAAATATTTATACAATATTTAGTTCCTTTTTAACAACTATCATTTTAGATAAATCCATTGGTAAACCCAATTTTACTATAAATGTAGTAAATAATTATTAATGTTTTCACTATTAATTATGGTAAATATTATGTTAAAATTATAAGATAATATAAATTATTGTGATTCTCAATAAGGAGTCCATTTTTTAAAATTCGAGTCACATAAGTGGAAGAATAGAATTTAAATATTAAACCAATATTCATGACAAAAAATGGTTTTCCAATTGAAAATATTTAAAATGTTTAAAAATATTATATAAAAATTCAACATTAAATTTATTAATGTGAACTAATTTATATTAATAAAAATATAATTTAACTAATTTAAATTTTTAAATGATATTAAAATTAAACAGGGCATTAAAATACATTAAATGAAAATATAGTTTTCAATGAAATATACTTTTTTCACTATCATTCAGAAAATGTAACTTTTTATAAAAATACCACAAATCATCCTAAGATAATTCTGCTTTGATGATTTAAATAATTATTTTAATTATTTAAAATAAATTTTCTAAATATGGTATCAAAAATTAATTTTAAAATATGTTCACAAAGCACAACAAAAGTGCATTTTAGAAAAATAAAAAATTTTCCAAAAAATATTTTTCTTTTAAATAACTATTTATTGGGAATACAAATTTTAATCGAGAATAACTTTAATAGTAGAAAATGATAAACAAAAAATGAAAATAATTTTTTGATGATCATAGAACATTCCTTCTGTAAAGGGTTTTTACTCCCACCTTTTAGGATGGTTGCACGTCCTTTTATAGGCAGTGAAATGGGGTTTGGTGGGGGTGGATAGACCACCCCCGTTGAAATGTATAGCCACAATAAACGTTTTCCTAACACTCCCCCTTAGGATGTACACCCCAACCAATTTCATACGTGTTTTGATACTACCTCATTAAAAACCTTATTCTAGAAAATCCTAGTGGGATGAAAGTGAGAATAAGGAAAGAGTATAGTCAAATAGCCTCCCCCTAAAAGTTATATTATATTACAAATTTTTTAATCTATGTATCCCAATATTATGTAAAAACTTTCTAAATATAATGTTTGGTTGTTCAATTATAAATAAATATACAACCCTATTGCTGAATCAGATATATTTCATGTTGATATCTCCGTTCATCCTTATCTCTTGTGTGAAGGAGAATTTTTTTTTTGGTATGTGTTTTTTCTAATCATTCATAATGAAGCCTTCCATCAATTTGGTGATTCACACTTTATTATCTTAGAATAAAATTGTTGGACTACTATCCATAGGTAATCCACTTTCTATTGGAATGTGTTGAGTTATAGTTCGTAACAAAACACATTCTCGACTTGCTCTATGTAATGCTATAAGTTATACATGATTTGAAGATTTTGTGATGAGGGTCTAATTTTGTGATCCCTTGGATATAGAAGTACCTAATACTATGAACACATAACTTGTTTCTGACTGTGAATTATGAATTTTAGATAAATAAACTGCATCTGCAAAACTATCCATATTCCTTTCTAATTAAATAGAATAGAATAAACCCAAATCAATAGTTCCACAAAGAAAATGAAAAACATGTTTAATACAATTACAACATCTTTGTATCGGTGATAAACTAAATCTTTGAAATAAATTAGTAAAAACATATATATTAGGATGAGTATAATTAGTAAGATACATTAGTGATCAGATATCTCTAAAATACGGTACTTTTGGACCAACCAACTATTCATTTTCTTCATAGGGTCAAAATTAATCTTTCTTGGTGTTTATAGAACAAAAAAACATTAGATTACTTAAAGGATTCAAATCATCCATATTAATTCATTTAAATACATATTATGTTTAATTTGACTAATGTTAAAATATACCTCTTGGAATATGCTCAATTTTTTATCCAGTACAATATTCTGTTTCTCTTGTGTCTTTTATTTTAAATTCATCCACTATGTTTCTTATTGCATCATTGACCTCTTTTGGAATTATATTGATATTTAAATATATATCAAAAAGGACAATGATTGAATATATATATATTGTTTTCTTAATAAAAACACATCGGTATGAGGGCTTATTAATATACACTTTATATATCAAATATTCCCTTAAACGATTATACCACATTCGCCCAGACTGTTTCAATCCATACCAGGATTTCAGAAATTTAATTGAATATAGGTCATTGGGTATTGATTACAATAATCTAGGTATTTTGAATCCTTCTGGGATTCTTATATATTTACAATTATCAAGTGACACATATAAATAAGATGTAACAACATCCATAAGATGCATATTAGCCTTCTCATCTACAGCATGGAGGATTAGATATGGAAAAGTTATAGCATTTTTAACAAGAGAATATGTATCCTCATAATCAATTCTAGGTATCTGAGAATAAAATTGTGTGACAAGCCATGATTTGTATCTTAAAATATTGTTTTTCTCATTATTCTTACACACTAAATGTTGTTTATATCCAACAGTCTTCACAACATTGGGTGTGAGCATGATATGTCCGTAAACTCTTCACCTACTAAGTGAATTTAATTCAACATGCATTTCTTTTTTCAATTTATTCCAATCGAGTAATTTTTTACATTCCATAACAAACCTTTGTTCTGGGTTTTCATTTTCTATATCATGTGACATAGAATATGAAAATATTCCATCCATATTTTATATCTTACTCTGATTCCATACATCACCAATATCGATATAATTAAGAGAGACTTAGTTATTTTCCAAACCTTTAGGGTTTTCTATATATTGTGAATCCTTTTTATGATTCTCATCATGTGTTTCTAAAAGAGAACTGAAATTTCATGTTTTTCTGGAAAACATGCCTCTGTAATGGTTTTTTAAATTACACTCATTCATTTTCTTTTTTGAGGATTTATAATCATTGATCCAATTGTTCTCCCACATTGTAGGAATTTTATTGAGATATAGGTAACAACATTATGTAATAGTGTCTTTGGGACATAAATTCTCATAGATACATTTATAGGTAGTATATTTTATTTAGTCACCCCCTTTTTATTAGTAAATGCATCGTGTAATTATTTTTCTAGTTCTTGAAAATTTAAAATCATTTTCACTTCCATCTCATACTGCTGGGTGGGAGTATTGAGAAAAACTATTATTACACATCATAGGAAATCCCCTCCCTTTATTTATTTTCTCCCCCTAATGATAGGAATATGTCTTCATTGAAGTGACAATCATCAAAACATACTGTAAATACATTTCCAATTTGTGATTCAAGATATTTGATGATGGATGAGGAGTCATGTACTGCCTTTATTCCAATCCACCTTTGAGGCCCAATTTTTTCACATTGTGGGGGAGGAATTAATACATATATTGCACAACCAAAGATTCTTATGTGGGAGATGTCACGATCTTGGCCAAAATACTATTTGAGTGGAGATTTTTTATGATAGGAACTCAGTCTGATGAAAATTAATGTCGAGGAATGCAATATTTCATGACACCATTGAGAGCTCGGAAATATTTTTCTTATTATTAATGGTCTAGAAATAAGTTGGAGTCATTTTATCAGTGATTCAGTTATGCCATTTTGTGTATTCACATGGGCGACTAGATGCTCCACATTAATCCCCATTTCCATGCAATAATCATTGAAATTTTGAGAGGTAAACTCTCCAACATTAGAAAGCCTTTATTTCTTGATGAAATGATTTGGGAATTGTGAACTCAATTTAATTATTTTGGAAGAGAACATGAAAATTAAACATTATGAGTTGAGAGAAAAGATAAATGTGACAATTTTATGGATTCATCAATTAATACCATAAAATATTTAAAGGGACTTCACTATGGATGAATTGGTCTTTATATATACCCCTAAATTCATTGAATTATGGTTGTAATTTTAGGATTAATTATAGCTGGAGATGTTCTAAAGATCATCTCTCTAATCGAATAAGACTCATGTGGAATTTTTCTTAGTGGAGAGATCTTCTGGATCTTTACTAAATGTTTATGAGAAAACTATGTTATTTTTCGCATCATTCCTGAACTAGGTTGTCCTAATAATTCATTACACAAATTAATGATGTGTGGTCCATTATTTACTACCATATCTGTTTATGTTGTACTTATATATGTATAATTATATCCATAAGTTAATTTTCGTCATTTTTCTAAAACATGAATCTTACCAAATTTATTAATGGTAATTTACATGTATTTTTCATTTCTCTTAGATATATATAAAGTTTCATACCCATGATGGTATATATCATTGAAACATAACATGTTTTTTTTGGAATATGGGGGAAACAACACATATTTTCTAAAAAAAATGTCTCTAATTAGGTAAAGAAAACCACTCTTTAACAGTCCCTTCTTCCAGGTCTGCAAGACCTGATTTAGTATTCATAATTGGTCTTGTTTATTTATGATTGGAAACATATTTTTTATTCTTAATAATTGTGTGTGTTGTTACACAATCCAGTATGAAAATATCTATCTCATATAAACAATCCATTACAATGTTTCAAAGTAGTGAGAATAACATTATAAGAAACACCTTGGGAAATTAAAATAATACAAAAACTAAAATATAAAATATATAGAAAAAAATAACATATCATATATCATAAATAATTTTATTTTTCATAATTTTTTTTAGTTATCATCTAATAAAATTCACATGTAAAATTACCCACACCGATGTATGTGAAATCATCATTTGATGGCTCATGATTCCCAATAAAATTCACCTCATTTTATTTCTCTTTATAGGATTTACCAGCAAACAGAGGTTCATTCTTATTTTCTTTAAGAGATTATTTAAAGATCTTATAAAGATAATATGGGGTTCGGAAAAAATGAGACCAAGGTCCCTTAGAACCATACTTTTAGCTGGAATCTTCAGGATTCCTCAGAGTGTTTGAGATGATATTTCACTGATTCTGATATTAATTTTGAGCAAGCCCATGATTACAATCATGTCATCAACTGCATCTTCTTCCAAACCCACATCCACCATGAGAATCATGTCCCTGACATATTCCATGATTATTTTCATTAAATATATCATTGTTTTAGGAAATGATACCGCTGAACCAATAGGATGAAACTGATTATTTTTAATCAAAATGTAAAGTCCTAGAAATTCCATGTAAATTGTTTTTAATTATATTGGAATTTTAAGAGTCTGTGAAAATTTACAATGCGTGATTTCGAGGCACGGTGTGCCGAGAATAAATTTTGGAACTTCTTTTATGTACGTTCATTAAATGTATGAGCATGTTTTTGTAACTTTTGAACTAGTGCTCAGAATTAGAATCTGAGGGCACTGTTGAACTCGCAGCACCGTTATTCTCTCAAGGATACCTTCACCTTGACTGCAGTAGTTTGGGGGAACAAGTTAGTTTTTGCAATTTCTCGTTAAAATAAAAATAAAATAAACTTTTATTTTATTTTTATCCTCCCATTTGAAATCTCGGTGGTGGGGACCACCCAAACTAAAACCACCAATTTAAATTCAATGGTGGGGACCCCCCGACACCCTTAAGCTCCCTCTTTAATGCGGGGATGTCTCTTGAACTTCCTCCACATTAAATATGCCTCCTTCTACTAATTAATTAATGCCAACTTTAATTGTGCCAACAATTTAATATTTACAAACATATTATATATGGTTTAGCTCCTCATTTTGGCTTTGGAGAAATCATTGGAGAAAGGGAGGAATTGGGAGAAATTTTGAGGAACTCATCCAACAAACGAAGAACGTCATCTCCATCGAAGAACGTTCTTCAAAATCAAGAAAGAGGAAAATGCACGAGCCTGACTTTAGAATCATGTTGTGGAAGCGACAATCATTGGAACCCTCTTTTCCTTCACCGATTTCATCCCAAAATATGTCAACAAACCTTCAAGGTAGGATTTGTTATTTGTATACTCCCATTACCCCGTTCTTGACATTCATCATAATTCAAGAATGAACAAGCCGCTTTCTTCTGATCTAATGCGGAGGGTATGGGCCAGATGAACATGGCCTAACCCCTACACAAATCTTGTGGTTCTTTCCTTGTTCTTCATGATGGAGGAGGATGAAAACTGACACCGATGGGGCTCGAGAATGGAGGTCCGCACCACGGCCGGCCACGACAAAGGTGGTGGTGCGACTGTGCCATTGAAGAAGAGTCGTGGTCCGTCAGTCATGGCAGAGAATGGGGGGAGGCCGGTAGCAGCCGGCCACGTAAAGGGGCGACGGTGCCTGTCAGCGCCGCCCGGTAGAGAAGAACCACGTCCTTATGCCGTGGCGGCACGACAATGTGCATCCGACTCAATGCCGACCACCGTAGATGGCGCAACGTATCAGCTGTATGACTGGCCAACTGCGGGCCACCCCCATGTAGGGGCGGTGCACATCGCACCACTATGAGGAGAAGGGGCTGGTCGAAACGGCCGGCTGAGCTGAAACAAGAGGGTCCCACGTGCTGCCTAGCGACAGAACGGTTTAGGCCATTCGGTGATTGAGGTGGGGCGTGCGTTACTTCTCCCTGCATGGGGCCAGGCCGAGCCTCCCAGCATGGGACGGGCCATCCAGCATGAGTCGGGCCGGACCCCAAGGGCCAGGCTGACCCAAACCGGGTCGGGTCGACCCAGGCTGGGTCAGACCGGACCCGGACCAGTTTCGACCCTATATTTCTTTCGGCCATAACATGAGCTATGTGTGCCTGTTTTCAGACCATTTTTTGTGCCAGAATCCTTGGAGTGAGATGGTCCTTTAGTTGCACCATACATCATATTTCGATAATGTTGGGGTAAGTTCGGTTTGGATTGAGTATGAATCCAACTGGGCCCTCAGGACTAAAAGGCTAATAACTTACAGACTGGGCATCCGTTTTACACACCATATGTTGTGTTAATACCCCTATGACATGGCAGTCATTTGGGATACTTTTTCGTGGTAATTTATGGCCGTTGGAGTGTCTAACTATGTATTGAGGATAGAAACCTCTCAGAATCATGCGAGATTAGTGCAAGAACCCAGTAGCTGGCTGTAACATGAGAATGGGATCCTTCATGGGTCTGTATTTTAGGATCACACATGGATCCTCTCTAGGAATCCATGTGGGACAACACTTGGATACTGTGTGGGTCTAATGTACTAGGATCCGGTGTGGGTCTGATGATATACTAGGATCCTATGTGGGTTTGCTGTACTAGGATCCTGTGTGGGTCTGATGATGTACTAGGATCATGTGTGGTTCTATGGTACTAGGATACTGTGTGGGTCTGATGATGGACTAGGATCAGGTGTGGGTATGTTGTACTAGGATCCTGTGTTGGTCTGATGATGTACTAGGATCCTACATGGGTCTGATGATGTACTAGGATCCTGTGTGGGTCTACTATACTAGGATCCTGTGTGGGACTGATGATGTACTAGGATCATCTGTGGGTAAATTGTACTAGGATCTTATGTGGGTCTGATGATGGACTAGGATCAGGTGTGGGTATGTTGTACTAGGATCCTGTGTGGTTCTGATGATGTACTAGGATCCTACATGGGTCTGCCTCTTAACAGAGTAAGTTGATTCTGTAGTTAAATCTAATCATCTTTATTTCTGTACTTATGTTATACCTGGTATAAGTTGAGTCTTTTCCTTCATGGGGATACCTTGTGGTATTGTTCTGTGTGGCGTACTGGTGTGGTAATTTTCCTTAGTGGTGATAACTTGTGGTATTCTTCTGTGTGGTACTTTTCCTTCATGGTGATACCTTGGTGGTATTATTCTATGTGGCATACCTTTGTGGTACTTACCTTCTTGGTATTTCTTCCTTTTTGGAATAGTTCAGCTTGGGGATTTTGAGTTTTACCATGTGTTTCCTCGTGATTGAGATGGGTATACTTGATAACTTAGGTATATGTATGGGAATATATCTATGTAGGATTGTTAGTTGATTTCATGCTTTATGGTTTATCCTTTTTAGATTTTGTGTGACCATGAGGGTCTTGAGGTCCCTACTGAGTATCGTTATACTCACGCTTGCAAAGTTTATGCCCGTACCTGGTTGGGTTTGGTGGAAATGACCAACATCGCTAACTTAGGATGAGAGTACCAGGATTGGAGGTAGATCGGAGGTGGACTTAGATGAGGTGTACAAAAAAGATGACTTGATTGAGATATGTATCTACCCTTTAAGTATGATCCTTGGCGTATGTTCACAGGATATGTTTCCAGTTATTCTTTTACTTTTTAGTTTTCTTGTACTTTTAAGTTGGGCTTGTATTATGGCCCCTTTTTCTTTCAGTACGCACTTTTTTTACTATATAGTTTAGTTGTGTTCGTATCTTGATATATTCTTGGTTGTGTGTGATTACAGGTTATATGGTCAATGCATTCCCACTTTTTGGGAATATGCCTTTTGTATCTAGTCACAATCCCTAGCCTATGGAAGGTGGGCTTGGGGTAGTCACGGAATGGGCCATGGGGGACGGGTCAGGACAAATTGGTATCAGAGGAGTCGGTTCTACCGTAAAACATAAGACTATGATCTTTTTAACAGTGATAGTGTTAAGTGTAGTGAATATGGTTATAAGTTTAAGTAATCCAGTGTTGGTACGACAACCAACATATCCATACACCAGGACCCTAATGTCTAATTTCTTGAATTAGTGCATGAAAAGAATGATTTCTTGTGTGTTTTGAAATTTTTTCTTTGTGAACTCTTTGAGTCAGCTCACCAGGTGTAACATATTGACTGTGGTGCACCTGTTTTTTTTCTAAATGCCTCCATACAGACAGCCATCATGGGTTCTAGGTCTAGTACACACTGATAGCCCACCGAGAAATAAGGCCTTGGTGTAGGGACCTTTTCTAGTAGGGTCACTAGTGGAGGCACTAGCGGTACCATTACCCATTGGGCCACTGATTCCACCAGCCCCAGCAATAGAGAGTGCATGCCGCTTGAGCACATTTCATGATTTCCAGCGCCAGAGGCCATCCAGGTTCAATGGAGAGACGGACCCACAAGAGACTAAGGATTGGTTGGAGGATGTAGTGAGAGTCTTCTAACTAGTAGGGAAACCAGCTGATCTCATGGTGATCCTTGCTGCCAGTATTCTACATTCAGAAGTAGGAAGATGGTAGAGCTTGATGCTCCAGGTTCACGATAATGTGACACTCTTCTAGATAAACATTGAGATCTTGTTTTGGGTAGAGTTTGTCCCAGCGACCCTTTGTGTTGTGCTCATTCAAGAGATTCTTCATTTGTAGTAGGACAACATGAATGTAGCTCAGTACTCAGTGAGGTTCAATGACCTCTCATGCTACTCCACTTATATGGTTCGGGACCCATTCTTCAGGGCCCGGACCTTTGATCAGGGACTCAGGCAGGGGATCAGAGATTAGACTATTGCTCTCAACATCCTGATGCAGGCAGGGGTGTTAGAGTGACCGTCTTAGTGGAGATTTTTCTTGTTGAGCAGTCAACAATAGCGAGACCCACCACCGGATGTCACATAGTGGAGTCTTCTGCGGCTGGTAGCAGACAGATTTCACAGAGGTCCAAGAGGACCAGACCTATAGGTGGAAAACCACAGGTTTCAGGGTTGGTTGTGTGTGGTACCAGAGAGAGAGTCAGTCATGCGAGAAATATGCAGTGTTACACATGTGGCGGGCAGGGTCACATGGCTCTTGACTGCCCGACCCGCCGTACGGATGATCAGAACATAGTTGAAGGACCGCCCATGCATAGATATAGGTTAGATCGAGGAAGTATACAGGGATCATGTAGACATTGCAGAGGAGCAGGCTATGTCGCTGGCGGTGGGCGACGATTCGAGATGTTATCGCCACCACCACTAGGTAGTCCAACCTGACCACAGGGATTAGCTGGATAGGAGAGAGCTCAGCTAAAGGCAGCTGAGGCCTATGGACATGGTTCTTCGGAGATGATACGAGGTAAGATATGTTTCTAATCCACCTTAGCTATAGTACTTATAGACATAGGTACCATTCATTCATTTATTCCCCCTGCCCTTGTTCAGACCTCAGAGATTTTGGTGGAGCCGTTGGCTCGATCCTTACGGCTGGAGACTCTTATGGGAGATGATTATATGATGTCACACTAGTGCCGGTAATGTGAGATTACTCTAGGAGGCGGGATCTTCGGCTGGGATCTCCTAGTAGCGACGTCAAGGCCTTGCGACATCATATTGGTTACGGACTAGTTATCTACAATTCATGCTCAGATTGACTATATTAGGCATAAAGTGCGATGTGTCCACATGGATGGGACATGGTTTTCCTTCTCCGGTGAGAAGGGATCTTTTTCATCACAGGATAGACTTACCAGGAGGAGGGTGTAGCCGATTAATCATCAGTTGGCTAGCCTTACCCTTGGAGTGGTTTATGGACAGTACGAGTTATCCTGTAGTGGTGGACTGGTACGCGGATGTCATCCCTGATGATGTTCTGGGTCTACCTCCTCATAGAGAGGTGGACTTTTACATTGAATTGTACCCCGGGATGACATCGATAACTACAACAGCATATTAGATGGCTCTCACAGAGCTTCGTGAGCTGCGGGTCCAGCTGGAGGACTTACAAGGGAAGGGGTTCATCAGGCCCAGTGTTTCACCGTGGGTAGCCCCAATTTTGTTCGCCAAGATGGTGGATAGGAGATTGAGACTTTTTGTCGACTATCGATGCCTGAACCAGGTGACAGTGAATAACAAGTACCCACTTCTGGTGATTGACGACCTCTTTGATCTGCTGAGAAGAGATCAGTGGTTCTAGAAGATAGACCTCAGATAAGGTTATCACCATCTCAGAGTACGAGATGAGGATGTGCATAAGACTGCTTTCAGATGTCTGTATGGACATTATGATTTATTTGGTCATGACCGTTTGGCTTGACCAATGCTCCAGTAGTGTTCGTGGGACTCATGAACAAGATCTTCCAGCCTCACCTTGATCGCTTTGTATTAGTCTTCATCAAAGAATTTTTCATCAAATCAACTACTGAGAGGGAGCATTCATATCATTTGCAGATAGTTCTCGACATACTCTGAGAGCACCAGCTTTATAGTAAGCTCTCCAAGTGCCAGTTCAAGATCAGAGATGTTCACTTTCTAGAACATGTCATCTCAGAGGCTGGAGTTGTGGTGGATCCAGTGACGATCAAGGTGGTACTTTCTTGGGATCCACCCAGGAGTGTGACAGAGGTACGGAATTTATTGGGTTTGGCTAGAAACTACCAGAGGCTTGATCCAGATTTCTCCAGAGTTGCATCACCTTTATCAATGTTGACGAAGAAGTGGCAACCCTTCATTTGGTCAGAGATATTCCAGCAGAGTTTTCAAGAACTAAGGAAGAGGCAGAATAGTCCCCCCATCTTGAGGCAACCGAAGGAGGGTATAGGGTATGTAGTCTACTGCGAATCATCAGGTACCAGGATCGAATGTTTCCGGATGTAGGAGCGAGCAGTGATTGCATATGGCTCTCAAATGCTGATAAGTCCTGAGCAGAACTATGCTACCCAAGATCTGGAGTTAGTAGTAGTGGTCTTCACCTTGAATATGTAGCGACATTACTTGATGGGAGAATGTTTTACAGTATACTCGGATCACAAGAGTCTCAGGTATATCTTCTCTCATATGGACTTGAACCTGAGACAGCGATGTTGTATTGAGTTCATCTAGGACTATGACTTCTAGAGAGTCTATACTGTTAGGAAGGTGAATGTAGAAGTAGATTCTCTCAGTTGGAGATCTGGTATTGAACTGCAAGGTGAGGCGACGTAAGAGTTGGACGCTTTATAGATATTTTTTTTGGATCGAGATGGAGAAGTTTTTATTTAGTCTATTATAGTCACTCCCCCACTTCTTTAGCGAGTCAGGGAGGCGCAGTGTGGGGACGCTGACTACAAGGATCAATGTGCCCAGATATCCACAGGACATGCGCCTGAATGATTTTTTGAAGGTGGGGAGCACGACATCCTCTTCAGAGGATGTACCGTGGTACAAGTGTCTCTTCGGGAGGAAGTTTTGAGGGAGTTCCACACATCCCCTCTAGCGGTACATCCAGTTTTGGTGAAGATGTACTAGGACCTTCGAAGAGAGCACTGGTGGCCAAGAATTAAGAAAGCAGTCTCAAAGTTTTTCTCTTGATGCCTCACTTGTCAGCAAGTGAAGGCGGGGAATCAGGTACTAACATGCTTAGTTCAGCCTTTAGAGTTACTAGATTGGAAGTAAGATAGGATATCCATGGACATCATGATAGGACTTCCATGTACATCTAGAGACCAGGATTATATAAGGGTTATCAGTGACTGACAAACCAAGTCAGCCCACTTCTTACCGATCAGAGAGTAGGGTTCGATAGATAACATGGGATTCCTATATGTGAAGAAGATTGTATGGATACAAGGAGTACCCTCGACAATTGTATTTGATCGTGATGCATGTTTCACTTCCCGGGTATAGAAGGGGTTAGAGGAGGCTTTCAGGTTGAAGCTTTGTTTGAGCACCGCCTTCCATCCTTAGACGGATGGCCAGATTGAGCGGACTATTCAGACCCTTGAGGATATGTTTCATGCTTACGTCCTCGACTTCAATCACAGCTGGGAGGATCACTTTCCTTTGGTGGAGTTTTCATACAACAACAACTATCAGTCCACCATCGGGATGGAAGCTTTTGAGGCATTGTATGGCTGACCCTACAGATCACCTTTGTGTTGAACTAGCCCAGGGGAGTTAGCACTCATGGGACCAGATATGGTACGAGATACCACAAAGAAGGTTTATGCCATCCAGGAGTAGATGAATACTGCACAGAGCAAGCATGAGTATTATTTCGATAGGAGACGGAGACATCCCGAGCTCAAGGATGGTGACCATGTCTTTCTATAGGTCTCACCTTGATGAGGTTTGCATAGATTTGGTCAGGGTGGAAAGTTATCTCTGAGGTTCGTCAGACCTTTCTAGGTCCTCAGCAGAGTTGGTGAGGTGGCCTACCGCTTATCTCTTCCACCTCAGTTGCACCGGGTACACAACGTTTTCCACGTATCCTAGTTTAGGAGATACATGCAGGACCCATCTCATGTCATCAACCATGGAGAGCTGCACATCAATGATATGGAAACATTTACAGAGGTTCCAGCAGTGATTGAGGATCGACAGGAGTGAGTTCTTAATCGGTGGTTGATACCTCTGGAGCGCATTCACCGGTAGCACGGGATCCTCCAGAAGTGTACATTGGAGTTGGAGGCTTAGATTCGTGCTCAGTACCCACACTTATTTTCCTTGTTTTTCTTATTAGGATTTTGGGGACACAATGTCCTGAGGGGGAGAGAATGTAAAGACCTGCAAATTCCATGTAATTTTTTTTAATTATATAGGAATTTTAAAAGTCTGTGAAAATTGACGGCGCATGATTCTGAGGACCGGTGTGCTCCGAATGAATTTCTAAACATTTTTAGCTGTGTTCAGTAAACTTATGAGTGGGTTTTTGTAACTTTTGAACCGATGTTCATAATTGAAATATGAGGGCACTGTTGAACTCGCAGTGATGATATTCACTTAAGGAGACCTTCACCACGACCACAGTTGGTCAAGGGTGAAAGATAGTTTTTGTGCTTTTTAGTGGAAATAAAAAAAACTGTTTTATTTTATTTTTATCCTTCCATTAGAAAGCTTGGTGGTGGGGACCACCTGAACTAAAACACCCAATTTTAATTCAATGGTGGGGACCACCCAACCCCCTTAAACTCCCTCTTTAATTTGGGGAATTCTCTTGAACTTCCTCCACATTAAATATGCCACCTTTCATTAATTAATTAAAGACAACATTAATTGTACACAAAATTTAAAAGTGAAAAACATATTTTATTTTGGATGGATCCACATTTTGTCTTGGGAGAAATCATTAGCGAAAGGGATGAATTAGGAGAAATTTGGAGGAACTCATCCACCAAACGATGAATTCCATCTCCATCGAAGAACGTTCTTCAGAATCAAGAACGATGACAATGCACGAGCCCAACTTCAGAAGTGTGCTGCGGAAGAGACGTTCAATGGAACCCTCTTTTCCTTCACCGATTTCACCTTGTGACATATCAACGAACCTTTGAGGTAGGGTTTGTTATTTGTATTCTCCCCTTACCCTATTTTTGTCATTCTTCATAATTCAAGAATGAACAAGCCTCTTGCAACCGCTCTAACGTGGAGGGTATGGGCCGAACGAGCATGGTCTGACCTCTCCACAAATCTTGTGGTTCTTTCCATTTCTTCGTGATGGAGTAGGATGGAGATAGACAATGGTGGGGATTGAGAATAGCGGTCGGCACCAAGGTCAGCCACGACAAAGGCGGCGGTGCAACTGGGTCACCGGAGAAGAGTCTTGGCCCATCGGCCGCGACGGATCTAGGGCGGTGGCCTGCAGCAGCCAACCGCGTGATTAGGCGGGGGCGCGAGTACGCGCCACCCGGAAGAGAAGAACTGTGGCCTTGTGTTGCAGTGGTGAGGCGAGGCGCGGCCGGCTCGACACCAACCGCAAGAGATGGCACGGTACGCGACTACGCCGTGTGGAGGAGGGCAGCTGGCGGACTGGCCTGCCGCGTGCCGAGCAGACCCGTGGGTCGCCACCATTGAGGGGTGGCACACGATGCACCACCAGGAGGAGAAGGGCCCAGCCAAAACAGCCAGTCGAGCTGGATAGAACGGGACCCACGGTGGATCCCACCTGTTACCTGGCAATCAAACGGCTTTTTCCATTTAGTGATTGAGGTGGGGGCACGCGACTGCCCCCCCCCCCCCCCCCCCCCCGCATGCGGCCAGGTCGGGCCGCCCAGCACGGGCAGGGCCGGACCCATCGGGTCAGGCCGACCCGAACCATGTCGGTTCGACCTCGACCGGGTCGGGCCGGGTCATGTATGTCCGACCAAGTCAGACCAGACCCGGACTAGTTTCGACCCTATACGTTCTTTCAGCCATAACTTTAGCTACATGCATCCGTTTGGCGAACCGTATATGGTACTAGAAACCTTGGAGGAGGACGATGCTTTTGTTATACCCCACATGATATTTGGTTAGTGTTGGTGTATGGTCGGGTTGGATCGATCACGAATCCAACCAATCCCTCAGGACTAAAAGGCTAATAACTTACATATCGGGCGTCTGTTTGATGCACCAACTCTTACATTAAGTCCCATATGAAATGGCAGCCCTTTGGGATATTTCTTCATGGGACTTCATGGTAGTTTGAGTATCAACCTATGTCTTGAAGAAAGGAACCTCCCATAATCAATCGAGCATAGTGCAGGAACCCACTAGCTGGCTATAAAAAGAGAAAGGGATCCTTCGTGGGTCTTTATTTTATGATCGCACATGGATCCACTCTTGGAATCCATGTGGACTACTCTTGGATCCAATGTGGGTTTGTTGTTCTAGGATCCTTTGTGGGTCTGATGACGTACTGTGATCATGTGTGGGTCTGTTGTACTAGGATCCTGCGTGGGTCTGATGACCTACTCGGATCATGTGTGGGTCTATGTACTAGGATCCTGTGTGGTTCTGATGATGTACTAGGATCCTATGTGGGTCTGCGGTACTAGGATCTTGTGTGGGTGTGATGATGTACTAGGATCCTTTGTGGGTCTGCCTCTTAACAGAGTAATAAGATTCAGTATTTACATCTAATCATCTATACTTATGTACTTATGTTATACCTGGTATGAGCTATGTCTTTTCCTTCATGGGGATACCTTGTGGTATTCTTCTGTGTGGCATACCAATGTGCTACTTTTCTTTCGTGGAGGTACCTTGTGGTATTCTTCTGTGTGGCATACCTGTGTGGTACTTTCATTCATGGTGATACCTTAGTAGAATTCTTCTGTGTGGCGTACCTGTGTGGTACATACCTTTGTGGTATTCTTTCCATTGTGGAATAGTTGATCTTGGGGATTTTGAGTTGGACCCTAGGTTTCCTCATGATTTAGATAGGTAAACATGATTTCTTAGATATAAGTATGGGAATATATCTAGGTAGGGTTGTCAGTTGATTTTATTCATTGTGGTTTATCCTTTATGGATTTTGTGAGATCTTGAGGGTCTCGGGATCCCTACTGAGTATCGTTATACTCACCCCTACACGGGAAATTTCTACACCTTATTGTGTTTGGTGCAGAAAATGAATAGTGCTAACTGAGTATGAGAGTACCAGGACTGGAGGTAGCTCGGAGGTGGATTTATACAAGCCATACTGAAAAGAAGACCTGATCGAGAGATGTACCTACCCTTCAGGTAGGATCCTTGGCGTGTGTTTAGAGGAGTTGTTTCCAGTTACTCTTCTACATTTTAGTTTTCTTGTACATTACAGTTGGTTTTGAATTCTATCCCCTTTTTATTTCAGTATGCACTCTTTTTACTATACAGTTCACTTGTGTTCGTATCTAGGTGTGTGATTGGTTGTGTGTGATTACAGGTTATAAGGGCAACACCTTCCCAGTTTTAGGGAATACGCCTTTCGGTGCTAGTCGCCTGCCCCTGGCCAATGGAAGGAAGGCTTGGAGTAGTCACGGTATGGGCCCCGGGAGATGGGTCTTGACACAAAAGCTCATTTTTATTATCTACTACAAGTAATGAATATATGAGATCCAAATATTTTAAAAACCCTCATAAGAGATAATTATGTTGTATACTGATGTAAGATTCATGAAATGTCATATAAGTCTTTTCAAGAATATCGGCATGTGTAACCCCAATACCACAATACTTGAGCTGTGATATAATTCTATACATGGATGAATTGTAATCACTAACCCTTTTAATGTATTTGAATTGTCACGACCCGTCCCGGTGGGGCCCGCACAGTGACTCCCCAAGCCCGCCTCCAATTGGACATGGGCTATTGACTAGCACCGAGTAGGCATGTCACTAACATGGGAGGCATTGCCTAAGTACCTGTACACACACACACACATATCCAAGCCCAAAAATACTGAAATGTAAAACACTAAGAAACAAAAATTCATGAATACAACTAAACCCAACCAACAGAGCATGATGAAAGGTAAAGTAGTGTAAAAGTAAACTGGGCCAGAATACAAGCCCAATAAAAACAAGAGTCTAAAAAACTGCAATGTCCAACCTGTAAGAATAATGGTACTGGGACTACTGCTCGTAGTTGTAGGAACGCCTCGGCCGGTAGGTAAAACGGAAAGCTCGATCATGTCCTGGTCCTCCCTGGACTCTGTAAAAAGGTTTCTCGTCTGCACAAGACACCAAACGTGCTGGCAAAGCCCGTGTAGGGGTGAGTATAACAATACTCAGTAGAGGACCTCAAAAACCACAAAGCAGTACAAAATGTAAAGGTACAGACAGTTATGCATAATATATGTTTACAGAACATATAAAACAAACTAGATATACTAAAAACCCAGACCCGCGGTCTAGAGACAAGTCACGCAACCGCATACCCCCGCAAGGGATTCCGTCCAAAGATTCTGTGATGTGCTTGTTCTGGGAGAACACACTCCACGAGTCTTATAGTTCTGATGACGTACGTCTGAGAAGTGATGTTCATCGGGAACCGTCACGAGATATAGCTACACTCATTACAGGAGACACACTCCTGAGTGGAAGGGTTATGATAGATAGAAGCACTCATTATGGGAGACACACTCTTGAGTGGGAAAGATCTCGATACACAGATGAGGATCACTACCAGGGCCATGGAGGATATCATGACTCATCCAAAATTCACCTTCTAGATAGATAATCAATGCCCGGTAAAGTTTTTCACGCCGATTCCTTACTCTACCTAGGTTCTGGAATGGATAGAGGATCTCGATCCGGGCCTCTCAGATAGATGCCCGACTCTATCATAGAAAAGTCCTGCTGAAGGGATCATAATTCGGCGTGAGGGAATGATGCATGACCTTCAGGGGAAAAGAAGAAGTGGCACTAACCCAAACGAAATATGTTCATGTAACGGTGAACAAAAGGACCAAGCTTTTCTACAAAAATTACACGGCGTGTAGAAATGATACACTCCGTGTTTTCTGACCCCGAGTACTGCCCGTGTACAACAGCCTGTGTCGTGAGGTGAGTCATGTAGAAAACATTATACACGGTGTGTAGTGAGGAGTACACCTAGTGTCTGGGTCACTGGGGCTGGCTCCGTGTACTCTGGTCATGTTCCCTTACACGGTCACTAACAGGTGTACTCCAACCCGTGCAATTTGCACACGTGGTGACCTGCACTGGTGACCTCGCCTGGCGGGGTGAGGGAGTACATGGTCGTGTACTCCATCCCGTGTTCGTGTATCCCCAGGATACATGCCAAGCTCCGCGTAGCCGCCTCTACCGAGATGTACACGCCGTGTCGCCTGAAGCCGTGTAGAGCATCCCAAGTCTGTGTACCACCCGAAGTATACGCCGAGCTTCAGGGTAGGTCCAACACACCGTGTGACCGGGGTCACACGCCGTGTGATCCTTATCTGAACCCAAAACCCTAGTTTCCACCATCATAACTACACGACATTTTCTTCGAAAGTACATGCCCTATATTCTGGAAATTTCCAGAAACGTGGACCTCTGCCGTCACACCTCCCGTGGTGCTCCGATCATTGATCCGACCGTCCGATCGCCACGATACCTTCAGGTTCTGGTCACCCCGACCCCACAAAGCAGTTTCCGTCATTTTCGGGCCTCTGATCAGCTCCGAAAACATGATTAATCTTGCCACGCGAAGAACGCTCAAAGAACGCCCTTTCCAATCTGGTCCGATTTGTCATCCGCCATTGTTACTGCACCTCCACAAGAACATTGCGATGTCGAATCTTCAGTTTGGGATCGTTGCATCGCAGAACGGATGCGCAACGATCCATTGTTCTTCGCCCTATGAAGAACGCTAAGAACGCACGGGGAAAAAGGTGGAAGAGATCCAAATAAACAAATTGAGGAATGAACCTCTGTCGTTGTTCGACACGATGTTGATCCGCTCACATTAATAGGTTTAAACGGAGCAGAGATCAACATGAATATAAAGCATGGATTAATTCCCCAAAATCATCATAAAGAAAACCCTCCCGTAAGATCGTACGGATCCGCGGATCATCTTTTTCGTGGTTGATCCGCATTCGTCGTTTAAATTCAAATACGGGGAAAATAAAAAATCAGAACAACAACCCCTACCTTTTGAAAGGATAGATCATTGACGAAGGCGTCATGCTTCCGTTTTCTTCATGATCCGTCAATGTCGGCACAACTATCCTTGGTTTTGATCCATTGTCGTTCCTCATTGAAAATTGCTCCAACGCCTCGCGGATTCGGCAGAGGTTCTTCTCAAGCGTTGCCAACGATCAAAAATTGGTTAACCCATTAAAAAGAGAAATAAGTTGACATTTAATTATGCGGCAACATTAATGACGTTGACTTTCCATTTTGAGGTTATTATGATGCGTCATTAATTTAGGAAATAGTTTCACCATCGCCACGCTGCAGTGGATGTTTCCTTAAAAAAATAAAATAAACTGGTTAATTTATTTCATTTTATTTTACTTAAAATGTCCGAAAATTATCCTGTTTCCCTCGACCTACCCTGGTTGAGGTTAGACTCATTCTCAGGTAAAGTCGTCATCCCGGACGCAACGTTGCTCTCATATTTTTAATCCGGGCATCCGTTTGGAAACTGCCACAACTGCGCACAAGTGCCGACTCACTTAACTAAAAACAAGTTCAAACCACCATTCCGGGCTCACTAGACCTCATAATGATGTGTCGTCTTCACGCCCGGTCTCAAAATATATCCATATAATATTTAAAAATAATAAACAGAAAATCCGAGACATTACAATAATCGTAAACCATACCATTCATCACGGGTTGCTGTAAGAACAACCTATTTTTTATTATGATACCATTCTTTAAAACTATTTCAAAGCTTGAATGGATCTCTTTCTGTGAGGTAGTCTCATTCAAACCCGCATCAAGATGTCTTTTGACGAACATCATCAACATTGCTTAATTTTTTATGTTTTGTAAATTATATTCCTAATTGTTTATATGATATCCATTAATTTGAGATTCATTTCCACATCCATTTTTCATGGCATATAATTTATCTGTTAATGTCAAGAGAGGTGAATTTGAGCTTCACGATATTTTACATGATGGTAAAATGAAAATAATAAAATAAGGTTAATATTATCATTTAATATTATATATACAAATATCACACCCTAATAGTTTAATAAATATTTCACATGAATATTTTAAATAAAAATATCAATATATCACATTACTCAATTAGAAATTTATTTTATGTACTGATTTATTAATTATACTACCGAATAAATCATAGAAAAATAAATAAACATAAACCATCCGAACATGCAAAAATCCAACCTTTATGGCAATAATAAAATAAACCACATAATATGTCTAATTTGGCAATAAAATGAAGGTAAAAAGAATAAATAATTAGAACCATCCAATCATGCAGTATAAATAAAAATAAAAACATACATTTCTCCTTTTGGGGCATTTGGGATAATAACATGTTGAGAAAGCAAAATTGAAATGAGAGAAACATGAATAATGGAGAATGATGAATAGAAAAGGGAAACAATTATTGATGGTCACAGAACATCCTCGATATAAATGGTTTTCACTCCCACTTTATTGGAGGGATTCACAACCTTCTATAGGATGTTTAAAGGGTTTTGGTGGAGGTGGGAATCCCACCCCCATTGTAATGTGAAACCACAATCAGTGGCTTCCTAACTCTATTTTTTAATTTAAAATAAATCTATAAATTTGAAATTATTTTATAAATGTGTATAATATATAATTTTTATAATTTATTTAGATATATTTATATCCACAAATTTTACTACTTGGTTATAATGGTATACTATACTATAATTCATTTAGATTCAGGGTATTATGTTTCACAAGTTTTCGAAGAGATTTAATTTATTAAAAAAGAAATATATCATAAAGTATATAATAATTACATTTTATTTTAAGTTTGGTTTATCATGTCATATATACTATCAAACATGGTGTTCTTATCTAAAAATATTTGGTTGTTTCAAAAACTATATATATATTGAAACCATTTATTATCATAAGATAACCACGTCACTAATAATAAGGATTCCATTTGAAAATATAACTATATTTTAAAATCAATGCATAAGATATTTGATACCGATGAAAACCCAAAATTTAATTAAATTATTACTATAATACTTTTAATCAAGGATGTATTAACTTTTAGACCAAAGTAGAAAGTGGATTGGTAGACCAGATCTGGGGTTTCAAAAACATCTGAAGCACTATGACTTATATAATAGAATTTCAACAATATATAACTTTAGACCTGGGAAAATCATTGATCTAAAATATAAGTTGAAATTCTAATCCCCTAGACTTCATCAAATATTATGTTTAAATGACAAAACTAGATAACCCCAAAATATATTCAATTGTAACAATAAAAATTAGTATAGGTTCCTTTCCCTAGAACCTCCTTGATAATAAACGATCAAAATTATAACAATTACAAGTAAATCTAATATATTTACAAATATACCACACATAATCGTAGCACATATAATCAACTAATAGAAATATAGTTAAAAATTAAATATATTTTTTAGCATTGATATGAAGGAAACATAAACATGAATTCAAGCATGATTTTCATAGCTCAACATATTTGATTCCCCAAAGTCTCATTACAATTTATAGTCTCCATTATAATAAACCTTAATGGTAAATTAAAATTACCTTCAGGTGCAGTTTTAATTGTATTGAAAGCATCATTAAATTATGATAGATTGATCAATATATGTTGATGTGACTTCTAACATTCCATTAAAGAATTCACCTCATCTTATATAATTTTTATTAATTTCACGGATCTATCTAATTAATTATATCTAATATAATAATAAGTTAAGTCTCTTCAAAAATAACTAAAACAAAATATTCAGTTTAGCTTTAAAAAGTAAAGAGTATTTTTATTTTCAAAAATAATGAAGAAGAAGGTTTATTTCACTTATAAATTATGCCAAAAAATTAATGTAATGGCCCAAAAATATATGAATGAAATTTTCCTTCCGGTCGTATTAATGTGATATATTAAGTTGTGCAGTATTTTATAAAGAACATGAAACACATTGGGAAACTAGTAACATTTTATTATTTTGACTTGGAGATTAAATTTAGGGAATAAAAATGGGTAAAATAATTGAAAGTGTTGAAATAAAAAAATCAACAATAAGATGACTATAATATAAAAATTTACATCTTCTAAATCCACTAGAATAATCACACTCACATATAATTTTAGAAGTAAAACATAAAATTAGTAATAAAATAATCATTTTAAAAATGAAAATATAATTACACTTAATAGAAAATAAAATTTAATTAATAATAAACGAAATATTAGGTATTTATATGAAGTAGATAACTCATACGACCCTTAAAAATCTGCCCATTAGAATAGTAATCTGACCATTGCTATAGTAATATGATCATAAGGAATAGTAACATGAATGTTAGACTTGTATCCCCAACTATAGAAGTGTAAAAAAATATTTATGTATCTGATAAAATGAAAATATGGGAAATATATGTCGTGACCTAAATAAATAAATGTTCTAAAAATGAAAAAATTAGTGTTCGTATTTTTGTAATTCATTTGTGATTGATTTTACTTATTTTGAAAAATATAAAAATTTTAAAAAAATGTTTACTTTCCTAAATGGGATTATAAATTAATATTAATTATTATTATAATGATAACAAAATTTTATGAGACCAAAAGTAACTTTACATTTTTTAAGAACCCAGATCTTATTTTTAGGTATGTTTTCTTTTCAGGTTGTTTTTTATGGAAAATAAAAGTTTATGGAAATTTCTTGAGTACACACTGTGTACTTATAAGTAGACACCATGTACTCAGTTGTCACCCGTAGCTGTGTGCTAGCCATGTAACGGTCACTCACACTATCGTGTGTGGTGACCTGGCTACTTCCTAATGAAAAGGCTAGAAAAGTCAAGTGCACGTTGTGTACTTTTAAAGAACACGTCATGCACTTTCTTTTTTTCATTAAATGGACCGGGGTCGCGTCTGATGGAAAAAACCATCTGCTTCTTCGCCCGTCTCATCTGAGGGAATATGTACAGCTATGGATCTTCTCTAATCCCCCAACATTCCATCCATTCTCTGAATCAAACTTCATCGGTTGCGTTGGATCTGCATCATTGAGTTCTTCATTCTTCTAGAACATCGTCTCCTAATTTCTTCTCTCTCACTAGTTATTATTGGTTTAATGTTCTTAACATTTATGTAGATATACAACATTATAGGGTGATTCAGGGCCTAAGATTCATGTATATTTATCTCACAACACCTAGGTAGGTGTTTTGTGGATTTCTGTAGTTAGTCTTTGAGTTATATGTGCTAAAGTGCCCAATACCCTCGTTCGGGGTATTGTGTGTTTACGGTTTCAGCTCTGTTATTTCCTGATACTCTTTTTTTGTTTGGATAGAGGTTGATTGTTTATGAATATGGTTAATTTTTTCATTCTATGGAGGTTTTCCCATATTTTCATGTTTTGACCGTTCGGTATAGTTGCATATTAGGTTGTTTGCTTTCCATACCTAGTATTGTTAAGATGGAGTGATTACTATCTAACATGATATGATATGTTTTAGATCATTTATCCAAGTAGTTCTTGAAGTTTAATTTTGGTTCCATGAATCGTTGTGCACGATTTACTTACATAAGGCCGTGAGAACCTGGTGTAGTAGATCATAGGGAGAATGGACATTGAGGGCTTCTCTAGAGTGTTTGTTTTACTGTTAAGTTGTGAGACCATAAGAGGGATGGACATAAGTTCTCCCTCAGAGTGTCTGTAGTTCCTCAATGTGGGCCATAAGGGGAATCGTATGTTGAGTTCTTCCTCAGAGTGCCTATTAGTTACTGATATGAGACTAAAAGGGGAATTGACAGTGAGTGATTCCTCAGAGAGTCTATGCTAAAGCTAAACCAGAGGGGTTAGACTACGTGTACTTCCCAAAGGGTTGATTATTTTTGTTTTCTGCTAAACGAGAGGGGTTAGGCTGTGAGTACATCCCAGAGGGTTAACTTATTTTTATTATATACTTACATGATATATGAAAATGAATGAAATTGAATTTGTAGGATTGTTAATATGTGTACCTCCTTGTTTATTGCTTCATTTTTTTATATCCTGCCATATATATTCACTGACTGTTAGGCACAGATCCTTGGGTGGATGCCTACATGTATTAGTATCACACCCTATTTAGATCATGCTTTTGGGTCCAAACAGATTATATTGATACAAGGTATAGATAAGGCAATCACCCTTCTACTTTAGGTACTTGATTACTGCGGAGCTCTGGAGCATAAGACCAAGCTAAGGATTGCAATGCTGTAGAGCATTTTATCTATTTTATGTTGTACTTTGGTTTAGTATTTTATTCTAGCATTGTTACTTGTTTGGATGATTTCCTAGACATATTAATCATGGGGCATATATATGTGTGTTCTCCAGTTGTTTATTTCTTCAGTCTTCTGCTATTTATATTGGTATGGTATTAGTATGGACTCGGCTATTGCAATATGTTTAACATCTGTTATGTTACTCCGCCAATAAGGGAATAGTTTTCCCACTATCACACCCAAGGACCACGCTGCTAGTCAGAATCATTTGGCATTCGGGGAAATGTTATTGAGGCCATGTGACCAACTAGGTATGGGGCACCTCTAGACGGCTTCTGAAACTAGGGTATTACAAAGTGGTTTCAGAGGATTTTTTTCTTCTTGACTTACTGTTTGGAGCCTACATCTCGGGATATGAAGTAAATAGGTACATGGTAATAAGTTGTGCCCGGGAGTAGCTAACTCGTGTATAGGGAAAATCTAATTTACCTCATATATTGGGTTTATTCTGGTTTTTCAGTTTTTCAGTTGATTTGATTTCACCATTGGGTGATTCACAAGTTTCATGTTGTTATTGTTGATATTATTGAGGTTCTATTCTACTGCATCCCAATGAGATGAGGGTATGCCATCTCATGCATCATATAGGCACTTTCTATAAATCACATGCCATTCATTCTTGCCATGCCATTTAGGGTGCATTAGTGATTGCATGTTTTTGTGATATATGTTGTGTAAGGTATGCATGTTGTTGTGATAGATTCCTTGATAGAATGCCTATTTTTTTATAAGGAATTAGTTTGTGTATGGTTTTGTTTGAATGGATGCCAAACATTCGTTCATGATGTGTTATGGGCCCCCATGGACCGTAATTTGGTGAATATTTTCTCTGTTATGTTTATATATAACATGTATAAGATTTCAAGCTTTATTTTTTTGGGAGTATAGGCCCTCACATATCATAATTTGGAACATTAATGTTTGTTTTAGTATTTTTTTGGGTTCTAGAGTAGTTTTTGAGGCTTACTATCCAGAAAAACCCATAATACAGGGTGTGTAATGATAAATACATGTCGTGTGTCCTTATATTTAAAAATTAACTATTTTTCTACAGTACAATCTGTGTATTGTATGCAAAGGCCGTGTAGTCTCTAACAATGTGACTGACTGTGTGGTAAGAGAAATGGGGTTGGGAAAATCATTGTATAACACACCGTATGCCAAATGTACATTCCATTTTGTGAAGACCATGATTCCACCCATGTAACTAAATACACAGATGGATAAAACATAAGTTATACACTTCGTGTCAATCTTCAACATGCCGTGTAGCGTAACCCTTGTATTCGACCATGTAATGAACAACACGAGGTGGTGGAATACTTCTAGTACATCCCATGTCTATCATAAACATGATATGTAGAGTGAGACGTGTAACCGGCCGTGTGACTAACTACATGGGTTGGTGAAGTTTGCATAGTACACGCTGTGTCTGGCACTAACATATTGTGTAGTCTAGTTCTAGGAGAACCATGTGTCATAGCTGTGTAGAAGAACTCATTTAGGGGAACTGGATTCAAGTACACTCCATGTGTTAGGACAACACGCAATGTGTATGGGGTTTTACATGACCTGAGTTAGCAGAATTACACACCCATGTGAAGGCTTAAGGGAACACATCATGTAGGCATTTAACACGCAGTGTATCCACATTTTTTAAAACTTGAATAATTTTATTCTCGTGTTCCCTTCTTACACTTCATTGTTTTATTACCTTATAATCATGATCTAAGGTGTGTGATTGACCTTGTAGAGTCGTTCCACCAAGACTTCCTCCTGTTTCCCACTAGTTATAGGGTAGTGATCAGACACCGGACATGGCTGATCAGGGACTACCAGCAGATTCTCTATTTGTGTCAGTCTTGGAAGAATCCATCATTCCAGACACATGTGCTAACGCATAATTCCGAGAGGGGTTTATGAGTTGTATGTAGACCTATAGAGGAGTACCAGATCCTACCCCTTCTATCAAATAGTTGACCTGGGTTTTCCAGTAGCGGCCTCCCCCCACCTTCACAGGGGAAAGAGGACCTCAGGATACAGAGTCATGGTTAAAAGCCATGCTTTCTATCTTCAAGAATCTGGAGATGCCTCCAAAGAGGAGGGAGAAGCTTGTGACATATATTCTTCGAGATTCCACCTAGAGATGGTGGGATGTGATCTCCCAAGAGGGACTCCATAAGTTTTTGGCGTGGGATGACTTTTAGTGTGCCTTTTATGAATACTTCTTTCTGAAGAATTTGAGGGCCGATCGATCCCGACAGTTCATGAGTCTGGAGCAGGGTACTCTTTCAGTTATGTAGTATTATTCTCGTTTCACAGAGCTACAATGCTTTATGCCTATTCCAGGAGGTGATGAGTTTTTTCTGGAGAAGAAGTTTGAGGATGGTCTCAGACACGAGATCTGATCATATGTGATCATATTCAGGATGACTTACATCACTTCTATAGTCTACCAGGTTCTAATCACAGAGAGAAATCTGAGGTATTCTAGATTTGTGAGCCACGAATTCTTGACATACAGAGATAGTATCCCACCTACTAACGGTCGGAAGCGCTGTAGGGAGTCTACGTGTGGGGATCTGAGGAGAAGGTACACTTCTTCTGGTAGCAATGTGGTGTGTTACAGGTGCAGGAAGAGCAGGAATATGAGGCAACATTTTTTGAGAGACCCAGTGGAGTACTGATCATGTGGCAAGATGGGTCATATTCAGAGCTTCTGTCATTTCTTCTCATCAATATCTAGTGACAGGGGTTATTCTATGACTCCTCATTTAAGAGAAACACCACCAGTTTCTCACCGGTTTGGGAACTGGAGTTCTTCTGGATGTTCATACTGAGGTGGAATTTGTGTTCATGGTATCCATTCTATAGGCTTTTAGTGAAAACAGGGTGGATCATCATTGAGTGGTCAGGTCGAGTCATAGGGTCACGGTGCAGGTCAGACTTTTGCAGTGGAGCAGACCCAGCAAGAGCGTGATCCCAGACCCTATACCATTCGAGGTACGATCCATGTTGCCTCAGTTTTAGATTCTGCTCTTTTCAATACAAGGACTTCACATTGATTTATATTTTTTTCTTATTGTGGAGAGCCTTAGACCCTGTATCTTTTCTTTTTCTTATATCATGACATTACGCACTCCGTTGGGGACATGAATTTCTAGTGTACGATAGTGTAAGGATTTCTATCTAGAGGATGGTGGGTGTCACTTCCTATGGGTACATTATGTCCTAGAGAAGACAGTATATGATGTCATTCTTAGTATGGGCTGTTTAGTTCCCTTCAAGGCTATAGTTGATTGGTATTGTCATAGGGTGAGTTTCATATCCCCATAGGGTGAATCATTTCTTCTTAAGGTTGAATGGGAGGTTCAGGCAAGCAGATTGGGACTTGAGAATCATGGGTTGGGGGGAGTTACAACCCAGATTGCTAGTCTATATCTAGATAACCAGGGAACTTAACAGATGGACTTACCTCTAGTGTTGGATCATTTCAATGATGTCTTTCTAAATGAATTTTTAGGTTTTCGTCCAGATTGAGAGGTTAACATTTCCATTGAGCTTGTTTTTGGAGAAGCACCAGTGTCTATTCCTCCTTGTAGGATAGATAAACCTGAGTTGCAGGAGCTGAATAAGTAGTTTCACGATTTGAAGGAAAATGGTTTCATCCAAGCCAATACTTCTCCTTGGGGTTCGTCTGTCTTGTTTGTGTAGAAGGAGGATGATACCCTCCATCTTTTCCTGGATTATAAGAAGTTGAACCAGTTGATAGTCAAGAACTGATATCCATTGTCAATGATCAACAATCCCATTGATGAGCATCGAGGATTCTGGGTGTTCTCGATGATCGACATGAGTTTTGTTTATCATCAGTTTCACATTAGATCATATGATGTACCTCTTAAAGATTTTTGGAGTGGGTATGGATTATATGAGTTTGTGTTTTTGTCTTTTGGTCTCATGAACGCAGCTGCAGTTTTCATGGCACTGATGAATCGAGGGTTCCATCCATATTTGGATTCCATCGTGGTAGTCTTTGTGGATGATATCTTGGTGTACTCTCACACTCGACATGAACATACCACACATCCTGATATCGTTCTGAGTACACTGAGAGAAAATTAATTATATTCTAATATCTCAAAATGCCACTTTTGTATGGACTAGATTCACTTCTTGGGTCATGTTATCTCAGAGATAGGTGTATCAGCAGACCTAGCGAAAGTGGGAATAGTAGTTCATTGGGAGAAGCCAATGAATGTATTTGAGGTATAGAGTTTTCTAGGGTTGACTGGTTACTATAGTCGTTTCATACAGGACTTTTCACACTTAGAAGAACCACTGACATACATTACTAGGAAGGGTGCGAAGTACTTGTGGTCAAAATATTTTGAGTCAGCCTTTCAAGATCTGAAAGGAATTTTGACTTCTGCACTAATAATAGTTTTTCCAAAGTTGTGAAAGAGCTCTACTGTTTACCGTGATGCATCAGGTATTGGGCTTGTAGCTGTGCTTATACAAGGAGAAAGAGTCATTATGTACAGGTCTCAGTAGTTGAGGCTACATGAGAGGAACTACCCAATGCACGATCTCGATATGGTAGTAGTTGTTCATTATTTACGTTTTTGGAGACACTGCCTATTGGGAGAGAATTTTTTGGTTATCACCAACCAAAAAAATCTCAAGTATATTTTCACTCAGTGTGACCTGAATTTGAGACAACAAAGGTGGGTTGAGTACCTTCAGTATTTTGACTTTGAGCTTGACAATACTCCTGAGAAGGGCGATGTAGTGTCTGATGCATTGAGAATGAGGAATTAGATACAGGAAGTTGAAGAGGCTAACAATGAGTGGAAGCTTGTCGCTCTATTCTCTGAAATGAATTTGGAGGTGTACAACAGATAGGGGCAGGCATTTCTTTCTTCTTTGGATGTTACCTCTAATGTACATGATCAAATGAAAATGAGTCCACTATTAGATTTAGAAGGCCTTGTCATAAGTGATAGTGTGCTAGTAAAGGACCATATTCTTGGATGGAAAGTAGGTGAAGGTGAGATATTTCATTTTCATGGGCGTGTATGGGTGTTAGTAGACATACGCAAGGAGCTGATGCAGGACATTCATTCATCAATTTAGGAAGTTCATCCCGGTGTCATCAAGATATATCATGATCTACACTGTCAGTATTGGTGGCCATGTATGAAGAGAGATGTTGTTGGTTTCAAGATGAGGTGTTCTACCTGCCAGTGGGTGAAGGTGGAGCATTAGTGACCTATAAGGCTTTTGCAGTAGTTGCCCATTCCTAAGTGGAAATGGATCAATGTCGCGGTGGATTTAGTGACAGGTTTTCCAAGGTTGCCTCGAGGTAATGATTCAATTTGGGTTGTCATTGACAGACTCATGATGTTTTCACACTTCATTCTGATCAAGGAGACTATCAGTATTGATGCGCTGGTATGGTTCTACATCCGAGAGATTGTACACCTACATGGGGTTCCACATGCCATTGTTTCAAACAGGGACACACGTTTTATTTCTCGGATCTATTAGGGACTTCAAAGGGCTTTGGGTACATATGTACTTTTGATTATAGTTTACCATCCTCATACATATGGCCTATCCGAGCATATGATCCAGGTACCCAAAGAAATGCTTCAAGCATGCATCCATGACTTTAGAGGTTCTTGGGAGAAGCATATACATCTTGCAGAGTTTTCCTACAATTAAAGTTTCCAATAAACTATTTAGATGGAACTTTTGAGGTTTTTTACGTTAGGCCATCCCAATCACCCTCATGCTAGCTGGAGGCAGCTATGTTGGGGCCTCGTCTTGTCCAAGAGACCACAAAGAAGATAGAGTTGATTCGGAAGAAGATGAATATTGCACTGTCAAGACAAAATCTTATACTGATCGACGAAGACGACCTCTAGTGTTCGAGGTAGGAGATCATGTTTTATTTCATGTCATGTAGAGGTTAGTACATAGGAGGATTAGGAGGCAGGGTAAGCATTCATCAAGGTATTCCAGGACGTTTGAGATTTTGCATAGATTTGGACAGGTTTCTAATCAGGTGTAGTTACCTCAGAGGTATAGTGCTATACATGATGTCTTCCATATTTCTCTGCTTAGACATTAATTTTTAGACACGTCTCATATTTTTCAACGCAAGGAGGTTGAGTTAGAGATGGAAACCTCCTTCAGGGAGCATCCTATCCAGATTTTTGATCGAAGTGAAAAGTTTCTCTATAGTTGGTATGTTCCTCTGGTACGACTGGTGTGGAAGCATGGGCGAGTATAGGATGAGACTTAGGAGAGGGAGGCTGATGTACAATCATAGTGTACATAGTTGTTCGAGGATTCTTCTTTTATGCCACCTTTCTAGGGAAATTTACGGACAACTTTCTTTAAGGGGCTATGTTTTTAAAACCTGGATCTTCTTTTAAGGTATTTTTTATTTTTAGTTTTTTCTTTCGGGAAAAGAGATTTTTTTGTAAAGTTTTGGAGTAAAATTTATGTAATCAGTTTCCGCACAAATCCGTGTGCTAGCCGTGTAACATCCAAGAACACTGCTATGTGTGGTGACCTGGAGACCACCTAAAGTGGATGTCGGAAAAGGAATGTACACACTGTGTACTTTTAAATAACATGTTGTGTACTTTATTTTCTTTTAATTAAATGGACTGAGGTCGTGTATGATGGACAAAACCATCTTCTTCTTCGCCTATCTCATTCAAGAGAGTCCATATGGCTTCAGATTATCTCCAAGACCCCAACTCGTCATTCATTCTCCGAGTCGACCTGTGTCAGTTGTGTTGGATCTGCATCAGTGAGTTCTTCCTTCTTCTAGAACTCCATCTCCTAATTTTTTTCTCTCTCACAAGTTATTTTTAGTTGAACGTTTTTAACATTTTTGAAGATCTATAGTGTTATAGGGCGATTCAATGCCTGAGATTCATGTATATCAATCTCACGATGCCAAGGTAGGTGGTGTGTGCCTTTCAGTAGTTAGTCTTTGAGTTATATGTTCAAAAGTGCCCAATACCCTCATTTCTGGTATTGTGTGTTTATGGTTTTAGCCCTATTTTTGCCTGTTATTCCTTGTCTATTTGGATTGAGGTTGACTGTTTATGAATAGGGTTAATTTTTCCATGCTATGGAGGTTTTTCCCATGTTTTCTTGTTTTGACATTTGGTCTAGTTTCATGTTAGGTTGTTTTTATTCCATGCCTAGTATTGTTAGGATGGAGTGATTAATATCTCACATGATATGATATGTTGTAGATTGTTTAGCCAAGTAGTTCATGAGGTTTACATTGGCTTCCATGTATTGTTGTGCACGATTGACTTATAGAGTTCCGTGATAACCTGGTGTAGTAGACCATAGAGATAATGGACATTGATGGATTCTCCAGAGTGTCTATTTTACTGTTACACTATGAGACCATAGGGGGATAGACGTAAGTGCTCCCTCAAAGTGTATAAAGTTCCTTAATGGGATCCACATGGGGAATTGGACATTGAGTGATTCCTCAGAGTTCCTATTAGTTACAAATATGAGAATAAAGGGGGAATTGATGGCGAGTGCTTCCTGAGAGAGTCTGTATTAAAGCTGAACAAGAGGGGTTAGACTGTGTGTACATACTAGAGGGTTTCTTGTGTTTGTTTTGTGCTAAACCAGAGAGTTTAGGCTGTGGGTACTTCCCAGAGGGTTACCTAGTTTTTATTATCTATTTACATGATATATGAAAATGAATGCAATTGAATTTGTTGGATCGTTACTATGTGTACTTCCTTGTTTAATGCTTCATTTTGTTATTGTCTGCCATATATTTTCACTGACTATTAGGCACATATCATTGGGTGGTTCCTACTAGGATTAGTCTCACACTATGTTTGAGTCATGATTTTGGACCCAAATAGATTATATTATTGTAGGTTTAGATAAGGGAAAACACCCTTCAACTTCAGGTACTTTATTGTTGCAGAGTTGGGGAGAATGGGACCAAGCTGAGGCTTGCGATGTAGTGGAGAATTTTATCTATTTTCAGTTGTAGTTTTGTTTAGTATTGTATTTAGTAATTGTGACCTGTTTGGCTACTTTCCCAGACATTTGTATCATTAATCATATATATATATATATATCTATGTGTTATATAGTTGTTTATTTCTTCAATCTTTCATTGTTTACTTTTGTATGGTATTAGTACTACTTTTTCTATTTCTATTTGTTTTACTTCTGCTATGTTACTCTACCAATGAGGGCATAGCTTTCCCACTATCACACCCAAGTACCTCATTTCTAGTCAGTAGCCTCTACCGTTCAGGGAAATGTGCTTGAGGCCATGTGACCTACCGGGTATGGGGCGCCTCTGGGCGGCTTCTGGAACATGAGCGTTATACAAAGGGTCAAAAAATTGATTATATTATATAAAGATGTATTTTATAAAAAATAATTATTTTATTTAAAAATAAAATTTATCATATTTTGAAAATTGATTTTAAAAATTTCTTTTCATTTATCTAATTTACACATCACAAGAATTTTAGGGTATTTTGTTGGCGTTTTTCTAAAGTAGAAAAAAATATGAATTGTAAAATATTTTAAAATAAGATATTTAAAATTATAAGTTAGGTACATTATTAATTTCATAAGGAGTTACATAAGTAACCATTATATTGAACTCACATTAAATAATTATTATATATAGTTTTATTATTCATCACTAATGGTAGTCTTGGGTAAAAATAATAAACTAATGAATATTATATAAAAACACTCCTCTCCTCCAAATATAAATACCACTTGTCACCACCCCTTGTAGTTACATCTTTTATGCCATTAATATTTACCAAAATCTATCCAAATGTCTCATAATTTCTCTTCCCATGTACCTATAATAATTTTTCTCATAAATATTAAAATACCTCAATTCCATAAGTTGAAGCTCAAGAGGATACCTCCAAAGTTGAAGTTAATTCCCATAACAATGAATTTAAATTTTTTTTCCTCCTCATCCACCAAAAAAAATCTATATAACATAAAATAATTTCTTGTGTATCATAAATATACCATAATGTAATTTCATTAATTTAATTCATATCATCCATTCAATTATCTTCACTTCTCATTTTAAAAATAAAAATGTTGTTCAAAATATAAATGATCCACCACTTCCATAAACAATGCACTTAGTTCTTCTCCATCTCCTTCGAGGTTGGTAATAGAAATTATATTATGATTGAATATGATAATAAAAATTAAATTTCATATTATTTAATCTTCTTGAACTTCAAGGTAATCATTTAATTAAATAAAACAGATCTAGTTTTTGATCATCTGTAAAACCACCTAAATGAACTAAACATATAATGATAACATTTATACGAAATGAATCATCCCTATGTCAGAAAATATATGATATTTGGAACCATTAGTTTTTTTCATGGGTATAATTTAATTTAAATTCAATATTTTATGTTCCATTTGAATATAAATTCAAGAAATATACCCAAATTATTCTGATATTGGAATGGGGATTAGAACAACCATAGGATAGTAGAAACTAAAATGATATCCCTATTAAATGCCTATAAACTAACATAAAATATTGATAATAAATAAAATATATTAAATTGTTATTATCTATCATGTATTTAATGAATCTACATTTATTATTCAAGAAGTTAATTGAATGTTCATAATTAATTTGAACACAAGGTTAGAGATATCTCTCAACAAACCTATTTTATTTAGGTTTTTATTTCTCTATCCTTACCCAAATTTATATATCTATTATTCTTATTTTATTATTATATATTCTTTATATATTTCCAACTCATATATAACAAGTTTAACACTCCTTTAATTGATGGTGATATATATGTTTTAATGGACCCCTTCTCAATTTATTCCATTATATAGAGCCAATTAATGTTAACTTCTCTGTTCTCTTACCTCATTTCATGTTCCACTCAATGAATTGTTTATAAACACCCATGGTTTCTAAAAAGCCCTTTTTATTCCGTAAAACCATTTTTTTAATTATATTCTTATGGAAATTATTATAACCTTCCCCACAATAATTAATTTCAACACTTTTTTTCCAAAAACCGCACTTAAATATTATATTTCCAATTTTTTATCCAATTTTTTATGTTTTCAATTACATTGGAATTCATATTCACACCATTTTATTCTTTAGTTATCTAATAACTTCAATTAGTGATTTAAACACCTACTTAATGGAATTCATTATGATATTCTATTTGGATATGTTTTAAGACCTGAATATGTGACCCATTTCCTTTCAATGGGGTTTTTTATGCATATCTCGTATATATGATTTCATTATGTGGAAAACATATGCATGTGCATGTTTTGATGGGTTCACCCAGATAGAACTCCAATTCATTAAGTAATTTTTATATATAATAGAATGATATGTATGGGATTTTATAGTAAACCTAACCAATGATGGGACTCTATTCATCTAGGTTGTCTTGGCTGGAAGTATTGAAAAAATATAATGACATATCATTTATTACAGTTGAATCATAAAATATTATTTTATATCCCAATTACTCCCTTATTGGGCTTTATAGATCTCCACTTTTGTATATGTATTCCTGAGGGTATCATATATGGTTTTAGAAGCTAAAAGTGATTTAAGAGTTCACTTGGGAGATTAAAATAGAAAAGTATTATTTTAGTTCAATGTTGAAATTTTATGAACCTAGTATCCCAAATATAGTAGTTCAATCAATCCATGGAAGAATTTATTTGATATTTAGGTCAAAAATAATGTTACTATATGTGTATGATATTGGGTCACTATAGTGGGTATTGATGTATGGTCATATAAATGTTTTTAGTAATTTGGATAAAAATACATTAGTAAGAAACTTACATATAGAAAAAAGTATTGTTAAACATCATAAAATTTTAGTAAACTATAGATTGAGTGGTTTTTAAGAAATAAAATTCCCATATGGAATACATGTGGATATGGCTCAGAAAAATATTTACATATGGGTAATGACTGTAATGGATCATAGGGTATTTACTCAACATGTAATAGGTGCATCACAATGAGGCATTACTGTGATCCTTGTTTGATACTCTCAGCATATATTCTTCGGTAAATTCACAAACATTTTATGAACCATTATTAAGGAAATGAATAGATTTCTATGTTAGAAAGAAATTATAGGAAAACCGCCTTGGAAAAATAATATTGAAACCTAGATACCCTTTTGTTTTGATTTTCATGTCATTAATAAGTTATTACTTATAATTTAAAATTTTATTATTTTATATGATTATTAGTTAAAGTATTCATAACACAAATTCCCCATTATTTTAGTTTATTGAGGGAAATTGGAGGAATTTTTTAAACAAGTATTGTGATTGGAAATTTCATGATTCCCCTAATGAGATTCCTAACCTAATAGGAGAAGTTGAAAATAAATTCATTGATGTACTAGGAAATTGACTAAATTTATGAATAATAATTTTAATAATATAAAAAACCACATTTATTCCCACAAATAACATGTTTTTTATTCCTCTGTGTGAAAATTCATTTCTACGTTTAGTGGAACTTCTAATCCCCTAGTCACAAAACAATTTATTATCTATATTGAGAATATATTAACAAAAGAAAGTATTATTAGTAGTTTATATCTTGTAGGTATAAGTTGATCAATTGTGGAAAAAAATAAAGAACATGAATCCCATAGATGAAATCAAATCTATGGAATGTGAAGGACTCAATGAAAAAAAAATCAATAAATTTTTTCCTTGGACTCTATTTATTAAAATGGTGTTGGAATTATATAGATTAATGTAGATGCATGATGATTCTATCAATGATTATGAGGAAAACATTATAATGTTTCATAGTATGTCTCACACTTTTTCATTAACGTGAAAATAATGTTGGACCTCTTTTTAGTGAATTAAATTCAATTCTATGAAAATATTTGGTGATTAAATACATTGATAGCTATAAATATATTATTTTTTGTGCCCTAATATTGAGATAGAGATCATTAATTCTCAGTGACCATGAGGGGATATATAAAAATAGTGTAAAATGGTTTTTAATTCAAGAGGATAAACAATTAAATCCCATGGAGGAAAGAAAAACCAATTTACCCTATTAAAATAGTGCGGGAAGAAGACTATTTGAAAATAGCTCAAGGGAAATGGGAAATGACATTTTTTTGGAAAATATAGTCATTATGTTAATAAATGTTGAAGGGATATGAATAATACCACTAATATCACTAATGAAAACTGGGTTCTAATCATGCCTAAAACTATAATTCAGGGTTTCAAACATAGGGAATATATAAGTTATTGAATTAAATTCCTTAGGCCATGGTTATTAGAGATAATAAATGGAAACAACCTCCAAAGACATGGGAACATAGAATAAATTATGAAATAACGAATGATGAGGTGGATCTTGATAATGAATCATTCACGAGTATTCTATTTGTTCATTCAAGAATTTATAATGTATTATTTGGTTTTGGTTCTACATATTTTTTCATATCATGAATGTTTACAATAGTTATTCAAATTCTACCTCAATACATGGGGGTTGAGCAGTTTTAGAGAATATTAAATCTATTAATTATTATATCCCAAGTATATAACTACTATCCAGTCAATTTTTGTGGAAATAACCACACACAAAATCATATCATACTTTATTTAGGGGAATTATATTTTATACTAGGAATGGATTTACTATCCTAATATAAACTAGCATCGTATTCTGGGAGAGGGAAATAATTCTTTGTATCCTATTTGATCCTATTATTCAATATAAGTGAATGAAAAAGGATGAAAATTCTTTTGAATATTCTTCACCAGATTGGATATTATTTATAGATGATAAAATGTGTTTATGTAAAATTATTGAAATAAAGTATACAATCATGTTTTATGTCATTCACATTTTGAGATATTATAAAAACATATTCCCAAAACTTTTTTTATCTTCCTCCTAATAGAGTGGTTTATTTCACAACTGAACTTATACCTAAATATCATCCCATGTCAAAGAATACCAAAATAATAGCCATCACTTTGTTGTAATAACCAAATAGTCATTTATAAGATAATCTAAAAAAGGGTTTTATACACTCGAGTGGATCACCAAGGGGGGTTATATTACAATTCTTCAAGAAGATATATGGTTTGATGTTCCTCTATATTTATTATCCTAAACTCAACATGTTAATGATAAAGAACAAGTATACCCTAAAATGGATTAACGACTTGTTCAATCTGTGATAGGTTAAATATTTTAAATAATTTATTTATATCTTTAATTTTTAATCCCACTTATTTGATATTTAAGGGTAATTATTACATTTTTATTTTTTTATTATAATTTTAGCTTAATTGAAAAATGGATTAACTATTGAAATTTATGTATTTTAAATATATTATTTATTTTGAACCAAAATTTTCATACAATAATCAGATTTAGATAATTACATTTTTAGGATAAAATATTTGATGAGAAACATTTCATTAAATGGTATCAAAATCCAAATCATACAAATTCAAGGCATAAATAAGCTCACAGTTCAGGTCTTATAATATGTTCCCATTTTTTGAGAATATTAATCATGAGACCATATCTCACACATGGAAAGACCAATATATCGAATGGTTTATATGAAGATAATTAATAGTATTAGTAATATTTTTAATTTATATGGATGTGAATGATTTTTATTTTTCAACGTTGTTAATTAATTAGAAATTGAAGATGGGGAATAAAAAGAGTATCCACTCCAGAAATATTTTCTTTAGTAATTAAACTTTTTCATTCTATAAACATGGAAAAAATAGATAAAATTTTAGTGGGTCATTATTAATATCGGGGTGACCATATTTATCAAATTAAAATTTCCCAAATTCATCCATTTACTATAGAAACAATGTGTAAACATTGGGTGAACATATATATAGCCAATTTTTTTACTTTTCATGCTTATTTATATTTACTCAACCTCTTTTCAAAGAGTTTTCCACTTTAATTAGAATTCTATAGTATATATGCCTTTGTTTAAATTTTGTATTTTATTTATGTATTTCTAATAGTTATCTTTTTCCCTTTCTCTCATAATTCTCATTTTCTATTTTTTTATCTTTTGGGTTCTTCTATAATTCTTATTCACAATAATATCATGCACTCATGATACTGAGTGACTAACCTAGGGAATATCCTTTGGTAGTGAATAAATTTTGAACTCAAGTATTCATGCATTCATCATTACTTATTCTTACATTATTTAAGTTAGTATGGGGTGGATCTTAGTGGTAAATAAACCCTTGTGTCTCCACATTCCACCCAAGTATTAACATTCACTTTAAGGATATACTCTCTCGATTGAGGAGGTGGATCTGTCGTGTACTTGGTGATCATTAAGTACCCCACATATTCACAACATGGGAAGAATATGATGTTTAAACATCTGACAGAGTGTTTTCAATAGTTAAATAAGAAAATAATAGTAATGCAATGAATTTTTACACAATTTTATTATCTTAGTAGTGTTCTTATTATCACTAACTTCATTATATCAGTATTAATTATGGTTTCATTACATCTGAATATTAAAATAATTTTTTTCATTTATAAAAAGAACCCAAAATTTTATTGTTTTCATAAATTGGTAATTATGAATAGTGGGTGTCTGACTAAAAAATATCATATTGTTTGATTTCAAAATTCAAAAATTGTGCATTAATAGGAAAATAAATAAATTCTTTCACCACACCTCATTAAAGGTATGCGTTAAAACATGAAATCATTTCTAGGAATAAAATTGGGTTTACACTCTATTATTTTTCAAAATTTTGTAACCCAATTTCTTTTATTTCATTTTAAAAAAAGAAAAAATGTCTTCCAATGATATATTCCAATTTTAATTATTTTACATAGATAGATTAATCACATTTTCAACCATAAGAAGAAGAAGAGCATATATCATAACAATCCTAGATGTAAGTAATTATAAAGAAAATAAAAAACCTAGAGAGATAATTTGAATGAATAAATTAATATCTTTTTGAATACTGAGAGGATAAACAAGAGAAAGAACTAGAACCATTAGTAGAAGAAGTAGCCCCATTAATTTTTCAAGTCGATGAACATGTGGAATCATTTTAGGAGTTAAAAAAAGATACAATAAACCTATATCAACCACTACTTGAGAAGGTTTTTTAGGAATACATGGAAATGGATATACATATTTTAATATACCATTATTTTGATGAGTATTTTTCATGTTTTATAAAATTTAAAATGTTAATTGATTCTAATTTTTATTTCATTGAAAACAATCACCACTCTACCCCTATATTTCTTTAGAAGAATAGACCAGGAATGTGTAGGTATTTTAAGATAATATGCATTAAATTAAATACATAACTCTATTCATACTAAATGTAGAGACCCGTATCTTGACGTACATTGACTTTACATTACATTTGCAGAATACTTAGTACATAACAAAAAACACACACACAAGGATCGTAATAGTTTAGTGTCTTTGGAAACTCGGAATATAATCTTCTAATCATGGTGAAAGATCTTCAAAATCTCCCATAAAGATCTTCCCTTTTTTTACCTAAAACCCTTCTTTATATCCTGGGGAAAAGAAAACATAAAAGGGTGAGCTCAAATGCTCAGTAAGGGTAAACAAAAGAAATATCAATCACATCATATACATAAGCACATAACTTTTGGAAATCTTAACCTGCAAAAGAGATCATAATTTCATTACATGGGGTAAATCATGGTAGTGAAATGTAATCACAATAATCATAACTTAAAACATGAAAATTTTTGGCATTCACACATAATCATAGAGAATCATTTCTTGTTAGTCAAGACTCATTGCCAAGACTATCTTAGTGGACAAAGTCCCTTTCTGAATTGAGTAACCCTCGTTTCAGTCCTGTTTCACTGAACCGGTATAACCTACCGTTCCAGCCCTGTCTATCTCATGAGATATAAAATCTTTACCCAATGCATTGGAGGGAGATATAGGTCCCACCCATCTTATAATGAATCCTTTCTTATGTGTGCCACATAATCATAAATCATACATCATCACATAACCCATGTAATAAAAATGGGATTCTTAACCAACATGACATCATAAAACAATTCATATAAGATAAAGAAATTCATAAAAATGTTTCCATCACAACATAATCAAATCCATGTAATAATAGGGATAAAAACATAACCATTTTATTATCTTATATGGAAAATAATTTTGATAAAATAGTTGAACTCCATTCTTGAGGAAAATATCCTTTCTTCTTCAAAAACATTTTTCCTTTCATAACATGTCATACAACTTTAAAATAAAATAAGTTGATTAAAAATAAACTTGAAAACTTGTAAAGGATGTTTCTTGGAAATAATGTTTTAAAAATCCATTCATGCCGTATAAGTTAAAAAAAACATTCTTCGTACTTTTGTCGGAAAAGTCAAAAAGTACCTCATACGAAAAAACGACAAAAGATTCCTTTCATATTCTTTACTAAAAACTCACCGAAGGGTAAAATTGGATTTTTTAAGTCGATGGAAACAATATTACATATTGAGGGAACATGGATGTGGATGATAAAATACACCCCAGTAAATACTTACGAATAAACAATCTCGGATAAAAATGAGATTGTGATATTTCCCTTACCTTAGGCCCGACTTGATTTGTAAGTGTCCGAACCTCCTGTATAATGATTTAAATAATGTTATTGACTTATTCCAGAATCATATTCATTGTTATGATATCATATATGGTTCACTTATGACATTATATTACCCGTTCTTTTGTAAATTCCATGTTAAAGAAGCGTTTTGGGTAAAATCGTTTCATTTGTCGTAGGTGTTTTGACTTGTTGTTCTTGACATTTATTATTACTTATATCATGATTTACTTACTTCCAGAATATAAAATATTATTTATATATCATATATATTCAGTATATATATATATAATAGATAGATAAATGAAATGAAAAACACCGTTCATGGAGACGGTAGTCCGTACGTACGCATGAATGCTGTTTTCCTTTCCTTATTGTCTTGAATGGAAGTAAGTAGATGACATACATATATATATATATACATAAATCCAGTAGCTTTATAATTTCATATATTTCATTATTATTTCTTATATATACTTTATAATCATTCTTAAATGGTTAACATGGAGAATGAATCTCATCGCGTCGTGGAGACGGTAGTCCGTACGTACGCACGAGCGATGATATCATTTTCATAAATATTGAATTGAATTGGAGTGGATTATACAATATATCAGAATCAATATGATGTTGTAATAACTATGTATAGTTATTCTTTACACCATTATACCCATCCATTTAAGGTGGTGGTGGAAAATAGATTACACCACGGCGTGGAGACGGTATTTCGTACGTACGCACGCGCGGTGATTTCTTTTTCCGTAGGATGGATAGATGGTGAAATAGGGTTGTTTCATACTTATAATAACATATCAGTATATGAGTGATACTGATGTTATTACTTCATAATTAAACAACCTAAGAAGAAGAAGTGGAAGAAAAAATAAAGATGAAAGAATTGGTAACGGTAATTACCTCTTCTTTGAAGCGCCTCTTTAAGACCTCCTCTTAGGGCACTAAAATTGGTCTTTGAGGAAGACCAGAACCTCTAGGATGTTTCTAGGGAAGCGGAGAAGAGATTTTGGCAGGGTTTGTCCGAGATTGAGTGCTCAAATTGGTGTGAGGAGGAGGGGGAGGAGGTGTCCTTTTATAAGGGAGGAGAGGGGAACCTTAGGAATATCTCAAAATATTATTTTATATTAAAGTAAAAATAGGTTTATAATGGTTCCAAAGGGTCTTATTTCGAAGCTAAAGTAAGGATGGGTAGAAATCATATCAACCAATAGGATTTAGACAAGTTTAGGATATTATTTTAACCTTATCAATTAGATTTAACTCTAAGTTAAATAATTTAACTTTTACAATGTCTTTTTGCTTTCTTTCACTATATGGTTAATACACTTACTATAACATGCCAAAAGAACCCCAAATTGTTTATTATTAATATATATATCCTTATCTAAGTCATTTGTCCAAACCTTAGATTTTTATGATTAAAATAACAATTAATAATATAATATTTTATTTAAAATCTATTTTGTGTCAATTTTGACACTATTTGATATATGATTTTTGTGAAAGTCATAACAGAATTATATGTTCAAACCAAGTTGATTAAATCAACAATAATATATCATAGTAACCTATAAAATTTGTGTAATTCATAAAAAGTCTCATATTACATTTATTTTGGTGTTTATAACATCAATTATGTCAATATTTCATAAATAAGATAATTACTGCATTATAATTGTGTCATAAATAAATCAAATTATTTAATGTCTAAAAACTATAAATAAAATACAATTATGTAGGAAATCCTTTTATCGTTATAATGAATATTTATAGTCGAATTTATCTTATGTATAACCCCATATTAAAAATGATTTACTTATTAAACTTTGATTTTAACTATTTTAACCCTTCTTTAAATAAATTAATAATAAATGTCCTAATCTAACCCAAGTGGGCCTAAATGGTCATATTTTATTAATAAGGTTGTTTTTGGTCGAATTACACTTATCCAATAGAATTAGGACATGTGTTAGGGTAATAGTAATATCATATTTACCCTTAGTTACCCTATTTACTATTAACCGCGGTAAAAAAAAAGTAAAAAGTTACTATTCACCAAAAATTATTTTCATCTCATTGAACCAAATTTTAGTCCTTGATATTAACCGTGTCTCTCGGATTTTCGAAATTCCATTCACAGAAGCGGTAAAATTATGTTTTATGCAAAATTCAGTTTTTAACCTACCACTTAGTGGTTTCACTATTCATCAAAAATTGAAAGTTTTCAGAAAAATACCAAAATTTCACCCTAGGCTAATTTCGGTATTCCGAATCCAAAAATGAAGTCCATTTTGAAAGATAAAATTTATAAAATTTCAAAAACTGGTTATTACTATTCATAATGGCTAGTTTTAATAATATTTTAATAGCATATCATTGTTTAGTGAAACTCAGTATTGCGTACGACGCAAGCTATCGAGGAAGGTCGCGATTGCATGTAAAGTAAGACAAGCTAGTTTGTAGTGAAAGATTCCTTTGATGATATATAAAAAAACAAAATATTACTCATAAAAATCTCGGGTGTTACATTCTACCCCCCTTAAAATGAATTTCGCCCTCGAAATTCGTCGGGGTTATAAATGGTTTACTATTCGAAAGTTTCTTTAATAGAAACCCACATCGTAAAATGGAATATCAAAACCAATCTTTAAAAACAAAATTATGAAACGTAACGGTTACCCAAATAAACTAATAACTAGGTTTCCACATAGGTGAAAATATGGATACGGAAGAGAAATCTAACCATCATGTTCTGATGGAGAGTGGTAGAGAACATGGCTATTGAAAAGCCAGCAATCACAAAGCCATAAATTTGTGATGATCTACGGTACCATCTGATTCATCAGATATAAGATCAGTAGGACAACATTTTTGGTTTTCAAGATCGTTTCCCTAAAGTTAAAGAATTTGAATTAGAATAAATAATTACGTTATTTTGGTAAAACCTCACTGTTGTTCGTTCCTTTAACAATTTACACTTCATCTCTTAAATAAATGAAGTTGAATTTGTTATTCGTGAAGTGTTAGCAGATCATGTGATAGAATGACGGGTCATTCCATCTGTCTCAAACAAAAGGTTAGCAAAAAATTATATACATAAGTCGATCTATAGTGAGATTAATCATATATGGTTCCTAAAATGGACTTATACTTCATATATCATACTGCTTAATATAATAAAACTAGTTTCTACTAAACAGGGACTTCCTGTAGGCCAGTGGTAGGCGATAAAGGCCAGTCGCACTTCGGTTGTGGGTTCGATTCCCACAGCCTTGTCCGACGCGATGGGCTGTCTCTCATCCTGCAGGTTGTCCTTTTTCTAAAACTACATTACTATAATATCCCATCAATAATATCGAATAAAAAAAAAACTTCTATCCTTAAACAATACTCACTTATGTCCAACATAATCCATTTCAATCTTTAGGCTTATCCATAATACCTCTGTCCACTCTCAGAGATTTAATACCATCAATGATCCCCATATATCATAAGATATGTTTTGTTGGTCACATTCCAAACATTCAAAGTCCTTAATCATGTATTCTCTTGAATACCTTAGTGAAAACATGAATGCAGTTTAAAGTTAACACTTTCCACATACCAAAATCCTCAAAATTATATATACTCAAACCATGATATCACTTAGTCCTTATATCAATCATGAGCTCATGAATACTATTAAACATTTCATTTTCTCGTTTTCCCTTCATTATGCGCATATCATCTTATTTCCAAAAAATATCTCAATCACTTTGAATACCACATCAATAAATATTGCAATACTCAATGATACAACATTATTTTGGAATCTCATTACATAAATACTTAATCATTCCACCACATCGTTGTCATATTCAACATCGCCAATAGTGATCGCATGTGACTTCCCTTTATCCTTTGCCTTAAGCGGTTGCTCATGTCGATCATCACTAACCCTTGGATTAGGGCATTTATTAGCATAATTCCCCATTTCCTTGCACTTGAAGCATTGAAGTGTTGGTGGTGCGTTCTCTGCAGTGTTTGCTTTATTCAGATCATTAGAAACCCTTTTTCCATTACTTCGACACTCAGCTGCTCGATGACCTTCTTTTCCACACTTAAAACATTTTCTAGTCCCTTTAAGACAATATCCACCATGCTTCTTTCCACACTTTGAGCATAAGGAAACATTCATTTTCTTTTCACCATTATTCTGAGATTTCTCCTTGAACTCCCTCTTTCGTTTCTTGTCAAAACCCTGAGATGGATATGTAACACCAACTTCCATTTCTACCTTGATAGCACAACGCACAATTTCTTCATAGCTACTGAAGTCTCTTATAGCTAATGCCCTTCGAAGACTTGGTTTTAAGCCACTGAAAAATCGATCAACTTTACTTTCAGGTTGGATGATAATGCCAGATGCATACCTTGCAAGTCTTGTAAAATTCGCTTCGTATATACCAACAGATTCATCATCCTTCTGCTTCAGCTCAAGAAACTCCTTTTCCATATTTGTTCGAAGAATACGAGGGAAGTACTTACTGAAAAACAAGTTCTTGAACTCGTCCCATTCCATGGACTCAATTTCATCTCTTGGCCTCGTATTCTTGATAAGATTCCACCATTGATCAGCTTCTCCTTCCAAAAGATATACTGTTAAGATGACTTTATCATGTTCAGAACAGTGAAGAACTGAAAATATCTTTTCATTGGTACTGATCCATTGTTCAGCAACAAGTGGATCAGAAGTCCCACTGAAAGAAGGTGAACGTTGCCTCATGAAGGACTCAATAGAATATTGTTCCCTTCTCTGCTCATTTGGAAGTCCAGAATGATTCATAGCTTGTGTAAGTATAGCAATAAGATTTTGCACTCCATCTCCCATAACATTTGTTTGTTCAGGAGGGCAATTATTGCATTGTCCATTGCATTGACCAACACGGTTCCTTCGGGTTCTAGCCATCATCTAAAACCCAAAAAGAATAGTGTGAGAGGCAAAAATCATGCTAGGGAAAACAACATAATAAAGGGGAAGTACCTTCAATATATAACATCTTAGGTTTAATTCTATGATCGTTAGCGTAATTCTAGTACTATAACCTATACGTATACTTAACCTTAGGGACATCCCTAGACATACCTTAGAAATATCTCTAGGGATCTCACTAACGTTTTCGCATCCTAGTTCCCAAAGGATGACTAAACCTTTCCTCTGATACAAACTGTAGCGGTCTAGAATTACTTCCAGTGGACTATAGTTGATACCTATCAGGGCACTCCATGGGCGGCTACACCCCCTGGGCGGGACACACCACCATCCCCAGTGGTAGCCATTTCCTCATAAAGCCCTTGGGCGGAGAGCCATGCTTCGTCCAACGCTCACATGTGAGAGTTCCCAAGGATCGGATACATTCCTACCTTCTTTGCCTCTGATACCAACTGTAGAGACCCGTATCTTGACGTACATTGACTTTACATTACATTTGCGGAATACTTAGTACATAACAAAAAACACACACACAAGGATCGTAATAGTTTAGTGTCTTTGGAAACTCGGAATATAATCTTCTAATCGTGGTGAAAGATCTTAAAAATATCCCATAAAGATCTTCCCTTTTTTTTTACCTAAAACCCTTCTTTATATCCTGGGGAAAAGAAAACATAAAAGGTTGATCTCAAATGCTCAGTAAGGGTAAACAAAAGAAATATCAATCACATCATATACATAAGCACATAACTTTTGGAAATCTTAACCTGCAAAAGAGATCATAATTTCATAACATGGGGTAAATCATGGTAGTGAAATGTAATCACAATAATCATAACTTAAAACATGAAACTTTGTGGTATTCACACATAATCATAGAGAATCATTTCTTGTTAGTCAAGACTCATTGCCAAGACTATCTCAGTGGACAAAGTCCCTTTCTGAATCGAGTAACCCTCGTTTCAGTCCTGTTTCACTGAACCGGTATAACCTACCATTCCAGCCCTGTCTATCTCATGAGATATAAAATCTTTACCCAATGCATTGGAGGTAGATATAGGTCCCACCCATCTTATAATGAATCCTTTCTTATGTGTGCCACATAATCATAAATCATACATTATCGCATAACCCATGTAATAAAAATGGGATTCTTAAACAACATGACATCATAAAACAATTCATATAAGATAAAGGAATTCATAAAAATGTTTCCATCACAACATAATCAAATCCATGTAATAATAGGGATAAAAACAGAACCCTTTTATTATCTTTGATGGAAAATAATTTTGATAAAATACTTGAACTCCATTCTTGAGGAAAATATCCTTTCTTCTTCAAAAACATTTTTCCTTTCATAACATGTCATACAACTTTAAAATAAAAGAATTTGATTAAAAATAAACTTGAAAACTTGTAACGGATGTTTCTTGGAAATAATGTTTTAAAAATCCATTCATGTCGTATAAGTTAAAAAAACATTCTTCCTACTTTTGTCGGAAAAGTCAAAAAGTACCTCATACGAAAAAACGACAAAAGATTCCTTTCATATTCTTTACTAAAAACTCACCGAAGGGTAAAATTGGATTTTGTAAGTCGATGGAAACAATATTACATATTGAGGGAACATGGATGTGGATGATAAAATACACCCCAGTAAATACTTACGAATAAACAATCTCGGATAAAAATGAGATTGTGATATTTCCCTTACCTTAGGCCCGACTTGATTTGTAAGTGTCCGAACCTCCTGTATAATGATTTAAATCATGTTATTGACTTATTACAGAATCATATTCATTGTTATGATATCATATATGGTTCACTTATGACATTATATTACCCGTTCTTTTGTAAATTCCATGTTAAAGAAGCGTTTTGGGTAAAATCGTTTCATTTGTCGTATGTGTTTTGACTTGTTGTTCTTGACATTTATTATTACTTATATAATGATTTACTTACTTCCAGAATATAAAATATTATTTATATATCATATATATTCAGTATATATATATATATAATAGATAGATAAATGAAATGAAAAACACCGTTCATGGAGACGGTAGTCCGTACGTACGGATTAACGCTGTTTTCCTTTCCTTATTGTATTGAATGGAAGTAAGTAGATGACATACATATATATATATACATAAATCCAGTAGCTTTATAATTTCATATATTTCATTATTATTTCTTATATATACTTTATAATCATTCTTAAATGGTTAACATGGAGAATGAATCTCATCGCTTCGTGGAGACGGTAGTCCGTACGTACGCACGAGCGATGATATCATTTTCATAAATATTGAATTGAATTGGAGTGGATTATACAATATATCAGAATCAATATGATGTTGTAATAACTATGTATAGTTATTCTTTACACCATTATACCCATCCATGTAAGGTGGTGGTGGAAAATAGATTACACCACGGCGTGGAGACGGTATTCCGTACGTACGCATGTGCGGTGATTTCTTTTTCCGTAGGATGGATAGATGGTGAAATAGGGTTGTTTCATACTTCTAATAACATATCATTATATGAGTGATACTGATGTTATTACTTCATAATGAAACAACCTAAGAAGAAGAAGTGGAAGAAGAAATAAAGATGAAAGAATTGGTAACGGTAATTACCTCTTCTTTGAAGCGCCTCTTTGAGACCTCCTCTTAGGGCACTAAAATTGGTCTTTGAGGAAGACCAGAACCTCTAGGATGTTTCTAGGGAAGTGGAGAAGAGATTTTGGCAGGGTTTGTCCGAGCTTGAGTGCTCAAATTGGTGTGAGGGGGAGGGGGAGGAGGTGTCCTTTTATAAGGGAGGAGAGGGGCACCTTAGGAATATCTCAAAATATTATTTTATATTAATGTCAAAATCGGTTTATAATGGTTCCAAAGGGTCTTATTTAAAAGCTAAAGTAAGGATGAGTCGAAATACTATCAACCAATAGGAGTTAGACAAGTTTAGGATATTATTTTAACCTTATCAATTAGATTTAACTCTAAGTTAAATAATTTAACTTTTACCATGTCTTTTTGTTTTCTTTCACTATATGGTTAATACACTTACTATAACATGCCAAACGAACCCCAAATTGTTTATTATTAATATATATATCCTTATATAATTCATTTGTCCGAACCTTAGATTTTTAGGAATAAAATAACAATTAATAATATAATATTTGATTTAAAAACTATTTTGTGTCAATTTTGACACTATTTGATATATGATTTTTGTGAAAGTCATAACAGAATTATATGTTCGAACCAAGTTGATTAAATCAACACTAATATATCATAGTAACCTATAAAATTTGTTTAATTCATAAAAAGTCTCAAATTACATTTATTTTTGTGTTTATAACATCAATTATGTCAATATTTCATAAATAAGATAATTACTACATCATAATTGTGTCATAAATAAATCAAATTATTTAATGTATAAAAATTATAAATAAAATACCATTATGTAGTAAATATTTTTAGATTTCTAATGAATATTTATAGTAGAATTTATCTTATGTATAACCCCATATTAAAAATGATTTACTTATTAAACATTGATTTTAACTATTTTAACCCTTCTTTAAATAAATTAATAATAAATGTCCTAATCTAACCCAAGTGGGCCTAGATGGTCATATTTTATTCATAAGGTTGTTTTTGGTCGAATTACACTTATCCAATAGAATTAGGACATGTGTTAGGGTAATAGTAATATCATATTTACCCTTAGTTACCCTATTTACTATTAACCGCTGTAAAAAAAAGTAAAAAGTTACTATTCACCAAAAATTATTTTCATCTCATTGAACCACATTTTAGTCCTTGATATTAACCGTGTCTCTAGGATTTTCGAAATTCCATTCACAGAAGCGGTAAAATTAAGTTTTATGCAAAATTCAGTTTTTAACCTACCACTTAGTGGTTTCACTATTCATCAAAAATTGAAAGTTTTCAGAAAAATACCAAAATTTCACCCTAGGCTAATTTCGGTATTCCGAATCCAAAAATGAAGTCCATTTTGAAAGATAAAATTTATAAAATTTCAAAAACTAGTTATTACTATTCATAACGGCTAGTTTTAATAATATTTTAATAGCATATCGTTGTTTAGTGAAACTCAGTATTGCGTACGACGCAAGCTATCGAGGAAGGTCGTGATTGCGTGTAAAGTAAGCCAAGCTAGTATGTAGTGAAAGATTCCTTTGATGATATATAAAAAAACAAAATATTACTCATAAAAATCTCGGGTGTTACACTAAACCTACTCCAAACAATTGACCAAATATGAAGAATTAAAATTTTTAGAAATCCAAGTAGATAATCTTTTCTCGAACTTATTTCATTCATATTTTAAAAGGGTTGATTTGAGTAATACCTATAATTTGTTTTTATCTTTTCATATTTTTTTTAAAACATTTATTACCTTGAAAGAAGTTGAATATGATATTAATGCACATAAATAGGGACACATGGGGATCCCTGAATGTGTTTAACATTTATTGGGTTGAGTAGAAGAGGATATCCTAGTTGATCTTAATAATGAATTTGAATTTGAATTTTCATTACATGAAGGGTTATATTTATATATTGATTTATTTTTCATTAGCTCACTAAAAATTAAATTCTCACTAATTTTACCCTTCTTATAATTAGGGTTGTAGCACCATAAAATGAATAGGCCTTGGGTAAAGTTAATGAGGAGAATACTAATGATGTTATGGAAAAAGTAAATGAGGATGAATAATTCTTTTTTCCATTCTCCACCATATGAGTTATAATTAATTTCAATCGAGATGGATTGGCTATACTCTATCAATGGGATTATCTATAACCATTTTGAAGACAATATTACTATAATGAATAATTTTTTTATGGTTCGTGGGAAAGAAACCTCCCCCACATTTAGATTAGGGATATCCCATTGGAACTGTGTGACTAAGCATTACAAAAGCCTACCACCTGCATTGGGGTATAAACAAAGATTTATCCCGTTTTTGGCCCCTCTCTATTTATATATTTTCTCTTTTAACAAATTTCTTGTTTTTTGTTCTTGATTTATTTTGGGAACAATGTGGGAGTATCAAGAGGATTAAATCAGGGCTACCGCTTGACAATAAATTCAATCTATCTCTCTCTTTATATTTGATTATCCTACACATATATTTCTATTTGGTTGATCATAAATGAATGGTAGTTAAATCCTTTGTGTGATGGGGTTCCCATATGTTTTCAGTATTTTTCTATTTGTCTCCATTTATTCTTGTCTTTAATAAATTTTACATATTTTGTTTTCGACATCAATTTTTTGTTATGTTCTTTATGATATAAGATTTAGTTTCAAATATTATCTTACCATGTTGAAAATTACATGGAACTTTTGTGATATTTTATTGGTTTTGAAATCAATTGAATTGAATTATCACTAGTTAATGTTTTTTATTTTTTCAATTGAAATTATATTTCATAATGAGGAAACAAGGTTTAATTAAATATATCTCTATTGAATTAGAATTATAACATGAGGAAACTGGATTTTTGAACTCTTTTTTGAGAAAAATTACCTCTTAAAAACCAAAACCTCAGGGATAAAACTTGAAATATTTTATTATTCATGTATGTCCTTTGAAACAATAGTAGAATGAGAAATTGGGATCCCACATAATGTTGGGATATATTTGGAACTAAAAAACAAATATAATTGTAGTGTTTAATTATAAAATATGAATGGATTTTAGTGAGGGGGATATTTAATCCCAGATGATGTATAGGGAAACTAACATATAATAATACCATTTAGTTTTTTTAAAATAAGTGTAAAATGAAACATGGGTATAAATTACTTAAGGAGTAGTTAGAATTGAAAAGTACTTCTTTTAAAAATTTAATTCTACTTTGACATATTTGTATCACTCTAATAACTATTAATTGAACTACGATTAAAGTGAGGTTATGATTGAAATTCCCACATGAGACTTGAGATTTTCAAAAATGGATTAATTTTTGAGATTCTTCTTTTTTATCATGTTTATTACATCCTATTAAAAAAAATTCTGAAATAAATCTGAAATTAAACTTAAAAATTAAAAAAATCTTAATTTCCAATAAAATATAAAATCGGTGAGATTAAAAAATTATATTTAACGAAAAAAATATTCTATCCCAGGGAAAGGGACATGTTTTTGAATCACACCTATTGTGGGGTGTATAAAAATAAATTATTTTGTTTCCTAGTGTAGCATAATGGCTGACCAAGGTCGTCCCACTTAACGTGTTGTTGTAGTCATGAACTCACTATTCTTAATCACTTATTTAATTTTTTGTTTTTTCAATTATATAAAAATTGTAAAATTTAGTGTTTGAGAAAAAAGGATTCCAGAAAAGAATGTAAAAAATTCAATGTATAATTCAAATAGAATGAATGAAGTTATCAAGAAAGGAAATACTCATGAGAGAATATCCTAGAGTGAAACTTCATTATCTAATTAATATTTTTTAGTCACCTAATGATCATACTCTGATACATGTGGGGTCACCCTCCTTTTCCATAATTGTGAATATGTTGTTCCCTCAACGATCTTTAGGTACACTATAATCAACTATGTAGGGGAAAGTACTTCTCTATGGTTGACTTTTAGTTATGGTATCATCAAAAAAAGGTCTGGATGTTAAATATTCCCTAGAATACCTTTAGAGAAAGATACATAAACTATGAGTTCATAGTGATTCCCTTATGAATCACAAATTATCCAAAAAAATTAACAAAATTTATAAATATAGTATTTATATATTACCTAGAAAATATTTTGAGAGAAATAATAGGTGACATTTGGATATACTCTAAATATAAAGTGGAAAATCCAGATAATTCGAGTGAAATATTATTGGAATTTTGGATGGAAAAATTATATGAAAAGTACACTAAATGTGACTTATTTATAGAAGAAGTATCATTCATGGGAAATGGTATCATCATTAAAGGGATATATGTGGATCCTTGTAAAATAAAGGTGATTTAAGAGTGTCCGAGACTAACATATGTAATGGATATCCATAGTTCCCTTGTATAGCTTTTCATGACCCAACCCAAGTAATGGATAGATCTGTAGCTACCCCAACCCTCATCCATATTATAGGGGTGGAGATAAGAACTGAAGGTATCCTAAATTAGCGGAGTATTTTTTCTAAAAACTAGTATACATGCACACAACCAACTCAATGCAAAACTGTAGAGGGAAAGAAATGAATAATGAAACACTGCTATAAATATACCAAATATGCGTAGACCACTAAACAGAATGAAGTATGGTATTTTATATTGAAAATAAAAAAGGGAAAAACAGGCAACCAAACCATAAATATGTCTCATCATGACAAAACTAGAAAAGAGTAAACAAATGAGAGATCTCATCTCCTGTATCCCATGCTACAACCATCGTACGTGGCCCTTGAACCACATATCCCTATGCTCCTATAAAGTGACAATAAAATTTTCCTCCATCTACAAAAAAATGACACATTTTTGAAAAATACCATGTTGAGTGAGTTTATAAATACCCAGTAGAACACCCCCAAAAGGTGAAGGGGGAGCAGTAAGAGACACAATTGAAGAGGGAAGGAGTATATAGAACAAGGTAAAGTAAGAGAGTATAGCTCAAACCAATAAGGGGGTGAAAGTGAACTTGTATAAGAACATGTAAAATGTCATGGTGAAAAGATAATCATCTCAACGAGTCTTCACTACCTATATTAGGATACTAGAATCATCTAACCAAGAAAATCGTGACACCGAAAGAACATGGCATACCACACATGTCTTCATCTCTCCAAGAAGACGAGTAACCAAAATCCAAGGACTGCTTACTGAAATAGGATATATATATATATATATACACATATATATATATATATCTGTGTGTGTGTGTGTGCCCAATCAATGAATCCAAAATGAGATGGTAAGGGGATCTCCATCTCACCGCTCAAAGTGAAGGGAGGGAACTTCCTCCCTTTTTGCATATGCACCAAAGGAAAATAAAACCATTTTTATTTTAATTTTATTAAATCAATATTACAATTATCATACTAATTGTTAATAATAATAATAATGAGTAAAATTTCAACTTTAATAGGTTTCTGCACCCTTTTCCCACACCTCCACCACATTTCCTATGTTTTTAGAAATTATTTGGGGACACTAATCCTACACCTAGTGCTTCCATACAATGGGATGTACAACCATAGGGGAAGTATGAAACATCAACATCACCTCCTCTTGTAACATTTCCAAAATCACTATTCACCAGTAAAAAGGATTTCATGATTACCTTTATTAGAATATCCATTAGTTGAAACTCCAGAGTACATCTATTAATTCAAGACATCACAGTCAATGTCCCCTAGAAGGTAGTGTATCTAAAATGTCTGGGAGAAGACCACCCCTACTAGCTATAGTTCTTGAGTTGCATTTTTCTAATCATGGGGTCTCAACTACCTTAACCTTTAGGTGATAACTATCTATCACTGCACTAAGATTGATGCCAATAATGAAAGACTATCATCGAGCAAGGTAAGTGAGTAGAATCATCCTACCACGAGAAGCTAGGCATGGAAATCATGTGGCATACTTTGCATATCTTCACCTCTCATGGAAGTAGAGTAACCAAAAACCAGAATCTCCTCCACACCCACTAGGGTAATGCCAAGACAAAAGGGTCAAGCATAAAAACTCCACTCGCAATTCCAGGACCTTCTCTGATACTCCATCATACAAACTCACATAAAATGAAGAAGTTAGAGAGACTCATCCACCATACCAAGATACAGTCTGCTGTAGGCAGTATTGACTCTCCTTCATAGTTTTTATCATGTCTCAAAAATTATTCATGGGGGAGAGAGTCCATCTTTCTCATGCATTCCAATGTACATCAAAAAATACCAACACATGGTTACAGAGACCCCATGTGTCACCCCGATTTAAACATCAAGTAAGGATTAGAAGGAAATGAGTACCCCACATAGTGTCTAACAATTTCAACTATATAACGTAGGAAAAACATGGAGCATACCTGTAACGACCCGAAATTTTGAATAAATATTGTTTCCTAATTTTATGTGTTATTTTATTTTATTTTTATACTCAACAAAAATGTTTCATTTGATAACATGACTATAATTAAAATCATACCATTGGTTTTTGACTGTTATATGACCATTGGTCAATATGACTGCTGGAAACAAAATGTTTTGATTATTACCTCTAAATACAAGTAATCTTGGTTAATTAATATAGAAAGAAGATTCGATGGCCTCACCCAGTAGTCTTGGACCAATCGAAGCCCATCTAACAGAACTTGGGAATGAGGTAGCACCACTGGGCTTTGCTCTGGACCAAACCCAAGTTGAACTTCATCGTGTGAAGCTAGAACAGGATCGCCTTTGCGAGAAGTTCAAACTGATAGAAATTACTACTCGTGCGATGTTGGGCGAGCCTCCCTCAGATTCTCTAACCTTAGCACACCTTACATTTAGGTCCTATGCTGGTGTGATAAGGGGCTATGTAAGCAGACCATAACTGCCTTGTGTAATCCTTTGTTTTAAATAAAAATTGGGATTTATTCTTATGATGAAGTTTATGAATTTTCAAATGAGCGGATAAATATAGTATGCATATTTTTGATGAATTTTAGAGAAAAGATATTTTAAAAATGTTTATGTAAACCTTAAATAAATAAAAATGTGTAATGATTTTCAAAAAATGGTCTTCTACAAATATGTTCAGTATGGAATTTAGAGTCTAATATGATCAACTTAATTTTTGATGAATAGTAAATTATGAATAGTGATTTTATGCTTAGGATTAGTAATGTGACCAAATGGATTAGTAATCTCACTTAAAGAAAGTATTAATATAATCTAGGCACCTTGATTAAGTAATGTGATTCAATAAAATGGTTAAAAAATGGTTTCATAAATTATTATTCAAGTATTAGTTTTTTCGGGTGAATAGTGTTTTTTAATTAAAAATTAAATTAAAAATAATTAGAAAATTATTTTTATAAAATGGATTTCATTTTTGAACTCAGAGCATCGATATTATGTTAAGGTAATTTTTGGGGATTTTTCTAAAAATAATGAATTTTCGGTGAATAGTGTATTTATTTAAAAAATAAATTAAAAATATTTAGAAAATTATTTTTATAAAATGGAGTTCATTTTTGAAATCAGAGCATTGATATTTGGTTAAGGTGAAATTTTGGGATTTTTCTGAGAAAGTTGAATTTTCAGTGAATAGTAAAAATACAGTTTTAGGGTTTCGGTATGTTTAATGACATCAAAACTGTGTCATGATGATTTCATGAGATATTTTAAAGGATGTTCGACTAAAGAGGATGAATTATTGTGTGGCGGTCCCCATGTGGCCTAACTTTATGGGAAGTACCATGGGAGGGCCCATGCTTTTGAGAAGACCACTTTTGAGGTGTCCCTTGGCCATTAATGCCTTGTCCCCTCACTTTCCCTATAAATACAAAGCCCTCCTCTCATCTTTTCGACTCCAAAACCATAATCAACGAATTTCTGGTCTCCTTACCTTCCAAGGAGTCCACCCAAGGTGCCCCCAATCCCTCAAGGTCCCAACCTTTGAGATTTAATAGTTATGTTTTATGGTAAGGGATCCGACCTCTCTCTTTCATTTCAAGTAATCTCTTTTCTGTCATTCCTTTTATGCTACATGTTCTTATGTTGGAGGATGTTCTTTTATACTCATTTTACTTCCCTTTTTATGTTCATATAATGAGAGATCCCCTCTTACTCTAATTATTTCGTTTTATGAAGTTTTAAGTGGCGCCGTTAGGCTGCCGAAATATTTGTAACGGATTCTTTCTCCCTTCTCATTTTTCAAGATCTATTTTCATGTAAAGTATTTAAAGTTACTTTTTATTATGTTGGGGTATGATCTCTAAATTTATCATACTTATCTTCTATGATCATATGATGAGATACCCCATTTGATCTCTTCAATTCATTATTTTGATGTTTTAAGTGGCGCCGTTAGGCTGCCGAATTTTTAAGTGGTTCTTCACCCTTGTCGTTTTGAAGTTCTACTTTCATGTCAATTATTTCAAGTTCCTTTTTGTTATATTGGGGTATGATATCTATATCTATCATACTGGACTCTTATGTTCATATGATGAGAGAACCCATTTGATCTCTTCAATTCAGTATTTTAATGTTTTAAGTGGCGCCGTTAGGCTGCCGAATTTTAAAGTGGTTCTTCACCCTTCTCGTTTTGAAGTTCTACGTTCATGTCAATTCTTTCAAGTTCCTTTTTTTTATGTTGGGGTATGATATCTATATCTATCATACTGGACTCTTATGTTCATATGATGAGATACCCCATTTGATCTCTTCATTTCAGTGTTTTGAAGTTTTAAGTGGCGCCATTAGGCTATCGAATTTTTTAGGGGATTCATTCACCCTTCTCATTCTTTTCAAAGTTCTACTTTCATGTCAAGTCTTTCAAGTTCCTTTTTAATTATGTTGGGGAATTATCTCTATATCTATCATACTTAACTCTTATGTTCACATGATGAGAGAAACTATTTGATCTTTTCAAATCATTTTTGTTTAAGTTTAAGCAACGTTGTTAGGCTGCCGAACTTTCATAAGAGAAATCTAATTTTTGTCTTCCTTCCATGTTTTTCATTTAAATGGTATGTACTTGAAATTTCATTACCATGATAATGTATCCTTCTTATTCTATCCATCCACTATTTTATGGGTCATTTATGAATGTTTGACCCATTTTCCCTCTCTTTTTAATGTGTTCTAAAACCTCGTAACATAGCTGTTATGCTGCAGAATTTCCATCTCAAAATGTCTCTCTCTTTTTCTAAAGTTCATTTATATTATTAAGTGAATACTCAATGATCTTTCTTCTAAAGGGGTATTCACATATATATACCAAAATTTTCTATTTTAAATTCTGGGATTTACATACATGAGACCCACCTTCCTTTTCTGTGGGTTTTAAAGTGATGTAAAGATCATGTCTTTAATGCAGTTTTTAAAACGTTGTGATTATGAAATGAAACCCATTTATTTTATTCTATATGGGTAATTTATGAAATGTTTTATGATGATATATGTGGCTAACATGATAATAAATTCAAATTTAAGGGTGCACCCTGATAGCGCTCCAATGCATTGGGTAATGATGTAACCACTAGAGATTACAATTTTCACGATACCTTGGTGAATAAACTTGGTAATTTTCAAATGACACCATGGGGATGGACCTTGGTGATATGTTCATGATTGTCTATATTAAATGTTGCAGCCACATCTTCAAGTTATTAAAAATGTTATTTTTATTATTATATATCTCATGATTTCTTTCTCATGCCTTAAAGTTCTTTTCAGGACCTTATTGAAGTATCTCAAGTCCACATGTAAAATGTTTCTCTTATTTTCCTTACTGGGCCTTCTTCTCACCCTTTCTTTTGATGTATATTCCCAGGTTATGAGATGCAGTATTGAACCTAGGATGAACATGAGGAGAATACTTTCAAGTGTTTAAGAATAATGTTTTATGTTTTCATGTTTTAAGTTCCTGGTTTCCAAGACACTAAACCTTAAAGATCCTCGGTTTTGTAAAATGTAATGAAAGTTTATGTGATAAAAAGGCGGGATGCTATAGTTGGTATCAAAGGATGGTTTAGTTATTTGTGGAAATTAGGATATGAAAACTCTAGGAAGAACCCTATAGAAAAGTTTAAATATAGGAAATCTTCCTGGTATTTTGGTGAGTATTGAGTAAGGGGTTTCCAAGCAAATACATCCCTGTATGCATATGAGCAGGAAGAGGTGGCTCTGGCATAGATGTACATAGGGGTAAAACCTGAAAACACCGCTTTGAGCTAGAATCGAACGGGAACTGGTACACGACAGCGGGCCTTGCTGCACTCTTGGTTACGACACTCCCAGGGGATATGCTTTGGTAAATTCATAAGCTTAGTATAAACCATTGTTAAAGGAACAAAGATAAAATAAAATAAAGGTTCACATAAGAATATATGATCATGGATAACCTAGATGGGAACCTAGGGGATCACAAGTTAGGGTATAATTTTCAATTACAAGTTATCCTTATATGCTTTAAGCTTCTTTTCATGATTATTGGCTAAGTATTTAAGCCCCTATTTATAGTTTCTTTTCTTAGTTTATGGCGGGAAATAGAAGAACATGTACCAACAACCAATGTGATAGGAAATTCTACAATTGCCGTATTAATACGACAGAGATGATTAGGGGATTAAAAGATGATTATTATTTTGGAAGACGTTCACTATTTTGAGGACCCTATATGATCGAGGTAAATAGATTACTATGGTATTTTCATTGAGGAGTAAGGTTGAATTATATTTTGAAGAGTCAATGAACATAAGGTGGAATTATAGTAATTTTGGTTACTTATGGGGATGATTAACCAATCTTGGGTAAAATATGTTTAGGTTAGATACTTTTGTTATAAGATGTTAGGTGTGGTTGATGTTGTTTGGAGATGAACAATGAATTTTATTTTGGAATACTATGTTATCAAATCCCTCTTGTATTTGGGTTTCATTCTTAGTTTGGTTTATTTTGAGGAATTTTAAGGACCATTATTTATGGGATAGTCTATGATGAACTTTGGGTAGTACCATGGAACTTTGAAGATTTAAAAATAGTTTCCCTTCGTATGGGATTATTTCTTTTTGAAGAGTTGCTTTACCATACCCTTTCTGTTTTGGGATAATGTTTAAAGATAGAAGAAATAGATAGTTAATCTTTTGTGGATTATGTGATTCTCTAGAAGATGATTCTTGTGTTTTGATGAGACCAGGTTGTTTTGAATGTTCATCATTTGGCGAAAAGATTAGTTTTGGTAGAAACTTATTAAAGGATGAAACTCTACATGAAGGTAGGTATATTTTCTTATGTTTTTGTTCTATGTAGTAAATGAATTCCTCAAAATTATGAAAAGGAACGTCAAACAAAAACATTGTTGGTTTACATTTCCTACTAGGTAATCAATGATCGTTTACACACATCATAAGTTTTGGATTTTCTTATGGTTAACTTTATCCTAATCATGTTCTCTATCACTCTCCCTCAGAACTTAACCCTTTGTTTTTCTTCCTTTTCCATGTTTTCTTACATGGAATCCCAGTGTGGGCTAACTCGGGTGACCTTCGTACTTCACTTTCTTTATTTTAAAGTAATAGTTTTACTGACTCATTTTCCGATGTGGGACTTTCAATGAAATTTCAAAACCTAATTTTAAAAATTGCGAGGACGCAATTTCTTAAGGGGGGAAGATGGTAACGACCCAAAATTTTGAATAAATCTAGTTTCCTAATTTTATGTGTTATTTTATTTTATTTTTATACTCAACAAAAATGTTTCATTTGATAACATGAGTATAATTAAAATTATACCATTTGTTTTTGACTGTTATATGACCATTGGTCAATATGACCGCTAGAAATTAAACATTTTGATTATTGTCTCTAAATATAAGTAATCTTGGTTAATTAATATAGAAAGAAGATTCGATGGCCTCACCCAGTAGTCTTTGACCAATCGAAGCCCATCTAACAGAACTTGGGAAGGAGGTAGCACCACTAGGCTTTGCTCTGGACCAAACCCAAGATGAAATTCATCGTGTGAAGCTATAACGGGATCACCTTCGCGAGAAGTTCAAACTGATAGAAATTACTACTCGTGCGATGTTGGGCGAGCCTCCGTCAGATTCTCTAACCTTAGCACACCATACACTTAGGTCCTATGCTGGTGTGATAAGGGGCTATGTAAGGAGACCATAACTGCCTTGTGTAATCCTTTGTTTTAAATAAAAATTGGGATTTCTTCTTATGATGAAGTTTATGAATTTTCAAATGACCGGATAAATATAGTATGCATATTTTTGATGAATTTTAGAGAAAAGATATTTTAAAAATGTTTATGTAAACCTTAAATAAATAAAAATGTGTAATGATTTTCAAAAAATGGTCTTCTACAAATATGTTCATTATGGAATTTAGAGTCTATTAAGATCAACATAATTTTTGATGAATAGTAAATTATGAATAGTGATTTTATGCTTAGGATTAGTAATGTGACCAAATGGATTAGTAATCTCACTTAAAGAAAGTATTAATATAATCTAGGCACCTTGATTAAGTAATGTGATTCAATAAAATGGTTAAAAAACGGTTTCATAAATTATTATTCAAGTATTAGTTTTTTCGGGTGAATAGTGTTTTTTAATTAAAAAATAGATTAAAAATATTTAGAAAATTATTTTTCTAAAATGGATTTCATTTTTGAACTCAGAGCATTGATATTATGTTAAGGTAATTTTTGGGGATTTTTCTAAAAATAATGAATTTTCAGTGAATAGTGTATTTATTTAAAAAATAAATTAAAAATATTTAGAAATTTTTTTTATAAAATGGAGTTCATTTTTGAAATCAGAGCATTGATATTTGGTTAAGGTGAAATTTTGGTATTTTTCTGAGAAAGTTGAATTTTCAGTGAATAGTAAAAATACAGTTTTAGGGTTTTGGTATGTTTAATGACATCATAACTGTGTCATGATGATGTCATGAGATATTTTAAAGGATGTTCGACTAAAGAGGATGAATTATTGTGTGGGGGTCCCCATGTGGCCTAACTTTATGGGAAGTACCATGGGAGGGCCCATGCTTTTGAGAAGACCACTTTTGAGGTGTCCCTTGGCCATTAATGCTTTGTCCCCTCACTTTCCCTATAAATACCAAGCCCTCCTCTCATATTTTCGACTCCAAAACCATCCTCAACGACGTTTTGGTCTCCTTACCTTCCAAGGAGTCCACCCAAGGTTCCCCCAAGCCCTCATGGTCCCAACCTTTGAGTTTTAATAGTTACGTTTTAAGGTAAGGGATCCGACCTCTCTCTTTCATTTCAAGTAATCTCTTTTATGTCATTCCTTTTATGCTACATGTTCTTATGTTGGAGGATGTTCTTTTATACTCCTCTTAATTCCATTTTTATGTTCATATAATGATAGATCCCCTCTTACTCTCATTATTTCGTTTTATGAGGTTTTAAGTGGCGCCGTTAGGCTGCCGAAATTTTGGTAACGGATTCTTTCTCCCTTCTCATTTTTCAAGATCTATTTTCAAGTAAAGTATTTAAAGTTCCTTTTTATTATGTTGGGGTATGATATCTAAATTTATCATACTGGTCTTCTATGATCATATGATGAGATACCCCATTTGATCTCTTCAATTAAGTATTTTAATGTTTTAAGTGGCGCCGTTAGGTTGCCGAATTTTTAAGTGGTTCTTCACCCTTCTCATTTTGATGTTCTACTTTCATGTCAATTCTTTCATGTTCCTTTTTGTTATGTTGGGGTATGATCTCTATATCTATAATACTGTATTCTTATGTTAATATTATGAGAGACCCCATTTGATCTCTTCAATTCAGCATTTTTTAGTTTTAAGTGGCGCCGTTAGGCTGCCGAATTTTTAAGTTGTTCTTCACCCTTCTCGTTTTGAAGTTCTACTTTCATGTCAATTCTTTCAAGTTAATTTTTGTTCTGTTGGGGTATGATCTCTATAAATATCATACTGGACTCTTATGTTCATATGATGAGAGACCCCATTTTATCTCTTCAATTCAGTATTTTGAATTTTTAAGTGGCGCTGTTAGGCTGCCGAATTTTTTAGGGGATTCTTTCACCCTTCTCATTCTTTTCAAAGTTCTACTTTCATGTCAAGTCTCTCAAGTTCCTTTTTCATTATGTTGGGGAATTATCTCTATATCTATCATACTGAACTATTATGTTCACATGATTAGAGAACCTATTTGATCTTTTCATATCATTTTTGTTGAAGTTTAAGTAACGCCGTTAGGCTGCCGAACTTTCATAAGAGAAATCTATTTTTTTTCTTCCTTCCATGTTTTTCATTTCAAAAGGTATTTCCTTGAAATTTCATTACCATGATCATGTATCCTTATTATTCTATCCATCTACTATTTTATGGGTCATTTATGAATGTTTGACCCATTTTCCCTCTCTTTTTAATGTCTTTTAAAACCTCGTAACATAGCCGTTATGCTGCAGAATTTCCGTCTGAAAATGTCTCTCTATTTTTCTAAAGTTCTTTTATATTATTAAGTGAATACTCAAAGCTCTTTCTTCTAAAGGGTATTCACATATATATACCAAAATTTTCTATTTTAAATTCTGGGATTTACATACATGAGACCCACCTTCCTTTTCTGTGGGTTTTAAAGTGACGTAAAGATCATGTCTTTAAAGCGGTTTTTAAAACGTTGCGATTATGAAATGAAACCCATTTATTTTATGCTATATGGGTTATTTATGAAATGTTTGATGATGATATATGTGGCTCACATGATAATAAAGACAAATTTAAGGTTGCGCCCTGATAGCGCTTTAATGCATTGGGTAATGATGTAACCACTAGAGATTACAATTTTCACGATACCTTGGTGAATAACCTTGGTAATTTTCAAATGACACCTTGGGGATGGACCTTGGTGATATGTTCATGATTTTCTATATTAAATGTTGCAGCCACATCTTCACGTTATGAAAAATGTTATTTTTATTATGATATATCTCATGATTTATTTCTCATGCCTTAAAGTTCTTTTCATGACCTTATTGAAGTATCGCAAGTTCACATGTAAAATGTTTCTCTTGTTTTCATTACTGGGCCTTCTGCTCACCCTTTCTTTTGATGTATATTCCCAGGTAATGAGATGCAGTAATGAACCTAGGATGAACATGAGGAGAAGCCTTTCAAGTGTTTAAGAAGAATGTTTTATGTTTTCATGTTTTATGTTCCTGGTTTCCAAGACACTAAACCATAAAGATCCTCGGTTTTCTAAAATGTAATGAAAGTTTATGTGATAAAAAGGCGGGATGCTATAATACCTTTTTCCATATTATGCAAGGCGGGATCAAAGTCATCTAAAGCCTGTAGTTGTCTCTGAATCCATCCTCCATCACCCTGAGCCTGAAGTGGGCCACTAGGTGATGGTGGAAGGATCTCATAGCAATTTTCACCACCCATATATACTTATTCTCCCCTCCAAGAACCCCCTCATTTCGGACCACCCTATATACGCTTTGGATATCCTTGATAATTGTGTTTACTCTACTATGATTATCCATCAGCTATCTGCTTATGCTGCTTAGCATGTCTGGTCATTAAATTTCATGTTATGTAACCTAATTTATTACAGTAATATCATCAGACCTCCTCAAGGAGTCTTGGTGCTATGAACTATACCTGCAGTTTACGAACACATTCCTAAGCCTACTTATTGTAGGGTTTCATGTGCTGAGATCCCACTGATAGGCACCTGCTAGCTGTTACAGACGAATCAGATCTGGGACACCCACTACAAGATATAACTATATAGAGTCCCTATAAAAGAAATCTATCATTCACTATATCAAAATCATGAACCCTAAAAAAGGTTTGGAGGCCCTAGGGCACTACTCTAGCTCAGATCTCTCTGTGGATTCCCTTTTCAAACTTCATTGCTCGGAAGTAGCCATCCAATATCATGTTAATAGAGTACTATGCATGATCTGTGAACGTCAATCCATACTCAATCACTATCATCCCTACGTTCTACAACTCTAGAAGCTCTTGGATCGAAATTGAGCACAAGAATCAGGGGTATTACTACTCACATAACAACTACTGAAATTCATCACATGAGAGTGTCGACTCATCATTCATATGTGTAACCAAGCTCCACCAATTCACAACATATATAAGGAAAATGTTGGATGCCAATTCCACCACACAATCCATCAGGGTCCGAATAATCCTGATAAGACTGAGCACCAACTCTACCAAATCCTCTACTACCAAAGGACCTTTCTTTCCATGGAACCTTAATGGCCTCTGACACTGGAACTCAAGGAGTGATCTATTTGTATCAACATGATATTTTATGAGATAGATTGTTTTTCATTTCTTTTATGTCTTGTGGTGTATGCTACACCATGATTTTTTTGTGTTGTATACAACATCGTATTAGCTTGTAGTATATGCAACACTATTCTTGGCTTGTGTTGCACACAATTTCAAATTATTTTGATATAATTCAACACTGAGTATATATTCTGTTCAATGTAAAAATAAACTAAGTTTGGATTATGTTATATGCAACACCAAAGTAATCATTCACTAAACAAATCACTCACTTGTCTTATGTTACATACAAGAGTGACCTTCCTCGATATCTTGCATTGTACGCGATACCAAGTTTAACTAAACAATGATATATTATTAAAATATTATTATTAAATTTGATATAAACTACTTGTTTTGAATATTATTGACCACATATTGAATTTTAGTGAAATGTGATCAAATTCATTTTTTCCGGATAAAAGAAGTATTTTTCAAAAAAAGTAATTTTACCGCCTTTTGATGGTGCACCATTTTTAAATCTAGTATTTGACACTTTTATAAGTTAAATTTAAAAAAGGAACTTTTTATTTGGAAGTGGGATATAAAAATTTATTTTTTTGAATTTTTGGTATTTTCTTAATATTAATAACATTTTAATGAATACTGAAAAATACTTCATGTTTACTCAAAAAATTTTATTATCTAATTTATTTATATAGTTAGATTATATTTTTAATTTTTAAAAAGTGTAATTGGATTATATTTTCATTATTTAATAAAATTTTGGTCCTTATAAATAATTTAAATTGAAAATAGTACTTAAACAAATGTCAATCTTTTGATAGTTATTACTACTTAAAAACCCACTTTTGGTTTTGACAACAGGACTTAATTTTAAATTAATTAATGTATATTTTGTGTTTTAAATTTTGAAAAATGGATTTCATATTTTTAATTATAATTTAAAATTGGGTAAATAGGTACCATTTCTTTTTAGCCATTATGAATAGAACCATTAGTAATTATTTTTCTTATCGTGTTTAAAAAAAGAAATCTGGTAAATAAGGGTAAAAAATAATATAAAAATATCCTAACACATGTCCTAATCCTACTAGATGAGATATTTTTTACCATGGAAAACCATGGGTCAATTTTAGGACCCCATGGATTCACTTGTATTTGAAAATGACATTTTATAAGAATTAATATAAAGTAATGATTATTATAATCTAAACCTAAATGTTTTAGTAAATAAATTTTAATATAGGGTTATATAACTAATATATATGTATAAAAATTTTCATTATATATATAATAATATTTACTACATCATTGGATTTATTATTTATAATTTTTTTACATTAGATAAATATATATTTTTTATGACAGAATTTTCATGTAGTGACTACCTCATTAATGAAATATTCAAATAAATGAATATATAAATATTAAAATAAATTTAATGTTAACATTTTGATGTCATCCATGAATTTTATAAATTAAATAGATATATTATAGATGATTTAATGCCTTTGATTCAATGTAATCAGTTTGTTATGATTTTTTTTAAATGTCAAGTATGAATAGTGTCCAAAATTGTCAAAATTCATAACTTAAAACATAAAATAGTTTAATAAATGATATTAAATTTATAATAATATAATTTTTAGAAAACATGGTTCATATAAGTCCAAATATTCCATAAATAACATTTTTTTGTTTGTTTGGCCTGAAATGGTAGTTACATTAACCCACAATGTGTAAATAACATGGTGTCACAGTAAGATTAAAAAAGGTAAAATAAGGGTTAAACCAAAAAAGATAAGGATAAAAAAAATATTAAAAACATGTCTAAAAAATATTTTATGATAATTATTCTATCCAAAATCATCATCTCTTAGAATTATATAGGTTTTAGACCATATTAAATAGAAATTGAATTTATAATAAATTAATATTTTAGGACTTTCCAAAAGTGCCCCTCTCCTCTCTTATAAAAGAGAACATCCTCCCTATCCTCTTAACTCCATTTGAACCTTCATTATCCTCCAAAACCTTCCCATTTCTCTTATAAACTTCTCTAGTAATATTATTGAGGTTTTTTTCTTCTCAAAAGACTAACTCTATTGCCCGAAGAGGAAATTTAAAGGAAGTACGTCAAGGAAGAGGTAATCTCTTCTACCGATTCATTCAAAGTTCTTTCAGCATATACATCCTCATCGCTAGATGTTATATTATAATGTAAAATAATCAGTATCAGTAATATACTGATATTTTATTATAAATATGAAAAAACCAATTTCATCTTCAATCCATCTTGCAAAAAATGAAATCACTGCGCATGCGTACATACCGCTTACCATCTCCACACCGTGGTGTAATCTGTTTTTCATCACCACCTTACACAAATGTGTATAATGTTACATCTTGACCCAAATCACCACTAAAATAGTGGTTTAACCGGTTACCAAATGACCTCAAGTGCGTCTCCCCAAATTCCATAGGATGTCGACTTGCAGCGAGGGTCTAAGGATTGTCAGTGGGGAGACTATACCCTCTTATAAGAGTTGCACAGAAGTATATAAGTGTAGATAACAAAAAACAGCAGAAGAAGTAAATCATAAATAAAAAATAGTGGAATATAAATAATACTCATTTTATAAAAGTGGCAAATTCCAAATTATACAGCAGATGCATGCATGACATGCTAATGATACAAAAGGAGAAAATTGTGAACAACACATCATGTTTTACATTCCAATGCGAAAATAGTTAAATAATGACTCAAATCCCCAAGGTAGATCTCTTCAAGCATCCCGAGGCTCCAATCGGTCCTCTGCTCTTAACTCCCAGGTAAATGAAAACAACATAGTCATCCAACCAAATAGAATCTACTTGGGTACCCAGTGGAATGGCAGCCTGAGTATGTTGTGAGATATAAATCTCAGTAGGTCGGGACCACTGGTGTCTACCCCAAATCCAAACATTTAATAAATAAATTAAAACACATTAAGGCATGCAAAAAAATAATGTAAGCAGTACAAAGTAACCATATATTCAAGTACCTGCTTTAGCCCTCAGTTGGAGTCTGAAACTGCACTATTCATTTGTCATGCATACTCAACAATCATTATATAATCATTTTTCATCTATCTATTACTCAAATATTATTAGGAAAGTCTTGAGATTCAGCCTATGCCCAACATCCCCTGTATAAGTCACTCACCACATGTGTCTCTAAAGATCATCGATGTAATCATTGTAAAGACTGAATCCAAGCTTCTTCTTTGGCTTGGATAACACGTTATAAGTTATTGAATTTAATCTTTCATATATTATGTCTAAGACCGTCCAATAAAATAGTGATTCACTCCAGGGTCTGTCCATTAACAATGGTTCACCCAATTCATTAATAAGTCTAAGCCCTTTCCCATCATTAATTCACAAATTATCATGTCACAATAGCCTTCATTATCCATTAACTCATTTCAAGAACAAACAATTGGACCCACATTCCAATGTTAATTAATGTGCGTAGAACATCATTTCTATCACCCTTTTGAGTATTCGGAGCATCAGTTCATGTCTCACAACCCATTTTTATTTCGAGCATCATTCCCTATACCATAAAAAAATATTTTCTTGCAAGATGGGTGTAGAATTCCATGTCTAGAACCCCGTGAGTATTTGGAGCATCATTCCTTGTCACACAACCCATCAATCAATCATACATATACATCTATCATTGGGGTAGAATGCCATGCCTAAGTCCTTGTCAGTATTTGGAGCCTTAGTCCTTTCTCACAACCCATTCATCAATCATTCATATATATTTACCATTGGTGTAGAATACTATGTCTAACACCACAAAACCAATCCATTAATTAATTCAACAATTAATTAACAACACAAATACCTCTTCAAATTAGTCAACACATAATCATCCATTCAAAATCTCATTAATTAATAATTATTTAACAATTAATTACTCTTAGTAGTCCAAATGAATAATTAATTCAACATTTAATTATCCAAATTCTTTAACAAGGCTGAACCCATCTACTCATACAATGGTTCGTCGAGGACAATAACAATCTACAAGCACACCATAATTATCTCAAAACATTTTGAACAAATACAAGATATTTAGTGACCATCTCACACAGCATATTACATCTCTAAACAACTCCATCCAAGACAACATAAGGAATGGAAAACTAATATGCATCAAAAGGTACGCCTGGCCAAAAACCATAACAAAATATCAATTAAAAATATTAATTTAATTTGTGAAAATTAATTAATTAAATCATTAATTATTCAAAACGTATCTCATTAACCAATCATCAATTAGTTAACCATTTACCATTTAACATGAAATAATTAATCCCTCCATTAATTATTATTAGTTTCTAATTATCTTCCGAACAAGTCCAATATTTGATATTCCCAATAATCATTAAAAGCCGCAATATTATTCCAACTCATGACTTGATAATTAATCCTACCATTAATTGCCCTTTTAGTCATTCCTCCCATTCAAATCATTTAAATTTTTAATCATATAACTTTATCTACAATAGCAATCCTTGCTTAAAATCAACACATGTTCAAGTCCTCATTTATCTCATAGGGGTGACATTATTTAATAACATCAAAAGTGTCATGCATCGACATATCGTAATCAAGGAAACTAGCATTCGCAATTTGACAAAAGGAGCTCAAATTCTCATATAAAGTGTTAAATATTTGGGACCCTACCTTGGGGTTTTGACGAAAACCACAACGAACAAATAACCCTCAAGAGAAATGGGTTGATTATTCAAGAACCCAGCTTAGATCACTTCTCCTAGCAAGAAGGAGACCAAATCACATAATACTTGCCATACACACACATAGATTTACCCATAACGGGAGTATATCTAAGAAACCATGAGAAGAAGAGATGTAGATCTAAGTAGATCTTCGAAACTGAAAAAGAAGGAAGAAGAAAATCTACCTACCTCAAGAATTCTTCTTCGATTCACCAAGAGGAGCCTTCGGATCGCCTCCAAAATTCTTGGGAGAGGTTTTCCAACCTTCAAGGGAGAGTAATCCCAAGTTATGGATGCTTAGAAGGAAAAATGAGCCTTCTAGAGGCTAAAACTTGTGAGATCAACTTTTTAGGATCTCACTTAATTTCCCATATGGTCAGTTTCCACGGTTTGAAAAACTGTGCGCTAATCATGCGTTAGCTACTGTCTCTGCCACCCCTCTCGCACGACCTCATCGCACGGTCTCTCCTAACCGTGCACCAACCGTGTGGAAGATTCTGCTTCAAAACTTCAACTACGCACGGTATGGCCTCACAGTTAGACAAACTGTGTGCCGCCCATGCCACTTCCCCTATGCCTCAAAGAATCTATCAAAGCTCAAAAAAATGAGATCTTTAGGTGTTCCAACACTCGGAATAAAATTCTATAGTTCGATTTAAAAAAGAACGGATCATTGATAAACTGAAAAAGAATTTCAGAAACATTTGTAATTTTAACTTGGTTCAAAACATGTGATCTTACATTATACCAACCTTAAAAACTTCTCTTCCCTGAGAAGCCATCGGAAACCACTACTAAAACAACTGGCCTACCAAGGTCATTTAATCTTGTTAGAAGTGATGTGTTTCCTTCCCATAACCAAACACACCTTTAACCCTTTCCAAACCTGATGGATAAGCCTTTTTAACTAGATCCAAATATCACTCTAAAGCATAAAAATCGAAACAAATATAATATCTTAAGTCGTTGGAAGGACCCTTTCAACATAAAGGGATGAACCTCGATCAAAAAACAGAATAGGTTTCACATGTTTCCCTCAAAAGACGTCACAGACCCAAAATCCACTTCTTCCCTTTATCTGAAGACGTGCCTTTAAAACTATCCAAAACCATCCGCTAGTATAAAGAATTCCTTACCCAACATCTGGTAAATTATTCCAAGTGAAGCCATCGCAAGGCTATTTTAAAAACAACCATTCCTCAACATGAAAAATTACATAGCCCAAAGAATCAACACATTTCATGTACTACACAGATAACAACTACTCATCAAGCCCATCAACATTTAAATCATAGTGTGGCACAAAACCGACGCTATATTAGTGTCTCCATGATCAGGTCAAGATTGGGGACATGATTGTCATGTCCAGAGGAGCGCACTAAGAGAAAATCGAGGTCATGAAGAAGATCATTCAAACCATTACCAGAAAACTTTGTTCTAAAATCTCAGCATCACCTACCAACACATTCATCGTGAAAAAATTGGAAATACCCACCTTAATACTTCCCATGACATCTCACGAAAAGATCAGCCATTCACCAGCGTGCTAGATTAACAACAAGATCGGCGTGTCAAAACACCCAGGTCTTTCAAAAACTATTCCAAGTATTGAAATGAAACTAATTCTTTAATGCTCAAGTCACGCTACATGGAGTTTACTCGAGACCATACTCAACAGTACAAAAAGACTTATTACTGAGTCATTTTTCCTTATACGACCATTTTCCTAGACGATGCCATAAACAGTCATCCATTACTAAGAAGAAAGGGCCAAACAACCTACAAAGTAGTTGACCATTCCCGACGCACGTCTAACCAGCTGACAAAGAGAATTACATAATGCTGAAGCCCACAACGTGGTCAATAAACACATCACCACCTGTTCAAACAAGGGTGTGATAGGAAACTGGAAGTCATACTTTGGACAATGACACCAACAACTCCAAAAGAGGGTGAAAAGCCATAATGCCAGAAAGGCATTTTAGTTTTGAGGGTGCTGCCGACAATAGGTTATCCCCTTACAAAGAAAACGTTTCAACCCTAAACCGGGTCACATCAAACATGTCACTAGGTTCAAAAGTAGAACATAAGACCATTGCTGAGGGAAAGAACATCTACCGAAAGTACTCATGCTTTTGTTCTAAGGCAACTCAAGAGAAGTATGAACTACCCTTTACATGAGGGTTTTAAACAGTGGACACCACAATAGGTTCCATTTCCAAGCCTCTTATATTTAATCACTTTTAATATTTAATCATCACTTATTTAATCAAAACATCAAGTTCCACTTTCAAAACTCCCCAAGAAAAAACAACCAAGTTTCATAAAACTCCCTTTTAAATACATTTATGTTAGTTTAAATCCCGTCATTTTCAGAAAACTTATCAAAATAAATTCCCTTTTAAGAATATAAGGCAACCTACGAGGATCTCATTTTACCAAACCTAGGTTCTTTATAAAGTAAACCAGTAGCAATCGCACATGTATTAAAATTCCAAACACTCAATTGGGCCATCCCTTTCAAACACTCCCGAACTGACCTACTTGGGTCTAGTTGCATTTTGGAAGCTAGCCATTTGATTTCAGATCAACATTAAACATCTTTCACATTTATAAGCATTTCACATGGAATCAACTCATCAAATATAATATGAGTCGTCATTTCCCAATTAATGAAGTTCCCATACACTCAATGGATTAAAAATTGGCTCTCATTAATCGATACCAATGTCAATTCAGAAATTAAGATGATCAACCGAATGGTCCAAATTGTATGGGTGACCACCTACCAATCGATAAGGTGTCTATAAAACTTATCACTAGATTTTTGGATCCCATTTAACACAATCAACACTTATTTAACATTTTACCTTTATCACCCCTTTCCCATATCAAAACATCTCTATCATGTTAGCATAAGAAGTAACACGACAGCATGATACAACACATAAGTGTGGAACAACAACAAAACATTCTAACAATGGAGGTAGTATGTGATATAATCATTAAAGCATGTTAAATCTATCACTAAAATATGCTATCTATAGAGGCTTTCTAAAGCAGATCAAACCTGTCATTACACCCAAGGAACACAATCTAAATTAGCAGGAATCCTACTAATGCAACTACATGGCATGTTATATGCATGACATGTGAATCAATAGGTGCCTAAGACGATGCATGTATGAAACATCCTTGCCATATCAGGCCAAGAAAATTATTCTTTTCAAAATTCTCAAAATCAATAAACCACAAAAAATACACCAGTCAATCAAGGTGAAATCATATCAATTTTATCCTCTAATAGTACGAACATCAATTCCCATCCGTGGCCAGTTGGTCATTTCCCGTACATGGGGTGATAAGTCCCAAGCACAGTTATTAACCCAAGTGTCGACACGATCCTAGTCTCCTTTCTACCAACATAGAAAAAGTAAGACAATGGAAAAGAAAGAAATCTAAACCTTTGATACCACTTTGTAACATCCCAACCCGACTCACCACTAAACCGGTGGTCGGACAGGTCTCCACATGACATCAAGTGCATTTCCCTATATGCCAGAGGTTACCAACTAGAAGAGAGGGTCTAAGGATTGTAATTGGGGAGACTATACCCTCTTGTCAGAGTTGCACGGTGGTATATCAGTGTAGATAACAAACAATAGGAAAAGCAGAAACTCATAAATGATAAACAATACAAGATAAATAATACTCATTTTATAAAAGTGGCCAATGCTAAATTATATTGCAGATTCATGAATGACATGCTAATGATACAAAAGTTGAAAATAGTGAACAAAATGGAATGCCTTACATTCTAATGAAAAAATAAATTAATAATGACTCAAAGCCCCAAGGGTGATCTCCTCAAGCATCCCGAGCCTCTGCTTGGTCCTCTGCTCCTAACTACCAAGTAAATGCAAAAAATCATAGTCATGCAACCAAATAGAATCCACTCGGGTACCCAGTGCAATGGAGGCCCGAGTAGGGTGTGAGATAAAATTATCAGTAGGCCATAACCACCGGTGTCTAACCAAATATAGACATTTAATAAATAATTTAAAACACCTGAAGGCATGCATAAAATAAAGTAAGAAGTACAAAGTAACTATATACTCAAGTACATGCTTCAGCCCTCAGATGGTGTCTGAACCTGGACTATTGATTTTTCATGCATACTCAACAATCATTACATAATAATTTTTCATTTATCAATTTCTCAAATCTTATTATCAAAGTCCTGAGATTCATCCTACACCTGAAATCCACCGTATATGTCACTCAACACAGATGTCTCTAAAGAACATCTATGTAATCAAAGTAAAGATTGAATCCAAGCTTGTGCTTTGGCTTGGATAACCCATTATAAGTTATTTAATTTAATCTTTAATATATAATTTTTAATCCCATCCACTCAAAATTGATTTACTCCTGGGTCCGTCTACTAACAGTGGTTCACCCAATTAATTAATAATTCTAAACCCATTCTCATAATCAATTCATAAATCATCAAGTTCCAACAGCCTTCATTAACCATTAACTCATTTCAAGCATGAAAAATTGGACCCACAGTCCAATGTTAATTAATGGGTGTAGAACATCAGGACTAGCCCCCTCGTGAGTACTCAGAGCATCAGTCCATGTCTTACAACCCATGGGTATTGGGAGCACGAGTCCATGTCCCATAAGAGAATATTTTCTTGCATGTTGGGTGTAGACCGCCATGTCCTGCACCCCCTGAGTATTTAGAGCTTTAGTCCCTCTCTCACAACCCATCTATAAATCATACATATACATCTATCATTGGTGTAGAATGCCATGTTTAACACCCTATGAGTATTTGGAGCCTCAGTCCTTGTCTCAAAACCCATTCATCAATCATACATATATATTTTTCATTAGTGTATAATACTATGTTTAACACCACAGAACTAATCTATTAATTAATTAAAAAATTAATAAAAAACAAAAATTCCTCTTCATATAATTCAACACTTAATTATCCATTCATCATCTCATTAATTAATAATTAATTAACAATTAATTATTCTTAGCAGGCTAACTGAATTTTTAACTCAACATTTAATTATCCAAATTCATTAACAAGTCTGAACCCATCTACTAAAACAATGGTTCGTCTATGGCTTTAACAATCTATAAGACAACAATAATCATCTCAAAACATGCTTATCAATGCCAAGATATTTAGTGACCATACCACACAACATATCAGATCTCTAAACAACTCCATCCAAGAAAACATAAGGAATGGAAAACTAATAAGCATCAAAAGGTACTCCTGGCCAACAAACATAAAAAACTATCAATTCACAATCTTAATTTAATACATGAAAATTAATTAATTCAACAATTAATTAATCAATCCTTATATCTTTAAACAATCATCAATTAGTAAACCATTTACCATTTAACATGAAATAATTAATCCCTCCATTAATTATTACCACTTTCCAATTATCTTCCGAACATGTCAAATATTCGATATTCCCAGTAATCTTTAAAATCCACAACTTCATTCCTAATAACAACTTGATAATTAATCAAACCATTAATTATCCTATTACTCATTCTTCCCATTCAAATCATTTAACTGTTTAATCATATCACATTAACTACAATAGCAATCCATGCTTAAAACCAACACATGTTCAAGTCCTCATTTATCTCATATGGGCAGCATTATTTAATAACATCAAAAGTTCCATGCATCAAAATATCATAATCAAGGAAACTCACATTCTAAATTAATCAAAAGGAGCTCAAATAATTATATAACGTTTTAAATATTTGGTACCCTACCTCTGGGTTTTGATGAAAACCACAATGAATGAAGAACCCTCAAGAGAAATGGGTTGATTCTTCAAGAACCCACCTGAGATCAATTCTCATAGCTAGAACAAGACCAAAATTCATCATATATGTCATACACACACTTAGATTTACCCATAACTGGTGTAGATCTAATAAACCGTGAGAAGAGGTGATGTAGATCTAAGTAGATCTAAGAAACTGAACAAGAATGAAGAAGAACATATACCTACCTCAAGAATCCAGTTTTAATTTTCCAAGAGGATCCTTCATGTCTCCTCCAAAATGCTTGTGAAAGGTTTTACAACCTTAAAGGGAGAGTAATCATGAGTTATGGCCACTTAGGAGGAAAAACATGCCATATAGACGCTAAAATGTGTGAGATCTACTTTTTTAGGATCTCACTTAAGTGCCCGCATGGTTAGTTTGCACGGTTTAACAAACCATGCTCTAATCATGTGTTATCTACTGCCTCGGCCACCCCTCTCGCATGACCTCATCGTACGGTCTCTCCTAACCGTGTGCTAACCATACAGAAGCTACTGCCTCAAAACATCAACTTTGCACGGTTTGGTCGTACTGTTAGAAAAATCATGTGCCGCTTGTGAGACTTCCCATGTGCTCAAAAATTCTATCAAAGTTAGAAAAAAATGTTATCTTTTGGTTTTCCAACACTTGGAATAAAATTCTGGAGCTCGGTTTAAAAATGAACGACCTGCCGATAAACCGAAAAAGAATTTTCTGAAGCCTTCGTAATTTTAACCCAGTTCAAAACACGAGATATTACATATAATGATGGAAATAATAAATATATATTATTATTATAACATTAATATAATTCTTAGATATCATATACAATCCACTTAAATTCCATTCAAAAATTATGGGAACAATATCATCACACTGGCATACGTACTACTTACCGTCTCCACGATTCGATTAGATTAATTCTCCATGTTAACCATTAAAGAATGATTATAAAGTATATATAATATATAGTAATGAAATATATGACACAGTAATTCGACTATATTTATGTATATATATATTTCATTTACTTACTTATATTCAATTTAATAAGGAAACGAAAACATGGTTCAAGCATACGTACGACCTACCACCTCTAGCAACAGTGTATTCCATTTCATTTATATATCTTTTATATATAAAAATTTATATACTGAATATATATAATATAGAAATATAATTTTACATTATGGATGTCAGTAAATAATGATATAAGTAATAATATCAGGAATAAAATTTCAAATCATGTATGATCGATAAAACGATTATTATCCAAAACCGTTCTTTAACATGTAATTGACAAATGAACAGGTAAAATAAAGTCGTAAATAAATCATATATGATACCATAATTATTTTTATTGTTATGTTACATGTTAATAATATGTTTAAACCCACTATATTGAATATTCAGACACCTACAAAAGAATTCGGACCTATGGTAAGGGATAACTTATCCAATCTCTCTTTTTATTTGAGATTGTTTATTTGTAAGTATTTACGTGGGATATATTTACCAACGATGTCCATTTTTTAAAAAAAATGAAATTTTTTTTATTTTTCTTCTATATATTTTTATATTCATTTTTACCCCTTTTAGACTTTGACTACATTGTATGTAAAAAATCTTTCTTTTGTTTTCCATATGATGATCTTTTTTACTTTTTCGTCAAAAGTACAAGGAGAATATTTTTAACTTATGCAACATGAATGGTTTTTTTAACATCTTTATGATTCCTTATTTCCATGAATATTCCTTTAAAATAATTCATGTTTATTATCCACTAACTTACTTTTTTTAAAATTGTGCAGCATTTTGAGTAAAGAAAATATTTTTTAAGAAGAAGAGATATTTTTTCAAGAACTAAGTTCAAGTGTTTTATAAAAATTATTTTACATCAAATATAAAACTCTTAAATAGGGTTATGTTTATATACCTTTTAGTACTATGATTTTATTTCATTGAGAATGGAATGTTCTTTTATATTAATTATGTTATTATGAATTGATATTTAAGAATCCCATTTTATTTATTACGTCATGTTATGACAAATAATTCATGTTTTGTGGAACATGTAAAAATTATTTCACTATGAGATAGGTGGGACCTATATATACCTCCAATGAATTGGGTAAATATTTATATCTCATGAAAAAGGCATGACTAGAACTAAAAGAAAATCTGGTTCAGTAATACATTGCCGGAACGACATGTAAACCCGGTTTAGTAATGGACTTTGTCTACTATGATGGTCTTGGAAACAATTCCTTGGATACTATTAAAATCATATTATGTTCTAATTAGTTGGAAATAATTACTTGTTTTATGTAAATTATCTTCTATCATGGTTAATGTTCCTTTATCATCCATGACTTACATACTACCATGATATATTTCATCACTCAAGATTTTGATGTTTAAACTTTTTGTTCATGTTTTTATGTTCAAATATTTATGGTTTGTTTTATGTTCTCCTTGTTTACCATTACTAACAATTTGAGCTCACACTTTTTTTTTTATTTTCCACAAGATAAAAATAATGCTTTTAGGTGTGAAAACAAAAGTGGAATATATTTTTTGAAGATGTTGAAGATCTTTCACCATGATTAGAAGATTATGTTCCGAGTTTTCAAAGACACCAAACTAATATAGTCTTTGGGAATCTTTTTGTGTCATGAATTAAGTATTCAAAAAAAAAATGTAATGTCTATGTACGTCAAGATTAGGTCTCAACATTTGTTATCAAACCGAAGGTTTAGTCATCCTTTGGGAACTAGGATGTGAACAATTTAGTGAGATCCCTAGAGATATTTCTAAAGTATGTATAGGGATGTACCTAAGGTTAAGTATAAGTATAGTCTACAGTCATATAATTGTGATAAATACCATTAATAGTCGAGTATTAAACCTAAGATGATAGGGGTTTAATGTACCCCTGGTGATAAGGTTGTTTTCCTTATATGATTGTTGCCTCTCACATTGTTCTTGTTGGGTTTTAGACAATGGATGGAACCCGAAAAAATCATGTTAATGATCAATGCACTGGGAAATGCAATGATTATCCTAATGAAAACCCAAATGTTAGGGGATATGGAATGAAAAATATTAATTATATACATACAAAATCTATGAATCATTCTAGACATTAAAATGAGGAGAGAAGGGAACAACATTCTATTGAGTCCTTCATGAGGCAATGTCCGCCTTATTTCATTGGTTATTTTAATCTAATTGTTTCTAAACAATGGATTCATACCATTGAAAATATATTTTCCATCCTTCACTATTCATAACATGAAATAGACTTTTCGGTTGTCTATCATTTATAAGGTGAAGTAGACCAGTGGTGGATTCTAATTAATAATAAAAGGAAAAAAAATTTAATCCATTGAATGTGAGGAGTTCAAGAACTTATTTTTCAATAATTACATTCCTCGTATTCTTTGAACCAAGATAGAAAATTAGTTTCTTAAGCTTAAGAAAAAGGATGATGAATCTTTTGTTAGATACGAAGAAAATTTTACAAGGATTTCAAGGTATGCTTCTGGCTTTATAATCCAACCTTAAAGTAAAGTTAATAAATACTTTAGTGGATTAAAACCAAGTCATCTAAGGTCATTAGATATAATAAACTTTAGTATATATAAATATATTTTGCATTATGATATCAAGGTATAACTGGAAGTTGGTTTCATATATCTATCTCACGGTTTTGACAAGAAATGAAAGATGGAGTTTAATAAAAAATCTCAAAACAATGGTGAAACGAAAATTAATGTTTCCTTATGCTCAAAGTGTGGAAAGAAGCATGCTGGAGATTGTATTAAAGGAACTAAAAAATGTTTCCAGTGTAGAAAGGATAGTCCTTGAGAAACTAAGTGTCGAAGTAATGGGAAAAATGATTCTAATGATGTGAATAGAGAAAATACTTCTAAGAACACACCACCAACACTTCAATGATACAAGTGTAATATAATGGGTCATTATGCTAACAAATTCTCTAATCCATGGGTTAATGATGATCAACATCAAAAACCTCTTAATGCCAAAGATAAGAGAAAATCACATTAGATCACAATTCGTGATTTTGAGTATGACAAAATAGTGGTGGAATGATTATGTTTTTATGTAATGGTATTCAAAAATAGTGTTTTGGAATCAAATTTATAGTATTATAGATTATTAGAAAATCTATGTATTGGTTTATTGTGGTTTAAAATAATTATATGGTATCGGTAACGATGAAAAATGATTAAAATATCTTTGGAAATCACATGTTATGCGCACAATGAATGGATCAAGAGATAATGATATCTTTGATATTATTAATTACCTCATTCCAGATATATGGACATCGTGATATCAAGGTTTTAATATATTAAATTTTTAGTATTTTGGTATGTGGAAAGAGTAATTTTTTTACAAAATTCGTGGTTTCACTAATGTTATATGTAAATTCATGTTATTATCATTGTTTAAGGAAAATACGTGATTAAGGTATTCACATTTTTCGAATGTGATAACTTAGAATAGCCAAATGAGATATTTGAGACAAATTCCAAGTCAATTTATTTCACCTTTTTCTAAAATATTATATTTTTTGTTTTTGGAAGGATTGTAATGTTACCCATGTATGGATATTATACGTTATTTTCTATTTTATGTTTTTCAGATTAATGTATTATCTCACTATAGGTGGACTTATGTGTAACACCCCAAGCTTCTACGGTACGCTTCTCTTTGAATAATGCAATAGCGTGTGTTGTACACAACATCGAGTTCTAACACACACCACAACCGATCAAACTAGCCGTTATGAATAGTAATACATACTTTTTAAAATTTTAAAAATTTTATCTCTCAAAATGGAATTCATTTTTGGATTCGGTGTATCGAATTTAGCCTAAGGTGAAATTTTGGTACTTTTTTGATAACTTTCATATTTTGATGAAGAGCGAAAATTACTAAATTTTAATTAAAAACAACTTTTTTAATCAAAATAATTAATAGTGATAAATTATGAATTTGAGTGGTTTTAAAGTATATTTAGAATATATTTTTACCATTTAATAAAATTTTGTTCATTAGACATAATTTCAAAATTTAACCGAACATAAACAAGTATCAATCTTTTGAAATTTATTATATCTTAAAAACACGCTTTTTGTTTTGACAGCGGGAATTAATTTTAAATTAATTTCTGCCACTTCTGTGTTGTTAATTTGGAAAAATGGATTCCATATTTGGAATCAGGATGTTCAAACTGTGTAAATAGGTAACTTTTATTTTTATACATTTTGAATAATTACTTCGGTAAATATTTTATTTACCATGGTTAAAGGGTAAATCCGGTAAATAACGGGTAAAAAATAATATTATAATAATATAAAATTATCCTAAAACGTGTCCTAACCTTATTTGATGATACATGTTCGACCATGGGAATATTTGGGTCAATTTTGGGACCCCATGGTGCCGCTTGTATGTGATAGGGACACTTTATTTTAATTAAGTTAAAATGAATACAAAAATGACACAAGCATATATCTTTTAGAAAAACAATTTTTACATAGGGTTATATATGTTGGATTTTATACTATAAATATTCATTAGAAAGATAAAACTATTTTCTACATAATTATATTTTATTTATAAATTTTAGATATTAAATAATTTAATTTATTTATGACACACTGATGATGCAGTAATTACCATAATAGTGAAAAATTAAAATAATTGATATTATAAATTCACAAATAAATATAATTTGAGACATTTAATGAATTAAAAAATTTTTATAGGATAATAGGACATATTAGTATTGATTTAATTGACTTTCTTCGAAGTAATCATTCTGTTATGATTTTTACAAAAGTCAAGTATTGAATCATGTCAAAATTGACATAAAAGAGTTTTTAAAACAAATATTATATTATTAATTGATATAAAATTCCTAAAAATATAAGGTTCTTCCAAGATACTTATATCATGATTGGTGTATTGGACCACTTGGGGGTATCTTGGAGGTACATAGTATTTTTATTAATTATATAATATAAAAATACAATGTGACATGGTAAGTGTCAAACTAATTAACTAAGAGTTAAAACTAAAAGATAAGGTTAATATAGTAACCCAAACCTGTATAAATTATATTGGATGAGTGGTTTTCGACCTATCCACACCATAAAGTTTAAATAATACACTTTGGATCCATTAGAAAACGAATATGACTTTATTATAAAATAATATTTCTAGCTTTTCCAAAGGTTCCCCTCACCCCTCTTATAAAAGGGCACTCTCCCTTCTCATTAGCTCACACCTTCAAAGCCTTTTGGATCAGCCAAAATCTGCCAAAATACTCTCTCAACTTCTCTCAATTCATCATAGAGGACTTATTTTAGTCAGAAAGCCAACTTAAGGAGCCCTTTTGATCAAATCAAAAGGAAGAACCTGAAGAAGAGGTAATGTTTTCACCACCCTTTTTCAAGTTCCATTCTTCTTCCACTTCTTCCTTCTTTGTTATTACCATTCTAAAGTAATAACTCCAGTATCTTATATATACTGTGATGTTATTATAAATATGGTATAACCATATTCATTATTCTATCCATCCTTTGAATAACATGTCACCATACGTGTGTACGTACGACCTACCGTCTCCACGTCGTGGTGTAATTGTTATTCAATAAATTATTATTTGGATGGGTATAATGATGATGTGTAACTATGTAAATAATAAATATAACATGATAAGGATTCTGTATATATGTTATACCATCCAATTATATATTATTTTAATATAAAAATAATGATATTGTCGCTCATGCGTACGTACGAACTACCGTCTCCACGAACGCGATGAGAATCATTTTCCATCATATCCATTCAAGTATAATTCTCATTTGATGATAAATAATAGTATCTAAGGACTTGATATCATTCTGTATATGATTAAGATACAACATATCCATGACAAACACAGCTTAGGTAACAAAACATATAAAATAAAACGAGTAAGTTAACACCTGAAACAACGATAATACTAAGATATTATTAACAAATCAATGTTAAAAGATCATATATGATATCATATTAATATATATGATTATTGAATAATTTAATAACAATTATTTCACCATTATACATGAGTTTAACCTACCCCAACCAAGGAAAATTACAAGGTAAGGGTTATTTCACAATCTCTTCATTATCTGAGGTTTATTATACGTAATAATCTACTGGGATCTCTTTATCATCCACATCCATGTTTCTTAAAAATGTATTTCAAAACATTTTTACTATTTACAATAATATGGGTTATAGTCATTTATACCCTTGTTTGACTTTTTATATAAGGTTTATAAAGGAATCTTTCCGACGTTTTCCAAACAAGGTGCTTTTTAACCTTTTTGACAGAATTAAGGTAAGAATGTTTTTTTAACTTATATGGTGGGTGTGGATATTTTCCGCCGTTATAAAATCTTCGAATCTTCCCTTACAATCTTATAAGAATTTTTTCAAAGAAAATGATTTATTTTAGAAATATATGACTCTTAAATGATTTCAAAATAAAAAGAGATATTTCTCTAAAAAGAGGTTTGATTTCATCTATGTCAACATCCTCTGATGGATTTTACGCTTATTTGAAGTTGATTTATTATGAAACAAAACTTCTATATTGTAATGAAGGTTTTTTTATATGTTTGACTGTGGATGTGTTATTTTTATACCATTCATGGTTTATGGATGAAGTATTTACATTTCTTATGTTAGTTTTAATACGAATGTTTATGTTATGTTTAAACCTTTTCATATGGTAATGCATTGGACTTAATATGTAACAGGTGGAGCCCGCTATAGCTCCTCGATGCATCGGTAGGTCTCATGAGACAAACTAGTGTCTTGGCACAAGCCCTTGACAAAATTATAATTGTATTCTTGGCACGAGGCCTTGGCTATGTCTTTATGATAATCTGGCATTATGCATTCGATTATTATGAAAGTGGTTATTGATATTGCATGTGATTATTCGATTAGTAGAATATCCATGTGATTAAGTAAATGGAATTATTTCATTTTATTTTTTCCATACTATGTTGAAGTTTACGTTTAAAAGTCTTTTCTTTTAGTTATACATTGCCTTAAATTTTTATTCTTATTTATGAAAGTTTTCGCTATATTGTTATCCTTACTGGGCTTTTGAGCACACCACTTTTCTATGTTTTATTTTTCCCAGGATGTGAAGAAGTAAATTATCAATGATTTGCAGGGATATTATGAGGGGATAATAGTGTGGACTATGGAGACAATATGTTGTTGTAGTAGTTTTTAACTTTATTATTTAATGTAAAACTTTATGAATATATCTAGTGTTTCCAAGGCTACTAAACCAATCGGTCTTTCGAGATTTGACCTTTCTTGTGATCATGCAAATGTTATTTAATAATGCACCGACTCTGGGTATTTGGGGTCGGGATATTACAGTTGGTATCAGAGGAAGTTTAGTACAAACCTTGGAAGCTAGATTTAGATAAACTCTGATTAGAGCACATAGACCTAAGATGGAATTTGACGATTAATATAGAATAACTTCCTAGAATTTTGGTATTGTAGAGATTTTGTGAGTTTTCTGAGCAATACATCCCTGTCTAGATATGAGCAGGTAGAGGCGGCTCTGGCACAGATGTACCTAGGGGTAAAACCCGAAATCACCGCTTTGAGCTAGACTCGAACGGGAACTGGTGCATAACAACGGGCCTTGATGCACTCTTGGTTACGACACTCCCGGGGGATATTCTTAGGATAACTCTCATTTTCTTTACAAATCATTATGAAAGGTTTATGAGTATATACTTACTCAATGAAAACATTTTTATGATTATGGATTATATCCATAAATAGTTCAATTTATGTTAAGTGTTTTATAAGTATGGAATTATGTATTTTGATTAATAAACTGATCTAGTTTGTGCCATTGTTTAGAAATGGCGCCCAGTGGAAGAAATGGAAACCGTATCAATGCACGCAATCCATGTAGGGATTTTCCTCCTGCTCAAGATAATTATAGTGGAGCTGGTGATGCAGCTGGTGCCGATCAACTAATCACCATACTGGGACAACTCACTCAAGTTATGAATAATGACCTTACTCATATGGAGCACCCTGATCCGCAGCATGGAGGATCAATGTTAGATCGATTCATGAGGCAACAACCACCAACATTCAATGGGAGTACAAAGCCCTTAGTAGCTGAGCAATGGATAAATTCCCTAGAGAAAATATTTCAGGCTTTGGGGAGTAGTGAAAGGGAAAAAGTTATCATGGCAGTTTACTGCCTCACTGGAGATGCTGATCAATGGTGGTCATTGATTCAAAACACGAAGGAAGATGATGAAGTATCAAATATGGAATGGAGGGAGTTCAAAGATCTGTTTTTAGAAAAATATTTTTCTCGTGACCATCGATCAGATATGGAAAGGCAATTTCTGAGTCTGAGACAAAAGGAGGATGAGAATGTCAGAAAGTATGATGCTAACTTTACAAGGTTAGAAAGGTATTCTAGAGATTATATAAGTAATAAAAGAAGTAATATTGATCGTTTCTTTGATGGGTTAAAACCATTTCTCCGTCGAGCATTAGTCTCACAATACTTCTTGTCGTACGAAGACATTGTCCCATATGCTATCAAAATAGAAAATGAATTCTCTAATTCTTATGACTTTAAAGAAAATCAAGGGAAGAAGAGATCTGCTAATCAATTTGGGAATGGAAATAAGGGGAAGAAGGGAATGGTTGAATATCCATCCTGTGGTAAATATGGGAAGAAACACCCTGGTACTTACATGAAGGGAATGGGTGTCTGTTACAAGTGTGGTGAAAAAGGCCACCAAGCTCGTGAATGCAAAGGGAAGAAGGAAGCTACTAATGTTCAATGCTACAATTGCACGGATATGGGACATTATGAAAATGAATTTCCTAATTGTCAGAGGAACTTACCTCAGCAAAGGCCAAGGGATCAAGGCCAAGCTTATGATATCACTACTACTGAGGTAGAAGCTCCAAAAGACATGGTGGCAGGTAATTTAATGGTTTCCTCAAGATTTTGCAAATGCATTATTTGATTCTGGATCATCAAATTGTTTCATATCTTACCAGTTTGCTAAGAAAATTAGATATTTACAATTTTATTTAACAAGGGAGTTGTCGGTTAAAACTCCTAAGGGAAGTATCATTGCAACAAAGTTTTGTGAATCAGTCCCCATTAGAGAACATAAATGTTCTTTATCTACTGATCTCATCGTCATACCAATGATTGAGTTTGATATAATCCTCTGTATGGATTGGCTTTTAGACTATGATGCGAAGATTTATTGTAAGAAGAAGGAGGTTACGAATTTTGATGATGATGATAAGGAACACCTTATCTTTAGAGCAGAATCGTCACCACCTAATTCTTATCTAGATCCACCCCCAGTAGCTCAACTAAATTCAATTATTGGGGAGGAAGTGAATGAAATGATTGTGGGTGAGGAAACGAATGTTCAAATAGAGGATGTACCTGTTATGAAAGAATATGTAGATGTATTTCCGGAAGATTTACCTGGACATCCTCCAGAACAAGAAGTTGAGTTTTCCACTGATTTAATTCCTGGATCAAGGCCTATATCGAAGACCTCTTATAGAATGGCCAGTATAGAATTAGTTGAACTAAATAAAAAACTAGAGGAATTGAGTAATAAGGGATTTAATCACCCTAGTGTTTATCCATGGGGATCCCCTGTTCTTTTTGTTAAAAAGAAAGATGGATCTATGAGGTTATGTATCGACTATAGGGAGATCAATGCAATAACAATAATGAACAAGTATCCCCTACCTCGCATTGATGATTTATTTGACCAACTGTATGGAGCTCAATACTTTTCAAAAATTGACCTTCGATCTTGATACCATCAGTTGTGTGTGAAGAAGGAAGACATTCTGAAAATAGCATTTCGAACCAGGCACTGGCATTATGAGTTTACAGTAATGCCTTTTGGATTGACTAATGCACCCTCTGTATTCATGGATCTGATGAATAGAGTTTTCAATTAATATATCGATGAATTTGTGGTGGTATTTATTGATGATATCTTGGTATACTCTAAAATCTACGAAGATCATGAAAGTCACTTGCACATTATCCTGAAGACTCTGAGAAGACATGAATTATATGGGAAGTTTAGCAAGTGTGAATTCTGGCTTCATGAGATTTCTTTTCTTGGCCATATTGTCTCTAAAGATGGGATCTCTGTTGATCCTTCTAAAACCAAGGCAATCTAAGAATGGCCAGCACCTACGAGTATAACCGAGGTATGCAGTTTTATTGGTTTGGAAGGTTATTATCGACGTTTCGTCCATAATTTTTCCCGATTGTCAAACCAATTAACGAAGCTCACACGTAAAGGGGTTAAATTTGTCTGGACAAAAGAGTGTGAAGAATGTTTCAAAGAACTGAAGAGAAGATTAGTCAATGCTCATATATTGACTCTACCATTGGGGAATGATGGGTTCGTTATTTGTAGTGATGCATCGACGAAAGGACTTGGTTGTGTCCATATTCAGAATGATAGGGTTATTGCCTATGCATCACGACAGTTGAAAATTCATGAGAAAAACTAACCTACTCATGATCTTGAGTTAGAAGCTGTGATCTTTTCTTTGATGATATGGAGGCACTACCTCTATGGTGAAAATTTGATATTTATACTGATCACAAGAGTTTGAAGTATAATTTCTCACAAAAAGAACTCAACATGAGGCAAAGGAGATGGCTTGAATTACTCAAGGATTACGATTGTACGATACACTACCACCCGGGGAAAGCAAAAGAGGTGGTAGATTCTTTGATCAGAAAAGATCATGGAGTTTTGAACAATATTGGAATTGAAATGGATCAAATTTTCATGGATCTAGTGAAGATGGACATGGGAATAACCAGGGAAGGAGAAACATCAATTCTTTTTCAAATGGTTGCCAAACCATCTTTACTAGAGATTATTAAGAGTTCTCAGACCGATTATTGGAAATAATGGCATTTGCGATGGGGCATTTGCATAGGGATCCCGTCGCTAATAGGATTTTGCGACGGGCCCCCGTCGCAAATAGCCCGTTGCGAAAAACGGCGTTGCAACAACAATTATTTGCGACGGGCATGTCGCTAAAGGTATTATTTGCGACGGAGATCCTTCCCGTCGCAAATATCAGTCCGTATATTTGTAAAAAACTATTTAAAATAGTATTTGTGACGGGCCCATCGCAAATACTAATTGCGACGGGCCCGTCGCAATTACTTTTAAAAATAAAAATAAAAAATATTAATAAATTATTCTAATGAATATAATAATAATACTATTTGCGACGGGCATAGTATCACGTCGCAAAGACTATAAAGAAATAAAAGAAATAAATTATTAATAAATTATTTTAATTAATATAATAAAAATCCAATTATAAATCAAAAATAAAAAAATATTAATAAATGATTTTAATTAATATATTAATAGAATTATAATTCACAAATAAAAATAATAAATTTTTAATAAATTATTAATGAATTATTTTAATTAATATAATAATAATAGAATTATATTTCAAAAATAAAAAATAATAAAATATTAATAAATGATTTTAATTAATATAATAATAGAATTATAATTCACAAATAAAAATAATAAATTATTAATAAATTATTTTAATTAATATAATAATAATAGAATTATAATTCAAAAATAAAAAATAATAGAATATTAATAAATGATTTTAATTAATATAATAATATAAGAATTATAATTCATAAATAAAAAAAATATTAATAAATTATTTTAATTAATATAAAAATAATAGAATTATTTTACATTCAAATATTAAAATAATTCAAATATTACAAAAAAATATAATTAAATTATAATATTATAAAATTTTAATATATATATAAAATTTAATATTATAAAATATAAATAATATTACTCTTCATATTAATATTATTATTTCAAAATAAAATATTTTTAATATTTTATAATGAGACTGAAACTACGAATAGAAAAAAATTCATATTTTGATTTAACAATCTTTATAACATAAAAACAAACTCTAATCTGAATGAGGGGAGAGGGGTGGAGGGGGGATCTGCAGATACTGGTGGAGGAAACTCCATCCCAAAAGCATGAGTGAGTCGGCGCATGTACTCTATCTGCTCCTGGTGCTGCTGCTGCCACCGACTCATCTGCTCCTCGTACAGTTGCTGCTGGCGTCGACACTCCTCCTCATGTTGCTGCTGCTGCTGACGCATCTGCTCCTGCTCCTGTCGGAGACTCTTTGTCAGTGCAGACTGAGATCGCAACTGATCCTTATACTGTGTAGCTGGAGAAGATGCACGAGCTCCTCTCGAGCTGGATGCCGACATCGCAGCACTTCCATAAAAATCTCCAGGAGTCAGTCGAGAGCTGATACCAACTACCCGGCCCTTCTCGAAGGCATACTAGGTGGCCTGCATCCATGCCACCTCATCAAACTGATGGCCAGTGGTCTGATCTGATGACTCAGTCTGACTCTCAGGACGGGTCTGTGACGTTGCGGCCTCATTTGACTCCTGTAGTTGCAATTTAAAATTAAAATTGTGAATATATTATATGCAGTTAATTTTTAAACTTGAAAAAAAAAATAATGACCACGATGTGACGATGACGATCACCTCTGAGCTCCCCAGTAGCAGGATCTCTATACATCCTCAGATATATGTCGTACTCCGTAATATCGGGGTGCTTGACAGCCTATAAAAATAAAAATTAAACTGTTAATATTTATAGTTATATAAAATATTTATAAATAATGTACGTACCAGATGTTGTCTATGAGTACTGAAAGTACGACTCCCAGCTCGATGAGTCATCTCCTGTCTCTCCCGATTCTGCCTCCCCACCGATGATCTCCTCTGAAAGGCATCACTCAAACAGTGCGCACATAATCCATCCCATACATGGGATGAAATATACTCTGGTCGGTCTGCTCTACATGACTCGTCAAAAACTGACACTCCTGCTTTCTTCGTGGTAGCTTTTCTTAAATTGTGAAAAAACTGACGAAAGCGGTCATGCATGGCTACCTCCCATGCCTCGTGGATGGCGTCACGCATGGTATCCTCGATCAGATACCATAAACCCTACAAATAAATCATAATATCAAGTTAGAAATGGAAAAATTTTCAAAATAAAATTTATTTATTTACGTATGTACCAACCAATGGCCGAACATGGCCTGCTGCACATCAATGGGAATATTCTCCAATGTGGTCCAAGGCTGAGAGAAATAGTTGCGCAAAATAGCGCTGCCCTGTCTGACTGCTATATGCGGAAAACTGTAAAAATAATAAACATTTATTATGTGAATAGATTAATGAAATCTTAGTCAAATACACAGGTTATCACACAGGTCATCACACCTCTGTGTGCGTGGATCAAACCCAATATGTGGACGTCGCTCGGGGACGGGGTCAGGAATCATCAATCATGCAAGACTGCGCCCCCTCCGCATACTCCCTAGAGCGCCTGCAGGCTGAGGGTCATCTGCCAGCAACTCATCTACATCGAAAGACAGGTCAGCATCCGCCAACTCACGAAATGTGTCATCGTCCATCTAAAACAGAAAATGATAATGTTGTTAGAAAATAATTGATAATTACTATTATATATACATATATATTAGTTATGATTGTATATAACTACCATGGAATCCTACCAGTGTTCATCTTCATCATCATCTTCATATATGTCAATGTCATTTTCATATTCCTCCTCAACATCATCAATATCCATTTGAGTTCCAGTTGCTTCATCTCTTACCATTTCAAATTCAAATATGACATCATTAACATCATCGTCATCACCGACTCTTAAATGTGGGGTGTCGTCATCGATACTCATGTATCTTTGTAAAAAAGATTGATTTTGAGTACTCTCTTGAAAAACTTCAATTATTTTCACATCAGTGAAAGAACATTCACTTTGACTAAACTTATTGTCTCAAATTTTTATTTTTATTATACTCCACCAATCAGTCAAGTCTCTTGATGTAGCACAATACTTTGCGTAATAAACTTGATGTGCCTGTTGAGCTAATAAGAATGGTTCATTTACTGTGAGAACACTTTTACATTTTATATCGATGATTCCATGAGTCAGATGAACACGCAAGCCTCTATCTGTATCCAAACACCGACATTTGAACATGGTTATGTAATGTTGTCCAAGATAACAGAGTTCAATGATTTCATCAAGTATGCCATAAAAGTCAACTTCATTTTCTCGATGATGATATCCTCTCAAGCTAACTCCACTGTTCATTGTTTTTTTGATTCCCCATATACATGTGTGTGAAATCAAAATCCATTCACCACATATTCATTATATGTTTTAACAAGTTTGGAAGGTGGGTTACTCAATATACACATCCGTTATCAATTTTATCAGCATCTCGAGACACCTGAAAATTTGTGAGTAAATTGTCAATATAATAAACTATACATTGAATGAGTTGCTAAAAGATAATGAATTTATGTTACGAGTTTTTGAAACCACTGAGAGAAATTTTTCTGTCAATGTTCTTCAAGAGCAGCTGCTGTAATTTGTGGAATTTGTTTCTTGATATGATTATCATACAACATATAAAAACAAAGTTATTTACAGTAACATAAATGATAGAATAAGTGATATAAAAACTTACAGTACAACTGATGTCATCTCTTCACAGTTGATCAGAACATACGTATGAGCTCTGTGATGTTCATCATCCGAAAGAAAGCGTTCAGAAACTCCACCAAAACCAAGCTCTAGATGGATGAAAACAGATAATTGATTGTCGATTTCATCAATTTTCCTCTCGTTCCATCCCATTCGGTTGTGTTTTTAAGGATACTTAGATTCAAAATAATGGGAGCAGAAAAAAGATATTTCCTCTTGCATATAAGCTTCTGCAATAGATCCTTCAACAGATGCTTTGTTACGTACTTTTCTTTTCATTTTTTGCATGCATCTTTCAAATGGGTACATCCATCGAAACTGTACTGGACCTCCACATTTGGCTTCATATAGAAAATGTAATATCAAATTTTCCATTTAGTCGAAGAAAGATGATGGAAATATTTTTTCCAGTTTACATATAATTAAAACAACATCTTCTTCAAGTTTGCATAGAGCATCATAAGCTTCTGTAGCCGCACAAATTTCCCAAAAAAATGAGACATGTCTGTTATGGAATCCCAAATCACAGAATTCAACAGACCTCTTAATCCAATGGGTAGAAGTCTTTCCATTATAACATGACAATCATGACTTTTTAATCCAGTAATATGACCATTCTTTACACATCTACCCAAATTGGAAACAAAGCCATCTGGAAGTCTCAAATCTGCAATCCACTGACAAAATAATAAACAGTTTTCTTTAGACAGTGTATAAGCTTCTTTTGGTTTTAGTAACCTTTCTGTTCTGAAATTCTCAAACAGTTCCAGTTCTCGACGCCTGCAAATTTGGGAAAGATCTAAACGTGCATTTACATTGTCTTTGCTCTTTCCTGCCGTATCCAAAACTGTATGAAACAAATTATCAAAACAGTTCTTCTCAATATGCATGACATCCAACATGTGGCGGACCAAAAAATTAGACCAATATGGAAAATCCCAAAATATGCTACGTTTAATTCAATTGTGTTCTTTCCCAAAACCAGAAATTTTCGGTTGGTTTATTGTGGGACCAAAAGTGATGGGAGGTAATGAAAATACAACTGATTTTAACTCCGAACCTGATAGAATATTGGGAGGTTCATCCCTTTCAACTGTTCCTTTTCTGAAATGAGATCTGTTTCTGTAAAAAGGATGATCAGCTGGAATAAATATGCGATGACAGTCAAAATAACAAGGTTTCCTTCCATGAATGAGCATAAATGATTGGTTCTCTCCCATATAGTAAGGACATGATTTCTGACCATGTGTACTCCAACCAGATAACATCCCATAAGTCGGGAAGTCACTAATTTTCCACATCAATGCTGCTCTCAGTATGAAATTCGGTTTCGTAGCAACATCATATGTACTGACACCAGTACTCCACAATAAACTTAATTCATCAATAAATGGTTTCAAATAAACATCAATGTTCTTCTTCGGATGTCCTGGAATTAGTAAAGTCAAAAAGATATATAGCTCCTTCATCAACATCCATGGAGGTAGATTGTACGGAGTTAAAAAAACAGGCCAATGTGAATATTGACTACCATAAGATCCGAATGGACAGAAACCCTCAGTGGAAAGGCCCAGTCGAACATTTCTAGCTTCTAAAGCAAAGGATGGATTCACTCTATCAAAATGTTTCCATGAATCACCATCGGCTGGATGATTCAAGCTTTTATAGGTTGAAATATTTGCTTTATGCCATGACATCATTGTCGTTGTATTCTTAGACATGAATAAACGCTGAAGTCTGGATGTAAGCGGAAAATATCTCAACTATTTTACAGGAATCAAACCTGACTTCCCATGTTTCCATTCTTTATATCTTAGTTTCCCACAGGTGGGACAACTATCCAACGACTCATTTTCCCCAGAATATAAAATGCAGTCATTTGAACATGCATGAATCTTCTGACAAGTAAGTCCCAAATTTCGAACCAGCCTCTTACTCTCATAGTAAGTTGCAGGAAAAACATTTCCTTCGGGTAACAGTGTTTTAAGCAAAGAAAATATCTGGTCAAAACAGGTCTTTGACATTCCATTATCTGATATTATAGCCATAAAATTTGCAACTGCTTCTAATTTGTTCATCTTGTAGCCAGGATATAATGAATCCTCAGCAGACCACAACAACTCATAAAATTCAGACTGTGCCAACTCAGGATTTGAAGCTATATCAGCCAGAGTTTCTGTATGTTGAACAGATGAACCTGCAACATCATGTACAAAATCTTGAAACAGGTATGGATCCTGAATCAAGTTTGTATCACCTACTCTGGAACTGCATTCCCCATGTTGATGGCAAAAAACATAATCTGGTTTAAAACCAAAACTCAAGAGATGCCCCCCACTTTGTCAAACGTGTAAAACGTTCTCAATGCACATTTTCTACAAGGGCATTTTATTTTTCCTTCTGAAACAAATTCTGGATTTGATGCTGCAAATGATAAAAAAGTCTCCACACCCTCTATATATACTGGATTTAAACCAGAACCGTTTGGATTTCTACGTTGATTTATCCATATGCGGTCATCTAATAATGACCGTTGATGACCTCGTTGTTCCATATTTTTCTATAAAATATAAAAGCATTACTGGTTTTGAATAATTTGTTAGAAAAAACACTCAAGCAAGGATAATTATAGAGTGTACATCAGACACGACTGACGCAAACTTTTTATTGAGATAGACCTAAAAATTGACACTTTAAGAATTGAATATGTTGAGAATAAAGCAAAACCTGTTACAAATATTGATAATTTTAATATTATATAAAATTTTTATTATTCTAATAATACTAATATTATTTTTTCATAAATATTAATTATATAATAATAACATTATTACATTATTAGTATATTTTATTATTAATATTAAAATAATATAATTTTCTATATTATATACAATTCTCCTTTCATCTGTGTGTTTAACATTCTATCTCCACATGTAATATTTGCATTCACTTTCACCTCTCCATTGGTGAGTAGGTTGATAATTTGGAAAAAGAATGCAAATATTACATGTGGAGATAGAAAACAGACAGATAAAAGGATAATTTTATATAATATAGAAAATTATATTATTTTAATATTAATAATAATATATACGAATAATGAAATAATGTAATTATTTCTAATTATTGGTAAATATTGGTAATTATTGGTAATTATTGGTAAATATTGGTAAATATTTGTAATTATTGGTAATTATTACTAATTATTGGTAATTATTTGTAATTATTGATAATTATTCCTAATTATTGGTAATTATTCTTGAATATTGGAAATTATTACTAATTATTAATAATTATTGGTAATTATTATTAATTATTACTAATTATTGGTAATTATTATTAATTGTTACTAATTATTGGTAATTATTGGTAATTATTTCTAATTATTACTAATTATTGGCAATTATTACTATTTATTACTAATTATTGGTAATTAGTGATAATAAGTACAAATTATTACTAATTATTGGTAATTATTGGTAATTATTACTAATTATGGGTAATTATCAGTAATTATTACTAATTATTGGTAATTATTGGTAATTATTACTAATTATTGGTAATTATTACTAATTACTGCTAATTATTGGTAATTATTACTAATTGTTACTAATTATTACTAATTATTGGTACTTATTCCTAATTATTGATAATTATTACTAATTATTGATAATTATTACTAATTATTACTAATTATTACTAATTATTGGTAATTATTACTAATTCTTGGTAATTATTACTAATTATTACTAATTAATGGTAATTATTACTAATTATTGGAAATTATTACTAATTATTGGTAATTATTGGTAATTATAGGTAATTATTACTAATTATTGGTAATTATTGAAATTATTACTAATTATTGATAATTATTACTAATTGTAGGTTATTATTACTAATTATTACTAATTATTATGAATTATTCTTAATTATTGGTAATTATTCCTAATTATTACGAATTATTACTAATTATTGGTAATTATTATTAATTATTGGTAATTATTACTAATTATTGGTAATTTTTGGTAATTATTGGTAATTATTGGTTAGTATTACTAATTATTACTAATTATTACTAATTATTCCTAATTATTGGTAATTATTCCTAATTATTATGAATTATTACTAATTATTGGTAATTATTGGTAATTATTACTAATTATTGTTAATTATTTCTAATTATTACTAATTATTGGTAATTAGTGATAATTATTATGAATTATTACTAATTAATGATAATTATTACTAATTATTACTAATTATTGGTAATTATTTGTAATTATTACTAATTATTGGTAATTATGGGTAATTATTGGTAATTATTGGTAATTATTGATAATTATTGGTAATTATTACTAGTTATTACTAATTATTACTAACTATTACTAATTATTACTAATTATTACTAATTATTACTAATTATTGGTAATTATTATGAACTATTGGTAATTATTACGAATTATTGGTAATTATTACTAATTATTGGTAATTATTACTAATTATTACTAATTATTCCTAATTATTGGTAATTATTACTAATTATTACTAATTATTACTAATTATTGGTAATTATTACTAATTATTGGAAATTATTACTAATTATTGGAAATTATTACTAATTATTATTAATTATTGGTAATTATTACTAATTATTGGTAATTATTACTAATTATTACTAATTATTACTAATTATTGGAAATTGTTACTAATAATTGGTAATTATTACGAATTATTTGCAATTTTTACTAATTATTACTAATTAATACTAATTATTGGTAATTATTACTAATTATTGGAAATTATTACTAATTATTGGAAATTATTACAAATTATTACTAATTATTAATAATTATTGCTAATTATTGGTAATTATTACTAATTATTACTAATTATTACTAATTGTTACTAATTATTACTAATTATTGGTAATTATTACAAATTATTGGTAATTATTACGAATTATAGGTAATTATTACTAATTATTACTAATTATTCCTATTTATTTGCAATTATTACTAATTATTACAAATTATTGGTAATTATTACAAATTATTGGTAATTATTAATAATTATTGGAAATTATTACTAATTATTGGTAATTATTGGTAATTATTGATAATTATTGGTAATTATTACTAATTATCGGTAATCATTACGAATTATTACTAATTATTGGTAATTATTGGTAATTATTCCTAATTATTGGTAATTATTACGAATTATTGGTAATTATTCCTAATTATTGGTAATTGTTCCTAATTATTGGTAATTATTCCTAATTATTGGTAATTATTCCTTATTATTGGTAATCTTTCCTAATTATTGGTAATTATTCCTAATTATTGGTAATTATTCCTAATTATTGGTAATTATTTCTAATTATTGGTAAATATTGACAATTATTTGCAATTCTTGGTAAATATTGGTAATTATTGGAAAAAATATTGACAAATATTGACAAATATTGCAAATTATTGAATATTGGGAATTATAAGTAATTATTACTAATTATTAGTAATTATTGCTAATTATTGGTAATTATTATAAATTATTACTAATTATTGTTAATTATATCTAATTAATATTAATTAATTCAAATTAATTTTAATTTTTCATAATTAATGCTAATTAATTGTAATTACAGCTAACTATTTTAAATTTATTAGTGTTTAATTATCTCTAATTACTGTTAATTATTAATACTTATTCATAATTATTTCTAATTAGAAATCAGAAGAAAAAAAATCTAAAAATTTAAACTGAATAAATAAAATAAGTAAAATAAATATTAAATTAAAATTCAGATAAAAACCTTAAACTTGTTGTCAATGTCGAGCCGCTTTAATTGTAGAACACCACCAACTGAATCTTCGAAGTCGGAAATTTTTTTTTACAACTGAATGTCGTAAAAGAATCAGAGCGGAAAAATAGGAACGGTTGAGAGTTGAGAGTGAGAAAATTGTAATGGTTGACAGTATTTATAGGTTAGATTAATTGCGACGAGCTCTTTTGCGACGGAAAACCCGTCGCAAATAACGATATTTGCGACGGGACACATCACAAATAACCATGACCGCATTTAATTTTTGGCGGCATTAAAATGGTTATTTGCGACGGGACTGCAGTCCCGTCACAAATAGTCTTTAACCGCCGCCGGTTATTTGTGACGGGGATAGAACCCCGTCCCAAATAACCCTTGTGCGGTTTGGCGCGCATTTCGTGCCAAACTATTTGCGACAGGTAAAAAAACCCGTCGCAAATAATTGTTATTTGCGACGGGAATAGTTGCCCGTCGCAAATAATTGTTATTTGCGACGGGAATAGTTTCCCGTCGCAAATACTCCTTTGCGAAAGGTATTTGCGACGGGAATAATTCCCGTCGCTATTACCTTTTTTTCCCGTAGTGGATGATGATGAATTTCAAAAGAAGATTAAAGTTGTGAATGATGGGAGATTGAGAGACTTTGTGTATGAAGATGGAATTTTGAAATTTGGGAAGAGACTTTGTGTTCCCGATATACCTGATCTAAAAAGGGAATTGTTGGATGATGCTCATAGTTCCAATTTCTTTATACACCCTGGGAGCACCAAAATGTATGGAGATTTGAAGGAACATTTTTGGTGGGACAACATGAATAGGGAGATTTCTGATTTTGTGTCAAGATGTATGGTTTGTCAACAAGTGAAAGCAGGAAGGAAACGGCCTAGAGGAGTCATGCAACCTCTTCCCATACCGGTGTGGAAATGGGACAATATTACGATGGACTTTGTCATGGGGCTACCAAAGAATCTTAGAAGGAACGATGCAATATGGGTCATTGTTGATCGTCTTACCAAGTCATCACATTTTCTTGCTATAAGAGAAGATCTACCGCTAGAACGTCTAGCTAGACTATATATTAATGAAGTTGTGAGACTTCATGGAGTACCCCTATCGATTGTTTCTGATCGTGATCCCCGTTTATCTTCAAGATTCTGGAAAAGTCTTCAGAAAGCCTTGGATACTGAACTTCATTTGAGCACTACCTACCACCCTCACACAGATGTACAATCAGAATGAACCATTCAAACCTTATAAGACATGTTGAGATCCTGCTCACTTGACTTTCAGGGTATGTGGGATCAATATTTACCTCTGGTAGAATTTTCCTATAATAATAGCTTCCATTCAAGTATTCATATGGCACCATATGAAGCGTTATACGGAAAGAGATGTGACACACCAACCTGTTGGGATGACGTTGGTGAAACAAAACCTGTAGGCCCAGAACTGGTGGAGGAAACGATGGAAAAGATGAAGGTAATCCAAAACCATATCAAAGTAGCTCAAAGTAGGCAGAAAATCTATGCTGATAATCGAAGAAAGTATTTTGAATTTCAAGTCGGTGATCCTGTTTTCTTGAAGGTATCTCCATGGAAGGGAGTCATACATTTTGGTAAGAAAGGAATATTGAGTCCCAGGTACATCGGACCTTTCGAAATTCTAGAACGAATTGGGGTTGTAGCTTACCGATTGGCAATGCTGTCAAGTCTCTCCAAAGTTCGCGATGTGTTCAATGTTTCTCTATTGAGGAAATAAATGCCTGACCCAACGCATGTACTCACCTATGAGGAATTAGAACTGGAACCCGATCTATCTTATTGCGAAGAGCCCGTCCGGATTCTTGATACGAGAGAACAAGTACTGAGAAACTAGACGAGTCGTCTGGTAAAAGTCTTGTGGAGAAACCATAAGATGGAAGAGGCAACGTGGGAACCCAAGGTACTTATGATGAAGAACCACCCGAGTCTTTTTATGCGATAGTATTCTAGAAATTTCAATGACGAAATTATTTGAAGGAGGGGAGAATGTAACACAACAAGCTTCTACAGTACGCTTCTCTTTAAATAATGCAATAGTGTGTGTTGTACGCAACATCGAGTTCTAACACACACCACAACCGATCAAACTAGCCGTTATGAATAGTAATACCTAATTTTTAAAATTTTAGAAATTTTATCTCTCCAAATGGACTTCAGTTTTGGATTTGGAGTATCTAATTTAGCCTAAGGTGAAATTTTGGTACTTTTCGGATAACTTTCATATTTTGATGAATAGTGAAAATTACTAAATTTTAATTAAAAACAACTTTTTTAATCAAAATAATTAACAGTGATAAATTATGAATTTTAGTGGTTTTAATGTATATTTAGAATATATTTTTACCATTTAATACAATGTTGGTCATTGGACATAATTTCACAATTAAACCGAACATAAACAAGTATGAATCTTTTGATATTTATTATATCTTAAAAACACGCTTTTTGTTTTGACAGCGGGAATTAATTTTAAATTAATTTTTGCCAATTCTGTGTTTTGAATTTGGAAAAATGGACTCCATATTTGGAATCAGGATGTTCAAATTGTGTAAATAGGTAACTTTTATTTTTAGACATTTTGAATAATTACTTCGGTAAATACTTTATTTACCATGGTTAAATGTTAAATCTGTTAAATAAGGGTTAAAAAATAATATTATAATAATATAAATTTACCTTAAAACGTGTCCTAACCTTATTGGTTGATACATGTTCGACCATGGGCATCTTTGGGTCAATTTTGGGACCCCATGGTACCACTTGTAAGTGATAGGGACACATTATTTTAATTTAGTTAAAATGAATACGAAAATGACACAAGCATATATCTTTTAGAAAAACAATTTTTACATAGGGTTATATATGTTTTATTTTCGACTATAAATATTCATTAGAAAGATAAAACTATTTTCTTATATTTTATTTATAATTTTTGGATATTAAATTATTTAATTTATTAATGACAAAATGATGATGCGGTAATTACCATAATAGTGAAAAATTAAAATAATTGATATTATAAATACCCAAATAAATATAATTTGAGACTTTTAATGAATTAAAATACTTTTATAGGATACTATGACATATTAGGATTGCTTTAGTTGACTTTCTTTGAAGTAATCATTCTGTTATGATTTTTACAAAAATCAATTATTGAATAGTGTCAAAATTGACAAAAAAGCGTTTTTAAAACAAATATTATATTATTAATTGCTATAAAATTTCTAAAAATCTAAGGTTCAGCCAAGAGACTTATATCATGATAGTTGTATCATTAATTGATCACTTGGGGGTATCTCGGAGGTATATAGTAAGTTTATTAACTATATAATATAAAAATACAAAGTGACATGGTATGTGTCAAACTAATTAACTAAGAGTTAAAACTAAAAGATACGGTTAATATAGTAACCCAAACCAGTCTAAATTCTATTGGTTGAGTGTTTTCGACCTATACCCACTTAAACCGTTAAATAATCCACTTTGGAGCCATTAGAAACCGAATATGAATTTATTATAAAATAATATTTCTAGCTTTTCCAAAGGTGCCCCTAACCCCTCTTATAAAAGGGAACTCTACCATCTCATTAAATGACACCTTAAAAGCCTTTTGGTTCGGACAACATCTGCCCAAATACTCTCTCAACTTCCCTAAATTCATCCTAGAGGCCTTCCTTTTGTCATAAATCCAACTTAAAGAGCCCTTTTGATCAAATCAAAAGGAAGAACCCGAAGAAGGGGTAATGTTTTCACCACCCTTTTTGAAGTTCCTTTCTTCTTCCACTTCTTCCTTATTTGTTATTACCATTCTAAAATAATAACCCCAGTATCTTATATATACTGTGATGTTATTATAAATATGGTATAACCATATTCAGTATTCTTTCTATCCTTTGAATAACATGTCACCATACGTGCGTACGTACGACTAACCGTCTCCACGTCGTGGTGTAATTGTTATTCAATAAATTATTATTTGGATGAGTATAATAATGATGTGTAACTCATGTAAATAATAAATATAACATGATAATGATTCTTTAAATATGTTATAACATCCAATTATATATTATTTTAATTTCAAAATAATGATATTGTCGCTTGTGCGTACGTACAGACTACCCTCTCCACGAACGCGATGAGATTCATTTTCCATCGTATCCATTCAAGTATAATTCTCATTTGATGATTAATAATATTATCTAAGGACTTGTTATCATTCTTTATATTATTAAGATACAACCCATCCATGACAAACACAGCTTACATAACAAAACATATAAAAGAAAATGAGTAAGTTAACACCCGAAACAACGATAATACTAAGATATTATTAACAAATCAATGTTAAAAGATCATATATGATATCATATTAATATATATGATTCTTGTATAATTTAATAACAATTATTTCACCATTATAAAGGAGTTTAACCTACCCCAACCAAAGAAAAAGTACAAGGTAAGGGTTATTTCACAATCTCTTCATTATCCTAGGTTGTTTATATGTAATAATCTACTAGGATCTCTTTATCATCCACATCCATGTTTCTTAAAAATGTATTTCAAAACATTTTTAATATTTACAAGAATATGGGTTAAAGTCATTTATACCCTTGTTTGACTTTTTTTAAGAGGTTTATAGAGGAATTTTTCCGTCGTTTTCCAAACAAGGTGGTTTTTAACCTTTTTGACAGAATTAAGGTAAGAATGTTTTTTTATCTTATACGGTGGGTGTGGCTATTTTCCGCTGTTATAAAATCTTTGAAGCTTCCCTTATAATCTTATAAGAATATTTTCAAAGAAAATATTTTATTTTAGAAATATATGACTCTTAAATTATTTCAAAATAAAAAGAGATATTTCTCTAAAAAGAGTTTTGATTTCATCTATTTCAACATCCTTTGATAGATTTTACGCTTATTTGAAGTTGATTTATTATGAAACAAAACTACTATATTGTATTGAAGGTTTTGTGATATGTTTGACTGTGGATGTGTTATTTTTATACCATTCATGGTTTATGGATTAAGTATTTACATTTCGTATGATAGTTTTAATACGAATGTTTATGTTATGTTTAAACCTTTTCATATGGGAATGCATAGGACTTAATATGTGACGGGTGGAGCCTGCTATAGCTCCTCGATGCATCAGTAGGTCTCATGAGTCAAACTAGTGTCTTGGAACAAGGCCTTGAAAAAATATTTTTTGTAGTCTTGGCACGAGGCCTTGGCTATGTGGTTTTGATAGTCTGGCATTATGCATTCCATCATTATGAAAGTGGTTATTGATATTGCATGTGATTATTCAATTAGTAGAATATCCATGTGAATAAGTAAATGGAATTATTTCGTTTTATTTATGCCATACTTTGTTGAAGTTCAAGTTTAAAAGCCTTTTGTTTTAGTTATACATTGCCTTAAATGTTTATTCTTATTTATGAAAGTTTCCGCTATATTGTTATCCTTACTGGGCATTTGAGCTCACCCCTTTTTTATGTTTTATTTTTCCCAGTATGTGAAGAAGTAAATTATGAGTGACCTGTAGGGATATTATGAGAGGATAATAGTGTGGACTATGGAGACAATATGTTGTTGTAATAGTTTTTCACTTTATGATGTAATGTAAAACTTTATGAATATATATAGTGTTTCTAAGGCTACTAAACCAATCGGTCTTTCACGATTTGATCTTTCTTGTGATCATGCCAATGTTATGTAACAATGCACCGACTCTGGGTAACTGGGGTCGGGGCGTTACATTATGCATATTTGATTTCATGTGCTAACATTTTTTTTGAGAAAGATGCAATGACATATCATTCTATCTCATAAAATTATAACACTTCAAGAATTAAAATTTTATCTTCATTTCTTTTTCTAGGAGATGAAGAGGAAATTTTTCAAGGAAAAAACAATGGTGATATTTTACCAAAATCAAGTAAGTATTTATTCTCATGAAAATTTTATAAACTTTCGGGAAAGGATCTTGAAAACCAAAATTGTTATCCTAGTACCCTATTATCTAATGAATCAAATGGTCACTTAAATCATCACAGATTTATGGCTTTCTTGTAGTTAACTTTCTCGAGACCTTATTCTATATCACTAACAATCATAACATGATGGTTATATTTCTCTCCCAAATACATGTTTTCACTTACTAAATATGTTATATTATGTGGAAAACCACTGATAAGTTACTTTGGGTAAACATTATATTTATAAATTTCCTTTTTAAAATGATATTTTTGTATCCCTTTTTACAATGTGGGTTTCCATGAGAGATACATTCAACTAGAAAACCATTTATAACACCGAAAAATTTCGAGGATGAAATTATTTTTAAGGGGGGTAGACTATATCACCCTGTGATATTATGTGATATTTTTTTTTAAATTTCATTAATGTCTTTTGGTGTATGTTACACCAAGTTTAGTTTGTGTTATATGAAACACTGTATTATCTTGTAGTATATGCAAAACTATTATTAGCTTGTGTTTCTTGAAATTTCAATTTATTTTGATAGAATTCAACACATAGTATAGATTTTTGTCAATGTAAAAATGAAATAAGTTTGGATTATGTTATATGAAACACCAAAGGAATCTGGAGCTACATGCAACACTGACATGGCTTGTGTTACGTGCATGATTGACCTTCCTCAAAAGCTTGCATTGTACGCAATTCTGAGTTTCACAAAACAACGATATATTGTTAAAATATTATAATTTAATGGGATATAAGCTAGATGTTATGGATATTATTAACCACAATTTTTATTTTGTAAACACTAGAATTCATCTTACAAATTTTTTTAAAATGATATGAGAACAAATTCATTTTTTAGATAAAAAAGTATTCTTCAAAAATGTAGTTTTATAGCCTTTTGATAGAGCACCCATTTTGAATCTAGTTTTGAAACTTTTATATGTTAAATTTTAGATAATAGAATTCTTATTTGGATGAATAAAATAAATATTTTTTTTTTTAATTTTTGCTATTTTTCTAATAAAATTAGAATTTCAATGAATTGTGAAAAATACTGCATTTCAACTCGAAAATTCCTTTTTATTTAATTTATTTATATAGATAAATAATATTTTAATTGGTTTTAAAGTTTAATTTGATTATATTTTAATAATTTAATCCAATGTTTTTCATTGTAAGTAATATTAATTTTAAATTGGACATAAGCACATGTCAAAATTTTGATTGTTATTACTTCTTAAAAATTCTTTTTTTTTGGTTTTGACAATAGGAATTAATTATAAATTATTTACTTCAAATTATGTATTTTGAATTTTGAAAAATGGATTCCATATTTTTAATTACATGTTTTAAATTGTGTAAATAGTAACCTTTAATTTTTAGACATTATGAATAGTTCCTTCCGTAATTATATTTTTACCATGGTTGAAAGTGTAAATCTGGTAAGTAAGGGTAAACAAATAATATTAAACTACCCTGACACATGTATTAATATTATTATATGATATATTTCTTACCATGGGAATCCTTGGGTTGATTTTGGGACTCCATGTATTTACATTGATGTGAAAATTCCATTTTATAAGAACTAATTTGATGTATATAAAATTATAACCTAAACCTATATCGTTTACTAAATAAATTTTAATATAGGTTTATATAACTGATATATATTTATATAAATATTTATTAGAGAGATAAAAATATTTCCTTTATCACTTTATTTTATTTATAAATTTTACACATTACATAAATATATTTATTTATGACCCAATTATGATGTAGTGATTACCTCATTAACGAAACATTCAAATAAAGGAATTTATAAATGTTAAAATAAATTTAATTTGAACATTTTTATGCCTTAAAAATATTTATGGATTAAATAGACATATTAAGGATGATGTAATACCTTTTTTCTAATGGAATCATGTTTTTAAGAATTTTGGTAAAAAGTCAACTGTGAATAGTGTACAAAATTGACATAATTCAAAACATAAAACATAAAATAGTTTATTAAATGATATGAAATTCCTAAAAATCTAATATTGGGAAAAATTGTTAATAAAAGTAAAAATGTGTCATAAATAAATTTTTCTGGGTTGTTTTACCTGATATGGTAATAAAATTAAACCATAATGTGTAAATTACATGATATCCGAGTAAGATTAAAAAGGATAAAATAAGGGTTAAACAAAAAATATAAGGACAATAAAATAATAAAAACTCGTCTAAAAATTATTATATAATTCGTATTCAAACCAGAATCCTATTTTACATGAATTATATATGTTTTGGACAATATTAAATTGAAATTGATATTATAATAAATTAATATTTTATGACTTCCCTAATATGCCCCACACCTCTCTTATAAAAGGGAACCTCCTCCCTCTCCTATTCACTCCTTTTGAAACTTCATTTTTTGTGAAAACCTACCCATTTCTCTTATCAGCTTCCATAGGTACATTATATAGGTTTTTTTTCTCAAAAGACCACCTCTAGTGCCCTAAGAGGAAATTTAAAGGAGGCACATTGAGGAAGAGGTACTATCTTCTACCGATTATTTCAAAATTATTCCTTCTTATACTTCATCCACATTTTTTGTTTAATTATAAAGTAGTAACATAAGTATCACTAATACACTCATATGTTATTATAAATATGAAACAACCCTATTTTATCTCTTATCCATCCTACTAAAAATGAAATCACCATGTGTGGTTACGTACGGATTACCATCTTCACACCGTGGTGTAATCTGTTTTTCACCACCCCAGTACTTCGATGGTTATAATGGTAAAAATAATAAATAAATATTATTATTATATAATAATACAATTTATGAGAAATTATGCACCATCCAATTCAATATCATTCAACAATTATAGGAACAATATCGTCGCTCATCCCTATGTACTACATACCGTCTCCACGACATGAAGAGATTGATTCTCCATATAAGGCCCTACCCTTAAACCTTACTTAATCTTGAGTTATTACAAGATTACACATTGAGGATCTGTTCAGGTTTAGAGTTTTAGATAATTAGATCATAAAACATGCATTATATCCCACATTTAAACAAAGTGGTTATAATAAAAGATAGTATTCATTTTTCCAATCAACGGAAACATATTTAAAATAAAACATGGATTCATTCTTGACACTTCCTTGACACTATCATCATATCATGTACCCTTCCCATGACCTGTGAAAACATTTCAAAAACTTGGGATGAGCATAAAAAGCTCAGTAAGGGATATAAAAATATGTAAAGGAAACATGAGTACATGTATACATAAGAATCAATGAAATCATACTCTACTCATAAAACATAAGAACATTAACATACCTCATCAAAAGATGAATAAATCAAATAAATCATATGACATAAAGGTAACATTAGGCATTCATAACATTCTTACGTAGGGAGTAACCCTCTTGGTTACGTTTGGAATACCCATCACAGTATATTCCCTAAATCTATTCGGAGAAACCTTAACGTTTAACTCCTTCGCGTTACCCAATGCATCGGAGAGTTATATCGGGCTCACCCACCCTTAGTTTATCACGGAACCACCCGTCTTAATAACAATTCCCAAGAACCATAACATAATTGTATTACATAAAACATACATAAAGGAAACCTAACATTTCCACATTTCAATCACAAGATATCAATACAACACATTGATATAATAAAATCATTATGAAAACCATTTTCAATACCAAAATAAAAGAAAAGTAAAACATGGTATTTAATTTTCATTTTAAAAAAAGGTATGGCTTGTAGAGGAAGCCGAAACTCAAATAATGGTCACGGTGGTAGAGAAGTCATTGTCACCGCATGCATACGACAAAAACATTCCCTTTTCCCATTTAGTAAAATGCTCCGTATAAAAAATATACCTTTTGTATAAACATAAAAGTAAAAGGGGTTTATAAACCGTATAAATGAAGGTTGTGTATAAATCAAAATATTCATCAATGAAAGGAGATTGAGACGAAGTCCCATACCTCAGGTCCGACTTGACTTGATCTTTATTTAATATCTTGAATAATAAACATGAGTTAATTTCTACTTGATTAAGAACCTTTTTCAAGTTCATTATTCCTTTTATATCACTTATTACCATGTCATGAAGACTATGTTATTATTTAAGTTAATAATGGCCGTTTTAACGATCATTGGTCCTTGAGTAAAAAATAAACTATTTATAATTACAAGTTATTCATGTGGTAAAATATCCATTATATCCAGAAATGTATTCATGATGTAGATATCAAATATATCATATATATCCAGTACATGCATGCATTTATAATATTAGATAACATTTAGAGGTAAGAAATGAAATGCACCGTTCATGGAGACGGTAAGTCGTACGTACGCATGAACGCTACTTCCATTTCTATTTAATATTTAATGGAATTAAAACATAATGATACATAATAGTATTTTAATTCCAGTATGGTATCATATATAATATCATTAAATATATCCTTTATAGCTACCACATATGGTATTAACGAATCAAATCACTTTGAGGGGGAGGTAGTCCGCACTTCCTAAAATGAAGATATCATGTATACCCATATTGGAAGCCATAAAGTTATGCCATAAATGAAAAATACATAAAATTAAGGAAAACATAATCATATTATATATCATATATAAATATAGTGACATCTTGATGGCCAATGTTGATGGTTTTAGAAGAATATTGAACAATCATCGTTTCGTGAGGCAGAAATTCACCATCCACGGAAACAGTATGTTCTTTAACCATTAGATGTAGGTGTGTGTAAGTGTAGCTTGAATACTTATTATAAAAACATCATAGTCTATTGAAGATACTGGAGTTGTTACAAAAGAAATGAATAAAAAGAGTTTAGGGGGTTGGAGAAGCAAAATAAAATAAAAGGACTCAAGTGAAGACATTACCTTAGAATCAGGTAAGTCCCTTTGGTTTGAGCTCAAAGGCTTTATTGGGAAGACTTCTGCCCAAATTGAGGCTTCTAAGAGTTATAAAGGGATGTGGAGAGGCAAAATGGGCAGGGGTTGGCCGAGCCAAAGGCTTTGGAAGTGTGGGTATGGAGGTAGAGGTGGGGGCCTTTTATAAGAGGAGAGGAAGGGCACTCTTGGAAAGTAAAGAAATGTTACTTTATTTTAAAATGAGTTACAGATTTAAAATGTCCCACATTGATATAATTTGAGGATAAGGTGATAAGGATTCTAAAAATACCCAAACAATATGTTTTTGACAAGTGTAGGTCTTAGATTTTACATTATCATTTCATTTTATTTAAATCGTTAAATATTGAGGTTATCGATGCATCATCATGATGTCATAAATAATTTAATTTATTTATTGTCTAAAAATTATAAAAAAATACAATGATGTAGGAAATCTTTTTAGATTTCCAATTACTATTTATAGTAAAATATATGACTTGAATAACCCCTTGTTAAAATTGTTTTATTAAAACAACTCATGTTTGTGTCATTTTTACTTTTACACTAAATAAAAAGATATTAATGTCGTTTTCCTTCAAAAGTGGCTCCATGGGGTCCCCAAGTTGACCCATGGATTTTCTTGGTCGTTCATGACACATACAATAAGGGTAGTACATGTGTCAAGTTCATTTCATATTATTAAAACATTATTCTTACCTTAAATTATACTAATTACCTCTAATCACAATTAATAAACTTAAAAGTTACTATTCACCAAAAAATTATTTTTATCCCATTGAAGAAAATTTTACTTCTTAATGACAACCTTGTATGTCGGATTTTTGAAATTCAAAATATAGAGGTGGTAAAGTTTCATTTAAATGAAAAATCAGTTTTTTTAAGTACCACTTAGTGGTTTCAGTATTCATCAAAAATTGAAGTTTTTTAGAAAACTACCAAAATTTCACCCTAAGCTATATTTGATATTCTGAATTCAAAAATGATGTCAATTTTACAAAATTAAAAACATATAAGTTTCATTAATTAATTTAATAATTAATTCCTGCTCTCAGAGCAAATAGTGTTTTTTATGAAACAATAAGTATCAAAAGATTGACAGTAGTTTAAGTCCAATTTCAAAGTGAAATTAATTTCAAAGACCACTATTAGATTAAATGGTAAAAATATATTCTAAATTAAGTTTAAAACAAATTCAAAATATAATCTAATTATATAATTAAATTAGATGAAAAAGCAGTTTTGATGTAAAATGCATTATTTTTCACTGTTCATTAAAAAAATGAACATTGTCAGAAAAATACCAAAAAATTATCCAATATAAATTTAAATATACCAATAATAAATAATAAGTTTTTTTTGACAAATAGAGCTTATAATATTGTCAATTGTTTGATTTAAAAATGGTTTGCCATAAAAAATCAGTAAAATAGTCTTTTAAAAATATTAGTGTATTCCTTGCTTAAGATTTGATTTATTCTCATTTTAAGCCTCAAAAGCACTCTCTAATTCATTTTTATACATGGATAAAAATATCTATTATTCATTACTAACTTGGGATATTACACTCCACATTAACCATACAATAATGGTTATAATGTATATATAATAAATAATAATTAAATATATGAAATAATAATTCTAATGGATTTGTGTATACATATATGTCATTTACTTACTTCCATTTAATTTAATAAGGAAACGAAAATTGCGATCATGCATACGTACAACATACCCTCTCCATGAACAGAGTCTTCCATTTTATTTATCTTTCTATTAAATATATATATATATATATATACTGAATATATATAACATATAAATCATGTTTTATGATCTCTAATTAAGTAAATAATTATATAATTATTAATATCAATAATAACAATTCAAAACACGTACAATAAATAAAATGATTATTACCAACAATATTTCTTTAACATTGAATTGACAAATGAAGGGGTAATATAATGATTTAAGTGAATCATATATGATATCATAAATATTATTATGGCCATCTTATAAGTTAATAATATCTTTAAACCCACTATACAGGAGTTTTAGACACATACAGATGAAATTGGACCAAGGTAAGGGATAAATTTTCCAATCTCATTTTTATCTGAGATTGTTTATTGGTAAGTATTTACTTGGGATATATTTATCATCAATTTCCATGTTTAACAAAATACCATAAATTTTTTTCTAATATTCTATGTATTTTTAAAGACATTTTTACCACCTATTTTCTTTTACTACGTGGTATAGAAGGAATCCTTCTTTTGTTTATCATACAAGGAAATTTTTGACTTTTCCGGCAAAAGAATGAGGATAATGTTTTTTAACTTATAAAGCATGAATGGATTTTTTAAAGGATTCTTGACACCATATTTAAATGATGATTCCTATAAAAAAATTAAATTATATTTTTAATTAAATTCTTTTCATTTAAATGTTTGCGTAATTTTGAGAAAAGAAAACGTTTTTAAAAGAGAAAGGATATTTTTTCCTGAAGAACTAATTTCATGTGTTTTATCAGCATTATTTTCCATCTAAGATAACACTATTAAATAAGGTTATGTTTCTATCCATATTATTACTGTTATTTTATTTCATTAATGATGAGTGATCATTTATATGGATTACATTTTGAGGAAATGATATTTAAGAAACCCATTTTATTTCTTGGGTTCTGTGATGATGAATGATTTGTGTTTTGTGGATGATATAAGAATGATTTAATTATGAGATGGTTGGGACATATATCTCCCTCCAATGCATTGGTTAATGATTTATAGCTCATGTGATAGACATGACGAGAATTAAAAGTAAATCTAGTTTAGTAATACATTGCTGGAACGATATGTAAACTCGGTTCAGTAAAGGACTTTTTCCACTATGACGGTCTTGGAAACATTTCCTTGGCTACTATAGAAATAATATTATGGGATTATTAGTTTTACACAGTTATATTTTTTATTCTAATTATATTAAATCATCATTAATGCTACTTATGATCCATGCCTTACATACCGTGAAGATTTATTTCATGACTTGATATTTTTATGTTTAAACTTTTTGTTCATGTTTCTATGTTAAAATTTTTATGGTTTGTTTTATGTTCTATATGGTTACCATTACCAAGTATTTAAGATAACCCTTTTTATGTTTTATTCACTCCAAGATACAAAGAAAAAATTTAGGTAGTAAAAATGGGGAATATCATTATGGGAGATGTTGAAGATCTTTCACCATGATTAGATGATTATGTTCTGAGTTTCCAAATACACTAAAATAATACGGTATTTGGGTATCTTTTTGTGTCATGTATTATTTATTCCATAAAATTAATATAATTTCAATGTACATAAATCTTGGTTCTCTATAGTTGGTATCATAATGAAGGTCTATTCAACATTTGGAAACTAGGATGTGAAAACTTTTGTGAGATCCTTAGAGATATTTCTAAGGTATGTCTAGGGATTTACCTAAGGTTAATAATAAATATAGGTTACATTCCAATATTTGAGATTACAATCATGAATAACCAAGGATTAATCCTAAGATGATAGACATTTAATTTACTCCCTCGTAATAATGCTGATTTCCTTGTATGATATTTTCATCTCACACTATTCTTTTTGGGTTTTAGACAATGACAGGAACCTGAAGGAACATTTTTAATGATCAATGAGCTGAAAAATACAATTATTTTCCTATTAAACAACCAAATTTTGTGGGAGATGAATTTCAAAATCATATTTCTATACATACACAATCTATGAATCATTTTGTACTTCCAAATGAGCAGATAGGGGAACAACATTCTGTTGAGTCATTTAGGAGGCAAGTCCACCTTCTTTCAGTGCGTCTTTTGATCCACTTTTTGAAGAAAATGGATTAGTAACATTGAAAACATATTTTACATCCTTCACTATTTAGAACATAAAAAATTAATTATGGTTTTCTATCATTTATAAGGTAAAGTAGACCAGTTGTGGACTCTAATTAAGAATACAAGGTAGAAAAATGATGTTAAATCAATTAAATGGGTTGCGTTTGAGAACATATTTTTCAATAATTACTTCCCTAGTATTCTTAAAAAAAGATGGAAAAGTAGTTCCATGAGATTAAGAGAAAGGATAATGAATCTGTTGGTATATACGAGGAAATGTTTACAAGGCTTCCATGGTATCCTTCTTACTTTATCATCTAACATGAAAGTAAAGTTGATCGATTCATCAGTGTATTAGAACCATGTATTCGAAGGAAATTAGCTATAAGAGACTTCAATAGTTATGAAGAGATTATGCATTTTTCTATAAAGGTTTAACTAGAAGTTGGTTTCACATATCCATTTCATGGTTTTTACAAGAAATAAAAGATGGAGTTCAAGGAAAAATCTCAAAATAATGGTGAAAAGGAGATGAATTTTTCCTTATGCTCAAAGTGTGGAAATAATCATGGTGTAGATTGTCTTAAAGGGAATAGAAAATTTTTCTTGTTTGTAAAGGAATTACATTTAGCAACGGAGGTACAAAGTAATGGGAAAAAGGTTTTTAATGATGTGAATAGATAAAAGACTACAGAGAACTCCCCACCAAAACTTCAATGGTACATGTACAAGGAAATGGGGAATTATGCTAAACAATGCCCTAATCGAAGGTTTAATGATGATCGATGTCAAAAACATCTAAAAGCCATAGATAAGGGAGGATCTCATGTAATCACTATTGGTGATGTTGAGTAGGACAATAAATTGGAGAAATGATTAACTGTTTATGTAATGGGATTCCAAAATAGTGTTGTGGAATATAATTTATAGTATTAAGGAACATTGGAATATAAATGTATTGGTTTAGTTTGGTTTTCAATAATTATATGGTACCTTTAACCATGAAATGTGATTGAAATACCTTTGGAAAGCAAATGTAATGTGCATAATGAAGGTACACTAAGATCATGAGTTGTTTGACAGTATTAACAGCCTCATGAATGATATAATGAAAAAGTGAAATCATGGTTTGAATATATTGAATTTTAAGGATTTTTGTTTTTGGAACGAGTTAACTTTTGACAGCATTCATGTTTTCACTAAGGTTCTATGTCAATTCATGTTATTATCATTATTTAAAGAGAATACATGATTAAGCTATCCACATTATTTGAATGTGAAAACTAAGAAATTCCAAATGAGACATGAGAGGCAAATGTTAAGTCTATTTAGTTTACCTATTTCTAATGTTTTATATTTTTAGTTTTTTGAAGGATTGTAATGTTATCCATTTATGGATATTATAAGATATTTTCTATTTTACGTTTTTTATATTAGTGTATTACCGTACTATAGGTGGTCTTATGAATATTTGATTACCCGTGCTAACATTTTTTCGGAGACAGATGGAATGGCATATCATTCTATTACATAATATTATAATACTTCAAGAATGATAATTTCAACTTCATTTATTTAACTAAGAGATGAAGTGGAAATTGATCAAGGCACGAACAACAGTGGGATTGCTCAAAAACCAATTAAGTATTTATTTTCATGAATAAATCATCAGCTTTAGGGAAAGGATCCTGAAAACCAAACATGTTTTCCTAGTACCCTCATATCTGATGAATTAGATGGTCCCTTAAATCCTCACATATTTATGGCTTTTTTGTAGTTATCTTTATACAAACCTTATTCTCTATCACTATCTATCAGAACATGGTGGTTAGATTTCTCTTACATATCCATGTTTTCATCTCTAACCTATGTTCTCCTATGTGGAAACCCAGTGATGAGTTACTTTGGGTAACCGTTATGTATCTAATTTTCATTTTTAGAATGATGTTTTAGTATCCCATTTTACGATGTGCGTTTCCATGGAAGAAACTTTCATGTAGAAAACCATTTATAAAACTGATGAATTTCAAGGGAGAAATTCATTTTAAGAGGTGTAAAATGTAGCACCATGAGAATTTATGAGATATGTTGTTTTTAAAATATTTGATATCACTTCGTGTGTCTTACACCATTATTATTTTTCACTATTTGTAACACTGTATTAATTTGTAGTATATGCAACACTATTCTTGGCTTGTGTTTCACATATTTTCAAGTTATTTTGATAGAATTCAATACTGAGTATTGATTCTGTTCAATGTAAATATGAACTATTTTTGGATTATATTATACACAACGCCAAAGGAATCAATCACTATATAAAACACTTACATGGCTTTCATTAAATGCAAGAGCTACCTTCCTCGATAGCTTTCATTGTACACGATACTGAGTTTCACTAAACAACAATATATTATTAAATTATTATTAATTGATGTGATATAAACTAGCCTTTATAAATTGTATTAACCACACTTTGAGTTATATATAACATTATCATTCATCTTATTCATTTTTTAACATTATATGAGAACAAAATCATTTTTTTCGAATTAAAGAAGTGTTTTACAAAAAATGTAGTTCTACCTCATTTTGAAGGTGCACCGATTTTAAATATAGTCTTGGATACTTTTATAAGTTAAATTTTAAAATATAATCTTATTATATGGAATCTAGAAATAAAAATTTAATTTTTTTGAATTTTTTTTTATTTTTATAATAAAATAAATTTTTTAATAAATAGTGAAAAATACTGCATTTTAACTCAAAACTGCCTTTTTATCAAATTTATTTATAAAGAGGTATTATATTTTTAATTGGGTTTAAAGTGTAATTTGATTATATTTTTATTATTTAATCCAATTTTTTTCATTGTATGTAATTTCAATTTTAAATTGGACATAAACACATGTTAATATTTTGATAGTTATTACCTCATAAAACCCCACTTTTGGGTTTTGACTACATGACTTAATTTTATATTAATTAATGAAACTTCTTTTTTTTGAATTTGGAATAATTTAATCCATATTTGGAATCATATGTTTCAAATTGTGTAAATAGGTACCTTTTATTTTTAGACATTATGAATAGAATCATCATTAATTATTTTATTTACCATGGTTACAAGGGTAAATCTGGTAAATAAGGGTCAAACAATAATATTAAAATACCCTAACGCATGTAATAATCCTATTTTATAAGCTATTTAAGACCAAAGGAATCCTTGGGTCGATTTCGGGACCCCATGGATTCACTTGAATGTGAAAATGATATTTTATAACAATTAATTTAAAGTAAAGTTAATTATAACATAAACCTATATCGTTTACTAAATCTATTTTAATATAGGTTTATATAACTGATATCTATGTATATAAGTATTAATTAAAAATATAAAAAATTTTCCTACATCATGGTATCTTATATATAATTTTTATACATTAGATTAATATATTTATATATCACACAATTATGATGTAGTGATTACCTCATAAATAAATGATTCAAATAAATGAATTTATAAATATTAAAATAAATTTAATATGAACATTTTGAAGTCATCCATAATTTTTATGGATGACATATACATATTTGGGATGATTTAATTCCTTTGTTTCTAAGGAATCTGGTTTTTATGAATTTGATTAAAAAGTCAAGTATGAATAGTGTCCAAAATTGACATAATTCATAACATAAACCCTTAAATAGTTTATTAAATGATATTAAATTCCTAAAAATCTAAGATTCGTCCAAATGGTTAATATAAGTCCAAATATTTCATAAATAATTTTTTTGGGTCGTTTGACATGATATGGTAATTACAATAACCCACAATGTGTAAATAACATGATATCACAGTAAGATTAAAAATGGTAAAATAAGGGTTGAACCAAAATGATAAGGATAAAAAATATTCAAAACCGGTCTAAAAAATATTGGATGAGGGTTATTAGAACCAAAATATTATTCCATCCTAATTAAATAAGTTTATGACCATATAAAATCTAAATTGAATTTATAATAAATTGATATTTTAAGACTTTCCTAAAGTGACCCTCTCCTCTCTTATAAAAGGGAACCTCCTACCTCTCCTCTTCACTCAATTTTGAACCATAAAACTCATAAAAAACCTAACCATTTCAATTATAAACATCCCAAGTAAAATTCTAGAGGTTCTTTACATATCAAAAGACCAACTCTAGTTCCCTAAGAGGAAATTTAAAGGAGGCACGTCGAGGAAAAAGTAATCTCTTCAACTAATTCTTTCAAATTTCTTTCTTCTTATATACTTCCTCCATATTAGTAGTTTCATTATAATTTAATAACATCAGTATCAATAATATAATGATATTTTATTGTTAATATTAAACATCCCTATTTCATCTTCTATCCATCATTCGAAAAATGAAATCACTGCTTGTGCGTACGTACGACTTACTATCTCCAGGTCGTAGTGTAATATTTTTTTATCACCACCTTACTTGAATTGGTATATTGGTGTAAATATTAAATATATATGATTCTTATAAAATTATACTAATTTTTATATATTATACACTATACACTTCAATACCATTCAATAATTAAGGGAACGATATCGTTGCTCATGTGTACGTACGTCTTAATGTCTCCACGAAACGATGAGATTCATCCTCCACATTAACCATTCAAAAATGATTATAAATTATATAAAATAAATAATAATGGAATATATGAAATATTAAATATAATTTATTTATGTGCATATATTTCATTTACTTACTTTTATTGATTTTAATAAAGAAACGAAAACAGTGTTCCAATATATGTACACCAAACTGCCTCCATGAAAGGTGTATTCCCTTTCATTTAACTATCTATTATATATATATATATATGTCTATATATACTGAATATATATAATATAAAAAACGTTTGTACAATATTTATGTAATTATATAATTATATAAGTAATAATATCATGAATAAAAATTCAATACACGTACGATAAGTAAAATGATTATTACCGAAAATGTTTCTTTACCAAGGAATTGGAAAATGAAAGTGTAATATAGAGATTTAAGTGAATCATATATGATATAATAAATATTTGTTTAGTTTTTTTACAAGTTAATAACATATTTACACCCACTATACAACTGTTTTAGAAGCATATAGACGAAATCAAACCTACGGTAAATGGTAAATTTTTCAATCTTGTTTTTATTTGAGATTGTTTATTCGTATGTATTTATTGGGGATATATTTATCATCCATGTCCATGTTTTCCAAACTAAAATTCATAAAATGTTCAATAATCTTCTTTGTATTTTTAATGTAATTTTCCCCATTTTTTCTTTTACTATATCGTATAGAGAGAATATTTCTTCTATTTACCATAAGATGAACTTTTTGACTTTCCCTGGAAAAGCACGAGGATAATTTTTTTAACTTATACAGCATCAATTGATTTTTTTTACGTTTTAATGATTCCTTATTTAAATAAAAATTCCTCTAAACTATTTCAAGTTTATTTTCACCTAATTTGTTTTCTTTTAAAATTTTTTGGCATTTTGAGAAAAGAAATTTTTTTTTGAAGAAGAATGGATAATTTCTTCAAGAACTATGTTAAAGTATTTTATCAAAAATATTTTCTATCCAAGATAACACTCTTAAATAGGGTTATGTTTCAATCCCTATTATTTCTATGATTTTATTTCATTAATTATGGAATGATATTTTATATTAATTATGTTATAATGAAATTATATTTAAGAAACTCATTTTATTTCATGGGATATGCTATGATGAATGATTTATGTTTTTAGGAACACGCAAGAATGATTTCATTATGAGATGAGTAGGACATATATCTCCCTCCAATAAATTGGGTAAATATTTATATCTCATGAGATATACATGATGAGAATGTGAAGTAAATCTAGTTCTATAATACATGGCTAGAATAGAAAGTAAACCCAATTTAGTAATGGAATTTGTCCACTATGATGGTCTTAGCAGCAATGCCTTGGATACTATGGAAATTGTATTATTTACTTATTATTCTGTCACAATTACATGTTTTATGGAAATACTCTTCTATAATGTTTAATGTTCCATTATGTTCCACACTTTATATACTTCCAAGATTTGTTTCATAACTCACGATTTTGATTTTTAAACTTTATGTTCATGTTTTCATGTTCAAATTTTCATGGTTTGTTTTATGTTCTCCGTGTTTACCATTACATAGCAGTTAATCTCACCATTTTATGTTTTCCTTTCTCCATGATATAAATAATGGTTTGAGGTATGAAAACGAATGGGGAATATCTTTATAGGATATGTTGAAGATAATTCACCATGATTAGAAGATTATGTTCTGAGTTTCCAAATACACTAAACTAATATAATCTTTGGGCCGATGTTTGTGTCATGTATTAAGTAATACTCAAAATAAATGTAATGTCCATGTATGTCAATATTTTTTCTCTACACTAAGTATGTGTGCTTTCCGAGCCTGCTCTGCTGGTATGATATGCTACTCAACATGTGGAGGTGTTGCAATGTTCCCACCTGGAGGAAGGGGACATGGTATAGACTCTAAACTGGGTCTCCATCACTCATTAGATTGTTTTCACAAACCATAGAAAGTATATTGGATGATTATCATCATAGAGGTATCTTAAAATTGTTTGAGATAGACCATGGTAATTTGAACATATATATATAAATAAAAAATTAGAGATAACAGAAGAAGGGAATTCAAATGCCCAACCTTATATAATTCATCTATCATTTACTCAATAAAAAAGGTCTCAACATGAAGAGTTTACAAGTAGGTATTCAAGGTCCTTGTGAATGGCTACATCAGTCGTCGCACCATCATTGGGATCCTTGTCCTGAGAGCCACACTCAAGACATGTTGAAACTATTTCCCAAAACCCAACCAATACTCCCAAGGGTAAACATTTATACAATGACCCATGGAATGAACATCGTTTGATACCAATATGTCACAACATGACCCAAGACGAGAATCGAACCATAACTACCCCAAGCCCACATCCATAGGCCATAGGGTGGCAGTAAGCACATAAAGTACACTTAAAATTAGGTGTCCTTTTCCTAAAAACATATTGTCACCCACAAAACTGAATCAATGTAAAAGGGCATAGGGAAAGAAATAAACACTATAGAATCATTATAAATACAACAATATGAATGCACCATAGAAGAGAATGGAAAATTATAGTGTATACTAAAAATAAATGGGAAAAATACATTCCTTGACCAAAAATATATCCCAACTAGACAAAACAACAAAATATTAAATAGCTATCGGATCACAGCTCTTGTATCCCATGCCACAACCACCATAAGTAGTTCAAGAACCCTATATCCCTAATCTCTTCTTAAGTCACAATAAACCTATCCACCATCTTCAAAAGACAAGAAATGTTTTAAGAAAATCACATGAAGGGATGTGTATATACGTACCTTGTAGAATTCCCTAAAATGGCGAAGGGGATGCAGTAAGATATAAAAACGAATAGGGTTGAATTATATAGACCAAGGTATAGTAAGATATTACAGCTCAAACCAACAAGAGGGTGAAAGTTAAATCACCCAAACACAATAATCCCAACATGGTGATAAGATTACCTTCTCATTGATTATTAGATACCTATAATAGGAGAGTAGACTTATCTAACCCTGAGAAGTTAGGCATGATAATCATGTGGTATACCCTGCTCCTCTTCACCTTTCCTTTAAGGATATTGACCCAAACCCAAGGAGTGGGTAGTAAAATAGGATATATATATATATATAGTCAATGAATCCCAAATAAGAGAGTGAGGGGACGTCCATCTCATAGCTCAAAATGAAGGTAGGTTTCCTCAAACTGTTTGTATGCACAACAAAAGGAAATAAATTCCTTTTTATTTTAGTTTTTTTAAATAAATATTAATATTATCTTATAAATTGATAATAATAATATTAATGGCTAAGAGATACCATTAAAAGAAGGAGAGGTCTTTTTCGAAATTATCAGGATTATGAGGCTAACCCTAGGTCTCCATGGTGATATATTTATAGATTTTACAACTACATCAAAAATAAAATAATTAATTAGTTAAATTAATTAATTAACGCACTAAATATACCACCAATGACTATCTCATCTGAATGTCCCATGCCAATAAACTTTTGGTCACCCCTAGGGTAAACACCACATTACGAACTCAACGGTGGTATCATATTTATGATTTAAGTCCATGTTCCTGAGTTATTTGGATAAGTGTTAAAAATAAAATAACATTATATCATTATTTAATTTATTTTTATGTCCTTGGTGTCTTTTTCTAAAGATGACCCGACCCAACAATACTTATGTTGCACCTAGGGTACATTCCATGTTCTGGACTCAACAGTTCCCAGATATTTTTTATCTGAGATTCAAACTTCAAGATAATCTATTATTTTTGAAAAAATACATCCCCATAATAAAAAATTATTAAATATTATAACAAAATTAATTTTGGGTGCACCGAGCCTCAAAATCATGCATAGTCATAGCGCCTGGCTCTGAAACTATTCCTAAAAATATTAAAAATTATTACATGGAACAACTAGGGTCTCTCCATTATTCAAATATTCAAATAATTTCTTCACCAAATAGAAAAAACTAATAATTGAGGTGGGGATAGTGATCATGCACCTGGGTATTCCCTATAATGGGATGTAATGCCAAAGAAGAAGTATAAAACTCCCTCATCACCTCCTCTCATAATGTGTTCATAATCACTATTCATCGCAAAAGATGATAATGTGATTATCTTATTCAGAAAATCCATCTGGTGAAAATCCAATGTATATATTGTCACATAAGACCACGTAGATGATGCCCCAACTAAAGGTAGTGTCTCTACATTTTTAGGGGGAATAATACCACTTCCTTATCTTGGTCATGATCCATGTAGTTCTATTCCTGGGGTCTCAATTTCCTAAACCTGTACGTGATAACTTCATGTCATTGTATGAAGGATGTTGTCTAGCACACAAGAGTACCAACGAACAAGTTATGTGAGTAGACTCATCCAACTATGAGAAGCAAGAAATGTAAAAAAACATGGCATACCCCATTCATCTTTACATATCTTGGAAGGAGAGTAACCCCAAACTAGAAACTCTACCACACCCACTAGTGGCATCCCATAAAAAAGATGAAGTAAAAAAAACTCCACCAGTAATGATAGGACCTGCTCTGACACTAAATCATACAACCTCTCATTAAAAGTACAAGTTAGAATGACTCATACACAACACATTGATACTTTATTCTTTTGGTGGAACTGACTCACCCTCATGGGATTTCTGGCATCACAAAAACAAATCTTGGTGGGGGGAAGAACCCCTCTTATTCAAGCATTTGATGTTACATCGAACAATACCGACACAGGGTTACACAGACACCCTGCATCACCATAGTTTTAACATCTATGAAGGAGCTCAATTAAAAGTGTAACTATCATAGTTTCTAAAAAATTATACTCTATAAGGTAGAAGATAAACAAATCATTCCTTTTATCATTTTTTCCACTTCAAAATCATAGACATCAAAAGCCTATAGTTGTCTGAAAATTTGGATTCCATTTCCTTGATCCTAACATGGGCCACTTTGTGTTGGGGGAAGGATTCTATATCGACGCACACCACCCATATCTCCTCCTTCTCCTCTTCCAAACCTACCTCCTTTGGGAACACACTATCCATGCCTGGGAGATCCATGATCATGGAGTGGCCACTGTTGTGATTTTCCATCAACTATTAGCCTATGCTTCTCATCACGTCTGGTTAGGTAGTTTAATTTTGTGTGACCTCATTCATCATAGTAATAACATAGGCCCTCCTTGGGTTTCCTTGGTGTTATGTGTTTTCCATTAACTATATAACCACATTTTTAGGCCTGCTCACGAAAGGGTTTCATGCACTGAGATCCCACTGATTGGAGCCTGCTAGCTATTGCAGATGACGCAGCTCTAGCATGCCCACTACCAACTCTAAACATCTATAATCTCTCTAAAAGAATGAAATTCATCACCAGAGACCACTATAACACCCCAAAATAGGTGTGGATTCCCTAGTTCACTTCTCTGGCTCAGATATCTCTATATAGTGTCTACAAATACATTGATTCTTAGAAGTATTCATCTCAAACCACAACAAGAGTGTATTATATAAGTTCTATGAACATAAAATCATACTCAGTCACTATCATCTCTCCCTTTTCAACTCTATAAGCTCCTGGATCCATAATGATCACAACAAAAAGGGGTATTACACCTTAAAGAACAACTGCTGAAATCAATAACATGATATTGTTGACTCGTCGTCCATATATGTAACTAGGCTCCAACATGGAGCACCAACTCCAGCCAGTCCACTTCTGCCTGAGGATCTAGCTTGCCACATAACATTAGGGGCCTCTGGAACAACAAGGATAGTCAAAGACTCAACCATATATGATGAATGTATCATTAATACTTACAATAAATACCTCATCATGCTGAGTCGACAAGAAGGTAGTCAAGGTCCAGGAGAATTGATACATCGGTCTCCACACCATCACTGGATTCCTTGGGCTGAGAGCCACACTCAAAACACATTGACTTGGTTTACCTAAACCCAGTAAATCCTTTTAAGGGTTTATATACAAATAACATCCCACTGAATGAGCATCCTTTGATACCAATCGTTCATGACCCGACTGAAGTCGGGGCTCTAACCGTAACTACCCCAATCCCACTTTCATAGGCTAGGGGTTGGCGACCAGCCTTGAAGGCACAATAAAATCAAAGATTCATTTGTACAAAAACATATACACATACACACATCCAACTAAATGAAAAATTTTAGAGGGAATGAAATGAAAATTGCAAATCTACTATAAATATACCGGATATGAACAAACAGCTAAATATAAAGAAGTATTGTAGTGTATACCTAAAATTAAAAAGGGGAAAAATAAATACCCAAAAATGAAATATATGCCAACAAAAAAAAATTGGAAAAGAGTAAACAGTTGAGATATCTCATCTCCAGTATCCCATGCTATGACCACTATATGCGGTCCAAGCACCCAATAAACCTAAGATCCTCTTAAGTCACAATCTACATATCTGCTATCAGAAAAATGCATGACACGTGTTAGGGAAATCCCATGCATGGGTGAGTATATACATACCCAATAGAATTCACCAAAAAGGTGAATGGGGTATTAAGATATAACATGGTACAATAAGAGAGTACAGGGCAACCCTAAAAGATGGTGAAAGTGGAATATTCCAAACACAATGAGCTCGACACATTGAGAAGATGATCTTCTAATTCAGTCTTCTCTATCTATATTATATGAGTAGATTAATCTAACCATGATAACCTAGACATGAATATCACGTGGAATATCTCATGTGTCTTCACATATCCTAGAAGGAGAGTATCTAAAACCAAAGGAGTGGTTACTAAAATAGGAGATATATATATATATATATATATTCTCAGTCAAAGAACCCCAAATGGGAGAGTTAGGGGATATACATCTCATATATCAATGTGAAAGGAGGGAACCTCTACCCTTACTATATGTTCACAAAAGGTATATAAATACCTTTTATATTATTTTTATTAAATCAATATAACTATTATCTTATTAATTGACAATAATAAAATTAATGGGTATGAGATCCCATAGATGGAAGGAGAGAGCTCTTTGAAAATTATCAAGATTATGGGGCCATCCCTGGACAGGTTTCCAGGGAGAGAAATTTATAAATTTCCCATCTAGGTCAAACATTAATTAATTATTTAATTAAATTAATTAATTAACTCACTAAACATACTTCCAATGATGGTATCATCCTAAATTCTTGTGCTGGCCAACTATTGATCGCACCTTGAGAAAACATGGAATTATGAACTCAACAGTTGTTTCCTATTTTCGATACAAGTCCTCGTTCATGAGTTATTTTGATTAGAGTTCGAAATAAAAATATTTTATTTGAGTATTTTCTTTATGGTTATATCCTCATTGATCTAATCTATAGACGACTCACATAGAGAACAATGATTTCACATTTGTGATATACACCACGTTATGGAATCATCTGTGACCTCAGATATCTTGTATGTGCTTGTGTTTATGATATATTCCATTATTTCTAAAAAACTACACACACGCATTAAATATATTTTAAATTTTTTTATAAAATTTATTTCAGGTACAAAGGGCCTTTGAATCATTTGTCGTCTCAGTGGTTGGATCTAATAATATTACTAGAAATATTCCAATATCTTGCAAGGAAAAACCAAGGTGTCTATATTTTTCCATTATTCCATGATTTTTGTCCCCAAAAAACATAAACTAATAAAGTTGGTGGGGACACTGAGCCTACACCTGACTCTTCCCTATAGCAGGATGTATGGACAAAGGAGAAGAGTGAAACTCTCTCATCACCTCATCTTTTAATGTGTCCAGAATCATCATTCATCACGGAAAAGGATGATGTGATTCCCTTAATAAAAAAAATCTATCATGTGGAACTCCAAAGGATATCTAGTCTTTAAAGTCCCCACATTAGATGTCCCCATAAGTTAGTGTCTCCACATTGTCAGGGTGAATACTACCATTGCTAGCTCTAGGTTATGAGTCGTGTAGTTCTATTCATGGGGTATCAACTAATTCAACCCATATGAGACAACTTATTACCAGTACACCATGGTTGATGATGATCATGAAAAAGTACCCATGAAAATGGTAGGTGGGTTGAATCATCTAGCCAAGAGAATCTAGAAATGGAAAACATGAGGCATACCCCACACGACTTCACCTCTATTGGAAGAAAAGTAACCCCAAACTAGAAACTCTGACATACCTAGTAGTGGAATCCTATGAAAAAATGGTCAATAATTAAAATTCCATCAGCAATCATGAGACCTTCACTGACACTCTATCGTACACCATTGATCTAAATGAAAAAGTTAGAGGTACTGATACACCACACATCAATACTATCTTAATTGGGAGGAACATACCCTCCCTCATAGTTTTGCCCACATCACAAAAAACACATATCGGGGGGGGGGGGGGAAGAACCCCTATTCCTCATAAATTTGATGGTACATCAAACGATATCGATATAGGGTTACACAGATTCCCCACATAACCCCAATTTAAACCTTTATAAAGGATAAAAAGAAAAGAGTAACTCACATTGTGTCTAATAATTTTTACTGTTGAAGGTATAAGAGACAAAGAGCATACCTTTTGGCATATTTTTCACCGCAGGATCATAGACATCCAAAGTATGTCACTATCTGCAGCTCCATTCGCCAACTCGTTGAGTCTAATGTGGGATTCTTGGTACTAGTGGAAGGTTATCGTATGGACATCCAAAACCCATAGTTGATCAACCTCTTTTAAAAAAATATACTCTATGGGCACTAATCTATCCACACCTGGGAGATAACTGATCACAAATCTTTCTCTATTATGATAGTCCATTAGTTATTTTCATGTGCTTCTCAACACATATGGTCGGGAAGTCTCATGTTATGTGACTTAATTTTTAAAATCATAACATATTCCCTCCTTCACCGTCCATGGTACACAATATTCTATCTTCATTATATGAACACATTCTTAATCATTCTCACGAAATGATTTCCTATGACGATATCCTACCAACTGATACCTGGTAGCTATTTAAAATGACTTAGCACTAGGAAACCCACCCTCATCCCTAACTATTTTCCATCTCTTTAATGGAAAGATATCTATCACCAAAGCCCACTCTAGCACCCCATCATAGGTGCATATGCACTAGGGCATAACTCTAGATCGGATATCTCGGCAGAGCCTCTGATCAAACTTTGATGCTCTGATGTTTTCATCCCAGATCATGTCTAGAGAGTACTATGTAACATCATTGAAAATCACCTCATACTCAGTTACCATGATATCTTCATATTGAAAATATATAACCTCCTAGATCCGAACTGAGAACAAGAAGGCAGGATAGTACTCTATACAAAATAATTTCCAAAACGCATCCAATGAATGTGTCAACTCATCAAGCATCTGTGTATCTAGGATCCACCAATTCTCAGTTGCTCCATTGAAAAGGATTGCTACCAATTTTACCACATGATTCATCAGGGTCTGAATAATCCTGAAGCAACATAGCACTGATTCTAGCCAATCCTCTACTACCCAAGGATCTGGAATTCCATGGAACCCCAAAGGCCTTTTGTTCTAGAATTTATAAAGTATGCTATACGTGTGTGCATACCAAGCCTACTCTTATTGGATGATCTGATTTTCAACTGGTGGAGGTGTTGCAACCTACCCACCTGGAGGAAGGGAGTCACAAGATGGACCCTAAATGGGTGCCATGTCACCCAGCAAATCATCATCACAAATCAAAACTAGTATCCTAACTAGATGTAATCACAAAGGTTTCTCAAAAGTCACTAGGTTGTACCACAGTCATTTGAGCATGTATATATACATAAAATTGGGGAGCTGAATCATGATGGATAGTCAAAGACTCAATCCTATATTATATATGTTTCATTGACCCATGAAAAACATTTCTCAGCATACCGAGTCCTCAAGCAGGTAGTCAACATCCCTGTGAATGGATACGTTAGTCACCATACCATCACTAGACTCCATGGACTAAGAGACACACTTAATACACTTTGACATTATTTCCCTAAACACAACCAATCCTCTTAAGGGGGGATATCCAAACATCATCTTGATGAATGAACTTTCACTGACACTAATATTTCATGACCTGACCCAAGCCAGGTCTTAAGACACAACTACCCCAAAATTGCCTCCATAGGCTAGTGTGTCGTGAAAATTTCTAAAGGAACAATAAACATGGGGAGGAATTTTCCTAAAAACCAGTACACGTGCACACATATAATTTAATGAAAATTTGAATAGGGAACGAAATAAAGAATGAAGCAATACTATAAATATAAAAAATATGTATAAACCACTAAACATAAAGAATTATGGTAATGTATACTAAAATAAAAAGGGGAAAAATACACACCAAAACAAGAAATGTTTCCCAAAATAAAAAAAACTAGAAAATAGAAAATAGTTGAGACAGCCAAGCTCATGTATCCCAAACTAAAAAAAACATATATGGTTCAAGAACCTTGTATCACTTTGTTCCTCTAATGTCATGATCGACCTGTATGTAATCTACAAAAGAAAGTCAGATGTTAGGAAAATCCCATGCAGGAGTGAGTATATACCCACCTATTCAAATTCCCCGAAAAGGTTAAGGTAGAGAAATAAGAGATAGAACTAATGAGTGAAGAATTAGATAGAACAAGGTACTGTAAGAGAGTACAAATCAACCCAACAAGAGGGTGAAAGTGAACTCATACAGACACTAGGATCTCAACATGGTGATAGAGTGAATTTTTAGTCTAGTATTTTCTTGCTATAGTAAGAAATTAGACACATCAAAACATGTGATTATAGACACTGAATGCACATGGCGTACCCCGCATGTCTTCACATATCTTAGAGAGAGAGTAACTAAAACCCATGGAGTGGGTACTGAAACATGATATATATATATATATATACAAACACACACACACACACTCACACACACACACACACACACACACATTCTCAGTAAAAGAATTAAAAATTTGAGATTAAGGGGATCTCCATCTCACAGTTCAATGTGAAGGGTGGGTTCCTCAACCCTTGTTGTATATGCACTTAAGGGAAATGAATCCATTTTTATTTTAGTTTTATTAAATCAATTTTAATAATATCTTATTAATTTATAATAATATTATTAAGAGATAATAGATTCCCTTTAAAATGTTCCATATCCCTTTACCCATGCCTCCACTACATTTCATCGCTTTTTTCTAAATTTTGACATTTTTATAGAATTTAATTTTTTTTATCCAACCATTCAAAATTAAATACCATTTATGTTTTATTATCCAATATTAAAATCAATTAATTTTTTTAACAACACTTTTTAAGCAACCATTGTTTTTATTATTTAATATCATAATAAAAACAAATTCTACTTTTAATTTTTCTCAACTCATCTCAATAATAATAATAATAATTAATAGTAATAATTAACACAATTCGCATTGACCACATACGACCGCCTCCTCGAAGATCTGAGTCAAGGAATCATAACATCCACACAAAATAGTCTACATAATGAGATCCTACACACATACTACACTTGAACTTTTCCCCGTCACATCACATGTCATCTCCGTACACCAATTGAAAAAATAGGGGTTATCAAACCAATCCCAACCACCTTTGATGACAAACACACATTCATGGTGCTGATCTGATCCATTCACCCAACACCATCCCTCTTGTTTATCAATTCATCCCAAAGTCATCAACATGCATGTCGTTCGTGCCGCTACAATGAATCTGGGGCTTCGATCTCCCATGAACCTGCCTTGAAAAAGTTGAATCATGACCTCGTGGTCCATCAATGAAGAACGTGGTGAATGATGTCTTCAATGCCCTTGTAAAAAAGGTTTACAGATTGATACCCTGAATTCTTGGCCATTCGATCAAGAATATAGATTCCAAGGAAAAATAAGATATTTAAATAAATTATATTATAGTATATAGGCCCATGGAAAGGCTACAATAGGGTGAATATCAAATAATTAAGATTGATCTACTCAATCAATTTAATTATAAGGGAATAAAACCACATATAAGGATTCCTAACCTGGTTATGGATTGATTTTTCATGAAGAAAACATTTGTTGGAAATTCTAGAGATGTCTTTTTCATTCGCTATTCCCAAATCCACATTGAACTGGAGTTCTGTCACCTTTTGTTGTGGTTCTCTAATGGAAGGAAGGAAAAGGTTCTTAGAAATTTACCAAGAACATGATGCTAACCTTGGGCTCGTTTCTGTAAAGATATTTTTATAGATTTTCCATTAATTTAAAAAATGAACTAATGATTTAATTTAATTAATTAATTAACTCACTGAATGTATCTCCAATGAATATCTCATCTGAACATACATTGCTGATCAAATTTTGTTTGTGACTTGGGTAAAAACTCCATTATAAACTCAATGGTGGTAGCATATTTCCCATACGAGTCCCTGTTCAGGAGTTATTTGGATTACCATTAAAAATGAAATAATTTTATTTAATTATTTTATTTATGGGTGGATCCTCAGTGGCTATTTCTATATATGAACCACACTGACAACAGTTATGTCATGCCTGTAGTGAATGTCACATTCTGGACTGAATCATGCCCTCACGTTTATAATTTGAATTTTTGATAAGGTGATATTCCATTATTTATAAAAAACCATGAAAACACATTATAAATATATTTAATATATTTATAAAATTAATTCTGGGCACAAAAAGCCTCAGAATTGTGTGTTTTCTTTGTGCTTGGCTCCAAAAATATTCCTAGAAATATTCCAAATTCATATACAAGAACACCATATTCTACATAGCTAGATATTATTAATGATTTATGAGAAACTTATCATGATATTAAAACCCACTAACCAATAATAGTTATAATGGAGTAATATTTTTTAGGAATGATGAATGTGGAGGAAACATCAATGAGAAACAGAAGTTTCTTATCACTACACCATTACTCACACTACCCTCTATTGGGGAACCTTTCAATGTGTATAATGATTCTTCAAAGAAGGTCATGGTTTGTGTACTAATTAAATATTAAACACGGTAGACTCTAACTCAATGAAACTGAATGTTCATGAGAATAACTATCTCATGTATAATCTGGACTTGGCGGTTGGGATATTTGAATTGAATAGTTGATGGTATTATATCTAGGGGAAGAAATGTGAAATATATATGAATCAAAGGAGCCAAAAATATATATTCACCCAGAATGAGATTAATATTCACCAGTGAAGATAGTTTTATATTATCAAGGATTATGTTAACCCAATCCACTACTATCCTTGAAGGAAAATAAAGTGGCGGATTCCTAAAGTTGAAAGTGTATTTCAACCTTATCAATGTTGGGAATTAAGACAGATCCAATCTTCTGAGACCTGCAATGTATGGACATGGAATTCATAAAAGAATGAAAAGTAACATACCAAAATCAAACAACTTTTTTACCATCAATTTTATAGAATATAATGTATTATCTACAGAAATGTGTATAAATATAGAAGAAAGTGATATCTATATGAAAAAAGAAATACATGGAGTTAAAAATTAAAGAAGAATGATTTGTATGATTTTGATCATGGATATTTGTACCATCAATACCTGAGATAAATATGGAGTTCATGATTTATACACAAGGATCATACATCTCTATCCACCCAGGAAAATGGATGTATTAAGATATGCTATAGAATTATTGGTGGCAAACATGAAGAAGGAGATCATGGGATATAAATTAATTTTTTTGATATGTCAATAGGTAAAGTAAGAGATTAAAAATTCCAAGGTAATTATTTAAACATTAACCATACCTTTATAAAAACAAGAAAATATCATCATAGACTTTACCAAAGGACTTCCAAACACATCTAGAGGAAATAATTCCATTCGTTTGTATTTTAATGACTTACAAAGATTTCCCAATTCATTGCAATTCAATAGGACTTATCACTCTACCAATTTATAGGATATATATCATAGAAATAGTGAGGCTACACAAATCAACGCTTTCAATTATATCTTATTAAGATCTGAGATTTATCTCTAAGATATAGAAAAGTATCCAAATTTATCTAAACACTGAGTTCAAAAATATTATGGTTTATCAACCCTTATAAAATATATAATATGAGTGAATATCCAGACACTTAACGATATGTTGATAGAATACATGATGGACTTCAAAGGATAATGGTATTAGAATCTTCCTCCAGTTAAGTTCTCATTTAATAATAGTTTCCACTAAAAAATAAAAATAGATCTATACGAAGACCTTTATGAAATGATATGTAGAAAAACTATGTATTATGATGAATATTGTGAACAAAAGTTGTTGGGGCATTAAATGGTCAAAAATATGGTATATACAGTCAAAAACCATTCAGCAGCATGTCAAGAAAGCTACGATTTATCATAAGGATATGTTGATAATCAGCAATGTGACCTGAATTTTGAGTATGGAGTTAAAATATTCATTCAAAAATATTTATGGAATTTATTCATGATATTTGGGAAGAATAAATAATAAATTATTAGTTACATCATCTCATTTTAGATTCTATATCACATCAAATCTGTGTATTATCAATTGTAGAACCCCATGTTAGAATTGGTGCCACTAACAGTGGGGGTTGAATTAGTGGTACCCTCATTTTATGATTATTTTAATTTTTAATTCAACCAATTGAACTTTTTTTATTCCTTGATCCACTCTATGATATCTCTCAATATCACCACATGTGTAGACATAATAATATAAAGGGTACCCCACATGCCATGTAGGTTATAACCCCAAACTTTTATTTTCCAATATAGTCGCATCATCAATTATAGTAGTTAAGGAAGAAATTGGTTATAAAACCACGTTTTATTTCTTATAGATAATCCTACTTATGCCCCATGTAAACAAACTCTTCTTCCTAGGTTGGATTTACCCCACAACCGTCTTCCCTTGATCCTAACTTCAAGTGAGAGATTTCATCAACTTCAAAATCCAACTGAAAGACTTCCTCTACTCATGGATAAAATCGAGATACTTATACCTTTATTTAAGTCCTTATTCACTACAATATTATATTTTTATTTAATCCATGTTATTTATTAATCACACTAACTCATTTCCACTTCAATTACCATTAACAAAAACTAATTGAGTCTATCAGTCTTATTAAATGATTCATATTACTTGTGTATGATCGGTTTCCTCAATGAATCAAAATCAAGGGAAATTATTTCTTCAAATTAAAGTATAAATCTCACTTGAATTCGTTCATGTAGAGCACAAATATTATTCTATATTATTTTATATGATATAATAAATTTAAATTTTCAATTCACTCAGTTATGGAAAACTCAACCTGAAAACCCTAGAACATATTATTCTTGGATTTATTATTTTATGTGATTTATTCAATTCTATTTCAGGTTAATCAATTATTGGTCTTGTGTTTGGTGGTCACATGTATGTTATTCCTTCCTTTTAGAAATTATTTTTATTTATATAAACTCGAATGGTAATATATATATCACAAAAGTGATTCTATATTTATTTATGCATAAAACCATGCATGAACATCTATTTAATTTCTTCATTAAGTAAAATTTAATGTCATCCTTTCCTTGTATTATTCCAAAAAAATCATAAAATTATAATCCAGAACATGTTATCAGTTAACTTTTTATAAGGTTATCGCATGATATAACTCTTTCTTATTTATATAAGAGAAGGCAGAACATCATATACCATTATCCATTGTGAAACACAATAAGGTTATAAACATTGTATTGTAGTGTCTCAAAAATTTCATAGAAAACCAAAGGGATTAGTGAAACTATTTATTCATATAGATCATCAAGTGTGATTAACACAAGTTGAAGGCCCATGAGTTTTCCTTCTCTATAAAATTAGATAACGCTTTGTGTGTTTATTATTCATGAAATAGATGGTTTGAAGGTGCTCATTTTTTCTTTAGAAACTGAGAACCTCTCTTAGTTCGAAGAAAAACTATCAACTTGGATTCATGGATAATTATAGGAAAGGTACCACAATCTTTCACCGCAATATTCCTATTATTTTCATATGATGATGAGGATCTAAAAAATACCCCATGTCATGAAATTTAATTCACTAAAATATTTGGGTGATACTAAATTATTTTTAGGCCTAAAATGATGGAATCTTTGTTAAACGAACTTCTTATCATCCAAGTTTGTATCTCAAAAGCACATTATTCCAATCATGTTCTCCTTTTAATGATTAAACTCATTTATAAATTCTATAGGACCTTATAAAAAAATTCCTTCAACCAAATATTGTTCCTCAATTTATCACATTCATGTAAGATGGAGATTTCATGCATAGAGTTTCATGGTCTCATCACCTTAGTGTCTTGGCCTCATAGCGATACTAGAAACCTCAAGCATTATTATCATAAGTTCATCCAGTAATTCTGGTGAAAATATACCTTTGATAAATTGGAATTTGAATATGATGGACTGATTCAATTATACAATCTACATCAATCTCATCTTATTTCTAGTGATATGTATATAGTTTTTTAATATAGAGGAATAGTGTTTGTGACATCACATTCTGACATCAAACTCACATGAAATCGTGATTCACAATATATTATAACCCATTACATCGGTGTTTCAAGCCGAATGAAGTGTTTAAAACTTGAAACACTCCACACTCCACACACCCTCACATCATTGCTCCTCCCTAATCATGGCTTTGGCCCCCACATGAACACTCTTCCATGCACCATACACATACCCATGGGCACTATGCATTCCTAATCTCAAACTTGTACTACCATGTGGGATACTCAAGTTGTATCTCAGTAATTTTTTAGATAGCTCCTACAAATGAGGTTGATCACCTTCTCATTATGGCTTGTAATGGTTATCCTATTTTTTGATAAAGACCCACCACCAAATAAGACTTAGAATAATTATAAGTAAATAATATAATTCAAATACATTATCAAATATGATTATTAATATCATATTCCTCCTCAAATATTCATCTTGTAAAATGTAAATACATTTTACATGGCCTTATTTTAATTCATCTTCTTCACCATAAATTATTTTAAAAAATGTGGCATCCTTATTGATACATGTCTTTAAACTTAATATCAGTGATAGAATCATTAAAATTTTAGGATAATTTATCTACAATGCAATCAAATTCATTTAAATGTGCCCATAATAATTCTCCAAGCATCACAACTTCTCCAACACATATTGACTAACTCGTTATTAAAAATTTAATACTTGGGATCAATAATCTCCCCTTTTGTAGTTGTCAATATTAACACATATCATAAAAATAAATAAATGTTAAAATAATTAATTTCACTATCTTATTGAAAATAAAATATAAAGGGTAATTTAGAGGTCCTCACATAATCTCTTTTTCCTTTAATGGTATTCATGATTCTTTTCCCTTTAACTTGGATAAGGATGATATCACATAGATCAACGTGAAAAGATACTTTAATAAAACAAACATAAGTATAATTGGGAAACCATGGTGTTGAAAACAATATATATACAACTATGTTTTTTCATGTTTTCCATAAACTAAATCTCATGTGAAAACATGCTCAGATATCCCCAATCATCATTTTAGGGGTTGCATGTAATTAGATTTTTCAATAAAAGGATAAATCATACAAACAATTCAATAAAAACACCCTAATTTTTAGGTGAAAAAATATATAGGTCCACCTATGTGTTATCTTATCATAAACCAAATATTCCCCCATGATTGATATGATTAATACAATTAAGAGTGATGGATGGTTATGTGATTATAATTCCTCAACCTCCAATTTTTTAAAGTTATTAAGAAGCTCCACATACACTATCTACTGAATATTTTACATATTCCTCACATAAATTCTCCCCCTAAAGTATGTAACCATATCCCTCAATTATGTGTACATTAGTAAAAAATCATATATATATATAGGGTAATAATGATGAAACATCTTGTTTTTCAGGTTTAATATTCATATCAAGAAAGTTTTCTCACCTTGGTCTCCTATTTCCTCCCTATATCAGCCTTTACTTTGTGAGAAATATAATTTTCATTTATTTTAAGCATATAACTTAAATCCTTATCTATTACCACTTTATTTTTAAAATGATCCAACAATTCAGGATCGAATATCAAGCATTTATTGGTTGTAAATCTTAACTTATTTCACCATTAAAACAATACACTAGCCACCATAGACTCTATATCCACCTTAGTTTATTTATATTTAGTATGTTTTTTAGATTACAAAAATTTCATTGAAAATTTCATTTGAATATTCCGAAAAACTATGCATTCTTTCATGAAATTCATTTTCTTCTTATAATCTTTGCATGTCTTACCACAAATTTTCTATTAAAGCCTATTTCAATTAACAACATAGTGAATATATCTGGGTAATATTGTCATGTATTTATTAGATATATTACCCTAATTCTTACATATACCATAAAAATCTTCAATTATTTTATATTTTTTTTAAAATGGCATCTTGGATAGATTTTGTGTCACAAAATTTTTTTATACCAATTTATTTACAATAATTATTATATTATTAACATATCAAGACTGACTTGTCAAATTTTTGTATTACCTACCACCTATTTTTTATGGTCCTCACAACATAATACTGACCACTTATATTATAGTACTCTCAGAAATATTCAAATAATTAAAATTTGTTCTTTGTATACAAATTCACTTTTTGTGAAATTTTATTCTCAGGTGCAAGTATTATTTTATTTAAATATTACCACTAAATATAAGAATTATTTTATTTTCATTAATTTTCATGTTAATCCATCATTTCAATGTTTTCCCCCCAAACCTCTATCAAGATAAAAAGTATCCTATGAATATTCTCCTCATTGTTTCTATCATAGTTTATCTAGATTTCACGTATTGTGAAACATTATGTTTTTTAGTGGAACCACCACTAATTTTAACACTTATTAAGGAACATGTATTCATAAATATTTTCTCATACACCATTTATGTGGTGGTTATATCATTATTTTTTACCATCCATAATTTTTTAGAGTTTTTTTTAAACCCTGTATTGGAACATGAAACAATAATACCGCATAAAAATTTTATGAGTTATGGGATTCCTTCTGTTTGTAGGACGATATCATAATTATTTTGGATTCGTTATCCTCAATGAATAAATTAGTTATACAATCTATTCATTAAAATTATATAGTAAGTTCTATTTTATAGTGATCCCTGATTCTTCAATCTCACCTATAATTCTAAACACTTCAGGTTGTGGGATTTTATATCATCCTCAACTATTCTCAGCATGTCTCCTCAATCATCCTTAATATTCCACATTTTTTCTAAATTAAAGTTTCTTATTTCTAGAAAATAATTTACCATATCATTGATATTATTTTCTTTATCCAATAATTCATAATCTTTTACAACAATATATACACTATGTGATTTTTCTAGTGCATGGAAATCTTCCAAAAAAACTATCTTCAAAAAAACTTTCTCACAATCACAACTTTTAAATTCCTTTTCAAAATCAATAATGTATTTGTCCCTTTTATCTACCATTTATATGAGAGTGGTTAACTTTTTGAACATCTTACCTAGTGAATCCTCATGTTCTTTAACTTATTCCCTAGGATATGATTTATCAGAAATAAGTACATTGAGACCTCTAACAATTAAATTTACTATCTCTTTGGGAGATTTCTATATAATTTATTTGAATTAAAAAATAATTCCAAAAATTAATACATCGTCACCACATATTGAGTGGGATTATTCATAAAAACAAAAAACAAAATATTTATTGAAACATATACCACTATAATTACCATAATTTTGTGGAGTCTGTGCTTTAACTATATGATTCTTCATTAAATTCCTTGTTAGTCTTTTTATTATATTCTTATGAATCTTGTAACAAATATCAAGATTAGTATACTTATGATTAAATTCATTTTTATCCATTTGGTGTATCTCATTCATTTCATTAATCTACCACTATATGAGAACTATTTCGGGTCATTAGAGAGAAACAGTTCTTTGATACCACTTATAGAGTCCCATGGTAGAATTGTTTCTACTAAGAGGGGGCCAAATCGGTGGTAAACTTGTTTGATGAATTCATTTACTCTTGAATTATTATTATTATTGTATGTTTTTCAATCTACTCAATGATATCATTCAATTTCACCTCATTTACAATAGTAATAATTGAGATAGCATCACATATTATTTACAAGTTTCTGTATAAATACCTACTCCTTACCATGTTTGATATACCCCACCAACATGGTTTTTACACTATAATATTTTCACCAACTATAAAGGTTCATTCAGAGATTGGTTACACACCCTAGTATTCAATAATATAGTTTATCATGGTTATACTCCCACCAATCCAACTATTCTATCTTGATTGGTTATATGACCAATCTGTCTCCTGCAGCTCCCAACTCCAACTGCAGGACTTCTTCTGCATTTATCTCCAAATTTATGTCTTCCTATACTCTTAGCTCCGTCAAATGGACTTATACCAATTTTCTATTCTTGATACATTATAGGATAAAAATTTAATTTTACACCATGTTCATTATGAACCGCACATTCTCATGTACACTTTAAGTCCCTTCAACATCCACTTATCAAGTATGTTGGTTTTTCTCAGTGATTCTAATCTCTTATGTATGATAAATTTCCTCAGTGAAACAAATGATCATTGAATTAATAATTTTTATTGAAGTCTAAACTTCATATATATTTTTTCAAGTAGAGTAAACAAATTATTATATATTATTTTATGCAACATAAGACCTGAATAATCTCAATTCACTCTTTTATGGAATTCTCTACAAGAATAACCTAGAACATATTTTTTATTAAAATATTTTTTTAAATATTTTTTTAAATTATCATTCAGTTTACATAATTATTTATCCTTGGTTTGGTTATCACATCCATGTGTCTCCTTCCTCACACAAATCATCTACCTCACACAAACTCAAATGGGTGTAAGTATATCACAGAGGTGATCCAGTATTCATGAATACATGCAAGCATACACGAACTTATATTTACATTCTTATTCAAATAATATTTTATGAAATAACATCCTTCTTGCATAGAAATAAATCTTTTCACAATTATAAACATGTTCTGAATTTTATGTTCACTTTTTATAAGGGTATTACGTGATCTTACACATTCCACATTGCACAAGGGCACACAAGATATCTTTTTTACATTCTTATTTTCCAAACATTGTGTTGTTATTAATCCTAAATTGTGGTGTCTCATAATGTTTATAAAAATTTGAAGGTATTTATAGAACCAATTATTCAAAAAGATATTCGAGTGTGATAAACACTATATAATGGCCCACAAGATTTATTTCTTCATGAAAGTATAGAATGATTTGTCAGTTTCCTCTTAGTTAAAAAGAAGTTTTCATGATGCACATTCTTACTGGAAGAAATATAGCCTCTAACAGATGGTAGCATCTCTCTTGGGTTTGATGTAAGGATATTTATAGGCAATTTATCACTACATTGTACCTCCTTATTTATCTTCATTTCAAACCATTTTGAGGCTCTGTAGCATATATCTTGTCACATATTTCAATTTACCAAAATAATTTAATAACCCTTACATATTCTTATTAAAAATAATTCATTTTCGTCTCAAAACCAGATTATTCTCTTAACAATGTGTATCTCATGTGAAAATGGTGAAAATTTTATTATCCTTTTAATGATAAAACACATTTATATATGTGATGTAGACTTCAAAAAATTCTTTTGCATTTGGTTGAATCATGTTCCTCATGTTATAACATACATGAAAGAAAGAGTTTGTTTAAATAGAGTTTCATGGTCTCATTACCTTAGTATCTCTACCTCAAATTGATCTGGGAAAACTTGGGCTTAATTATCATAAGTTCATCCATTAAATCTAGAAAGTAGATGCCTTATAGATATAGTAGGTCGAAGATGAGGACCTCATTTGATCGAAAGGTCAAGATAAATCATATCTAATAGCCAGTGAAATGTATGTAACTTCTTCATATAGAGGAATAGTTTTTTCTACTCAACTATCCCACATAAAATTCATACATGGTTTAGGCATTCTATATATTATATCTTACACCATTAGTTTCTTAATCCATCCACTGGTTTTGGCACTCGCAACACTCCACACACATTCCCTCACACTCTCGTGTCACCCCACATAGTGGCTCTGGCACACCATGAACGCTCTTCATTGCACCTTGGAAATACCTGTGGGAGTTATGAATTCCTAATAACACACCCGCTACCACCATGGGAGCTACTCAATTTTGATATTTATTATGATTGATCTAGATCGAACATATTAGTTTCCTGATCTTACCCCTATTCCCTAAAAGGTTTTCCCATGTTTTGATAGATACCAACCATAAAATAAGACATAGAATGATTTTAATTATAGAATAAAATTTTATAAAAAATATATATAATATTCTTAATCACATATTTATCCCCTAATATTCTTCATATAAAACGTAAATACAATTTTCATGGGAATATTTCAATTTATCCTCTTCTCCAAACATTATTCTAATCAATGTTTCATCCTTATTAAAACATACCTTTGAAAAAAATATTAGTCCAAAAATTATCACACGTGGAATGATAATTTCAAAAGCATGTCATAAAATTCCATTAAATGTTTTCATAAAAATTCCACAAGAATCACCACTTCAGCAACACATATTGACCAACTCATTCACAAAAAATGAAACACTTTTTCTCAACATCAACTAGCACTACCACCAATCCTATCTCAAGTGCATGATGCATTCCATATGTCCATATTGAATAATTATATACATAATCCCTCACTTGTACTAAATTCATAGGTTTTACATTAAGAAAATGTCACCTATTTTGAAGTGAAGATAGTGAAGATCTCAAACCATAGAGACAATGTTCTATGCAATACAAAAACTGACAATGTCAAAGTATTATAACAAAACCCAAAGTTTGAATAGGTTACATGGGAACCAGTGGAAGGAATGAAGTACAAATATTTACACCTATTTTCACTATAGTATATAAAATGAAATTTCAGTGATGAAATTTTTCCTGGGGGAATAACGTAATGAACTAAACTTTTAAAAGTAAAATTTCCCTTATAATCATATAAATATATCATTTATAGTAATGAATTTTTAAATTAAGATCATGAAACACAAAATGAAAAATGTAAAAATTTAATTACTTTTGATTGGAAATTACATTTAAATAGTATAAATAGTCATAATAATTGAATGTGTTACAATGGGACCGAAGATAACAAATAGGATATGTATAATATGAAAATTTAAATTTATTTGACTCCATAGAAAAATCATACTCATGAACACCATTGTAAGAATGAAATAGAATATTAGTAATGTAAGATTAATTTTGAAAATTTAAAGATATATAACCTTGAAAAAAATAGAACTTAATGTTGAATGAATTAAATATGAGGTATTTATAGAATGTAGATTACCTGTATAACCATTTCAAATCTGACGATTGAAATATAATCTGATTGTTAAAATTGTTATCTAGGAATTAGGAATAATAAAATGATTTTTTGAATAGTATCCTCAACAATGGAAGTGAAATATAATGTTTAGGTGTCCTATAAATGATAAATATTTCAAATATATGACATGATATGAATAAATAATTTCTTTAAAACTGAAAAAAATAAGTGTTTGTATTTTTATAAACCATATATGTTTTATTTTCTTTACTGTGATAAATATAATAATTTAAAAACAAATTTGGTTTCCTAAAATTTATTTATTAAATAATATTATGTTGTATTATATTGGTCATATAAATTTATGACATGATTAGTAACAATTCAATGGCACATTAAATTGATCATATTATATATATTAGTTTTTTTTCAAATAATTAATGATTTTATTTATAATTAAATTTATCATATTTATAAAATTAGTTTTACAAAATTGATTTCATTTTTATAATATACAAGATAAAAAATTATCAAGGTGAATTTTTGGTATTTTTAGAAAATAGTTAATTTTTTTGAATAGTGAAACACTGTAATATATGATATTTAACTTTATATGTTAAATACATGATTAATTAAATTTTTTGTTATGTTAGAAACCATTAATTTGAACTCATATTATCCAATTAATTTATATTTTCAAAATATTAATAACTATTGTTAGTCTTGAGAAAAAATTGTAATCTAATGAATATTATATTCAAACACACCCCAATCATGTACTTATTAAGGACACCCCTTCTCCATATACATTCTAATCCTGGGAGTTTACCCAAAATATAACCAAATATCTCCTAATATCTCTCCACATATCACTAGAATCATTGATCAACTAAAAATTCCAATCCTAAGGTTCTTTATGTGGAATCCCAAAACAAGACATCCAATTGAGAACAAGAATTTTAATTTTTCTTACTCCTCATCATCCAAATAAATTCCATAAAAACATGAAATAATGACTAGAGTGTCATATTTATAGTGTAATTTTATTTTTTTTAATTTAATATCTATCATCAAACCTCTTATCTATATTTCAAATTCTAAAGATGAAAATGGTTTTATCAATATGTATGGTTCACCACCTCCATAAGAAATATAATTTATTCTTATACACCACCTTCAGGGATGTTAAAAGTAATAATATAATGTTTAAATATGATTATAACAAGAATTTTATAACTTATTTTATGTTCTAAATTTTATCAATAATCATTTAATTAAATAAAATGGATCTATATTGTCATGGTCAGTAAAACCTCTTAAATGAACTAATTTTATAATGAAAATTTTTAGACGAAATGATTCATATTTATGTAGGAACACATATTAATATTTGAGACCATTTAATTTTTTGGAAGGATAATAATTTCATTTCAATTCACTTCTATATTTATAGTCTTGTTTGATAAGAACTTAAATAATTAGCGATAAATTAATCTAATCTAGGAACCATGAAATGAATGGCCTTGGGATACTGTAAACAAAAATGATATATTAATTAAAAGAATATAAACTAATATTAAAATTTTAATATAAATAAAATATTTTAAAATAAGGGTTTCAATATTTTTTTTAATGATATCATATTTTCTTATTGATGTGGTTGTGTGATAGTGAATAATGAATGCAGACCTGTGGTAAAATATCTGTTTAAACCACTATAAATTCATTGGTATATGATTTCTCTCCATTTTCCACAATTTCTTCTCTATTATCCTTTATTAATTATTCTATATTATGAGTATATTTATCACACTTATATAATTTTTTTAATTAACCTTTATTTGATAGGGATATAAATGTTTTAAAGGACACCATATCAATTTTTTTGTTAATAAGAGTTTATTGAAGGGAACATCTATGTTTTCATACCTCATTTCATGTACTACAAAATGTAATAGTTTTAAACATCCACAATTTTTAAAAATACTAATTTAATTATGGAAAAAGGTTTTTGTTCATTTTTTGTTTTATGAAAATTATTATTACCATACCCATTTAAATTAATCATTACCTATTTTCATAAATCCCAACTAGAAAATAATTTTTCCAAAAATTATATCTCAAATCCTTTTTATGTAGTCAATTCACTTATAATTAATTTCCACATAATGTTCTTCTTTATTTATCTAAAACTGTTCAATATTGAGTTAATACCTTCTTTCATGGAATTAATTATGATATGTATTTTGGATATATTAAAATACATGATTATGTAACACCTTTTTTTACATGGTTTTTCAAATTCTATTTGCTTATATATTATAACACCTCAAAATTTTAATAAATTATTACATTAAATTAGTCAATGTCTTCAATAACATTCTATATATGCTACACAAAACTAAAATGGAATGGGGATATGTTTACACCATTAAATAAAAGTCATTGAATTAGCTGAAATATATAGCAGTAACCACTTTACTAAATATGTATAGAGATAAAATAAAGGCTGATTTAAATATAAATGAAATCTAGTTGGTATTTCTAAAATGATTAATAACATAATTTTATACTTATTAATTTATTTTTATAAAAATATACATTTTATGTGATATGAATTCAATATAAATAAACATCGGAATAATTTAAATAGAATAAATTTGATATGAATAATTATTTAATACTAATTAGTAAATAATATGAAATTTTAATGGGAGTTGTTAATATTCTAAAAAGTTATTTTCTTATAAAATGGGTTTTCACTATATGTAACCTTTTATTTTAATGTTAAATTTTAAATTTTAGAAATATAATTTAAAAAATTGAACATAATTTTTTCATTAAACATAATAATATGAGTTTAGATGAATATTTTTTTATTTTTCTAAAAAATTTATTTTTAGTTCAGTATTGAGAAATATGTTTTTTACAAATTACATGACTTTTAAGAAATCATTAATATATAAGTATGAATTAAAAATTTACGAAACCTTTTTAAAAAATAATATATGAATTTTATAAGTGAATTTATAATTTTTAAAATGTTAGTTTTAATTTATAACCCCATAGTTGATATTTTAGAATATATGTAATAATTTCTCAAAAATTGTTTGTGATATAATATAAATTATTATATTAATTTTTCATATGAATTATATAAATATAATAAAAATACATGGATTTAAATTTTATAATCATTAGGCCTAAATTATCTAATAATTAACACTTTATTTTTAGGCATAAATAATAAGTTTCATTAAATAAAAACTAGTTATCGTGGTAAAAGATAAAATGGTAAAAGTAATAACTCAAACATTAAAGGTATTTAAAAATAATTAAAAAAATTCTATACTTTTTATATGAGTAATAAAAATAACTTATCTATTATCCAATCAATTATTTCCCAATTTTTGAACAATGTTATATGTTTAACAAGTGATACCATTATATTATGTTGAAATATTTACAATAATATCATTATCACCCCTTATAAAATGGTACTCCCACTACACCTTCAATAAAATCCAAAAAAGTATGTTTCTAAATGAAAAATATATCATTTTCCTTCTCCTAGAATAATATTTGACCCTATTCAGCTTTTATTCAAAAGAGAGAAGCCTATGCCATCCATTTGCAAGGGGTCTTCAACAGAAATATCAAAGTCCTCAACATGAGTAATTATTTTTTACTTTACTTATTCCATTTCTATTCATATTTTCCAATTATACTTTTCAAATTACTATGTAATTAAATAATTATTATTTATATAATTAATTTTATTTTGTTATGGTAATAATCATTAATAACATTTTCCATTTTCAATAACAAAAAATGAAACCTTAATTTATGCACCGTGGTACTAACACATCCACAGTGCAATGTGTTTCATTTTACATCACCATATTAAAATAATGGTATAAATTAATAATTTAATAACTACTTTTTTTCATTTGTATCATTTTTTTGAATCTAAAATAGTAAAATATATTATTCTTTTCTCTTAGTCTACATAAAATGAAATTGTTGACCCTGTGTATGTGTAGACTACTACCTCTATGGAACAATTTATTTTCATTTTTATTTTTATAAACCCCTCTCATATATAGTCATAGTGATGGGATAAAATGAAAAAAATAATTATGATATCATTGAGGGTCTATATAAAAAATCAAAGATGCTATCAATGAAATGATCAATAAATGAGTACTGTTAATTCAATAGTTTAAAAGGAGGGAACTAAGAAAATAATGATCTCTTCTTTCTAAGTAATTAATTTATATAAATTATATTATATATATAATTAATAAAAATATTCTATATCACCCTAATAAACACTAAATAATCTCATTATTCTTCTTTTTTAATTTTTTTACATCTGAACAACCTCATAATCATCCAATAATTCTGGTAGGTTCATGTTTGGGTCATTTTAACCACCTCCTTGAACAATCCTATGAATTTATATCATGGATAAATATTAGAATACATTTTTTGGAATAATGTTATATGTATATACATATAATTTTATGTTTCTGGTTTTGGAAATTTATATCTACATTTTACACATTAATTAAAAAACACCTTTGGTTTGTTAAGAATCAATGAAATGTGATCATCTTTGATTTCATCTTCAGGGATCGTAAAAAAATACCATGAAATGAAATTACCACTTTATAAACTATCAAAGAAAACTTTTTTATACTACCATTAATTATCTTTATATTATGTAACTATTAACATGAAATATTACCAATAGTATTTTTTTGAAACTAGTTCAATGCAATAATGATTTCTTGCACCAAGTTATGAAAATATATAAAAACAAGCTAATATATATATATATATGAGGAATATAAATTTTTATAGTTATGGATAAGGTTGTTTTCTATATATTTTTTGAGATTAATCTAATAATTCTGTATATTTTTTTCCTCTACAAAATAAATCAGGACTAAGGTAAGAATTTTCATCCCAAATTCCTCTCTTGAAGACATTTCTAGTATTATGAAACTAATTTCATTTATATGGTGTTTATAAAATCAATATAAAATTTAATATCATGAAATATAATTTAATAATTTTATTTTAGTTTCTATTATAATCCCTCAATTTCAAGGTGTTTTGATATATGGGTTACTCAATCCTTGAGAGTTTTCTTGGTCTGAATTTTGATTCTTTGAGACATGTTTCATGTTATAAACCATGTTTTATTTTTGTGGTGTTATAATGATTTACTATCCCATTAATTTATAATGAATGTTTTAATTTTTGGTCATGGAATAAACTAATGTAAATAAATTTCAACTCTTCATATGTATTTTGACTCCAGTGTTACCCCCACAGTAAGAGTTTATCATAACTCAATTATCATTCATTGAGTTATGATCATTAAATTGAATTAATTACATATAATTATTGTAAATTCCTCCCATTTTATTAACTTATGATTTATTCTCCTATTTTTTTATGTTCTTTGAAAATAAATCCCTTTTCAAATGATTCATATTTCACGCAGCATGTTTCTCGTAAGAGATATTGACAACTCTACTGTCCTTCCATGAGTTATAATGTCTCATCATGAACTTCTTCCTTACATTCATGGTTTCTCCCACCATTATATATAAAAATAGGTTATTTTATAATTCTATATAGAAAAATTAATTTTTAATACAAATTAAATTTTTTTCACTCTTATTACAATGTTTTTTTAATCAATGGTATATTAAAAATAATAACAACGATTTACCTTTCACATTAATATTTTTTTTATTCCTCTACTGGTTTATCCAATATAAAAATTCTTGTAATTTAAAGGATTAGTTATTTGAGACTATTTTGAAAGTAAATTTTGTTAAAGGGTTTCACATCACCTTTTCAATGGTTCCCTTTGATAGTGACATGCAAATTTTTATTTTATGTGATGTTAAAATTGTCTTCTAAAAGAACTATTAAGTTTTCATTTCCACTTCCATTTTAACTGAAAAAAGGATTTGGCCTAATATGGTGTATTTTTAATAATTTTTTTCTCTAATATATATATATCATATCATTTTGGGAATTGAACTAATTGTTTAAACCATTTAACTCATCTTATACCATTCAAATTATGATTTTATGGGAATTTCTTTCATTTATTTTGACAACCTTCTATGATTCCTTTTTACATTGGGTTATGTTCTTATTAACCCATCAACCTTCTTCCTCGGGTTTGTTGTGATCATACTACACTTTTTATTGAAATGGGGAAGGGTATTGGAATTATGTTTGTTGTTATTCCAATACTAATGATGGTTGGAATGTTGAGTATATGTTGTTTATCAATAATCCTTGTCGATCAAAATGTATTATTATCATGTTATCCATTTTATTGACATGGGGAAAATAATTTTAATTTCATATATTTCAATTCCAATGAAATTTTTTTGGGAAAATTGATTATCCATTGTTTAACCATCCACCTTCTTTATCTATTTGTGTTACAATAATGTTATCGCTTTTATTGACAAGGAGAAAAGTATTTAATTTCTTGATTATTATTAATTTTAACATAGTATGATTATATATTGAAATTTTTTATCATTCATTATATGGATGTATTTTTTATTCAATAATAGTTTATTTAAGGAATAGTATGAAAGGTATTGATGACTCTTATGGTGAATGAATTTGAGTTAATTAGGTTACATCAGAGACTTAGAATTATATAGACCATCGATGCATCGACACGTCTCATGAGACAAAACAGGTCCAGTTTAGGTGTACACCTCTTCCCATGATGGGATAGTGTCTTCAAAAAAAGGCCATGGTAACTGGTTTATGATGTCTAACATTTTTTATTCCATCGTTATGATATTAGTATTATTAATATCCATTTTTTCCCTCATCGATATAGCATGATATCAGTTTCAGTTTGATAATAGATTTGTGCTGTTTAAATATTTCAACCATAGTATTTTTGTCATTTTTATTTCATAATTTCATTAACTGTGTATTTTTTCTTTCTAAACCATTGAGTTCTCTGCTTCGTATGTTTAAAATTTCCCAATTTATAAAGAGAAGTAGTACACATGACATGTTTATATGGATATAACTTTTGTATGAATTTATGGGAGATGTAGAAGTATAATTATGGATAAAGAAGTTTGATATAAAATGAGAAAAAATTAATTCTTGATATAAATAATATGTGTTTTATTGGTTATATTTTGTTCTAAATCATTAAATCTATATACTGGAAAAGATCCTTTAGTTGTAAGAGATTAAATAATAATTAATTAATTTGTAATTATGGATAGTTATATCCCAGATTTTCACGTATTGTAAAAGTGATTATATAAGAATGTGTCTATGAGCGATGGATCTAGGGGTGAAGGCTCAAGGTATCACATCAATTATATCTTTATGTGGCGCACTTATTCATATAAATTTAATGATGGGTGAACTCAGATAGTGCTTTAATGCATTGGGTAATGTTTATATCTCATTATATTATATGTATGGTATTAGGGAGTAAACATAATCCATGATGGGACTCCATACCTTGTTAAGTTAATTATAAGGGATCCTTGACTTATTCTTATGTCATACTTGATGTTGTTAAAGAATACTTATTTTTATATGCTCTTATGATGTCAAATTATTTATTTTGTTCTTATATATAATTTTTCATGAGATTGTCTTTTATGATATCATGTTACACCATTTTTCAAATATGTTATGCATCGTTATCATGCCTAATCCCTTACATGGATTCATAACACACCCATTTTGTTTATGTATTCAATAGGTTATCCTATGTGGTTTTAGAAAATCAAATACATTTATGATCACATTTTTGAGATTAAAAAAAATGTTTTATTTTAGATCAATGTTGACATTTTATATAACATGTCTCTTAAAGAAACTAGTCCTCTCAATCCTTGTGTTCTATTATTTTATAATCATGTAAAAATCAAGTTATAATATATGTAATACATTTGGGTTATTGTATGTAATGAATATAATGTAATGAAATTTTATTTAATTTATTATAGAAAATGAAAATACATTACACCGTGACATTTTCCCTTCAATTTATCTTAGAGGAGGATAATCTTATAACCGGTGATAATTTCTAATAGTGGTATATGTACTTGCACAAAAAAAAATTCCAAGAGTATATCTTATATGTATTTGATATCTAGTTCATGTTAATACCTCTAAATAGGCATGTTAGGGGGTATTTAATTCCTTCAAGAAACACATGGATGATTCATTGGATATCTAATCCTCATTTTATCATCCATGATATTTAGTTCTACAATATTCATAAAGACATTAATATATACACCATGTTGTCTCGTCTTTATTATATCAATTAGTAGATACCAATAAAAAAGAGGTATAATATATTTAATGAACTCATTATGTTCATGATAGAAGAATGTGTCTCTATAGGAACTCATGCTTATGAGATGATTTTATATATTTATCATTTGCAAATTTTGGGTTTAAGATATTTATGAAATTGTAAATATATCATATACATACCTAACAATCTATGAGATTATCAAGTTTTGTGTGAATTTTTACATGAAAAATATTGAGAAGATGTTCCCATATCGAATGATAATGATTATCCAAGTAGATAAAGACATGACAGATGAAAAATATTTTATCCTTATGGTTAAAAAGATAAATGGAATGGTGGAAATGTATAATAAAAATTACAATTCTTCTAAATCTTCAAATTACCATTCCAATAAGTGAAGGATCTAAATATAGGCTAATGAAAAAATGTTGTGCGTGTTTTTTATGGTAAGAAAGGCCACTTGAAGAAGAACTATTCCTTAGTGAATAATCCCAATGAATATTTAGGTACATTTTTATTGAGTGTAATCTCTCTATTTCTAAAAATGGGGTATTCAAAACAACTTTTTGTTCCTGTTTTTGGTTTGAAATCCATGAATCAATTATATATTAGAGGATTACTATAGGTGAGATTCACCATAGAGATTCCAATGGATAAATACTAGTTTCACTAGATATAGGAGACCAATATCACACAATACTAATTGGATTGGATATAGTTTTAAAAAAAATTATTGTTTTTTTATTGTAATGAAAAACATAATGTTAATTTTAATTTTAGACATGGATGAATTTGTTTTCATGTTTAAAGAGAAGATTTTATAATTTTATAAAGATAAAATATGTTATGGGATAGAAAATATGAATAATGGTATTTATGTGATAAAATATGAAAATCAAGTCTTATATGTCAATAACTAAAAAAATTTACATGACTCACATTGCACTTATTTGTGAAATCACTAGATTTTTAATATAAAAAAGAAGTGATTGAAAAAATTATCAAAAAGGATATTCAAATTCTTTTGAACTAAAATCCTTTGATATATGTAAAAAAATTCATGGAAAGTAACAAAATATTTAAATAATGGAAAATGAAAAAAAGGATATATAGATTCTAGAATTAGTTCATAAATATTTTTTTGGACAATTTCTAGTAAAATATATAGGTGGATACTATAAATTTATAAATTTTATATATGATTGTTGTATAAATATATACATCTACCTAATGATGGATAAGTTTGATTCCATTGAGAAATGTATGGAATATAAGAATGAATTTTAGAATTGGATTGGTGATAAGACAACGAAACTCCATTAGGACCAAGGTAGAGATAATATTGACTGATATTTCATTGATTATATAATTGATTTTAAGATAATATCTCAAATCAGTACTACTTATACAATAGATTATAATGTAGTTAGTGAAATGAGAAAACCCACCATGTTTGACATGGTAAGATAAATTATGAGTCATGTAATTCTTTTAATATTTTTTGGTGTGGTGTAAACAATAGACTATGAAATATATATTATATTGAGTTCCAATTAACTATAAAAGTATAAGTCTATTTGAGTTACATTATGAAAAAAAAATCTATTTTCTTTCATATATGTGCATGGGGATGTAAAGGTCTTTTAAAGATATCCTGAGACAAAAATATTATAAAATCATAAATTTTATCTTTATAATATTTCCTAAATAGAAAATATTATATTACATATTTTATCCCTCAAATAGAAAAGAAATTGTAGAAAGGCCTTAAAAATTTCTTGAAAGGGGGAACATAATAACAATGGAAGAAGTTGTTATAGAGACACAAGTACTTTATAAGATCACCATAATGGTTATAGACCCATATATATTTCATTTTATAATCAATAAAAAGGTGAAACATTATTAGTTTAATATAATCAAACTATTCCCTACAAGTAAGAAAAAAACATCTCAAAAGATAAAAAATGGAAAGAATCCACTAATTTTGAAATGGGTCCCATATACAGGAACAAAGTTTAGGTTTTTATAGATATTATATAATATTTAATTATTTTTTGTACAAATTTTAATTCAAAAAGAAACTATACTTGTAGGTTATAGTTAGTGAAACCACCCAAGATTTCTAAAATAGAAGCATCATTTTTAATAATACATATACCATGTATTTCCAAAAATGTAAGATAATGTAACTTACTAAGACAATAAAATATATTTCATTATATATAAATTCAATCTCTTAGATATCTTGTGATGCAAAAAACATCAAGTTTAAATGAAATACAATACTCAATTAAAATATTATAGTTTAAACTAAATAGTTATGACCTAACCATTTAGCTGATGTGTATTAATTGAACTAAATAAATTATTTAAATTATATTTTTTACCGATGCATCCTTAGGATTCCATTAAATTATCTGGTTTTTATATAATTAAAAATTTATATGTTTTTGAACCATTCTAACAACAATATTGTAGTATAGTATATGTGAAGGGTAGATCCCATAAAGAGTAGGGAATGTAGTGATGAGCACTCTTAAATAAGTATTAGGTTACTTCAATTTATGGTTGACATAACTAAAATAAAGATGAAATTCAAAATAAATGAATTATATTATAAAATTAGATGATAGGGTATCTAGTTTATGTGGATTTTTTCCCTAAATAAATAAATTCATCTTCACTTATAAAACAATTATGCCAAATAGTTGTGAAACCAAAAAAATAATTGATAGAAGAAATGGTAAATCCGTTTAAAAACTACACTATAATCCCAATTATTCATGGCCATATAAATCTAAATAGATAATTTATGTTATGTTATGATAACCAAAATCCAAAGAATAATTCCATTCATTGCTCATGAATAAATCATCTCAATCATGTTGGTGTTCTTTCAGTTTTAATGAAAGATAATCAATGGATCAATGATGAATAAATTAGATGTGAAGGAAAAACACACTAAAATTGAATAAAACAATATTATGAGTAAAATTAAATCAAAAAATGATGGTACACGTCCCATTTAACTAATTTCACTCTCCACTATAGGTTTTATCCAACCATAATCAGGTGATTTCCAATGATGGTTATACCGAAAATCATTGGGAAGAGAAATGATAAGAGAGAATGATAAGTAGAATGAATAATAAGAGATATTTTAATTAAACTATAAATAACCCAATTATTACTTTAAATAAATAAAATAAGAAGAAAAATAAAAACTATATATGAAAAACGATGGGTCGGAACCCTATGGATGCCTCCTAATAGTCGATCCTCTCCAGGCCAAGAATGGAATGCTAGAATCCCTTAACGTAACTCCTTATTTATAAGACTCTTGTAATCAATGTGATTCCTCTAGGTTAAATATGTGTCTAATGGATGTTTTTATGGTCATAATGAAGTCTCTGTCTAAATACATGTTACAAATATCCATTTTTCTACTCTATTGGTCATTGACATGGCATACAAAGTGAACACGATGTGAAAATATTTTATGTTGTGTATAAAATTCATTACATGTGGATTTTTGGGTCATCATCACATATTTCATGGCATGAACCATATATTTCTTTGTTTTAAACATTTAATCTTAACTCCAAGTTGATTTCAACCTCTTCATGAACTAGTGTTCTTCAATGACTTTCACCAGTTCACGACGGATAATAATTATACAACATGTAAAGTCAACTTCCTACACCCAAATCCCTATTTTGACATTGATCTTAATTTATGTGCCTCTAAAAACACTTCTGTTATTTTTGTTCTCATACATAGTCCTTGGAATATTCAATATTTTACATATTTTCACAGATTCACCTTTAAGTTCCTTTATTTTAATATTTTCTATTATATCTCAAAATGATGTTCCATCATAAGAATATTCAAAACCTAAATACTAGAGTGACATCTCATATTATGTTAATTAATATCAAATAGAACTATATATAAAAACCCATATATATATATAATAGAGGTATAATTTACACATTTATAAAAAAATTTCAATGTTTATCTATTGATTAAAAATTAAATAATAACCATTTTAAGGAAAAATAAATGTTTTTTTGGAATAAAACTATATTTTTTTAAAAATATGGTTTATTCGCGCTTTGTGCACATAATATATGATTAAATTTTATCAATTTTTGAAAATATAATTTATTACAAAAACATTATTTTTTGAAAATATATTTCTATGTTGTCTTTTTTTGAATCGTTGAGAATTTTCTTGAAATATTAATTTTTTTATAAATACAAAAAAATCATGATTTTAATTGAAAACTACAATTTTGATTAAAGTAAATAAATGTTTAATTATTATTAAAATTATTATAGAAGTTAAATTAGTTCAATTATATTACATTTCAACTAATTTAATTTATTGTAATCAGTTTTATGATAAATTTTAATACAAAAACTTTATTAATATTTATATTGTTTTTTGGAAACACAAATTTTCAATGCATCAATGGGTTTAATTTTAAATTGAATTATTCTACTTCTATGAATTGAAAATGAAAAAATGGATTATATAATTTTAATTGGTATAATTTATATTATCTAATAATTTCAACTTAATTTTTTATCATAAATAACCATAAAAATGGAAAAAAAATTAATTACTATGGTTAAGAAAAAAACAGGATTAGTAGGGGTTAAAAAAATATTAAAGTGTTAAAAATGGGCCAAAACATGTCCAATTTATACTTTTTTGATTATAATTTTACCATATACTTTATATGGTTTGAAATATTTTCATTTTTATCCTCTTTTCTAGAGAAAATCATTTGTGTAATTATCTATTTCAAAATATTCCAAATGTGCCCTCTCCCCCACTTATAAACCTGCATATCCAATAATTTCTACAATTCCAAACCCCATTAGGTCGGCCCATACATACCCAAATAACTTCCTTAATTCCATAAAAAAATTATAATCCATTTCTTGATCATAAATCCATCTTATAAAGGCTTTTGGTACAAAACCTAAATAAGTTGTCTAAAGAAGATGCGACATCCTTAACTGAGCATTTCTTTTTCTTACATATAATTAAAATATAATGAATGCATGGTTATATATAAACCTTTGTAAATTAAATATACTTATAAGTTTTTATGTTAATTTCATGACATAAAATCATCTCCTCCTCCCTTAAATGTGTAGTGAAACTATTGATCATGTGTACAGTGAACTACCCCCTTTTGAACCAATATAATTTAGTTTCCACCATCGCTTCCCACAGATAAATATAATGATTTATATGATAATTATATAGTATATTTATGACATGTTTTTTTATAAAATCACATATACCATCTTACTCTATATCCCATATAAAATATGATAATGTTGCTTGTGTGAATGGAAGACTACCGTCTCGCAAAATGATGTGATTTTTTAAACTTATGATTTACGTGGAAGGTAATAAGATTTATTTTAAATTTTTATATGGTATTAATGAAATAATAATTATTATTTAAAAAAAATATTATATACTTTATTAATTTACCATCCATTGAATAAATGATAATGTTTTTTGTGTGTATGATGGACTATCGCTTCATGAAATGATGCGATTAATTTTTATTATCACATCACATGTATAATATTTTTGAGGTTATTAAAATAATATTATATTATATTTATTATATTATTATCATTATATAATGAAAAAATAACAATTACCTTCTTTCAATAGTGATTTTTCTGTAAATTGAAAATGTTGCTCATGTGTGTTTACGGCTTACTGTCTCCATGATTGTATCATTGTTCATTTTTCATAACCTTACATAAAGATTGGTTTTAGTTGTTTAGTTCATGTATGAAAAAAGAATATAATAATTATTGATTATTTTTATACAAATTATTAATTAATAGTCTCTTTGACTTTATCCATCTTACCAAAGTGAATTTAGACATATTATCTGAACGTCTTCAAACCATATGACTTGTACCTAAATGATTAAGTAATTGAACATATAATTATAATAAATAAACTAAAGTGAATAATAAAATTTAAAATGTTTCTTTATAATGTAAATAATTAACATATGTTTTTTATTCTGGAAGATAAGGAACATATGTGATGATTCAAGCTCAAGGTAAGGGACTTCATCTGAATTTCCTTTCCTAGAAGCATATTTTATTATTATAAACCTAATCACTTTTAAATGTTTTATATACTACCCTATTACATTTTATATAATGATTCCATTATAATTAATTATATTTTATGATGGAAAAAAATTACTTCATTAATGAGAGTTATAGATAAAATTTTGTCAAAGTGGTAAGGGTTTGTGTTTCAATCTCATTATAAACGGGATTGTTAATGCATAAATTTACACTATTGTAAATTATTGGAAATTTTACTTATAAAACCATTACATCTATTATTATATATAAATTCATTAACTTTTATGGTAATATTACCATTTTCCTCTCTTTGGTACTTAAATATATTGATAAAAACGTTTTTATGTAAAATCCACATTTTTCTCTCTTCGGCAGAAAACACATTCTCCTCCATGTACATATAGTCTATAAATTGTTTTGAGAAATATATTTCACTATTATAATATGATTTTTTAATCTATTTTTACCCTTTTTGACTTTTTACAATACATTTAGAAACAATCTTCTTTTTGTTTTCTAAATGTGGTAATTCATGATTTTTTACTAAAAATTTGAAAGGAATTATTATTTTAGTTTTTATAGAAAAAATGATATTTTGAACTGTCATTTTAATTGAATATTCCATTATTATATTCCAAATAATTGTTTTAAGGAAAAAATGATTTACCCAATATTTTGTGAATTTTTAGTTTTTCTATTGTTATTTTAATATTGAAATGGATATTTTCTTTAGGAATGTTTGTAATATTTTTTTAGTATTTATGTTCATGAAAGAAAATAAACTTTAATGTTGTGGAATTCATATAAATTCTACCTAAATTTCTCTTTAATATATTCCTACACCAATATCTTTTTGTTTGATGGATTAATATATGCCTTATAATATTTTTTAAAATTCATTCACTGTGAAAATTCCTTAGATTATGATATGAGACAATATAATGTAACCCAATTTTCTTACATGGGTAACTCTTATGTTTATTCCTTATTACTAATTCCTTTTGTGGAAAAAATATTCAAATACATAAAATGAATGTGATGGGTGAGCCTATAATTATATATCCCTCCAATGCATTGTAAAATGTTTTAGTGTGGTGAACCCTACCCAAATACCCTATCAAGATATTACCGGACCAAAATAGTCACATGACCCAAAGGAATTCATGTTCCCACGGGCTGGAGACTACCACCCAAACCTCAAATAAACTATAGGGTACTATTTATCCCATCATGAAGTAGAAAACATGGCATATATATATATATATATAATAGAGGTAAATGGTGGAAAACAACATAGTACATTACTAATGAAAGATAGTGTAAATGAAACCACTCAAAAAATAGCCAAAATAAACGAAACAAAAAATCCCAACATCAAAGGAAAAATCAAATTGAAATTTGACTGCTCTTTGTGAGAGAATGTGAAAATCCCACTATCTCACCACCAGTTTCCCATGCTCAACAGATAAAAACATCACCACTACATCGCGGTGCCTTTCCATTATCTCTAGCGAAAGACATGAATAGTTCTATGAACCTCCAATGTGGTGTGCCTAGTGTGAGATAAATATGATCAGTAGGATACAACCCAGGTGTCCCATATAAAGTCTCTATAAATTTTTTTTAATATTGCTCAATTTTAAGGAAAAATAGAATGATAAACATTTCAAATATTTTTTATATCATAATCCTGGAAAAATAATAATCTTATCATTTTCCACATTTCAAACAAATCCAGGTCAAATAGTTTAAAAGCACCTCATATACATCATTAAAGTCAAATCTAACCAAATCTTGTATCACATATCATATCCAATCCAATAAATATCAATTTACTGGTAACATCACATCAGGGATCACAATAGGGTAGACTAGAAGACTACTCAAACCATAATCAATGACTAGTGTGCACTTTATTTTTTAGAACACGTGCATATGAATAGAGGAACAACCCCTGAGTGAACCCCTAAAATGTTAATAGAGACCCAATAACAAAGGGCCTTGGGGGAATAGGGACACCCCATGAGTGAACCTCCCCAATAATACATGGATGACATCCTTATGTAATTCTTTCCACCTAATTACCCTAGGCTTCTCATGTGCTATTTTTTATGAACCATTTCATAATTATCATGCTTTGAAAATCCTTTCAAAAACCCATTTTACAGTGATGTGAAAAATAAGTTTTCTTTTACCAAAAATTGAAAAACACATTTTTTTTCAAAAACCCATTTTCATACACACAAATCAATCATCCCTTATAAAAAACATCACAAAAAAATTGAAATATAGTTTACTTGACGTAGGATTGAGATGGAACTGCCTACCTCAAACTTCTGTTCTACATGCCTGTAATGGAATCCATTAACAAGAAAGAACACAAACATAACAAAGAAGGACCTATAATCAATCCTCTCATCTTAAAATCCATTCACTATGAAAATTGTTCTACATAGAGGACAAAACACATCATTACTTGAAGAAACAATCATGTCACACCACAACCAGAAAAAGTGTTAACCACTGGAGGAAGATCACATAATAGATATATAAAGGATCATGATGATTATCATCATAGATAAATGGATCAAATAAAGTAACACTATAGTGCTACAATGATCCATGAAAATGAAGAAGTAAAAGGATTTCTCACATAGATAATCACATTGCACTAACCATGATGATCGATCATAAAAAGAACAGATCTAGAGAGAGTGGAGGTCTCCAAAATTTATTGGGATAGATCCATGATTTATATGAAAGATACATGTGTCTAAATGAAAAGAAAATCAGTTGTTCACTTCCCGAAAAACACAATACATGAGAATTACATGGTGTGCATCCCCATTTCTAGTCATTTAATCCATGAAACCAATAAATGGTGGAAAATGAATCCAAGTGGATTAAGAATTTATATTTTTACCATCTCATGATTTAGAAACGTTTCACAGAGTTTAAACCTTTCACTCAATGTACCAATTCAAACATTCATACATTATATGAAGTGAACATGATTTGTGGTATGTAAACATTTAATTCCATTTACTGATTCATGACATATAGATAACCAATGATACGTGATGTAAACTTTTTTACATTGCATGTTAATCATTGTCAAAGTTTTTAATCATTTACATAGTGATTAATCACCCAATGGATAGTTAAAACTCATGATTCTTCAAAAAACCCCAAACCACCACTTTTGTTCACAGAACTCAGGGAGAACCCCACATAGACTTTAACACCTTTATACATGGTCTCCATTAATTCAAAGAAACATACACCCACAAAATTTAGGTAGTTTTTTCTAGAGAATGTTCTTAATCCAAAAAATCCCAAAAACACACCCAATTAAAGAGGTAAATTAAAATCGGTAATATAAATGACTGAAAGTGAATGAAAATATTTTAAAACTAACCACCATAAGACTTCCCATCCCCATAAAGTCACTTGGAAGAATGATGTCCTGAAAAGTGGTGAGTCCACTACTTTCCCATAAATTATTCACTATCCCAAGACTTATGAGAATATGAATCATGTCACCATAAAACTATGACTAATGTAATTGACTTCCCATGCGAGACTTTCCCATGAGAGTCAAAGATCTCCAATGTATAGTCCAAAACAAAAAATTTCTAGCTCCAACTCAATATCTTCCCAACTCAATACATGAGTGGGATCAGGAAGGTATTTTCTATGTTGTTATATATGGAAAATATCAAGAATACCTATCAACTAAACCAGTAACTCCAACCAATAAGAAACATACCAATGATTATAAGGGACATCAAATAGTTTAACATAACATGGAGACAACTTTTACTATTTTCCATGTTTACAGTGACTCAATCAAAGAGAAACCTTTATGAAGACGTTGTATCTAATGTAATTCTCCAAAGGAAGAAACCAATGAATAACATATTATTTTTGTAAGATTTGATCTATAACTAGACACTGATATATATCATAAATCATCATTGAAGTGTCCTAAACAAGACTTTGTCTAACTAAAGAGGCTTCACCAACCTCTTCCCAATAAAGAGTTGATCTATAAATGCAATTATAAAAATAATCATGATGAGAATTTCTAATTAACAATTATAAAGTGTTATTATAATCAAACATAACTAGTTCTAGGTGTATATCCATAGATCCCATGAAATTTATGATGAAGGCATGGAGAATATCCTCTAAAACTAGAATAACATGTTCCATCTGGACATATATCTATTGTCGATAAGTTGTACTCATCCTAACCTGATTTCCCATAACCTCTTGGAGAATCCTCAGGAAAATTGATGTAAACCTAGGATCCATGTCTAAAATAATGGAAGAATGAGCCCCACATAACGTCACAATATCCTTTATATATAGCCTATGGATATTTCCTACTTTAGTGGTGTCCATGATTAGAATGAAATGAACTAACTTTTTCAGCTGGTCAATCACCATCTAGAGATAATTCCTAACTCATGGAGTCTATAGTAATGCAAAATAAAACACTGTGGACACTTCTTCCCATTTCCAAACCCTCACTGGAAGAGGATGGATCATACCAGAATGTTTCATATTCTCTTCCTTTATATGTTGTATGGTGTAATAGTTGGACACCTAATTAGCAATGTCACGCATCATACCTAGCCATAAGAATAATCATCGCTTATCATAATTCATCTTCGTAGTTCTCAAATGAAGAAAATATGAATAAATATTATAGTAAAAATAATAATTTCTCATAGATACTGAGATCATAAATCGATCCCCAAAAATGGAGAATACAATTTGAAAAGGGAGAGCAACTAGAAACGGTCCCCCCATGATAAAGGGTTTCTCAGATTCCTCTGAACTTTTAATATGATTAATGAATCTACAAAATACAATCAATGAGTGATGGTAATAATTGAACACTATATATAATCATACTTGAAACATGCGATTGAGAATCCAAAAACAGCTGAGTGATGATCTCCATTAGGCTTCACTACTCCTTTGATTATAGAATAACATGTGATGATATTTTCCTATTAAGGTCATATATAATGACATTTCTGTTCCATGGGGTGTAGGAGATGCCGAATTCAAACAACTAAAGGTATTACACCCATTACCAAATTCTAAGAATCAAGTATTTTTTATAAAAGTTATATCTCAAACACTTATGGTTATAAAGAACTATGAAACTCTCCCCAAAATATAGTGTTACTAATACTTAAAAACATGAATGACCATAGAATTATATAAATAATTATTGAGTCAATTTTTGTCATGCATTATAAGTTTAAAAGATCCCTAACCCGTCACATGATCATCCAACAAAATCACACAACCAAAACTAACACCAAAAACATCACAGGAAACCACTTACCAATTACCAATCTTAGGTAATAAAATAATAGGAGATGATGTCAGAATTCATTTCAGATCATCTGAGCAATAATGACATTATACATCCCATATTAATTTCAACCCCTTCTTGATAAGAGGAGTAAAAGGTGGTTCCATCACTGATAAATCATTAAAGAATAGTCATTAAAATCCATAAATACAATAAAATCTCTAAATTTCAAAGACATTAATGTGGTTCACCCCATGATAATAAAGCCTTCACCTTCTTTGGATCAAATGATAGGAAAAGATCATAAATCTCTTTCTATAACAATATCACTTCTTGGATCCACAAATTACATTAAGAATGATTTCCACACAAATTATTACTCCTCAGGATTTCCAGAACCAAACCCAAATGATGCTTATGCTCATACTTGAATCTGGAATATTCCATAATATCATATATGATCACTACTAAAAAAGTGTTGAGATACTCAGGGAATATGAAATTAATTAAATTCATGGAAACTGCAGGATCTTCAGTCAAACCAAATTGCATCACAAGATATTCATAATGGACATACCTACTAATAAAATCTATCATTAGTACATAAAACACCAAAACATTGAGCTGCTGATATCTCGACCAAATATCAATCTTCAAAAATGGATTTTCCCCAATTAGTTGATAAAATTAATCATCTATGTGAAGAAAATTACATGTATTGTTAACAATTACCTAGTTTCTCTTCCAATAGTCCACGCATAATTGGAGTAAACCATTTTCGTATATGTAAATGAGCATAGAGGCTACCCATGGAGAAAAATTAGGGCAAACCAAAGCTTTTTTCATTAGATCATCCAACTGAATCACAGGCTTTTTCAGCTCTACTGATTCTATATAATAAGTGGGTATTGAAATTGGTAGTGTACCTATATCTAGAAAAAATTGTAAACCCTACCATCATATCTAGAGGAATTTCAAATAAATCATCTAGGAAAACATCAGGAAAATGTCAAAAAAACATATGGAAGTTAAATAGTATAAGAAACATTATCTTGATCAACTAATATAGTAGACAACCAAATCTCAATATTTGGGTGGGGATTTAATGCCTGACCAGAACCCTAGATTCCACTCTCCTTGAAGCACCTATAAAATCCCACAATCCATACGAAATGAGACTCACTAATGATAAAAGTCAATCTTATTATGAAGAGAAATTGGATAATAGATTCCAATGATGGTGCTAAAATAGATCTAGATCGAGAATGAGGAAATCCCAGACTAACATTGTATCACATATTGGTTTCGAACAAGAACAAAACATAAAACCCTTCACTTTACTCTTCTTAAGATGTGTTTCTAACTCCAAAACAATTTTTTTTTCCATTGGATGTTTAAGAATATCAAAAAAAAATTATAGATCTAATAAAATCGGAAGAACTAGTATAAAATAATGAAATTTCTACCTAATATGCAATAACTATGGTATATATCACTATCAATGGACCCACCTCTACATCTACTTAAAACTAATATACTGTGTGATGGTGATTCAATCCTATGTCTTTTGGATAGAGCCCTATAGTATTTGAAGCATATGACTATGCCATAGTGTCCATTAGAGCCAAATATCCTTGACTATAATGAGGTGTACACATATCCTGATAGAAATTCTAGAGAAGTCCATAATGTTCAAAGATATTTCACATCTTTATAGGTGAAAGATAGGTACGTTGGGTGTTTCCAACCTAACCAAACTAGTATAAAGTCGGGGTCACACTACTAGAAATAAATTAATGTGTATAGGAGTCCTTCCACTAAGAATAAAAAGGAAAAAAATGTGATGATTTTGTCACATCCTTATTTTCTCTTGAGTTCCACTGAATTTGACATTGGGTGGAATAGAAGGGGCAGAATAACCAACCATTCTTATCTTATTCATCTCTCCCATTATACATCTATCTACTACCTCCACATAAGTCTAAAGATTCATAATAAATACCTAGGATATGATATCTATTCAAAAAATATATAGTTATTTATGACCCTTCAGTTTTTCATTCTTTACCACCACTGGAGGAAAATGAACTAGCTTAGTACACAAATTGGTGTAAATAGACATTAAACACTCAACTTATTGTAAATAAAGGAACTCAATAGACTTATTCATCGTTAATGACTTGAGATATAATTATTGAAACAAGAGAGTCTTGAAACTTATCTTTTCCAATCCCATATTCCTATTCTTCTATACTATAAAATCCCACCATCTCTTACTGGGAACTTCATGTATGAACATAGCACACTTTATCTTGATGCTCTTAAGTGTATATAGGATTTCAAAGATTTGATCAATCATATCCATCTAGCCTCCACCTCTTGAGGTTCATTTATACCCTTAAATGAGGATATCTTCATGCATAATAACTCTTCTAATCGTTCCCTATATAATCTAACTTCTATTTATACCTCAAGAAATGTGTATTTCACTTTTGGTACATTTTGGTCAATAACACAAACATATAACATAGAATTCTCTATCGAATTCTAATATATACAGGTGTATTTCCTTGAGGGGAATATTTTTCACCCCCCTAAGGAACCTATGGAATACATCTCATAGGAATAATTCTACATACCTAAACTGAAGAAATTATCAGATAATAGAATAATCACATTTTAAACTATAAATATATAATAAAAAACTAAGATTAATATTATTAACTAAAAATAGAAGACACAAATCCCAACATCCTATGGTAACTTGACTCTCATCAGGGAAAGAGTTATTCAAACACTCATCGCAACCTACCTCTCATGTCCTAGAAATAATATCTCTGGTCTACCAAATATTACACGATAAGGACACTTTAGAATAGCCCTCCTTTGATAGAAAATTGTGGCGAACTCAACCTGGATACCCTATTAATCTTATACCTAACCCTAACTACCACATGCCTGAAGGGTGTTGCAGATCCCCAAAAGCTGTTGAATATCACCTGAGTATCATCAATAATAAGATGGAATGATATCTCCTAACATAATGTAGAAAAAATAGGATATGTATATATATATATATACACACACAAAAAAAGAGAAACAACAGATGAGATAAACATATTTAGTAACTGATGGATGACAGCAGAAATGACACAACTCCAAAGTTGTCTAAACATCCCAAGGAACATGTCTAACATCCAAGGAAAAATAAAACAGAAAACTTACTACTTCATGTGATAATATGGGAAACTCCTACCATATCACCCCCAGCTTCCCAAACATGGATGTCTGAAACCTTGTTGCCTCATTGTTTCATATTACCTTTCTCTATATTAAAATACATATAGTGGTTAACACACCACTAAATGGGTGCACATGGTGTGAGCTAAACAGGCTTAGTATGATCTAACCCAAGTGTTCCATATCATGTCTCTATATAATAATTTGTACAATTCTCAAATTCAATGAAAAAAGGCATGATAAATATTTAAAATATTTTTATATCAAAATCACATAAATGTATTTAATTTCCCTTTTTTATGTTTTCTAAAAAAGAGAGGTTAAAAAATATCAAATAATTTTATATACATCAAACTAGTCAAATAAAACCAGCTCATGTATCACATATCATATCAAATAAAATAAAAATGAAAGAACAAATAGCATCATGTCAAGAATAAATATAGGTGAGGCTAGCAGACTATTCGCTCATACCATAAAAATGACTAGTACAGACTCATGACCTTAGAACATAGGCCTGAGAACAAAGGATCACCCCATGAGTGAACCCCCAAATTTTAAATTGAGTCCCTAGAACAATGATCATAGGGTGAATAAAAATAATCCATGAATGAACACCCATCAATACATAGATGATGAACCTAAGCTATACCTTCCACCTAAGTACCTAGGGTTTCCCATATGGTATATTTTACAAAGAATTTCATCACAATAATTATTTGAAAACCTATTTATAAATTTATTTCATAATTCATTGAAACATTACTTTTATTTTACCAAAATAAGTGGAAAATGATATTTTATCAAAAACCATCTTTGACGCACACAATAAATTATTCTAAATAATTTATTAAGAAATTCACAAAAACTAGAATAATATAATTCATCCAACATAAGATAGAGATAGAACTACCTACCTCAATATTAGGTCACACACACCCATAAAAGAATTATCCAACAAGGGAGAATGAAAAGACAATAAAAATTTCATAGAATCAATCCTCACATATCAACAAGAAATTTGGTTGGTAGTGAGGACAAAACACAACATACCTCAAAGAAACATTCATGTACCACCACAACTAACATAAGGGTTATCCTATATAAGAAGATCATATGGTGGATCTAGAAAGGATCAAGAAGATTATCATCATGGATCAATGGTTCCAATAATGCAACACAATGGTGTTACCAAAATTAATAAAAACAAAGAAGAAGAATTATTACTCACCCCAAAGAATCGTACAACAACATCCCTTGGTGATCAATCACCGGACTAAGAAATCTGAATGGATAATATTTCTTTAAACTCACCAAGGAAAAATCCTAAATTGATATGTAAAAGACCTATAGACAAATGAAATAAAAATTAGTCAGGCATCAACCTGAAAATATAATCCATGAGAATTAAACATTGTGGAACCCCTTTTCACATCATGTAAATTAAGAAACCAAAAAATTTTAAAACACACATCACCTTGGATTGAAAATCTACATTTTTACAATTTCATGACATTTAATATTTGACAACATGTAAACCAAACATGCTATGAGACAATTCATTGCTTCAAATAGTATATTTTCTAAACCTAATTAATGATGTGTTAAATATTCACACCTTGTACCAATTAGGGACCTATTATCAGCTATTAATACGTTATTTGAAAATTTTACATGGTGTGTAAAACCTTTTCATGACATGTAATCATTTAAATATTTTGTAATTTTCTCAGTAGACAATGAAAACTTAAAATTTTACACAAAAAACCCAAACCATCACTAGTGCTGTCTAAACACATGGATAACCCCACAAATACTTTAAAAAACATATACATGGATTCTTTTAATTTAGAAAAACATACATAGTCAAAATTTATGTTATTTCACACATAAAATCCTTTTCATGCATAGAAGAACCGAAATTCACCTAACTAAAGTGAAATATGAAATGATATAATAGAAATATTTATAAGTAGGTGATGGGATGGAATAATTAGTATCATGAGATATCCTATATCGGATTATGGAGTGAAACTAATCCACTATGAGACTTTATCCACCATATGATGTTGTATAGGTAGTTATCCTCGAATCATGTTTATATTATGTTATATATTTCTACCACATTTCCTATGATCTAATGATCTTATGATAACATGTTATTTACATTTTATTTATTTGTGATTACTCATATATATTCTCTTTTATGATATCATGTTATAGATTTGACACAAATATTATGTTTTCTTATCATGTTTATTCATTTACTATAATTTTAGATCACCCCTTTCTTTTATGTATTCCCCAAGTTATCCTATTTAGTTTTAGTAACTCATATTGATATATGTGATCACTAAGGAAAAGAAAATTTAGTATTCCATGTTTGAGTTTCGTTTTATGTATTATAAAACTAGTTTTTAAAAGGCACTAGTTCTCACGATCTATAGGTTTTAATTTGTGTATTTTTATATTAAAAATAATGTAATAATATGTATAAAAGTCATGGGTTCTTATAGTTGATATCAGAGAAAAGTTTTAGTTATCATTTGGAAACTAGGATATGAAAATCTTAATGATAACCCTAAGGATAAGTCTAATTATAATTATAATGATAATAATAAGGATAATTATATGTATATTAAAATATCTTGGTATTTCAGTGAAGTTTAGAGAATGTGGTTTCTGAGAAATTACATCCTTTTATGGATACTACAAGTGAACGTGGTTCAAGCATAGATGTACCTAGGGGTATACCTCTAAAAAAGTAATGTTGGTCATGCCTTGAACATTATCCGGTATAAGACAACATTCCTTACTGGGTACCTGGTTTAACACTCCTAGTGGATATGGTTTGGAAATTCACAAACCCTTTATGAACCATTATAAAAGGAATTCAAATTTTTTATGGTTTGAACACCTAGTTTGAATCATTTCCATGGAAAACGTAGACCAAAACCTATAGTCTCATATGATAAGACATTATTAGAATTTGTAATTCCTAGTCGGTTTAAAAAATTCCCTTTATTATGTAAATACATTATCAAGTTTCTTATTTTAATAATTTTATTTAATGGTGGGAAATTAGAGAAAGAATTCTGAAAACCAATATTGTTTTAAATGTAATGATTTCCCAAAATATTACCTAACCTAATGTTAATGAGAATAATACATCTTGTGATCATTCAAAATATTTTATCTCAAATTATGATAAAAAACTAGACAATGTTGAAATTAAAAACACATCAAAGAAGAGAAAGATGAAATATCATAGAAGTTATATTGTTAAATATGATAAATAATATAATATTTCAACTTCTATATATCAAGAATGTGGGAATAATAAACTTTAATAATACATCAAATAGATTTTAAGATATTTTATATTTTGGAATAATCATTATAGATTAATGAATTTACAATGAATTTGAAGTATTATTTGTGGGTAACATGAGAATTATCTGAGTCAATTACCTAAACTAATGGTTATGCCCTAGACCAAGGATGGAACTATGTTATACCAATAATTCTGGTTAAGTATTTACATATGGGGATCATATAATTTTTATGTGGAATTATTTTTATCAATAAAATTTTGGTTGTAATAACCATGAAACTTCTAAAGATCATTATGATGTAGTTTTTCTTTAAATATATTCAATAATATGTTGAATGTTAATAAATATATAGACAGGGGATTTAATGGTATGGTTATATTTTGAGGAAACGAATAATATTATTACAAAACTATAAGTGGAAAAAACAATTCCATGACTAGTTTTATATCAAGGATGTTCATCATATTTTTGGGAATTTAAAAATAATTATGTTAATAAAGTTTTTTAAAAACAAAAATATTAATTTAGGGTGCCAATCTGTCATATCTAACAAGGAAACAGGGTTTGAACTTACAACTGATGTGTGAGAAGGGTGAAACACCTACCACTATCCTCTATGATGTATAATTTTGTATAAATATTATAAATATTATATTTATTTGGGGAAACATATTAAAGGATGAATTTTTTTTTGAATTGTTAGTATTTTGGGTTGATTAATGATATTTTGTGAAATGTTTTATTGGGTTAGAGTATATGTAACCATGAGTATTAACAAAATTAATTATTTAGGATAAATGATATAATGTTTTTGGAGATATAAGCTAATGGGTTTTCAGGATAAACACTTTTGTAATAGATTAAGTTGAACATTGTGAGTATCTATTGAGCTATTAGAGATTAATGTATTATATGGTAAAACATGTGAAAACCATTTTTCTTTTAGTGATGTTTGGGGGAATATATTCTTATTATTTTATAGAATATTTGATATGTTGGAATTTTATTTTAGTTCTTCAAATATTAAAAAATCATATTGAATACTCATCAATTGGAGAAAAAAGTGATATTATGGTGGAAATTGGTTAAAGGATGAAATTATATTTATCAAGTAATTATATTTCCTTTTTTTATACCATAAATTTAATGACTCTCTAATCCCTACAAAAATGATCTTCAAAGAAATGGTATCCTATTATCCTCATATCTGATGATTCAATTTTATTCTATATCATCACATATTTATGGTTTTGAGGTCCTTAACGTCCCTTGATCATTTTTATCTTGAGGTCAATGATATCTATCATTCACTATAATTATTAATGATTTTTTTTCAATTTCTATATCTTCACTTCCGACCAATGTTTTCCTCCATGGAAACACAATAATGTATTATTCTATATAATATTAATACTTCTATTTCTATTTTAGAAAGGGTAATTTTATTAACCATTTTTATGATGTGGGTTTTCAAAATATTTATTTTCAATTGTCAAACCCTTGATTATTTAGATTATTATTAAATTGCAAGGATGCAATTTATTTAAGGGGATTAAATGTAACACCCCAATATTTTTAAAGAGGGATATCTTTATCAATAACATATACAACACACAAAAACAAGATTAGAAGAAAATGTAACACCTATAACCTAATGATATATTTCATTTTAAATAAATTCAATCTCTTTGATATATTGTGAAAAACTCAACACCGCGTTTGAATGAGACATAATAATCTATTAAAATATTATTATTTAAACATGACCACTATAACCTAGCCGTTAAGTTGGTGGATATAAATATAAATAACTTAATTATGAAAATTATCTAGTTTAAATTTGTATAAAATATATTAAATGGTTATCTATTTATTAAAAATAAAATAATAACCATTGATAATATTTTTTTTTAATAATTTGTGTTTTTCTAAAAGGATTATTGGTCTTTGTTTGCACACATAATTTAAAAATATTTTTTTACGCACTTATAAGATTATTTTGGAAAATAGAAACTTCATTTTCTAAATCTAAATGTAAAAAATTGTCTTTTTTGAATGTAATATAATTTTCTAAAAAGAGTTTTTTATAATTATGGAAAAATACTGATTATTATTGAAAAAGTCCTTTTTGTTTAAATTATATACAAAGTTAAATTAAAATAAAATTGGTTTTAAAGTAAAAATAATTCAATTATATTAAAATTTAACTAATTTAGTTTATTCCAATCTATTACATATTGAATTATGATATAAAAACTTTTTAATGTTTTTCTTGGAGAAATTCTTTTTCTGAGACGTTTACATGTTTAATTTTAAATTGAATTCATGGACTTAATTTAATTTAATTTGTAGAAATAGATCCCATATTTAGAATAGTCATAATTTTTATTATCTAATATGTTAAACATAATTTTTGAACATCACTAATAGTGAAAATAGTAAAACATAATTTCCATGGTTAAGGATGAAATGTGTTTACTTGGGGTTAAACAAAAAAATATAATGGTTAAAATTGAAACCAAAACATGTATAATTTCTATTTATTGGTCATATATCCACCTTATCACTTATAATGTTCTATAATTATATATTTTGGATCCCCTTTTTATAAGAAAAATGTGGTTATAATTTTTTATTTACAAATATTTAAAATGTTCCCTCTCCCCCACTTATAAAAGGTCATCCTTCTCCTCCCATTTATACAAATAAAAAAACCCATTGTTTCAGACAATATATACCAAAATAACATCATTAATTTTCTCTCCTGATAATATAATCCTCTTACTTGTCATAAATAAAAGAACCATATTTATCATGATGGTATAGATCCTTTATATATTCAATCTAAATCTTTATTTTGGTCTTATTATGGATGCCTAATGAGGTCACAGAAGAATCTGGACTGTTTGGGGTTTTTTTCAAAGCTCAAAACCCTAGTTGGTGGATGAAAAAACATGGGATTAAATGTTAGTATAAACTGTGAGTTCCAATCATTATAGTTTCCCCTAACCATATGTGGTGTTTTAGTGGGGAAATTAGTGCACCTGGCTTGCCCAATCTATGCACCAAGGGTTTCACTCCCATTATGAAAGTTTAAAATTTTTAGTGGATTAATTCAACATAGTTGAAGAATGGTTTCTCCAACCATGTTTCATAACTGTGAGGATTAGTTCCTGAGGTACTGAGGTGTGTATGGTCAGTACACAGTTCGGAAAACTCTATGACCCAACAATTTTTGTGTGATTTTACTAAAATTACCATAAATTCTTAATTATCTCGAAGATATTGCTTGTTTATAATTTCTAGAAATTGGAGTAATTTATTTATTCTTTTGGAGCTTCCACCTAGGAATAACCAAGGATTCTTGATATTTCTTTCATCAGAAGTCTAATCGAAGAACAATTCATCTCTTTATATCGATCATGGTAAAAGATCAAATATATTACCTTCTATTATTTAGTTATCTTTTTAGATTTTTTTCTATTTTTGTGAAGGATGTTTACACTATTTTTATGAATACATCCATTATTTCATGTTCTTTTGATCTAGGTCACTCTAAGGGATTTACACTAGATGAGGATAGTTCTTTAGGATCAAGGTAGTTTATCTAGTAATTTTCCCTAAATGTATAGTCATTTTATAGACATTATTTATCATGTGTGTGCTATTATCACTAGTCATTTCTTATTTAATTCATATTACATTCTTATAATAGTTGTTCTCATATTCTAGTTCCATTTTCATATTTTTCCTTCACATCACTGGTGGTTGTTAACTCATCGTCAACCACCTAAACTTGGGTTCTTCCTTATTTGTGCCTTTATTGGCTTTGTTATGACTATTTGCACCACTATTTGGGTGCTATATGACTTGATATAATAAGGTAAGTGTACTTATATAATTAATGGATTATTAATTTTCAAATGTTTAGTACATGGAAATTTATCACTTTAACCTTTTAAGGCAAGTGCTCTAATTAATTCATCATCCATTAAAGTGTTAAATGGAATGTATCATTATAGATATCACTTTAAATAGTTAATTATAAAAGAGTTGTTTATGATTAGATGTACTTATCCCACCTAGTCAAGCATATAAAAGTTAAAGGAATGAACCAAATAATTTAATATGGAGTCAAATTAACAAATGGTTGCATGTCCTTGATATACCTTATTGTATTAATGACTGTTAGTGGAAATAAAAAATTGAATTATTCAAAGGAATAGGTATTACATATCCTAATTAAGTAATAGAATAATTATAAGTTTCCTACTAACATTGGACCTTTTATATTTTTATGAATGGTTAGACTCAATCCAGCAGTGGATTCCAGATTGAATTCCTTGACCACTCTAAGGATGTCATTCCAGTTCATTGAGCTGATTTGCATGGGAGATACCCACCATGGAATCTGGTGTTTGTCTTATTTCTTAAATTTATTAGTATGGTACCAATGATTCACCTAATATAATTTTTATATTATTAGTATTCCTTGGATACACTCCTTAGATCTTGCTTCATGTATTTATACATGAGGCACCATGGTTTCAAAACATTAGGCACAATACATCATAGCTTGTGTTTTCCTTGGATGAGATTCTTAGACTTTGTTAGAACTATTTGTAGTGTAATTTATTAGCTGATTCTCCTTGGATTACACTCATAACCCTTAATTCTTTACATCATGAGTTACAAAATAGATCTGGCTGAACCCTGAGGTCAAGGATGCCTTGGTTATGCCATTTATGCTCCTTTATTATTATCATGATATATATTCAGTGATATGACACCACATGTGAAATATCTATATAAAAGGAACCTAACACAATAAATTAAATGATTAAATGTTTAGATACGTTACCATATGTGGATGAATCATGTATAAGTTATTTCATTGGAATTAATTTACCTTTATATATAACTTCACACTGTTTAGTTTATATTCACAAAATAGATTGTATAGATGTTGTTGGTGGTGGCCTGCTAAGATTTATCTAACACCCTATCTAGGATGTCATTGGTACTCGAGAATATTATATGTATGTCAATGTTGAAAATGGGAAGCCCCCACCTAGGAAGCCTAACTTACATTCTTTATTTAGAATAGATCTTTGTAGCAGATGACTGGCCTGATGCTCAAGATGTGTTGATAGTTTTCCGCCTTATTTTATATCATGTTTTTCTAACTTCTCTATTTACTTGGTTTAAAATTATATAGATACATGATATGATATTATCAATTTTTTGGATTTAGTTTCCAACTTTTGATTATTATTTTGTGTTGTAGTGCTTATTAATATTTTACACTTTTATTTATTAATATCATGCATCCACTTTTTATCTGTTTATTATTCTATTATTATCCACTGTAACATGAGGGAATAGTCTCCCACAAACACATCGTAGTCCCTCTGTATTATTTAGAAGACTCAAGCATATAGGGAGGTACGCAGGAGGCCATATGGCTAACTAGGTTTGGGGATCCTTTGAGTAGCACCAGGGTCGGGACATCACAATGTGGTATCATGTCCTTTTTCTATAATTTTGAATTATTGTTTTGGAAATCTAAAAAAACATTGAACATGTTTGAACTTGTTTATAATTCATGCATAGGACTAGCTCACCCCCTTTCGAGGTAAATATTAGGTTTCCTTAGAAAAGTAAATTATTTCTCTATTTTTTGATTAATAATGTTGTTATATGTTCACCATTGGTTGATGAACATTAATTTTTGTATTTGATATGCTTCATTGATATTATTCTATTTCCTAGTATGGTATGAAGAATTTCTATATGCATCATTATAAGCATATAGAATTCACATTCCATTCATATGCCATGCCATATTGGTGTATTTCAATGCTTTCATTTCTTGTGTTTCTAGTGATTGTTCAGTGAGTTGTGGATTCAATATATATATATATATGTTCAACTAATATCAAATATAAGGTAAGGAAATTGGATATTTAAATTTTTATCATCAATATAAATAGTGTTTTCCTACATAGGTTGATAGTGGAATCTCAAATAGATTTTTTCTACCCATGTCACCTATGTACCTCTGGTTACATGATATACTCTTTGGGTGTGATTGGGTGACAACTAGTTTCAATTTATGAGGTGTATAGGCCCTCAAGAATTTGAAAGGGTAATTAATTGAATCTATCAATATTATTATACCATTACATTCTGAGACTAAAGGTATGATGGTTAATTAGGTATTAAACGGGTGTCTCTTTTGGTTATAAGGTGCATGAACCTTTATTATCCAGAAATGATGATCCATTTAATCAAACCATCATATGTGAATATAATAAATTTAAAAATATAAATAAATAACTTGAAATATATTTAATAAAATGGTTTCCAGTAAATAAATTGGTTGTGGGAAATTAACCCTTCACTTATGAGAACCTCTATAAATTAAAATTGAACACTTACCAATGCCTTGTACTTTTAAGTGGGCGGTTGGTGATAGTATACCTTGGATAGTGATCCCCTTTTATCATGTTCTACTTCTAATAGTATATATATCTATATGAAATATTCTATTGTGGCATGTTTGTATAGTTTTTAGAGCTATGACACTAGGATGACCTCTATCTGTGTGCTGGAAGGGTGGAAACTACCATTCATCAGAGGATGTGGGACCTGAGTCACTAGTGATCCCTCTTGTAGTGCCACTAGAGGAACCTCATAACATACATAAAATAGGATTTGATTATTAGTTTAGTGAAGGATTATTTATGTATAACGTATTTCATGTAGGGTTCCCCCACAATCTGCACCTACTTGGGCTGATTTGACTTATGACTTCTTGTAGTAGCATCCTCCCACCTTCTTGGTGGATGGAAGTCCACATGATGATGAGTCTTGTCTAGGGGACACTATTTCTGTCTTCGATCATCTAGAGACACTTCTATAAAATAGGTTCAAGATTTCCACCTATATTCATCGTGATTTTGGAAAAGAAGCAGTTGGATGTGATTACCTAGGTTGGTTGTCATCCGGGCATAGTCAAGGCATAATTTCATACTAGATTATATGATTAATTTTTACCTCAAATGTTGAGAGATCACCAAGAAATATATTTCATGCACACAGAGTAAGGTATTATGTCTATAATGTACTATTAAATGTGTTTTACTGAGTTCTAATGTTTCCCCCACTTCTAGCCAGTGATATGTTATCGCGAGCATTAATTTTTGGGGATGGGCTTAATTATGTCATCTGCTCACAAGTGAATTTATTTCACATACCTTATTTTTCTATGATTGTTAATCAAGATGTTGATAGTCCTGGACATAGAGGATTGGTGTTGAGATAGGGTAATAGTATTTTCGGTAGCAAGAAGCGAAGCCTTGAGATTTCTCAGTAGAGTAGTTGTGGCTAAACTATCCTCACTAGTAGCTTCGTTATATTACATATGTGTGGGAGTAAAGTGAATATAAAGCCTCAATGTGAGAGAGACCCTCTTGAGTTTCATTCTTGTGTCCATATGAATCATCTTTAGAGATTCTGTCCGACCTTCCCTTTTTCTTCTATTGTAATGTGATCCAAAATAGCTCTACCTTCAGAAGCAAGAACTATCATGCCACATCAGGAAGGGAGTTGGAGTAGCACTGGCAGAATAGGATGAGGAGGAGGACATAGCCATGGAATCTAGACTTTTTATTATCATCGACTACAAAGTGGACCGTCTCACGGTAGTCCAGCCATAGTATAGGGGTGTGGATCAGGTTAATGAAATGTGTAGTAGCTTATACCAGAGGATCAAGTTACATAACCATTAACTATAAGAGGTCCCATTCTATTATCCTCTACTACTGTATATTCTTTATTAAATACATGTGCTTCTCAGTCATTTATCTCCCTATCGACCGTGTAAAGTCTCAGGCTAAAAATTCAGTACTTATATGGGGTGATGACCCTATACACCCCATTTAGAGTGAGGTCAAATGGAATATTCTGTTTTAGGGAGAATAACCTAAAGTTAGTAATTTATCCATTTATAAGGGACATATTCATAATCAAAGTGATGGGTTTCTAGGTCATTTTCAAAATTCATTGGTTGGTCCCATTTCACAGCTATGTGGACTTCTATTGCCACAGGGTGTAATTTTGATCACTAGAGGGTGGCAGTTATCTATACAAGGGTGAGTGGAATATCCAAAATGGTGGAGATGGACTTGGGAATCATGGGATAGGTGGGTTGACCACTTAGATTTCTAGTCTTTTCAAGGAGGAGTAGGATTTACCTTAAATATACTTTCCTATACAGATAGATCATTTCATGGATGTCTTTACTGATGATTTATCTAGATTACCTTCTGAGGGAGAGTTATAGTTCACGATCGAGATCATTTCATGAGAAGAACTAGTGCACATTCCGCCTAATAAGATGGAACCTACTTACCTGTATGGGTCAAGATATAGTTGGAAGATCTGCATTCTAAAGAATATATTTGACCCAATACTTCTTCTTGGGGTTTACCTATACTATTATCCAAGCATGTGGATGGGAACCTTCATTTATTCATGGATTAGTTATGGTTAAACAAGATTATGGTTAAGAACCATTATCCACTGCCTCATATATATGATCTTTTTAAACAACTTCAATAAGAAGAAGTTTTCTCAAATATTAAACTAAGATTGGTCAATCATCATGTGTGATTTAGGCCTTTAGACATACCTCTAAAAAAATTTTCATAGAAATCATTGTGTTTATGAAATTTTCATTATGAGGTTTGTACTTACAAACAAACTTGAAAGTTTCATGTCTTTGATGAATATGGTTTTCCACTCCTATTTAGATTCTTTATTTGTTGTTTTCATGGATGACAGCTTTGTGTACTCAAATAGATGAAACAACCAAGATAAAAATCCTAAGAAAATTTTTAATACCCTAAGAGAGAATCATATTCATTAAAATATTTCTATGTTTCACTTTTGTATCAACAAAGTTCGCTTCTTAGCTCATATTATCTCAGAATCTGGAGTATCCATTGACCTAGAAAAGATGAGAGTTGTGGTTTCTTGGGATATTTCCAAGAAGATATTTGATATATGGATTATCTTGGGGATATATGTATATTAAAATCATTTCATATAAAACTTATCATTCCTTTATTCACCTCTTGATGGTCTTAAAAATTTTGGTGTGAAGTTCTTATGGTCATAAGTGTGAAAAACATCCTTATAAAACAGAAAGGAAAGCTTACTTTAGCACCTATTCTTATTTTTTTTAGCCTGGTAGAGGCTATAATGTTTTATATGATGTATCAAGCATCAGACATGGTGTAGTGATGATGAAAGAGGACAGATTTTTTTCATATAGATATTCAAAGTTGATGCGTCAGGAGAGAAATTACCTAGCACGTGACCTTGATCTAGAAACAATCGTCCATACCTTATGTTTCTAGAGACACTTTTTAAGGGGTGGGAACATTGGGGCCTATACGGACTTCAAGAGACTCAAATATATCTTTACTTAGAATGAAATGAATATCAAATAGTGAATATGTGTCTAATGCCTTCATTATTTTGACATTGATCATGCCTAAATATTAAGAAACGGTAATGCGATAGCAGATGGGCTAAGTCAGAAAACTTGGCCACTTGCCATGTAGGATGATAGTGATGAAGGGAAATTGGTGGCCTTATTTTTTTAGTTGTAGCTAGAGTTTCATGATATTTCAAAGCAGCCTTATCTTTCATTTATGACTCTTACCTCCTCCCTCTTTGATAATCAGAAGAGTAGGTAGGGTTCAGTTCCTAATGGATTGGTTCCCCATGAGAGTATTTCTATTGAGGACCCACCTTTTAATTGGTCTATATTTGGAAAAGAAATCCTATATACATGGTTTCATCCATGTACCTACAGATATGAGAGTTTAATTGACTTAAGAGTACCACACTTCTCATTCGATAGTTCATCAAGGCATATCCATGATGTATAAAGTTATGTGGTCCTAATATTGGAGGCCTTGGATGAAACATCTTATATCATGTTTTATCACAAGGTGTTCCACCTATCAGTGGGGGAAGGTAGAGCACCAGTGACCTTCTAGATTTTTAGAGTCATTTCCAATCCGAAAAGGAAATGGAAGGATATTGATATAGATTTTGAATTTGCCTTACCGAGGTCACGATAAGGTATCTATGTGATTTGGGTAGTCGTGGATCAAATGAATAATGTATTCATCTTCCTTTATATCTGAGATACCTTCTTAGTTGTTGATCTATGTAGAATATATGCCCGTGAGATTATACATCTAAACAAGATCCCTCATACTATCATTTTATAAAGCAATGATTTTTTCACATTAAATTTCTATCATGGGTTGCAAAAAATTATGCGTACACAGGTGCTTCTGAGAATATCTTTTCACCCACATACCAATGTACAGTTTAAATAGATGATACATGTTTTGGAGTATATTCTCAGAGCATGAATCATTGATTTCAATGGTTCTTGGGAGAAGCATAACACTATCATCAAGTTCATCAAAAATAATATCCTTTAGAAGACTATTTTGATGAATCATTATGAGACCATGTATGTTAAGTCATATCATTCACCCATGTGATTGTCAGAGGCAGGAGAGGCAGGGCTAATAGGTCGTCATCTTATTAAGGAAGCTTCAAATCAGGTTCATCTGATCCAGAAGCATATGTATACTGATTAGTCTATAAATGTATTGTATGTTTTTCACCAATGTCAAACCACTGGAGTTAGAGGTCTAGGATCATGTTTTCCTTTAGTTATAACTCAATATTGGGAATAGACGGATTTAAGAGTAAGGGAAGTTGTTTCCTCATTATAGTGGGTAGTTTTTTATTCTATAGAGTTTGATGTAGGTATCCTATCAGTTTCAACTACCTCATAGTTACTATTACATGTAAAATATCTTTTATATTTCACAGCTTCATCAGTATCATAACAACCATCCTCATAATTTTGATCTCAATGAGGTCAATTTAGATATCGATGCTTCATTTGAGTAGTATCTTATACACATTGTTTATTGGAGCATAAAGGCTCTCTGAGGCTCATCGGTGCATTTAATAATTGTTCTATGGAAGGACATCCATTTTGTGTAGTATCATATTCACATCATTGATCTGAAGCATGATGGCTCTAGGAACCCTAGCCAGTGGAAGAATATCACTAGGCTGTATAGTTGGTATATGGTTTCCCAAAATGTGTGGCCTAACAATGTGGGTTCCTTCTTGAGGTAGTGATATATTAATTGTTGTTGCATGATTTGTCAAACCTTATAGTGAAACCATGAAGCCCAATAATTTTTTGGGATATTTTACAAAAAAAAATACCTTAATATTATTAATTAACTCATCGCTCTTCGTTGTTTATTATTTCTAGTGATAGGAGGCCTAAATATCCCCTCTTGGAGATCCCATCTAGGATTATCCTTGGATTATTGATATCTCTTCCATCTGGAGTCCTATAAAATAATATTTTATCTCTTTGGATCCCTCCTGGTAAGAGATCTAATCCATAAACTTCCATTATTTGTTTATCTTTCCATATATTCCTTTATTTTAGAACAAGCTCGTATGCCCTATTTTCTGAGTGTTCATCCATTATTCTAATTTTTTCAAATTGAGACAAAAATATGGTTTGATACTGGTTGAGTAGAGTTTTATAGGCTCAAGGTAGGTGCTCTATGAATTTTTCCTATAACTTACATAATTTTATAAATTTTCGTCATAATGGGAATGCGGGTGTCTCTGGGAATTTCTTATTAAATTCAAATTTTATTAATATGATCATTTGTCTCAATTTATAGAACCCTTTTAATATATTTTCTCCACATCATTAGTGTTTAACACCTCATCATTGATCACCCAATTAAGAATGATTCCTTATTTATGACTTTAGTGGCATTGATGTGACTAATTGTGAAACTTTTCAGTGTTTAATGACACGACATTAATAATGTAAGTGTTCTTATATAACTAATGGGTCATTAATTATTAAATGTTTATAACATGGAATGTTATCACTTGGGCCTTCTATGGTAATGTTCTAATTAATTCAGAAACCTTTAGAATTTTAAATGGAAAGTTTATTTATATATATCACTTGGCCTAGATAATTAGAAATGAGTTATTTATGGATGCATGTCCTTATCTCACCTTTTCATACCTATGAAAGGTAAAGGGATGAACCAAATAATTGAATATGTAATCAATGTAATAAATTGTTTCATGTACTCTATATACCTTATCACTTTAATGAAATGTAATGGAATAAACCAATTGACTTATTCAAAGGCATGAGTATTTCATTGCCTAATTAAATAATGAATTAATTATATGGTTTTACCTGCATTGGGCCTTTATAACTTTATAAGAACGGTCATACCTCATCTATACTTGGATTTCCAAGAGAATTCCTTTATCACTCAAAGGAATCCATTTAAATTCACTGATCCAATTTTTGTGGAAGATACCGACCACATAAATTGGCCTTTGTCTTATTATGTGAATTTCGCAACATATTACTGATGATTCACTTGATATATTTTATGGATTATAATGATTTCATGGATACACATCTTAGATACAAGTTGATTTTTTCAGAAATGTGGCAGTACTGATTCACCCCATTGGGCCCAATCCTGATAATCCCATGATTACTTTGGATGATATCCTTAAACCTAGTTAAATTATTTATAGTTGAATACCTTGGGTGATGCACCCTAGATTACACTCATACCCCATTACTGTAAGAGTGCGTGAGTTACTACAATGTTTTTTATGAACCTTATGTGTAACACCCTAGGTAAATAAAGAATATGACATTTTTTATATTTATCCTTTTTTTGTGAATAAAATGTTAATATTAGTTTAAAGGGAATTCTATGCTCGATGGCGTACCCAATACACAACAATGAGTTTCTTGGAAATCTTAGGTTGCACTCTAATAATATAATAATATTATTTTAAATGGTAGTTAACCCATAGCCATTGTAATAGAGGGAATGAATAGAACTAACAATAAAATGATTATATATTTTTTCCAAATATTTTTACTTTTATCCAATAAATGTTAGAGGCTAAAAATGCGAATTAATCCAATTTTAAGCGTAAATATTCTATATTCTTTAAAAGGTCGATTAACCGCCTTTTGATGGAGAACCCTTTTTAAATCCAATTGTTGACAATTTTATATTTTATATTGGACCAAATAAAATCCTTCTTTAGAATCGAGATATCAAAATTTACTTTGTGTAGGTTTTTGATATTTTTTTTGATAAAGTCCATTTTAATGAATAAGTGAAAAATGTTGTATTTTAATTCAAAACATCATTTTAATCTAATTTATTTATATGATTATATTATCTTTTTAATTAGTTTTAAATTGCAATTCGAATATATTTTTACCATTTAATCCAATGGTGGTCATTGGAATTATTTTCACATTGAAATTGGACTTAAACTAGTGTCAATCTTTTGATATATTTTGTTTCTAAAAAACACGCTATTCGTTTTGATAGCGGGAATTAATTATTAAATTAATTAATGCAACTTATATGTTTTTAATTTTGTAAAATATACATCATTTTTTAATTCAGAATATCAAATATATCTTAGGGATATTTTTTTGTATTTTTCTGAAAAACATCATTTTTTGGTGAATAGTGAAACCACTAAGTGGTAGTTAAAAAACTGATTTTTCATTAAAATGAAACTTTAACATTTCTATGATTTGAATTTCAAAAATCAGAAATAAATCGTTGTAATTAGGATGTAAAATATTGTTCAATGGGATTAAAATAATTTTTTTTGTGGATAGTAACTTTTATGTTTTATTAATCGCGATTAAAAGTAATTAGTGTAATTTAAGGTAAACATAATGTTATAATAATATGAAATGACCTTGAAACATGTCCTACCCTTATTTTATTAGTCATTTCCGACCAATAAAATCCATGGGTCAACTTGGGGACCCCATGGAGCCACTTTGGAAGGAAAATGACATTAACAACTTATTATTTAAAGTTAAAATAAAAAAGTCACAAACATGTATTGTTTTACTAAAACAATTTTTTACATGGGGTTATACAAGTCATATTTCTGGATATAAATATTAATTATAAATATAAAAATATTTCCTACATCATTATATTTTTTTTAATTTTTAGACATTAAATAAATAAATTTATTTATGACACCATAATGATGCAGTGATTACCTCATTAATGAATGATTTAAATAAAATTAGAATATAAGGTAAAATATAAGACTTACACTTGTAAAAAACCTACTGTATGGGTGGATTTTGAACCCTTATCACCTTATCCTAGAAATATATAATTTTGGGACCTTTGATATCTGAATATCATTTTATAATAAAGTTACTTTTCAATACTTTCCTAGAGTGCCCCTCCTCCCTCTTATAAAAGGCCCCCACCTCTACCTCCATACCCACACCTACCAAGCATTTGGGTCGATCATACTCTGATAATTTTATCCCTCCACATCCCTATCTTAATCCTAGAAGCCTTCCCTTAGGTATAAATCTCTTCAAGAAGCCCTTTTAGTTCAAACCAAGAGGAGTTACCCAATTTAAAGGTAAAGTCTTCCCTAATGTTCTTTTGTTTTATTTGGCTTCTCCAACCCCCTAAAATCTTTTTATTCATTTATTTTGTTACAACACAAGTATATTAAATATACTAGGATTTTTTTATGAGATTTATTTGATTTACACTTACACACACCTCTTTCTAATGGTTAAAGAAAATATTGTTTCCGTGGATGGCGAATTACTGCCTCATGAAACGATGAGTGTTCTATCTTCTCCTACCACCTCTCATGGTGGCCATTTTGATGGAACTATATTTATTTATGATATATATTATATTTATTTCCTCTCTATGCTTCTGTATTTTATATTTAATACATACATATATGCTTTTCATGTTGTGCAAATGTGATAATTTCATATTAGGAAGTGTGGACTACTGCCCCTCAAGTGATGTGACTCGTTCATGAAAAACATTGAATGTATAAAGAATGAAATTTATGAACTTATTTAACCTATATAACATATATATTATACCACAATTATAATATATATATATATATCATCTAGTTTTAATTCCATTAATGTGCCAAATGAATGAATGTAGTGTTCATGCGTACGTACGGCCTACCGTCTCCATGAACAGTGCATTTCACTTATTTTTATCACCAAATGTTATGGAATAGTATAAAATGGATATATATTGGATATATATTATATTAAAATTATTAATACTATTCTGGATATGTTGTACCTATAACTACATGGAAAATTCATTTCAAACAAGTTCAATTTTGAATAATCTACCAAACATTGACAAAAACTTCTGATATGAACTCGCATTATTAACCAATTATTAAAACATTATAATATATTATATGAAATTAATAATTATATTTAAAGGATTTCCTTAAGAAATAATAAATTTCTCAAAGTTTATTATTCAGGAATATAGAGAAACGAACAAGACAAGTCGGACTTGAGGTAAGGGATCCTACCTCTATCTTTCTTTTTAAGTACTCTCTTTTATGTCATTTCTTTTAAGCTCATCTTTCTTATGTTTGGGGATGTTATTTTATATTCCTCATTATGTACTTTTTATTTTCATTTTATAAGATACCCTATTTGATCTCATAAATCCATTTTTGGATGTTTTAAGTGGCGCCGTTAGGATGCCGAGTTTTCAAAATGGATTTTTCATCTCACTTTTATTCACGTGAGATTTATGCTATATTTACCACCATTTCCCTGGAGTGGTGTATGTACTGAAAATTATTCTACTCTTTGTTTAATATAATTTCATTTATGATTATTTACATCAATTTTGTATAGTCCTTCTTTCATGGGGTGTACATTTCAAAGGTTTCCCAAATCGGTAAGGGAACCTTTCACCCTCCTCTTTTTAAAATACTTCTTTTGTTATGTCTTTTAATTAACATATTATTATGTAGGTATATGTTCTTACATATCATTATTTATGTAAAATTTATTTCTAAGTGTTGATATACCCTTTTTTGTCTCATCAACTCATTTTCTGAATTTTAAAGTGACGTCATGAGGCTGTCGAAATTTTACAAGGGAACTTCTTAACCAAATTTCGATTTCTTTGGGTTCAACTTATAGTTATTGAATATGTCATCCTATGAATATGTGTGAATGACCTATGATTGTTTTAAACATAATATCCACTTATATTCAGTGTATTTATATCTGTCACACATAATTATGAGATTTATTTATCCTTATTTTAAGGATACCTTCTTTATAACGGATTTCATCTCATTTTACATTTCTATTGAGACTTCATTGTTGTTATGCACCAATTAACTATTATATGGTGTATATACTATCCTTTGGAATATTATATCATGAATAACTTTATTCTCATGATATTATAAAGTTATGATTAAATTTTATTCCTCAATTATTTGTATTCAAGTGTCTCTCATTTTGTAAAAAAACTCTTTAACTAAAATATCGTTTTAAATATACTAATGATTTATTATTATAAATATTTCTCATTAATATCCATGTTTTCAAAGTGGTTTTAGGGATTTATCTATATGGATATTAGTGGTTTAAAATATTGAAATCATCAAAGTGGTATGGGACACTTTGATTCAAAAATCTCTTTATTAAATGTTTTAAATGGTTTTGAAAATGGTTTTGATAATGGATTTGTTTTGTCAAAATATTTAAGTGATATATTTTGATTGAAATGTGGAAATTTTTTCTTTCCATTATATTTGTTTTATGTATTATGATTTAGTAATGGTACTTAGACATTTGATGAGTGGTTACATGATAAACCATATGACGAGTGGTGCCGTGAATACCAGGATGGGTGGTTACATTATAACCTCCAATGCATTGGGTATGGAAGTCAGCCGTATAACTATTCCATTTAGTGATATGTGTGGAAGTTGACCGTATGGTTATTACATTTATGTATGTTTATGTCCCAAGTTACATTTATATGTTATTTGTTCTTTATATGGGTTTATGGTATTCTTTTTTTTACAAAGGATAAGTAGTGATAGTTTATTCAGTGAAGAGTATTTTATACTTCATAAAGGTGAAAAGTATTACATTGATAAAGTATTCGTGATTTACTTGTTTTTTAGAAAAAAAAATGTTTTTCTTCTTTGTGTATCCTTTACTGGGCTTTTTATGCTCATCCCATGTATTTTAAATGTTTTCCACAGGACTTAAAGATGAATAGGGTCAAGGATGGGATCAAGGAAATGCATTCTATCTAAAACATGGAACTAGACATGTTACTTTTTAATAGTTTTTTATGGAAACATAGTAGAAGTGTCTAATTTGTAATCTTTTGAGATGTAATAGTTATGTCCTAATTCTCTAAAACTCTAAATGTGAAATGATCCTCTATGTGAATTATTCATTTAATTCATGATTATGTAATGTTTTACGGTCAGGTCCTTATAGTTGTTATCAGAGGTCGGTTTAGATAACTTTAGAGGATAGAGTGTTGTTTAAGCATAAGTGACAAGTTTTTTATAACTACAATGGGTAGTATATTTGATGGAGTCATTTTTTTAAAGTTATAATGAGTTTGAGATAACATGGATAACTATATATTAGTGTTAATCTTACTCATTATTATATTATGATTTCACTTATATGCTCACACTGGCCTTTTTAGTTTTAGTATATGGCTGGAACTAGCAGGCACCAAAGTAATAGTGGGTGTGAAGGAAACTGTGACAATTTTCAGAGTGAGAAACTAAATGATATGGGAGCTGCAATGAGAACCCTTCTTTTTATCCTCAACAAACTATATGGAGTCATGATTGACCACCTAAACCTTGGTGATTTTTATAAGGTATCATATATGCGAGAAACAAATCCCTACAGAAGTTCATGTAATAATCATAAATGTATGTGTGTTAAAAAACCTATGTGTCAAAGATGTGGAAAGAAACACCTAGGAAAATGTTTCAAAGGGATAGAAAGATGCTATAGATGTGGAAATGAAGGTCGTAAATCAAGAACCTGCCATGGAAAAAGGAAGCATCCAGTTGACTCGAGGAAAGGGAAAGAAGTTCTTTCTAAGGGATCAATTGAATGTTTTAAATGTGGTGTGCATGGTCATTATGCAAAAACATGTCCTACGAAGAAGTTTTATGAATGGGATCACCAATATAGAACAAATATTCATTTCCCAATACCTAATGCCATTCCGATTGAGGATGAAGAAACTGACAATGACCAATCAAAGGTATAGATTATTTCTTAACATATGTTTTCCTATTTTGGAACCTTAGGATATGATTCATGATTTGGTTTTTTGGAAAGAATTATTTCAGAATAAGTATTAAAGTAATGGTTAATGGATCTTGAATAATGTTGAATGAGTAAGAAGTCAACATATATGGGATTAAAGAGTTATGTTAGATTTTAGGATGGTGAAATTATTAAATGTGTTATGTCTCTTTTGATGATGGGGTTACATTAGAAGACTTTTTATTGTATGTGTAACCCTGATGTTCGACATATGAAAATTTTATTCAAGGAATACTTATCTCTTCGTTTGTGGACATAGTTATAAAGAACCATTTGGGTTTATATGATCGTTACTTTTGAGGTAATTATGGGTTACTATATTATATGATGGAAAATGAAAGGAATGAGATAAAATTGAGGTTAAAATATGTTATGGTTATTTTTGATGACTTTATCTCTTTTTGGGGAATGTTTTTTAGAATTATATAGTTTTGTAAAAAGGACAACATGCAGACCGTGTGACAACCCGTTGCGTCGGACAAAGCTATTGGAATCGAACCCACAACCACAGTGCGACTGTTATTTATTACCTACAACTAGATTAAGTGAAGTCCGTAGTTATTATGACAAATAGTTTTTAGTTAGATGATCTTATTTGATTTTGTGTTATCTATGAAAATTATTAACCTATCATGGAGGATATGTTATTAGGTTAATTACTTTTCAGTATGAGACTTTAAGAGTAACTGATGATTGGAGATAAATGTTAATGTTTATCTTCGAAGACTATGTGATTAGATCCTTCATAGATTTGTATTTCAATATTAGTTTTGGTAACTTTGAGGAAATTTATGGATAGATGTTGGTTGAATGGTCTTTGTTGAACTTTGGGTATTGTTTGACAAATTTTGGAGATTAAGAAGAGATTCTATTTATAAAGGATTATCCTTGTTGGGTATTACCTGATCTTGTACTGACCTTTTTTGTTTTTGTTTTGATTTTGGTATAAATACATGGGAATTATATAGTTCTCTTTTGTGGATTAGGTGATTCTATAGAAGTTGATTATAGTGCTCTTAATGTGAACAAGTTATTCTAAAGACTTGTCTTTTGGAGAAAATATGAGTTTGTGTAAGAAATCTAGCAAAAGTTGAAAGTCTACATGACAATTAAGTTTGTTTCCGTATGTTTTAGTTAAGAAAATAAATAAATTCCTCAATGAAATGTAATTTAAAACAAAAATGTTTTCTGTTAACTTTTCCTACTGGGGAATCAAATACCGTTTAACCCATCACAAGTTTGTGATTTTCTGGTGGTTAACTTTGTCCTAAACATCTTTTCTATCACTCTCCATCAGAACATGACCCTTTGTTTTTTTCTTCCATATCCATGTTTCCATGGAATACTAGTATGGGTTAACTCATGTGGCCTTTTCTGAATATTTTTACTTTTATCAAATAAATGTTAGAGGCTCAAAATGCGAATGAATCCAATTTTAAGCGTAAATATTCTAATATTCTTTAAAAGGTTGATTAACCACCTTTTGTTGGTGAACCATTTTTAAATACACTTGTTGACAATTTTATATGTTATATTGGACCAAATAAAATACTTCTTTAGAGTCGAGATATCAAAATTTAATTTGTGTAGGTTTTTGCTATTTTTTTGATAATGACTATTTTTAATGAATAACTGAAAAATGTTGTATTTTAAATCAAAACCTCATTTTAATATAATTTATTTATATGATTATATTATCTTTTTAATTAATCTTAAAGTTAAATTAGAATATATTTTTACCTTTTAATCCAATGGTGGTCATTGGAATTAATTTCACTTTGAAATTGGACTTAAACTAGTGTCAATATTTTGATATATTTTGTTTCTTAAAAACATGATATTTGTTTTGACCGCGGGAATTAATTATTAAATTAATTAATGAAACTTATATTTTTTGAATTTTTTTAAAATAGACATCATTTTTGAATTCATAATATCAAATATAGCTTAGGCTGAATTTTTGGCATTTTTATGAAAAACTTCAATTTTTGGTGCATAGTGAAACCACTAAGTGGTAGTTAAAAAACTGATTTTTTGTTTAAATGAAACTTTACCACTTTTATGATTTGAATTTCAAATAATCTGACATATATTGTTTTCATTAGGGTGAATTTTTTTTTTCAATGGAATTAAAATAATTTTTTGGTGAATAGTAACTTTTATGTTTTATTAATCGCGATTAAAGGTAATTAGTGTAATTTAAGGTAAAGATAATGTTATAATAATATGCAATGACCTTGAAACATGTCCAACCCTTATTATATGAGTCATTTACGACCAATAAAATCCATGGGTCAACTTGGGGAACCCGTGGAGCCACTTTGGTAGGAAAATGACATTAACAACTTTTTATTTAAAGTTAAAATAAAAATGTCACAAACATGTATTGTTTTACTAAAACAATTTTTTACATGGGGATATACAAGTCATATTTTTTAAAATAAATATTCATTAGAAATATAAAAAGATTTCGTAAATCATGATATTTTTTTATAATTTTTAGACATTAAATAAATAAACTTATTTATGACACCATGATGATGCATTGATTGCCAGATTAATGAACGATTTAAAAAAATGAGAAGATAACGTAAAATCTAAGACTTACAATTGTAAAAAACCTATTGTATTGGTGGATTCCAAACCCTTATCACCTTATCCTTGAAATATATAATTGTGGGACCGTTGATATCCGAATATCATTTTATAATAAAGATACTTTTCAAGACTTTCCAAGAGTACCCCTCCTCCCTCTTATAAAAGGCCCCCACCTCTACCACCTTACCCACACCTATCAAGCCTTTGGCTTGACATAACTCTGATAATTTTATCCCTCCAAATTCCTATATTCCTCCTATAATCCTTCCCTTAGGCATAAAGCTCTTCTAGAAACCTTTTTGGTTCAAACCAAGAAGAGTTACCCGATTTAAAGGTAAAGTCTTCCCTAATGTTCTTTCATTTTATTTTCCTTCTCCAACCCCCTAAGCTATTTTTATTCATTTAATTTGTAGAAACACTAGTATCTTCAATATATTATGATGTTTTTATGAGAATTATTTGATTTACACTTACATAAACCTCCATCTAATGGTTAAAGAACATACTGTTTCTGTGGATGGCGAATTATTGCCTCATGAAACGATGATTGTTCTATCTTCTCCTACCACCTCTCATGGAGGCCATTTTGAGGGAACTATATTTATTTATGATATATATTATATTTATTTCCTCTTTATGCTTCTATATTTTATATTTATTACATACCTTTATGCTTTTCATGTTGTGAAAATGCGATGATTTCATTTGAGGAAGTGTGGACTATTGCCCCCTTAAGTGATGTGACTCGTTCTTGCAATACATAGAATGTATAGAGAATGAAATTGATGAACTTATGTGAGTTATATAAAATATATAGTATAACTCAATTATAATATATATATATATATATATGATATAGTTTTAATTCCATTAATGTGCCAAAGGAATGAAAGTAGCGTTCATGCGTACATACGACCTACCGTCTCCATGAACGGTGCATTTCATTTCTTTTTATCTCCAAATGCTATGGAATAGTATAAAATGGATATATATGGGATATAAATGATATTTAAATAATTAATACTATTCTGGATATTTTTAACCTATAACTACATGTAAAATTCTTTTCAAACAAGTTCAATTTTGACTCATGTACCGAACATCGACAAATACATCTGATATAAACTCACATTATTAACCAATTATTATAACATTATAATATGTGATATGAACTGAATAATAATATTTTAATGAGTTCCTTAAGAAATTATAAATTGACCAAAGTTTATTATTCAAGAATATAAAGAAACGAACAAGACAATTCGGACTTGAGGTAAGGGATCATACCTCTATCTTTCTTTTTAAGTACTCTCTTTTATGTCATTGATTTTAAGCTCATATTTATTATGTTTGGGGATTTTATTTAATATTACTACTTCTGTAATTTTTATGTTCATATTATAAGAGAAACTATTTCATCTCATAAATCCATTTTTGGACGTTTTAAGTGGCGCCATTAGGCTGCCATGTTTTCATAAGGGATTTTTCATCTCACTTTTATTCCCGTGAGATTTTTGCTAAATTTTCCACCATTTCCTTTGAGTGGTGTATTTACTTCCCACTATTCTACTCTTTGTGTAATATACATTATTTTATGTGTATTTACATCAATTTTTTATAGTCTTTCATTCATGGGGTGTATATTTCAAAGATTACCCAAATCGGTAAGGGAACCTTTCACCCTCCTCTTTTTAAAAGAGTTATTTTGTTATGTCTTTTAATTTACATCTTATTATGTAGGGATATGTTCTTCTATATACTTATTGATGTAAAATTTATTTCTAAGTGATAAGATACCCTTTTTTTCTCATCAACTCATTTTATGAATTTTAAAGTGACGTCGTTAGGCTGTCAAAATTTTACAAGAGAACTTCTTAACCCAATTTCGATTTATTTGGGATCAACTTGTAGTTATTGAATATGTCATCATATGAATATGTGTGAATGACCTCTTATTGTTTTACACTAAATACCCACTTATATTCAGTGTATTTATATTTTTCACACATAATTGTGAGATTGATTTATCCTTAATTTAATGATACGTTTTTTATAAGGGATTTCATCTCATTTTACATTTCTATTGAGACTTCATTGTTGTTATGCACCAATTCAATCTTATATGGTGTATATACTGTCCTTTGTAATATTATATCTTGAATCCCTTTATTCTCATGATATTATAATATTCTGATTAAATGTTATTCCTCAATTATTTGTATTCAAGTGTCTCTCATTTTGTTGAAAAACTCTTTAACTAAAATATTATTTTAAATGTTTTAATGTTTTATTATAATAAATATTTATCATTAATAACCATGTTTTCAAAATGGTTTTGGGTATTTATTTATATGGATATTAATGGTTTAAAATTTTGAAAGATTCAAAGTGGCATGGGACACTTTGATTCAAAAATCTCTTTATTAAATGTTTTTAAATGGTTTTGATAAAGGTTTTTATAATGGATTTGTTATGTCAATATATTTAAGTGATATATTGTGATTGAAATGTGGAAATGTTTTCTTTCCATTTTATTTGTTTTATGTATTATGATTTTTTTAATGGTACATGGACATTTGATGGGTGGTTACGTGATAAACCATATGATGAGTGGTTCTGTGAATACCAGGACGGGTGGTTACATTATAAACTCAAATGCATTGGGTATGGAAGTCAGCCGTATGGCTATTCGATTTAGTGATATGTGTGGGAGTCGACCGTATGGTTATTCCATTTAAGTATGTTTATGTCCCAAGTTACCTTTATATGTTATGTGTTCTTTATATGAGTTTATGGTAATCTTTTGGTTACTAAGGATAAGTAGTGATCTTTTATTTAGTGAAGAGTATTTTCTACTTCATAATAGTGAAAAGTATTCCTTCGATAAAGTATTCATGATTTACTTGTTGTTTAGAAAAACTAAAAGTTTTCATTCTTTGTGTATCCTTTACTGGGCTTTTTATGCTCATCCCAAGTTTTCTAAATTTTTTCCACAGGACATAAAGATGATTAGGGTTAAGGATGTGATCAAGGAAAGACATGCTATCTAAAACATGGAACTAGACATGTTACTTTTTAAGAGTTTATTTTATGGAAACATAGTAGAAGTGTCTACTTTGAAATCTTTTGAGATGTAATAGTTATGTCCTAATTCTCTAAATCTCTAAACCTGAAAAGGTCCTCTATGTGAATTATTCATTTAATTCATGATTATGTAATTTTTTAAGGTCAGGTCATTATATTATGGTCAAGGATTACTTGGTTATACCTTGGTTCCTATTAATTATTTTAAAGATATATTTTTAGTATTTTTACACCTCATGTGACTTGTCTATACAAACTGAACTTAAGGGAATTGATTAAATAATTACATATTTAGAGACATTTTAAAGTTAATTCTGAATTAGACATGATTCATTTATTTTTAATTACTTTAAATTTATAAATAAATGCACACCAGTCAACTTATATTCACAGACTGTATTGTATAGGGCTCAATGGTAGTGGCCTATAGAGATTTATATCACTCCCCATCCGAGCTATTGTTGATACCCGGGCAGATTATATGTATACAAGTATTGATAAGGGGAAGCATCCCAACTTGTACAACTAAATTGATTTCTTTCTTTAGGATGGATATTTTTAGAAAATTAGCAAGACAATACTTTGTATTCATGGATATTTTTCTTTCTTTTTGTTTTTCTAGTTTGTCCTACTTCTATGTATTCGTGTTTTCCAATTTTATAGATAGATAGAATTACATTATCATTTTTTATATGATTCAGTTTCTATATATTTATTACTATTTAGTGATTGAATTTTTATTCCTATTTTCTATTTTTTATTCACTAATATCATGCTTCTTATATTTATCATATTATTATACCATTGTACTCTACTCTAACATGAGGGAATAGTCTCCCCATGGACACACCCGAGGCCCTCACTGCTAGTCTGTAGCCTCTTGAGTATGGGGAGGGATGCTTGAGTCCATGTTTCCAACCATGATTGGGGAACCATTCATTGGAACCTAGGTTGGGATTCCATACTAAATCTATCCTATGAAGTATTTTCATACAAAACAAAAGATTTTTTCTAAAAAAGTAACGTCCTTAACAAAGAATTTTATTTTATTTATTCTTATACCTCTATAAAATATTATTAAACCATGATAATATTATAACTAAATTATATTTCATATAATTATTTATTTTTATGATAATTTAATGACATAAAAACATCTCCTCCTCTCTCAAATGGGAAATAGAACCATTGATCATGTGTACGGTGAATTACCTCCTCATAGACCGACATAATTCATTTTCAATCACGGATTATCATGGATGGATATAATGAAGTGTATAATGATTATATATTATATTTAGGATATAATAGTTTTCACGGATTTAAGAAATAATATATGCCTTCTTACTTTCGATTTTGTAGGAAATATAACAATGTCTCTCATGTTTACGGTGGATTACCACCTCGAAGAGTGATGTGATTCGTTTTTCACTTATGATTCATATATAAGGTAATAGAGATCAATTAGATGTTGACATATTATATTCATGAAATATTAATTATTTTGTAAAAAAATATGTTGTATAATTTTTTACTTTACCATCCATTGAATAAATGATAACGTCTTTCATGTGTATGATAGACTACTGCCACACGAAGCGATATGATTCGTTTTTATTACCAGATCACATGGATGGTATATGTAAGGTTAATTAAAGAAATAATATGTTATTTATGATATAATGACCATCATTTAATTGTAAAATAACACTTACCATCTTTGCATCATGATCTTTGTAAAATGGAAATGTTGTTCATGCATACGTATGGATTACCATGTCCATGATTGTAACATAGTTTGTTTTTCATCAAAATACATAATGATTTAATTTAACAGTATAATTGAAGTATAAAAATTATTTTTATGTAATTATTATTATTCCTAATATTTATTAACTAATAATATATTTAACATTAGTCAACACACCTAAGTGAATTTGGACATTCGAGTCGAACATCATCAAAACATATGACTTCAACATAAATGATTATATAATTGACCATTGTTGGGAAAGAAATAAAATTAAATAAATAATAAACATAAAAGTTTCTTAATTAGGTAAATAATTAACTTAATTTTACTATTCTATAATATTATAAATTCTTGTGATGATTCTAGCAGAAGGTAAGGGACATCATCTCAATTTCCATTCACTGAGGAATATTTTATTATTATGAACCAAATCACATATAAATAGGGTAAATAATACCACAATAAATAGTACACCAAAATTCATTCATACTTCATGATATTTTAAATTACAATTCATTTACTTCATTCATGGGTGTTAGGCTCCAAATTACCAAAAAATTAAAGATTTATGTTTCAATCTCATTTTAATCGGGATTATTTATGCTTAAATTAAAATAGTTTGAAATTATTTAACAATTTAGTAAAAAATACTTTCCATTTTATTATATTCTCGTTATTCACGTCCATTTCATGAAATAGTAATATTTCTACATCTTTATTACTAAAACTTTTTGAGGAAATGTTTTTAAGAAAAATAAACTTTATTTTACTCTTCGGTAAAAAACCAATTCTCTTGCATGATCCTATTGCTTTCAAAAGGGTTTTAATAAAATAAATATTAATATATTATTTATTAAATTAATTTTTACCCATATTTAATTTTTTAGGTAAATTTAAAAGGAATCTTACAGTCATTTTCTGAATGACGTTCATCTTGACTTTTTATCGAAAATGTGAAAGGAATAATTTTCTTAACATGTTTAGCATAAACATTATTTTTTACATTAAATTTCCTTGAATATTACTTTATAATTTTGAAATGTTATTTTCAATAATATGGATTTCCACATTATTTTTTGAATTTTTTGTTTTTCAAAAGTGATATATAATGTAAAAATTTTATTTTCCCAAATAAGTTTATAATCTATTTATGATATTTCTATTCATCAATAAAAACAACCTTTAATCTTATGGAATGATTAAAAATAAATATATATATCATAAAAATGAAAAACGTTATCATTTATTCAATTATACATCTTGTATAGGATTAGGTAGTGAACCAAATCCAATATGGAAGTTTATCCGCCATGGAAAATTGTATAGGTTGTTAGCCTTAACACATGTCTATGTCATGCTATATATTGGTGCCACATTACCTGTGATTTCATGATCTTATGAAACCATGTTCTTTAAATTACTTTTCCATGTGATTACTCATGTTACCTCTCTTTTATGATATCATGTTATATCTAGAAATCACATGTTATGTTTTTTTATCATGTTTATTCCATTATTCGGATTTTAACCATTTACTTTTTGTATTTCCCAAGTAATCCTGTGTATTTTTAGGAGCTCAAATGGATTTAGGAGCTCCCTAAGTAAAATAAAAACTAATTATTCCATGTTTTAGTTTCATTTGACATATTATGAACCTACTCTTTAAAAGACACTATACCTAATGATCTTTTGGTTTTAATTAATGGTTTTTATGGTAAAAATCATGTAATAATTTGTTTTAAAGGAATGGGTCACTATAGTGGGAACCTATAATGAATAATTTTTTGTCATGTTTTTAAGAATTTTCATGGAACATTCTATGATGAAACATTTTCACCCATCACTATGCTGAAATCTGTTATAATCTTTCATTCCATAGAAACATACCATGGAAATATGATTTAAAAATGTATTTAAATATATATTTACTTAATGAAAACCTTTTGGAAGATGTCTATATGAAACAACAAAAATTATTCATGAGACCAATGGATTCCAATATGATATGGAAGTTATAGATTTCCATCTATGGGACTAACTAAGAATCTATATCATAGAACATGTTTTTTTATGAATCCATTAGAGGATTTAATTTTAAAAATAATGAGTTTGATCATTGTATCTATAAGAGGTATAATGGGAGTGTTGTAATTTTTATATAAATATTCTTTTAATTATATATTTATTATGGAAAATAAGATAACAGTATTACTATTAGTAAATAAATGGTTAAATAGATACTTATCTATGAAATACTAAGTTGAATAATCCTACATTCAATGGATCAAGATCTGCTATGATGGATATAAGAGGATTATTAGAATAATTCTGGGTGCATAAAATTAAAATGTATTGAATAGATTCAATATGGAATAATATATGAAGGTATTTTTACAAATGTCACATGGTATACATCTCTATAAAAATGATTCCTTTAGAACATGAGGAGATATATATATATATATGTTGTGAGAGAGAGATAGAGTAGAATCCCTTACACTTATGTGGTTTATTCTATGATATAATGCATTATATATACCTATAATGATATTATATACTCCATGATCATGGTAGGAACATATCAAGAAGACCCAGGAGAGAAAAATTGGTCATTTATAAAGACTATCATAAATAATATGAGGTGTATAAGAGATATATTCCTGGATTATATAAGAGATGAGAAAATGGTAGTGATGGGATGGATAAAATATAGTTCCTAAATAGATATCAATAATCTAAAATTGAATTCCGGATATGTGTTGGTCCATAATAGTGGATTAGTGAGTGAAAGATGTTCAAAACATCTAGTGATCACTTATTTTATAATAGGGGTTGAATATTTTGTAGCTTTTAATATAGATAAAAATGTAGTTTGGATACAAAAAATCTTCCTTGAGGTTTATTTTCTTCCTAATAAAAAATATTTTATCATTTTTTATTGTGTTAATAATGAAGTATCAGTTCTATCCATTGATTCAAGGCCACATGAATTAACGAAGCATATACATAGAATGTATCATCTTTTGAGGGATTTTTCTCAAAAGGGTGAGACCGTAGTAAACTGAGAAGTTATAGAAGAGAACATGGATGAACCATTGACATATTCCTTATCTCAGTAGAAATATTCATATCATGTGAGATCTTATGAATTTAAATCTTTTTTCAATTAGATCTAGTTAAAGTTATATTATATAAGAGTTGCTTCCCTATAACTAACTGACATTGTACATATGTTTATAAGAATATTGTTAAATATATTATTTCATAGTGACTATTTTTATGTATAAAAATAATTAGATTATTTACTAAAATTATTTTTCATATTGAATGGTCATAGGATATTCACTCTATAATGAGAACCCAAAATTTGTATTAAACTATTCTTAAACATGTATCCAATTGTATAGATAACATAAATCTGACATGAAATTAATGATTTTTAACTATCAAGTTTTGTAAAATCTTAAGATAGTGAGTCTTTTTCTCATGAATTTCACACTTAATAATCTCTAGTAATGGAGGTTATGAGGGTAAACCCACCAATTGTAATTCTATGTGTTATATATTTCATGGATATTTCAATATGTGAACATGTGTATTGGCCCTTAGTGTAACAGCCTAACACAAACTACCAATTATAGATTAGAGTGCCACATAACCTCAAGCACAACTCCTTGTATTCTAGATACCACTTTAACAACTGATCCCTACTAACAACACATACACCCCACTATAACATGGTTCTCGGGTCGGAGCCTCTTAGGTTACACTAGGTTCCCAGTAAATATGTGTTGTCCCAACACTATGGCCCACCCACATTCCATAATAGATCATCAGACTAATGAATATACCTACATGTCAAGACCCATTCTCTATGTGTGCTTCTTCCTCACTTATACACACCCTGAGAAACTTCTGATGAGATCACCCATTCAGACACTACTCTAGGTAAATCCTTACAATACTATGAAATTATAATCATGTCAGAACCTAAAAAGAAAGACACACCTTATTGACATCAGTAGAAATATTTAATCTTTTAACCCAATAATATTTTGTGATGTTATACTTATACATGTGATTAAAATTAATGTACATCATGAATCAGGTAAATTGAAATAAGGATAAAAAACATTAGACATATACTCATAGAAAGGTACCATATATTGGTAATGTTATAAGTGATATTACATTAATTGAGTAAGTAAAGAATGATTTTCCTATTTTGTGTTAATAAAATAAGATATCTATATTCATTTTATTGAAATGGATTTGTCTGGTTAAATCTATGACCATGGTTGTTCATGTATAAGTTAATTTTAGGTTTTCAAATAAATATAAATAAAGTATAATGGTTTATGAAACAAGTATGTGGCCTTATTAATGTGACATTGATAAAAAGAGATTATGTTATATTTTAGTGTTTGTAGGAAGGTTTTTTTGTTGATATATTATTCTATTTCTCTATATATTCCACAGTGTGTTCCTGGAAGATTATCTTGGGCTTTAGGTAAGTTCACCAAATGCCACAAGGAAAGTGTCCAAGAGGGTCAGACACAGAGTGTATATAGAATGTGAGTGAAATTATATTTATATTTAATATTAATATATAATATTTTTCTTGGATTGTGTAATAATTATTATTAAATTTAAGTTTCTCAAATAAATTTAATAATTAGATATTCTAGTTTAGAAAATGTGAATTGAATATTAAATAAATTTTCATTTAATATACTTGTGGATATAATATTTATTTATCCATTTTTTACTATTTAAAATTTAATAAATGAGTATTTAATTATTCAAAATTTAAGTGAATTGATTAATATAAATAATTATTTAGTTAGGTTAATATTAATTTAAATGTTTATTCATGAATTTTGTTAAAATGATTTTTATTTATTTATATATGTATTATTTAATATTTAATAATTTCTAATTATTGACGTAGTGAGTTATGGGCCTGATGGAGATGATTGGTTAATCTAAGATTTTAGCGCAATTTAGAAGATTATAATAATAATATTTCTATAATTTTTTGATATGTGGTTTACATTGGATAAACAATAAGATAATTGGAATTTGTGGAATTATTAACTATTTATCCATAAATATAACTTCTCGGTTGTAAAAGATTAGAGAAAATTAGGGTTTTTACAAACAAACAACTCTATTAGAATTTTATTAAGAACTTGAGAGAAATATCCTCCCACTCAATAATATAGAGGAAATAAGATACATTCCTTTTTACGATAAATGATGGTCCGCGCAAGGAACTTGGATCCTCCGTGATAGCACCCAAAATACATAATGTATTTTTTTGAGATTCATGGGGAATAAATAGATATGGATAGAGTAATTATAGTTTTTATTTTTCACCCCAAATACAATATGACAAGAGAAGAAATTTGATTGATCAAAAACAATATAAAATAAGTATCACAGTCAATGTATTTAGTGTTTTAAATTCTTAATAAATTAAATGTAAAAGATCATCTCTAGAAAATTCATGGGTTTCGTTCATCGTGTTCCTTAAGATTTATCCATTAGATTTTGAATATATTTTTTCATGCTCCAACGAATACTATGTTGGATTCAATGTAGAACCGTTATTGGGGGTCGACCCAATTCTTCTGTTGTTCCTTGTAACCTTCACATATATGATAAAAACCACCTCTCCAAGATAATAACAAAAATTGTCACATAATTTAATATTCCTACTCTATAAAAAAATAAGATTCCTCTTTTAAATATAGGGATTTTCCATAGTCCAGAAAGTAATAGAAAAATAATGATACAAATAGTGAATAAATATTTCAAAATAAATTGTAATCATATTCTAAAATACCTCTTCAGGGATGCTGGTTTTTTTATGAAACATGATATATTTCATAAATTTAAAAATATAATTACCAAAATATATGTGATTTCTTTCTTTCATCCACATTAAAACATTGAAAAATATAAGTAATTTTTTATTTATGTTGTTATAGTGAAATATTATTACAAATACCCTAATACTTATTCTGTCATATAAATCCATAGGTTTTTTGTATGCATCAATTTTCTTCATACCATTGTTTTGATGATAAATAAATATCACCCATCATAATAAAATGCTTGTTAAAAAAATATAGAACATATAATTTGGATTGTATAAAGAAAATATTAAATATTGTATATTACTTATTAATAATGGATATAATGTTTGGTTTATTTGTTATATATCCATGCGTTGAATAAAAAAATAAATCCTTTGAGTTTTAAATTTATCCCAACAAGCATCATGTTGATCTTAAAAAAGCTAAGAAGTAATCTGGAAATTTTAAAATATATTTTATATGATTATAGTGTAGATTTTTCCAATGAATTATTGGTATTAATAATTCCGTTTAAACATCTATTTATTTTCAGAAAATATGGGTACTTAGTTTTATCATACTAAAATTGTGTCTTAATCCATTGATGTTTTTCATATATAAGTGAAATGATGACTAACAAATCCAATTTTTTTATAAGGTCTTACAATTATTATAATGTCCTATACACCCTTGTATAAATTATAAATAGTATTAAACTATAATAAAAATAGTAGATCAATTATTGAGTAAACAATTATGAAAATATACCTCATGTATTGAGTCAAAAACCAAATATCCCACCCATTAATTTATGAGAGTTTCATTTGCATTCTCAAGAACAATCATGTCAGTAGTGACCTCTTTATAAATTTTTTCTTAATATTCAATAAATTATGTCGACTTTTTTTATAATTTTTTGGTATCATAAACATTTTGACATTATATATTATGATAGTGAAACAATTTGGTGATAGGTTCCATAGACATGACCTTTTGATCTATTAATTAATATTTTATATAGTATTGACTCATCGATATATTTAATCTTATGTTTAGTCTTCTCTATTAACATAACTTAGCTTAGACCTTTTCTATTACAATTTAAAGGTTTATCATATAAAATAAATTTTAAATGATATGACTAATTATTATCTTTGATATTTCTACGATTAAAAAGTTATTCTATGAATTTTCTAATGAAACATTTGACAATGAGAACATTAAGATCATCATGTGAAATTGGTAGCTTAGTGCTTGACTAGTGAGCTACATGAATCCCTAGTCTCATGTGATCTTTTGGAAGTTTTTTGTTATGTATAATATAACCAAGGATATTGTACACTATACCTCTCATAAAAATGTAATGAGTGTGTGTTGAAAGATATAAATCATAATAAATTTCACCACATAGACTTTTAGAATAAAAGTGTATAAGTAGTTATTTGAATATCATTTCATTGAAATTGTTGTGGAAAATATAAATTATCTCACTAATCCAAGAAATGGATTGGAATTTCTAGCCTTAAAACTCATGGGGTTATAGAACTTCTTATTGTGGTTTTTTATGTTAATTATTCTCATTGAACCCTTGAAAGAAACCTTTTTATTGCATCATCCAACCTAATAACTTATTTTATTAGATTATCTATTTGTTCAATGATATTTTCATTTTATCAATTTTATCCACATATTTATTTTATTTATCAAAGTATTATCATGGTAAAACTCATAAATAAACACCTATAATATTTACATTCTCTTCTATATGCTTTAAATCCATTGACAATTTTTTTTATTTATCTTTGGTAGTTGATGATTTTTGTATCTAAACAAAATAAAAACTATAGTAATTATGTATTCATTGGTTTTTAATACTTTCTTAGATTATTGAAAAATTATTATGTTTTACACAAACATAATTATAGTGCTTTATATTTTCATTCATCTTTTATTTGTCCCTTTAAATTTATACGATCTTCTCTCAATATCACATGATGTTGGATAGAAGTTGTTTTATATTTTTATTAATTTATTTCATATAAAAAGGAATATATTTCTATTATTGTTTCATATCACATTAAAATTTTACTATATATTTAAAATACATAGCTTTTTTAAGTGATTCATACCCCATCCATTCTTTATAGTAGAGGTACATTGATATTTTTAATGTTTTTTATTTTCTATACTAATTTTTTTTAAAATAAAATTTTGAACCAATGTGATTAATAAACTTAATGCTAGATAAATTATTATTGATTACAATGTATCTGAAATGATTCATACACATAAAACTCAATGTAAGATTCCCATGTTATATTGTTTATGATGTGTGCATATATAGCTGGTGGGGGTTAATTTTCCCTCAACAACCCTATAATTATGTCTCTTGATAAGTGTCTATAATTCCTTATGATCATTTTCGGAACCATTATTTTAAATTTTATCAGCTAATATTATAATATAAATGAACTATAAGGGAAACCAAGCCAGAAACTACCTGCTTGGTCTGTACTGGTCTCTTGTTGCATGATCCAATAGTTGTTCACATCTCATAGATGCAAAGTCGTTGAATCAGGCATCAGATTCTGGTTTGGTTGTGGAATTTCAAAAATCGAGACCTCCAACCTCGTATCTGGAATCAGCTTTTAGTTTTGCTACCGGATCTGAAAAATGAAGACCTCCAACCTTGAATCTGCCCTGAGGTTCTTGTTTTGTGGCTGGATCTGAAGAACCAAGAGCTATGATGAATAGATCTATTGGTGGGTAGCCTTTTTTTTCAAAGGTAAACTATAGTGATGAAACCCTCCTCTTCGGATTAAATGATAATGATTTACCATATAACTCTTGCTTCATTTAATAAGAATGATTCTCATTGATCATATACTAAGGCGAAAAAGAAATCAGTAGTAGGTAAAAACTTTAGTGGAGCCCAGCACTTAACGCTGCTTAAGGATTCATATTCAGGTAGAATTCTTTACAAGGGATCATCATTCCACGTTGAATACAACCCCACAACATTTTCTGAGAGAATGGAAATTGGAAACACCTCTTAGATTGTGTGCATTGTCTTACCCAAAGGTGAAAAAACTTGGATTCTTGATGATGTGGATTGAGGAATCTCGATTTTTTGGGTTTTATCCAACTAGAAATGTGTCTCCCTTGGGACAGTTTTTTTAATTGGTTATTTCATTCTAATGAATTGAAGCTTAGATCACTGGGCATTGGTTTGCTGCAGTTGAAACATGGATTGATTTACATTCATAAGTGGTCATTATACTTCAATAACTCATGTTATTGGAGTGGATTTAGTTAGGTTCGGGTTCTCCTGTATGGATTGAATTTGGTTTTTTAGAATCTGAATATACTTAATGATATTGGCATGACAATTTGGTTTTATGCCCCCTTGATTACACTCAAACCCCTTTAATTTTAGAGTATATTAGTAACTACTATTTTTTTCTGACCCCTATGTTCATGGATTCCTTTTTTATACCTTGGATTCTATTTTATTATTATCAAGATATATTTTTATTGTTGTTACACCTCAATTGACTTGTCTATACAAACTGAACATAAAGGATAAATTAAATGATTACATATTTAGAGACATTTCCATTTAATGATGATGTAGGTATGAGTTATTTATTTATAATTTCTATAAATTTATATATACCTATACACTGATCAACTTATATTCATAGATAATATTATATAGACCCCAATGGTAGTGGCCTACTGTGATTTATCTCATGCCCCATCTAGGCCGATATTGGTACCCGGGAAGATTATATGTATATAGATATTTATAAGGGAAACCGTCCAAAATTTTATATCTAGATTTATTTCATTTTTTAGGATGGATATTTTTAGCTATTTACCAGGAGAGTTATTGGGATTTTTTTTATAGTTTTTAGTATTTTTGTATTTAATTTATTTATTGGTTCCTTGCATATTTGTTTTCCAATTTTATAGATACATGATAGTACATTATCATTTTTTATATGATTAAGTATCTATATTTTTATTATTATTTAGTAATTGGATTTGTATTCCTATTTTCCACTTCTTATTTACTAATATCATGATTCTTCTATTTATCAATTTATTATACTATTGTGCTCCACTCTAACATGAGGGCATAGTCTCCCTAAAAAAACACCCTCGGTCCACACTCCTATTCATTAACCTTAGAAGTATGGGGAGGCATGCTTGAGACCATGTGTCCAACCAAGTTTAGGGAACCATTAATTGGAAACCCGGGTAGGATTCCAAAATAAATCTATCCTATAAAGTATTTTTCGTACAAACCAAATGATGTTTTCCAATGAAAATGTAACTTCTTTAACTGAGAATATTATTTTATATCTTCTTGAACCTTTATAAAATATTATTAAACCATGATGATATATCAATTACATTGTATTTCATATAATATTTTGTTTTTAGGTTAATGGAATGTTTTAAACACATCTCCTCCACCCTAAAATGGGAAATGAAACCATTGATCATGTGTACGATGACTACCACCCCACAGGCTGACATAATTCATTTTCCTTATCTGCTTCTCATATATGGATATAATGATGTATATAATGATTATATTTTTTATTTATGATATAATTATAGTTATTAATTTAAAAAATCATATATAGCTTCTTATTTTTGATTCCATATGAAATATAACAATGCCGCTCGTGTGCACAATGGACTACCACCGCACAAATTGATGTGATTCGTTTTTCACTTATGATTTATATTAAAGGTAATAGTGATTAGTTCGATGTTGATATATTATATTCATGAAATATTAAATATTCATAAAAAATATCATAAACTTTCTTACCTTACCATCCATTGAATTAATTAAAATTTCTTTTGTGTGTATGATAGGAAACTACCTCATGAAGCGATGTGATTCATTTTTATTACTAGATCACATGGAAGGTATATGTAAGGTTATATATAGAAATAAATTGATATTTAGGATGCAATGATCATCATTAAAGGGTAAAATAACACTTAACTTCTTTCCGTCATTATCATTGAAAATGGAAACGTTACTTAGGCGTACGTATGGCTAACCATCTCCATGATTGTAAAATAGTTTTTTTTCATAACCATCCATATTTAATGATTTAAAAATTATAATTTATATATAAAAAATATTATTATGTAATTATTATTATTATTATAAAAATGATTAAATAATAATGTCTTTTACTTTTGTCAATTTACCAATGTGAATTTGGATATATGAGCTGAACATCATCAAAACATATGACTTGAACCTAAATGATTTAGTAATTGAAAATTTATGGAAAATAAATAAAATAAAATTAATAATAAACATAAAAAGGTTATTAATTATGTAAATAATTAACATAAATTTATTATTCTATAATATAAGAAATGAACGTGGTCATTTAGGCTCAAGGTAAGTAGCATCGTCTTATTTTCCTATAATTAAGGCTTATTTTATTGTTATAAACCAAATCACTTCTAAATGGTGTACATAATAACCCATTAAATATTACACCAATATTCCTTCATACTTCAGAATATTTTAAATTAAAAATCATTTAACTTATTCATGCGAGTTATGGTTCAAATGATACCAAAGTAGTAAAGGTTTATGATTCAATCTCTTTTTAATAAGGATAATTTATTATTGAATTTCCATTGTTTGAAATTATTTATCCACTTAATAAAAAATGCCTTATATTTTATTATATTATAGTTATTTATGACCATTTCAAGTAATAGTGCTCTTTCCTCCTCTTTATTACTTAAAATTATTGAGGAAATGTTTTTAAATAAAATCGGCTTTATTTCTCTCTTCTGTCGAAAACCCTTTCTCTTCCATGATACTATTTTCTTTAAAGTGATTTCAAACAATTTAATATACTTATATTATTTATTAAATTCATTTTTAAACATATTTAATTTTTAAAAAATAATTTAAAAGTAATCTTTTTGTCATTTTCTGAATGAGGTACTTCTTGAAATTTTACTATAAAAATGCAAAAGGAATATTTATTTTAACATGTTTGTCCTGAGTAATATTTCTGCTATAATGTTATTGAATATTAATTTATAATTTTATAAGGTAATTTTCAAGAAAAAGGATTTCGACATTATTTTTTTAATTTTTTCCAAAATTGGTTGACAATGTGAAAATTTTATTTTCCTCAATATTTTTTTAATTTGATTATGACATTTCTCTTAATTAATGAAAACAAGCATTAATCCTATGTAATGATTAAAAAATATGTATATATTTCTCATACATATCTACCTAGATTACACTCACATCCTTTGATTGGTTAATACATGAAATATGATCGTTTCTAAAATTAATTCATTATGAAACCTCCTTTGATTATGATATAAGGCAATATTATGTAACCCATTTTATTTATATGGGTAATTCTTATATTTATGATTTTAGATTGATTCCTTATGTATGATGAATATTCATGTACATTAAATGAAAGTGATTGGTGGGAACATAATTATATGTCCCTCTAATTCATTGGTTAATGTTTTAGACTCATGAGATGTCATGTATGTGATTAGGGATTGAACCTAATCCACTATTGGTCTCTTTCCACCATGTGACATTCTTTACGTAGTAAGCCTTAACTCATGTCTATGTCATATTATATATTAGTTCCACATTTACTATGATTTCACGATCTTATAATTCCATGTTCTTTAAATTATGTTTCCATGTGATTAATCAGGTTCCTTCTCTTTTACAAAATAATGTTACATCTTTAACTCAAATGTTATGTTTCCTTATCATGTTTATTCCCTAACTAAGATTTTAACCATATAATTTATGTATTCCTCCAGTAATAATATGAATATTTCGTATCTCTTATTGATTTAGGAGCTCCATATGGAAAATATAAAATAAGTATGACATTTTTTAGTTTCTTTTGATTTATTATGAACCAAGTCTTCCAAATACACAATGCCTCGTGATCTTTTAGTTGTAATTAATGGATGTTTATTTTAAAAATCTTTTAATAACATTTTTTAAATTAATGGGTAACTATAGTTAGAACCTATAAAGAATTGTTTTTTTATAATGTTTTTAAGAATTATCAGGTCATATACTATGATGAAAAATTTTCAACCATCAACATGATGAAATCGATTATAATTTTTCATTCCATAGAAATATACAATGGTTAAATGATTTGAAAATGTATTTGAATATATATTTACTTAATGGAAACCTATTAAAAGATGTCTATATGACAAAACCACAAGGATTCATGAAACTAAATGATTCTAATAAGATATATAAGCTTTAAAGGTCTATTTATCGGATGAAACAAGCATCAATATCGTTAAACAAATATTTTTATGAATATATTAGACAATTTAATTTTAAAAAGAATAAATTTGATCCTTGTGTCTATAATAAGTCTAGTGGTAGTGTTATAATTTTTATATAAGAATTTTTTTATGATATATTTATTATGGGAAACATGATACCTATATTACCATTAGATAATACATGGTTAAACAAATACATCTATATGAAATAATTCATTGGATAATCCTACATTCAATGGATCAAGATCTTCTATAAAGGATATAGGAGGATTCAATTATGAAAAAACACATTTTAACATCATTTTTTGACATCGTTTTTTAACCGATTTCTCTAAAGGCACCATAAATAATATTATTTTCATCATCGGTTTTCTAAAAAATGATGCTAAAAATCATTTTTGTTCAGGTTTTGGGAAACAGTTTATTAAATAAACTAACGGTGATAACCAAAAATCAAATATGATTGAGTTTACGGTGATAGTTTTATCCAAAACAGATGGCATACCAAGTTTTCGGCATCGGTTTTATCTAAAACCGACACTGAAAACCCATTTTTTTTAAAAAAAATATCAGGGTGGGGTTTTTAAATAAACAATGACGTAAGTTAATTTTTTTTAGAAAAATTAGAAAAACTACAATTCCAATAAAATCGAAACCCCAGTAAAAAACACAATATATTACAATCAAACCATATTTATCATTCAATAAATATATATAAATTACATAAGTTTATCTAGTTAATCAAAAAAATCATCTTCCCATTTGTATTATAAATTAGAATTAAAATATGTGTACCTTAAATCAATGAATACTTTCAAAAAGTGTGGACCTTTGCAAGTCCCACGACTCCAGCATTTTTAATTCTCAAACAAACCCAACTATTCTTTGATATTAGAGACAATACATTTTAGTCACTAAAAAATTTTCATGTATTCCAGTTAAAGGTCAATGAATCAATAAATATCACAAAAAATTAGACAAAGACATTGTAGAGTCACTTTAGAGAAATCAATGAATTATTGTTAAAGATCGATGCAGCAATATATCTCATGATGACATGTATTATGATTTCTTTAATGATATTTCTTGTTGAATGTATTACCAATACTAAGGAATCATTATTTGGAATTTGGAACAAGTGGACCGTCATGATATGATTATACTAGTGTGGTTGACCTAACATGAGACAATGACTACAATATACCTACGATTGGCTAGTGGCAAGACCTAAAATTTAATTCATTATGGATACCAATTACCATGAAATAAATTGATTCCATGTGGATATCAAGTACATGTTCACTCATAATCATTGTGGCTAGACTCAATACTCAATTCCTTAAGGATTCCATGTAATAAGTTTAATGCACTTTTGGATTGTTTTTGTCACTTCTAATGACTTTTTTATCCTTTTGGCATGGAGTTGTAGCAGGTACAACATGGGTTCATCTCATCATGGATATTACATAGTCTCTCATCACATGGATGGTAGATTATTTATTTTTCATATACCAAGCATAAACCAAAAAAACCCACGCAAAAAAAGTTAATTTTTTTTTGAAATTCAAAATAAATTAGAATTAAAATACAGGTACGTGGAATTTACGAAATTCTCATTGTTGATTGTTATGGAAGAATTAATTTAATTATTATAAGGTTTAAACACCTAATATATGAAAAGTGTTAGTTTTTTTACCCCATATGTAATATTATTTATAAATATTAGAATATACATACCTCAAATCCTAATAAGACTTAACAAATAGTCTATACAAAATAGATTAAATATGAGACATATCATATTGGGAATAAGATTTTGAATCATTGAATTCCTATAATAACATTTAGTGATATGAGATAAAAAATTGAATAATATGGATGAAAATATAAAAAAATACAACTAACCTTATCAAATTTAGTAGTTTCCCCAGTTGTGATTAACTCATACATTAATCGTAGAATATAATAACCACATTCGGCATTTCCTTTTTGAAAATGAAAATGCAGATATAAAACATTAAACTATTAATAAAAATTAATATATAACAAAAAATCAGAAAAAATTATAATATAAAAACTAATTACATTTACTTCCACATATTTGATTTTATTCGGTGTATTTATTAATTTGTATTCCTTGTTAATTTTTTTAATGAACTTAATTTTCATATATATGAACTAATAATACATATCAAAACAATGAGAATAAAACATAATGAATATATAAAAAACAAAAAAAAAATCATATCCTTCAAATGAGGTGGAATTTTTTTATGAACATTTTCTAATATAGAGCAAAACCAATATATGGTGCATTCACTTGGGCACAATACTCATAACATCAAATTCCCTCTACAATACAAAAAATCACAATTAATGACATTATAATGATCATTAGTTCATAATTATTTTTCTATTTTTATTATCAAGAAATGGAATAAACCAGCACTGAATCTTCATATGTGATAATCTCTCACACATATATGTTACTCTCTTAGGATTGTTCACATGTATCACATCTATGTAAATGAATTATAGATCTATAAAACTATAAATTTCTTGTACTTTTTTTTGTAGAAGAAGCGTTTGTAGATACCTAATTTAAAAAAATAATATATAGTTATTCAATATTAAATCATCTTTTATTCAAGAAATACAAATTCAAATGTCAATTTACATACATGGTAAAAAACTACACCACATTTCCTATGAGCTCATCAAAATCTACTAGATGCATGATATCTTCTTTGAGTAATCTCAATGGATATTATCTTCTATATATATCATTTTTCATTTGAAACTCGTAGATATAATTCAATGAAGAATATGCCTTTTGTAATATTTGTATCCCATGATAACTATCTGAAGTATCTGTTGCTGATTATTCCTGAACATTCTGTTTAATTTGTGTAGCTTCTTTTGCTTCCATATAATCATATATAAGTTAAATGTCAGAAAACAATATAATTAATTTTTAATCATTTGTAATTAATATTTGAAAAATAGATACCTCATATAAAATATAATAAATCAAACCAGTTGACCAAAGTCAAAAATATGGCCCATACAATCCCCAACTCTGGTTATACCCATAGTAATAAATTGTTGTAGAGCAATAGGATCTATAATATAGAGTATTGATACTCTAACCTGACCCATTTTTATAGTCCGGTGATGTACAGAGTCCCCCAAAAAAATAAAAAATTTTAATGAAACAATATGTATGTGAGGATATCCAGCAAACAACTCATAATATACATTTTGGTCCGGGTGAGGTGGAGGAGAATCAAATTAATCATATGGGGTAGGGTAGTCCATGTGAGAAGTCTAGGAAGGCTGAAACTGAAAAGGTTATATTATTTTTTATAATTTATAAAATAGAAAAATTGATAACAAATAAATAATATACCTGGTAAGAGTTCTCATATAGGGCATTGTAGGTAGATGGGGTAGGGTAGTCCAGGTGTGCAGGCTCGGAAGGCTGAAAATTGAAAAAGTTATATTAGGGTTTATAATTTATTTAATAGAAAATTTGATAACAAATAAATAATATATCTCAGAAGGATGCTCACACAGGGCGGGGTTGGAAGACGGGGAAGGGTATTTCGGGTGAGCAGGCTGGGAAGGCTGAAAAATGAAAATGTTATATTAGTGTTTATAATTTATAAAATAGAAAAATATATGACTAATAAATAATATACCTGTGATGGATTCTAATATGGGGAGGGGTAGGAAGATGGGGCAAGGTAGTCTGGGTGAGCAGGCTGGGTTGGCTGAAAAATGAAAAAAGTTATATAAGTGTTTATAATTTATAAAATAAAAAAATTGATAAAAAATAAATAATATACCTGGGAAGGATGCACAGACTATGACTATCATTCCATGTGTTCTAACTAAGCCTTATGCACTGGTGATTGAATTTTATCACCCATAGACTATTTCATATCATTCAGTTCTTCTTTTAAGGATTCTATTTTTGGGTCTCTTGATTTCTTACTCTTACCAAAAACCTTCTGAATACTATCACCCGCCTGAAATCCTCTAACAAGGTCGGGGCGTTCGGCCATTCCCAAAGTAGTGTCTAGTATTTCCATCCTACCCTCGAAGATAAAAGAGCCATGTGTCTATTTCTCTTGATGTTCACCCAGAAATTAAAACCAAAAATGTTATATTAGTGTTTATAATTAAAAAAATAGAAAAATTGATAACAAATAAATAATATATACTTACAATTTTATCATCTACTTTCCCAGCTTCCTTAATAAGATACTATTCTTTTTTTTCTTCTTGCTTGTTTCTATTTTTCTTGCCGAGTGGGAGGATATGGAGGACCAAATTGGACCTCTTCTAAACCACTACTAGATCAAGCTCTTAATGCTTCAAAATTTTATTCAATCATTTTTTTCGCCAAATACGATTACCCTCTATGTGATAATGTATGAGGGTATACATATCTCAACTAGATCCCCTGATGAGATCTCCTAGAGGCCAGTTATATAAAAATAAACTACTAAGTAATAATAAATATATATACTAAATTTTATAATATATAATAATTGTTATACATTAAATTTTTATTCATTACGACTGTCAACACATCGCTTCCATGTATCTTCATTTATAAACGGATACTTGAGGCATGGATTTTCAAACATTCTCTTTCCAAAAATATAATTTTTTTCAGTTCTATTTTAAAATATCTCCATCGAACCACCTCTAATAAGAGATGTATTTTTTTAATATCGTTGTTTTCCTCAAAATTGAATGTCATATGTAATTGAATAAATTAAATATTTCATCTAAAATATATAATATTAAAATATATGATAAAATAAATCAATTAAGATATTTTATCGTCACGGCCACCCAAAGCAGTTGCTTCACCATCCTATCCACTGACTTTCAATCAGGATATAAAATACAAATACTACAATAACTCTGAATCTCTATATAACTGACAAACTATACTAAATTTGGGCCAATTTTATTATTATCATCATCAAAATGAATTTATACTCTTTCATCATCACGAGAAAGTGATAGTTTTGGTAAAGGTGTAATACAAGGTTTACCAACTTGAGAACTTGATTTTGTAGTAGTAACTAGATAAGTCTTCTCCGCCAAGGACGCATGAGTGGGCATGCAAATTTTTTTGTAAATTAACAGTTTTATTTTATTAAATAATTATATTGTTCAATATATAATAATTTGTAAAAATAGATATACCTTGGTAAATGCTCTGCTCTATCTGTATCTAACATTTCTACTAGAAAGTGTAATGAAATTTTTTGTACCTACAGATCATTGAAAAATGAATATTTAGAAATAAGGAAGACATAAAATAAGTATTTAAAAAAAGTGGCATGAATTTTTAAGTTTCAAAATAAAAGAAAAATATAAATATTTACCAGAAAAATTAGGAGACAAATTTAGTGTTTTTTCACATTCCTTCATCATGATCATTACGTACTACATGCACTATGTTTGTCTTATACTCATTGTAATCAATTGGGAATTTCATAATAGATGAATAAGGATTATGTAAATCACTAAATTCATCAGCATCATCCTCATCACCCAAATAGTATCTTTTTCCTTGATAAAAAACTGATCACTGGTCATTTGATGGATCAATGACATAAAATACTGGATTTTCATGTGTCTTCATGATAAATGGTTCCTCATTGAAATTATATATTTTCAAATCATCCTATTTAAAACCATATTCATCATGTTTCACACCACTATTACTATCAATCCAATTACACTTAAAAACAGTGACTCAAAATTTAATATTATCAATTTATCATATGACTTCTAGAACTCCAAAATATGGTGTTGATGCATAAATTGGGTTTTTATCTTTGGCACACGAAAAAGGAACTGGTTTAGCAAAAACCATCACACTACTATTTTCAACGTTTCACTTTTCATCCAGGGTTTTTGTGTAAAATGTGTAACCATTGATATCAAAACCAGTCCATGTGATCACATTAAGAGATGGTCCCCCTGATAACCACTACAATGTTTCTAATGAATATATATCTGGGGTGAATTTCTCTTTAAAACATGAAACAAATGTATTTTTATGCTCATTCATCAACCACAATTCTTTTCTTTTTTGATATCATAACTTTAATTGAGCAATATGTGAGAATATATAGGATTGAAACTCATTTTTGTTGTTCAAAATGTATAAATGTGCTGGTATCACTTAATTGTGTGGAATGAACTTTATATTTAAGCCTAAAACACCTCTACCATCACTATAAACTATCATATATCGGGATACAGGGAAACCAATATTCTCCACCTCATACAAATAATTAGTACCAAACATAATCACCTCTTCTGATACATATTTTTGAACAATAGAGGCCTCTGGTTGATAAGTATTTTTAAGATATCCCTTCAAAAAATTTCATATATCTTTCAAAAATATAGATCCATATTAAATAAATAGGCCCATATATTCGTATCTCAGGCACCAAATGAATCAGAATATTAACCATTATATCAAAAAACGTGGGTGGGAAATACATTTGTTGTTGCCAAAGAATAATAGTTGCTTAATTATACAACACATCTAACAAATTTGGATCAAAAACTTTGCTACAAATAGATTTGAAAAAATTATGTAACCTGATTATAGTCTTTCTAAGAGATTTCGGTAATATACCATGCACTTCTATTGGTAGAAGATGTTGCATCAACACATGGAAATCATGATATTTCATACCTATTAATTTAGAATCCTTCAATGACACCAAATTATTCACATTTTAGGAAAAAACACTGGGTACATTAATACCATGAGTACACTGACATAAATTCATCTTTTCAGAATTTCATAATGTGTGACAAGCCATTGGTAAATATGTTTTATTTCCTTTCACAGTAGGAGCTAACTCCAAACATATTCTCATTATTATCAAGTTCAATCTAGAATACAATCTACCTTTTCCTCCAATGGCCTAAAGGCCTTAATTTTTTATTTATATTGATAATCCACCTTTCAAGGGGTGATGTGGAACCCTTACAAGGCCTGTAGGCATAAGTATTACATGGCATGTAGGCCATATAGGATTTCATTACCCATATGCTTCAAACATTACATACAAGCTAGACTAACTACTTGGAACTTCTCATCCCCAGTATCTTCCTCGTGCAATCAGCTCTCCACATTCGCATAGCTGTTCAGCTAGGCTTTCCTATGCATGCACATGCTTTTGCCAATGGTAGGTTCCATACCCTCTCATTCTTGTAATCTGTTTAGTATCTTATATGGTGAAAGCTCCTTGCTCATCCTCCTTCTTGAGCTTGTTCCTTGTAGGTTGTCTGGTTTTCATATGCACTTAAGGTGGTCCAAAGGCCTTGAGGTGGCGCGAAGGCCGTACTGACGAGAAGGCATGGGTGGCCTGAAGGCCTTAATGGACTCAAGAATCAAATTCGTGGCCAGAAATTCCAAATGGGGGAATTTTCCCGACTGTTACAGTGCCAACAAGTACATGTTACAGTCCCCGCTACAGTACCTTCTACAGTACTAATGTAGTACCCGAAAATATGTCTCTACCTGGATTTGATCCTAGGTCTCTTGGATGCACTTAAGGATTCCTCACGGACCAGGCTGAGGCTCATGTGCTATACAATCCATCTTTTGTCTTTCCTTTTATGTCTAACAATGTTCAAGTCAAATTGTCACCTATGTTTTTTTCAACATGCATAACATTGATGTTGTGTTTTATCTTTAAAAATCTAAAAAAAGGTAGTTCAAAAAAATTTAATTCTTCTTCCATATATTTCTTTGATGACCAAAACATCATTTAATTACAAATTTTGAATCAATATCCTTCACCTTGTCATAATATTCTTCAATTGACGATAGTCGAGGGGGGAGTTTGTATTCATGAAATCCATTAAATGATTTTTTCAATCTACGATAATGATGATCAATTCATAAAAATATTCTATGTCCCATGTATACTGTCTTTCTGACATTATACAGTTGATAATATCATGTATGTTCTTCACAAGTTGGAAATTCTTTTTGTCCTTTAACACTATATTCAGAAAAGTATCCATATGTAGGAAAGTCATTTTTAGTGACTATTATCATATCAGACAAAAGAAATTACTCTTTCTTGTATGAATCGAAAACATTAACACCTACCTCCCATAGTAATTTCAAATCATCAATCAACGGTGAAAGATACACATCAATATTGATTTCCAGTGGTTTTGGTCAAAAAAATCCTCAAACTCATCATAACATATTTTTTCTTCATACATAGAAGGGGGGACAAGATGTAAACTACCAGAAAAATCGTACATGAAATAGGTTGGCTACTAAGGCTCTGATATAGATTCATTACATTAGTACATAATCACATTCTGATATTTTAAACATCACTCCAAAATCATGAAATTGTTTTATCAAAACTCTTCCACTATGGTGAATCGATAGGGTGATTTATGTTATAATCAGAGATGCGCTCATCTGAATTCCATCTTAGCATTTTTACATCAATTTAATTTACAAATATATACATAAAACGAGGAATTATTGGAAGGTAATAAATTTCTTTAGCAAGCGTTTTGATTTTGGTACCTAAAAATGAATCACCCTTGAAATATCATAATTGTATGAAAAAAATATTGGATGATATCATCTGAAAGTAAAAAATTAATTTTTCACAACGTTAGATGACACCACCTGAGAATGAATCTGAGTTGAATTTCTCATTTATCTTATAGCGTGATGTCCCAAATGTAGGAAAACTTGGTAAATATTAATATTCTTTCCTATACATTACACAATCATTTGGTAAAGCATGTATATTTTATACCTCAACCCCTTTGGGCATAATATTTTCTTTACCTCATAATTGGAATCTGGAAGCCCATTGCCTTCGAGAAGTAGCACTTTTAAAATCTCAAGTAAGCTAGATAATTTTTATCACTCCATCCATTTTTTTGTTTTAAGTTAACTAATCTCAAAATGGCTAATAACACTATATATTTACTGTAACCTGGGAATACTGGTTTTTCAGAATATCCATACAATCATTTAGGAGTATTTTTTTTGATGGTTTCAACACCTAAATCATGAATTAATTCTTCAAAATGATCATCTTACTCATTATGAATATTGTCATTAACATTGGATGTTGAATTTTCATTTCTTTAATCATGCCAAATCCAACATATATAATTAAGTCTAAAACCATAAAAAATGTGATGGTCCTTCATTTCCCTAGAGATTAACTTCCTCAAATTTAAACACATCACACATGGATAGAAAATCAAATCAATGTTTTGAAGATGACGTTTCAAAAATTCCAATAATTTATCCACTCCTTTTTTATATACACTAGTGGTTCTTCATAAATGTAACCAATTACGATCTATTCAATATCTGATATCACAAAATAATTGGTGAATATATTAAAGCATATAAACATTTAAATAAATATATAGTTACTGGTAAATTGTAGACAAAAACACATTTAATAAAAATTATTGATAATCAGATATGAAACACATTTACAAATAGTAAACATTTTATTTTCCTTTTAAATACATGTGTAATATTGATATTATAATTAAATTATAATATCAATATTCTAAATTATATTAGTTCATTTTACATAGTTATTTCATTATTTCGATGTTCCATGTGTCTATAGTATAGAATAATACATTAATATAAAGGAAAAAATAGTTATTATTAGTAATATGAAATAATAATTAGAGTAAATGTTTATATTATAAGTAAAATCAATCCTAATACTCCCAAAATTATGAGAGATGATATTAAATAACTAACTAAATTGATATATCTTACAGCACATTTGGGAGAGAGAACAATAGAAACATTTGAGGAATAATAAGTTGTTATGGATCCAATTCAAGTTCTAATGAGTATATATATATATATTATTTGTTGAAAAAATGAAAAAAAAAGATCTATGACTTTTGAGGAAGAATAAGAGTTGGTGTGAGTGAGCTGAGAGTTGTAAACTCATAAATAATGAAATGAAGAAATTAAAGAGGAATCTAATCTAAGTTCTATTGGTTAGGATCAAAACTGATGAAATTAGTGGATAATTCAATAAACTGATTCATAAAAATAGGGAACTAATCAGAATATCATATTTTTATTTAAATATTTTTATTTCTTGATTATCTAGAGGACTTCAATGATGATGTGGTGAGAAATTAAGCCTAGTATTTTGATGTAGTGACAACCTTAATATTAGTGGTGAGTAACTTTTATAAGAAGTAGTTTGTGAAATAACCAGTGAGATTCCAGTACAAAAGTGGTGTGGGATGTATTACAAAGTTCTCATGGAGAATGTTATGTATCTTATTTTGAATTATAAAAAATTCAGAGTCAAGATAATCCTTCGAAACCCATTATAAATAATTAATATATTATATCAGAGAATATATGTCTCAATGGGAGTTTAATATGATAGGGAGTAGGTTTTCTAAATCTGGTCCAAATCATGAACCAATAACAAATTTATATTTTCTATTTATATTTTGTATTAACTGTGGTTGTGGATTATTGGTTAAAAATTAAAACTATCTATTTATGTCATAACTGACCATAGAATTTCAATGGACCAAACTAGTAGAAAATTTTAAAATTAAATCAGTTGGTTTTTGGTATAATTTAGGTAGACCTAATTCAAGCCACCCACCCCCACCCCTCTTACGTTTATTTTCTAAGTCCTATGAGGACTCATAATGTCAGATAAAAATAATGTCAGTACATTATTTAGACAATTGCTTAAGATAAAAATAATATCAGATAAAAAAATTCAACATGTTGACTAATAAAATTGGTCAAGAACATTGACCAATACATTTATACATAATTTTAGATAAAAATAATGTCAAATATAAATAACTTGATTGGATTTTTGTAAAATTTAATCAAGAACATTGAAGAATACATATATACATAATGTCAGATAAATATTCATAACATAAAATCACAAAACTCCAATCTGTATCAAGAACATTGACTAATCACTCTTATAGATGACTATTACTTATGTTTTAAAACATTTTAAATAAACTATAAACTAATATTTGAAGAAAATAAAAAATTAAAATTAAATGATCCATAATTTTCAATAAAATTAAAAAAACAAAATTTAGAGTTTAACATGAAAATACATCCCCAATCCAAACACTTATCCATATAAAGCATCATAAACTTATGTGCTGTAAGATATTGACAAAAATTGATTGTAACAACGAAAAATAAAAAAAACGAAAATCAATCCATGGTTGAAAGTCACTCAAAATAGCATTCTAAAGAACTAATAATCCATAGACGATCAAAGAAGAGAATATAATGAAAATGCAGACTTTATATTGTGAAAATGGAAGAAAATTGTCAACAATGGTGGTTAGAGATAAAAAATAAGGATTTTAAGTCATTGCGAGTTGAGAAGAGCTGTTGTGGGTTTCGATTTTGAAGAATGAAGAAGATGATGGTTTCCTAATACCAATATTTTTTAACTCGATTTTAGCATCAGTTTTTAGCAAAATCGATGTCATTAATTAAAAAAAAAGCATTGGTTTTTCCCAAAACTGATGCCAATAATATATATTTTTTTAGTTTCATCATTTTCTTTGGTAAAAATCGACATCGAAAGTATTTTGTTCTTTTATTTTTAGTGTTTGTTTTTTTGAAAACCAATGCCAAAAATTATAATTATGGCGTCGGTTTTCCTTAAAAGCGATGTGAAAAAACTTTTTTTATTTTTTGGATTGTTTTTAACATAAACTGATGCAAAAAATCATCATATTCGTGTATTGGGTGTTAGTTTTTAGTAAAACTGATGCCAAAAATTTCTCGCACAACTAATCTGTGTCGGTTTATAAAAAATCGACTTTATTAATTTGATGTTAAATCTCGTATTTCTACTGGTGCTTCTTATAATGATTTGATGTACATAAAAAGAAAAGGTATTGAAGTGATTCAATATATAATAATATAAGATGGTATTTCTACAAATGTCACATTTTATACATCTCTATAATAAAATTAGTCCTTAAGAACAAGAGGAGGGAGAGAGAGAGTGAGAGAGAGTGTGTGTGTGTGTGTAGAATTCCTTACACATATGTGGTTTATTCTATCATATATTCCATGATATATACCTGCCTTGACATTTTCTACACCTTGATCATGGTACGTGGATTTCAAGAAGACCCCAGAAAGCTACATTGGTCTGTTGTAAAGACTATCAAAAATAATTTGAGGTGTATAAAGTATATATTCTCTGTTTATAGAGGAGATGAGAATCTGGTAGTGAATGGATTGATAGAATCTAGTTTCTAAATAGATCACAATGATCTAAAATTGAATTCAGGAAATGTTTTGGTCCATAATAGTGGATTTTTGAGTGGGAGATGTTCTAAAAAGATAGTCGTCACTAATTATATTGTAGGGTTCAAATATATTTAAGTTTCTATTATAGATAAAAAAGCAATATGGATACAAATATTATTCTAAGATCTTGATGTTTTACCTTATAAAATATATTTTATCATTTTTTATTGTGGAAAGACTATATTATCAGTCATATCCATATATTCCATGTCACATGAATGAATGAAGAATATACTTTGAAAATATCATCTTTTGAGGGTTTTTTCTCAAAAGGGTGAGACCATAGTAAACCGAGAATTCATAGAAGAGAACATTTAGGACTCGTTGGATAAATCCTTTTCCCAATAGAAATAAACATATCAAGTGAGATCTGATGAATTAAAATATTTTAGAAATTATATCTAATTAAAGTGGTATTATATAAGAGTTAGTGCCCTATAAATGACTGACATTGTACTTATGATTATAAGAATATTGGTAAATATATTATTTCATGATGATAGTTTTTCTGTATAACAACTGTATGATTATTTAATAAAATTACTTGTCATTTTGAATGGTTATAGGAGATTCACACTATAATGAGAACCCAAAAGTAATATTAATATATTTTTAAAAATATATCCTATTCTATAGATAATATAAATCTGATAGGAAACTGATGGTTTTTGACAATTAGGTTTTGTGGGATCATAAGATATTGAGGCTTTTTCTCATGAATTTCACACTTGGTAATCTCTAATAAGGGGTTTTATGAGGATTATCCCACCAATAGGAATTCCATGTGATATATATTTTATTTATATGTCAATATGTGAACATGTGTGTTGGACATTAGAGTAACGGACCGACCCAAGCTATTAATTATACATCCGAGTTCCACATGACCTTAAACACACCTCCTCGTATTTCGGATACCACGTTAACATCTGAGCCCTACGGACACCACATACACCCCCATTATAACATGGTTGTCAGGTCTAGGACTCAGATGTGACACCAGGTTCACCTTAAATATGTGTTGTCCCCACCCTGGGAACTACCCACATTCCAGAATAGATCATCAGTCTAATAGCTATCCCTATAGGACAAAACTAATTCTTTAAGTGTGCTTTGTCCTCACTAATACACACCTTAAGAAACTTCTACTGAGTTCACCTATTCTGACACTACTCTAAGACAATCCTCACTTTGTAATGAAATTCTAATCAAGTAGGATCCTAAAAATAATAATACACCTTATTGACATTGGTAGAAATGTTTATTCTTTTAACTCAATAGTTTTTTAAGATGTTATACATAGACATGTGATTATTATTAATGTATATCATGAACCAGGTACAATTATATAAGGATACAAAACATTACCACCTATACTCATATGAAGGTATCATATTTTGAGTGTGTTATAAGGTATATTACATTAATTGAGTTAGTAAAAAATTATTTTTCAATATTGAGTAAATGGAATGAGATAAGTAATTTTTTAGATTGAAGTGGATTTTTCCAATTAAATCCATGACCATGGTTGTTTATTGACAGGTTAAATTTAGGTCGTAAAATAATGATAAATCAATTATATAGGTTGATGAAACAAGTTTTTGTCCTTATTGATGTGAAATTAAGACAAATTGATTATGTTATATTATAATATTTTCATTAAGGGTTTTTTTATTGTGATATTAACTTCTTTATCTATGTATTCCACAATGTGTTGTTAGAAAATTATATTAGACAATCGGTAAGTTCCCCTAATTCCACTCAGAAAGTGTCCAAAAGGATCACACACTAAGTGTATTTAGAATGTGATTGAAATTATATTTATATTTCATACTAATATTAAATATTATTTATGGCTTTTGGTGTAATAATTATCCAAGTTCAGTTGATCAAATAAATTTTATCATTAGATATTCTAGTTTAGAAAATGTGAATTGAATAATAATAAAAATATTCAATATTCTAGTGAATGTAATATTTATTTATCAATTTTTTATTGTTTAAACCTTAATTAATAAATTTTTATTTATTCACTGGTTTAGTGAATTTATAAATATATATCTATTTAGTTAGGATATAATTTAATTACATGTTTATTCATGAATTTAGTAAAATAATGTTTACTCATTTATTTATGTGTCATTTACGGTTTAATAAATACTGATGATTCATGTTGTGAGTTACGGGCCTAAATGAGATGATTTTTCAATCTACATATTTAGCTCAAGTCAAAATAATGTAATAATAATATTTTTATAATTATTTAATATGGGGTTTACATGGGATAAACAATAAGATAAGGGGAATTTGTCAAATTATTAATTATTCAACCATAAATATAAAATCTTGGTAATAAAATTTTAGATAATATATGGGGTTATACAAAAATAACTCTATTAGAATTATATTAAGATCTTAATAAAAATACTTCTCCCACTCAATAATAGAGATTCAACAGGATAAATTAATTGTTTCGATCAACGATAATAAATGAAAAAACAAGGATCCTCCGTGATAGCACCTAGAATTCCTAAAGCACTGTTCAGAGCTTCATGGGGAATATGCAGATTTGGAAAGAGAAATTTTATTTTGTATATTTTCCCAAAAGAATATGACAAGAGGGGAAACAATATTCCTCAACAACAACATAAAATAATTATGAAATTCAATATATATATTATTTTAAATTATTTATAAATTAAATTTAAGAGATCATCTCTAGAAAATTCATGGGTTTAATTTATTGTTATCATTAAGATTTATCTACTAGATTTTGAAGATTATTTTTCATGTTCCTTAGAATAATCATTCGGATTTGATTTAAAAAATTTATTATGGATCGACCCAATACATTTGGTGTTCCTAGTATCCATTACAAATATGATAGGAAACCACCCGTCCAAGATAATGACAAACATTATCACATAATGTAATCTTCCCACTCATTCTAAAACAAGTAAATTGAAACTTTTAAATATATGGATTACCCACAGTTCAAAAAGTAATATAAAAATATTGATAAAAAGTAGTTAATAAATAGTTTCTTAATAAATTTTAATTATGTTCTAAAATACTTTTTTAGGGATTCTAGTTTTTCGATGAAATATGATATATTTTATAAATTTTAGAATAAAATGAGCACAATATATGTGATTGATTTAATTCACCCACTTTAAAAAATTGAAAAATATAAGTAATTTTTTATTTATGTTTTTAAAGTTAAATATTATTATATATACACTAATACTTATCTTATCATAAAAATCTATAGGTATCTTATAGGTATTGGTTGTCTTCATGCCATTGTTTTTAGGATAAATAAATAGCACTCATCATAATAAAATTCTTGTAAGAAAAATTTAAAACATATAATTTTCATTTTTTTAGAAATTATTACATTCATTGTATTACATATTAATAATTGACATAGTATTTTTTTTATTTTTTAGATATCCATGTGTTAAATCTATAAAATAAGTCCTTTGTGTTTTAAATTTGATCCCAATGAGAATCCAGTGGATTCTAAAAAATGTAAAGAGTAATAAAGAAATTTGAGAAAATATTTATATGATTATAGTGTAGAGTTTTCTATTGAATTATAGGTATTAAGAAGATCATATAAAAAACTAAATTGTTTTAAAAAAATAAATCTACTTCATTTTATCTTACTAAAAAAATTTCTTAACCCATTAATGTTTTTTTTATATAAGTGACATGATGATTAACAAATCCATTTTTTTCTTTACAGGGTCTTACATTTATATTAGTGTCATATATACACTTGTATAAATTATAAACAATATATAAAAATAAAAAATATAGTATATCTATTATTGAGTGATAAATTATGAAAATATACCTCATGTATTCTTTCACAACCAAAGCTCCCAGCCATTCATGTAAGAGAATTTCATTTTCATTCTCAAGACCAATCATGTTAGTAATGACCTCTCAATAATTTTTCCTTAATATTCAATAAATTCTATAATTTTATTTTATAATTTTTTGGTATCATGAACTTGTAACATTATATAATATGATAGTAAAATTTTTGGGTGATGTGTTCCTTATACAAGTCCTTTTGATCTATTAATTGATCTTTTAGATTGTATTGACTCAACCATATATTTACTCTTATATTTCTTCGTCTTTATTAACATAATATATTTTAGACCTTTTACCATTAAATAATAATGGTTAATCATATATAATAAAATGGAAATGACATTAATCAATATTATCTTTTATATTTATAAGATTAAAACGTCATTCTATTAATGTTCTAATTAAAATTTTCACAATGTGAACATCAAGATCATCAAGGGAAATAGGTAGCTCAGTGCTTGAATAGTGAGCTACATGAATCCCTACTCTCATGTGATCTTTTGGAAGTTGATTTTTATCTATAATGGAACCATGGATATTGTACACTATACCTATCACAACAAGGTGATGAGTGTGTGCTAATAGATATAAATCACAATAAATTTCACCATGTAGACTTTTAGAATAAAAGGGTATAAGTAGTTATCTAATTCATATTTAATAGAAACTGATACATAAAAAATTGATTATCTCACTTATCTGGGCCATGGAGGGGAATTTGTAGTTTCAAAACTCTTGGGGGTTTGGATCTATATATTGTGGTTTTTTATGTTAATTCTTTACATTAGCCCCTTCAAATACACTTTTTTTGTTTCATCAACCAACCAAATGAATTATTTTATTATATTATCTATATGTTACTTTATATATTTCATTTTATCATTTTTATCCACATATGTATTTTATTTATCAAATTATTATCATGTTGAATCTCAAAATTATACACGTATAATATAGTCATACTCTTCTAGATACTTTAAATCAGTTGACAATATTTTTTATTTATCGGTAGTAGATTATGCTTTTTGTGTCTAAAAAAATAAAAACTATATTAAATATGTATTGATTGGATTGTAATACTTTCTTAAATTATAAAAAAAAATATTATGTTTTACTTACACATTATTATCATAATTTTTATGTTCTTTCATCTTCTATTTTCCCTTTTTTAATTATATGATCCTACCTCTATAGCACATGATGTGGGATAGAAGTTTTTTTATATTTTAATTAATCGATTTCTTATAAAAAAAATAATATAATTATATTTTTTATTCATATCACATAAAAGTTTTACTATATATTTAAAATAAATAGAGTTTTCTTAAGTGATGCATACCCCATTTGGGAACCTTCTCACAATGGTATTGTTGACTCCAAAAAAGTTTACAGTCATTGTTTCTTAGACTCTGAGACTAACTTTTCCTGGTTAAAATTGTTGAAAAACCTTGGATAAAACCTTCAAGACTTAATCTAATTTGGTGTATTGTGCACAACTGTCTTCCCATTGAGATTTGTCTTTAAACTTTTGGAATTCATCTCTGTTGTAAATGTAACCTTTTTTAGAAACATAGAGATGATCCCAATCATCTCTTTTTGTCATGTGCTACAGCCTCTACTCTTTGGAATTTTATTACTAACATTTTTTATAGCAGATGGAATTTTTCTGACAGTATCTTCTACTAGCTAGAACGATGTGTGGAGCTTGACTCTTCACAGAAAATCAAGAACCTCTTCCTATCTATTGTTTCGGAGCTCCTACACGTTATCTGGTATGATAGAAATTAATTTATTCATAATAATTACTCGCCCAATCTCATTGCAAGTCGGATGAGAATTATGATAACCATTAGAGATGCTGCGATGATCTAGAAAGCTTATTGTGACAACTCGGTTGGTGAATTTGTGATCCTGTGGCGTCTTAGGATTGATAGAATCTTCCTTTAGCCTAAACACTTTCTTTAGGTTTTCTGAAAGGCCCCTCTTTCTGGATGGATCAAGATCAATGTGGATGGGCTTCCGAAGGAAATATGGGGCCTTCAGGTAGTGGAGCTATCTTTAGACACTCTCGAGGACATTTCCATGTTTGTTTATATGGAAACTGTGGTGTCCCATCCTCCATTTAAGCCGAGTTGTTGAATCTTATCCATGCCATTAACTTTGTTAAAAAAAATTCTAGAACAACATATGGATAGAATGTGACTCCAACACCATTGTTTAGGCAATTTTGGATGGGGTGGTTCATCTTTCTCGGCCTCTTACTGCGAGTTGGAAGAACTGCCTCAACTCGATTCAGGAGATCAGATACATTTCCACCCATGCCTGTCGCAAATCGAATATGGTGGCTGATGGTCTTGCTAACAAGGGAATCAACCATGAAATTACTTGGACTGAGGAGTTTTTGGTTGACCTTCTCCCTTTTTATGAAAAGGATTGTAATAAAATTTCCTCTTTCAGAATTTTTTAATTTCCTTGCTTGATTTTGATAAATTTTTGCTTGGTCATTAAAAAAAAGTGTAAATCAATGTTTTATTATTTTATTTTTTGACAAAATATAGAAATTATATCATAATGTTACCCTAATTTATACCCTAATTATCTCCTTCAGTGAATGGTAATTCTTTATTGATTCCCTTAGTGTCATTGGTATGCCTAATTGTTCCGAATTTTGGGTGTGTTATGACATGATATTAATAAGGAATGTGTACATATAAAACTAATGGATCCTTAATTATAAAATGGTTGGAACATATAATGTTTTCAGTTGACCCTACTATGGAAATTTTCCAATTAATTTATGAACCTTTAAAATGTTAAAGGGGAGGTATATTTATAGATATCACTTGTCCTAGTTAATTATAAATGAGTTTTTTATGGTTTCATGTCCTTATCTAACCTTTTCATACGTATGAATGGTAATGGGATGAACCTTATAATTGAATATGTAATCAAAGTAATAAATTGTTTCATGTTCATGATATACATTATCACTTTAATTAAATTAAATGTAATGAACCAATTGACCTATTCAGAGGCATGAGTATTAAATGGCCTAATTAAATAATGGATTAATTATACTATTACTACCTCATTTGGACCTTTTTATCATTATAGGAATGGTCAGACATGAGCCATCCTTAGATTCCGGAGGGAACGCCCTGACCACTCATAGGATTACATTTTGAATCACTGGTCCAATTTTTGTGGAAGATACCCACCACAGAATATTCCCTTAGTAATAGTATGTGAATACGTCAACACATTACTGAAGATTCACTGTATATATTTTCGTGATTATTAGTATTTCTTAAAAACACTCATTGGATATAGGTTTATTTCTTTAGACATGTGGTGCTATGGTTTTACCACATTGGACCCAATCATGATAATCCCATGCTTACCTTGGATGAGATCCTTGTGCTTTGTTATAACTATTTACCATTGAATACATTTGGAGGTACCCCTATATTACAATCAAACCCCTTGAATGTCAGACAACATTTGTTATTACTATGGTTTTTATAACCCCTATGGTCAAGGATTCCATGGTAATAAGTTGGATCCCATTTTATTATTATCAGGATATATTTTTAGTATTGTTAAACATCATGTGACTTGTCTATACAAACTGAAACATAATGGAAAAAATTAAATGATTATACATTCAAAGACATTACCAGCAAATGTTGAAGTTGGCGTGAGTTATTTATTTTGAATTTTTGTAAATTTATATATACCTTCACACTACTCAACATATATTCACAGACTATATTTTATAGACTCCAATAGTAGTGGGCTATTGAGATTTATCTCACGCCCTATCTGGGCTGATGATGGTACCTGAAATGTTTATTTGTATACATGTGTTTATAAGGGGAAGTGTCCCAACATGTACATGTAAATCGATTTCTTTCTTTTGGATGGATATTTTTAGCAAATAAGTGTGTCAGTGCTTGGTCTTCTTGGATTGTTTTTAGTATTTTTTATTTCATGTTTTTTCTTATTTCTATTTATACTTGTTTTCAAATTTTATAGATACATGACATGACATTATCATTTTGTAAATAATTATGTTTTTGTAATTTTATTACTATTTAGTGATTGTATTTTTATTCCTATTTTATGCTTCTTATTCCCTGATATCATGCTTCCTCTATTTATCAGTTTATTATACCATTCTGCTCCACTCTAACATGAGTTCATAGTCTCTCCAAGGACACATCCTAGGCCCTCGTTGCTAGTCAGTAGCCTCTAGAGTATGGGTAGGTATGTTTGAGGACATCTGTCCATCCATGTTCGGGGGAACCCTTGATTGGAACCCAGGTCTGGATTTCAAAATAAATATATCCTATGACGTATTTTTATAAAAACCAAAATATGTTTTCCATAGAAAAGGTAACTGTCTTAACTGAGAATTTTATTTTATTTCTTCTTCCACCTCCATAAAATATTATTAAACCGTGATGATATAAAAACCAAATTATATTTCATATAATATTTTTTATGTAAATGGAATTACTTAAAACCATATCCTCCTTCCTTAAATGTGAAATGAAACCATTGATCATGTGTACAACGGACTACCACCTAACAGACTGACATAATTCATTTTCCATCTCTGATTCTCATGGATGAATATAATGATGTATATAATGATTATATGTGGTATTTATGATATAATTATATTTATGGATTTCAAAAATCATATATACCTTTTTACTTTTGATTCCATTGGAAATATAACAATGTCGTTCGTGTATATGGTGGACTACCACATCACAAAGCAATGTAATTCATTTTTCACTTATAATTTATATTGAAGGTGATGAGGATTAATTATATTATGATATATTATATTCATGAAATATTAATAATTATTTATAAAAATATCATCTACTTTCTTACCTTACCATCCATTGAATAAATGATAACATCGTTCAGGTGTATGTTAGGCTACTGCATCACGAAGCGATGTGATTTATTTTTTTTACTGGATCACATGGAAGGAATATGTAAGATTATATAAAGAAATAATATGATATTTAGGATGTAATTATCATTATTGAAGGGTAAAATAACACTTACCTTCTTTCCATAAATATCTTTGTAAAATGGGAACATTACCCATGCATACATATGGCTTATCATCTCGATGATTATAACAATGTTCATTTCATAACCATCCATAATGAATTATTTTAAAAGTATAATTTATCTATAAAAATGATTAATATTTTATTATTATAATTTAATAAAAATTTAAATAATAATCTCTTTTACTTTAGTCAACTTACCAATGTGAATTTAGATATATGAGTCGAAAAATCGTCAAAACATATAACTTGAACATAACTGATCAAGTAATTGAACAGTTATAAAAAATAAACAAAATTAACTAAATAATAAAAATAAAAAAGGTTCTTAATTATGTATATAATTAACATATATTTCTTACTCTATTATATAATAAATTCACATGGTGATTCGGGCTCATGTTAAGGGACACCATCTCAATTTCCTTTCATTGAGGCGTATTTTATTGTTATGCCCCAAATCACATCTAAATAGTGTACAAAATAACCCATAAAATATTACACTAAGATCCCTTAATACTTAATGATATTCTAAATTAAAAATCAATTACATTATTTAAGAGAGTTATGGTTCACAAGATACCAAAGTTGTAAAGGTTTATGTTTCCATATCTTTTTAATCATCAATGTTTATGATAAAATTTCTATTGTTTGAAATTGTTGATCCATTTACTAAAAAACACCTTACATTTTATTATATTATATTTATTCTTGACCATTTTGTATAATACCAATATTTCCCCCTCTTTATAACATAAAATTATTGAGGAAATGTTTTTAGGGAAAATCGACTTTATTTCTCTCTTCGGTTGAAAACCCTTTCTCTTCCAAGACCTATTTTCATTAGAATAATTTAAAAAATATATATACTTATATTATTTATTAAATTCAATTTTACCCAAGTTTATTTTTTACAAAATATTTTAAAAGGAATATTACTTTCTTTTTCTGAATGAGGCACTTCTTGACTTTTTACTAAAAATGTGAAAGGAATAATTATTTTAACATGTTCGGCTTGAACCATATCATTCGCTAAAAATTTCCATGAAAATTAATTTATAATATTCTAGAGTTATTTTGAGTAAAAATTATTTCCACAATATTTTATGATTTTTTTTCAAAATTGATTTACAATGTGAAAATTTTATTTTCCTCAATAATTTTTTAATCTAATTATGATATTTCTCTTTATCAATGACAACAAAACTATAATCTTATGTCATGATTAAAAATTATGTATATATGTCTCTTACATATCTAACTATAATTTTATCACATCCATTCATAGGTTATTATAGAAATATGTTCATTCCTAAAATTCATTCATTATGAAACTTCCTTTGATTATGATATTAGACAAAATTATGTAACCCATTTTATTTATATGGATAAGTCATATGTTTATGATTTTAGATTTACTATATATGTGTGACACATATTTATGTACATGAAATGAATTTGATAGGTGGAACCAAAATTATATATCACTCCAATTCATTGGTTAATATTTTAGAATCATGAGACATCATGTGTGGGATTAGGGAGTGAAACTAATCCACTATGGGACTCTATCCACCACATGATATTTTGTAGGCAGTTAGCCTTACCTCATGTCCATGTCATATTATATATTGGTTCTACATTTCCTATGATTTCATGATATTATGTTACCATGATATTTTAATTATGTTTCCATGTGGATACTTGTGTTCCTTCTCTTTTACGATGTCATGTTATATCTTTAACTCACATGTTATGTTTCCTTATTATGTTTATTTCCTAACTGGGGTTTTAACCATTTCTTTTATGTATTCCCCAAGTAATATTATGCATTTTCTAGAGCTCATATTGATTTATAAGTTCTCTAATAAAAATAAAAAATAATTATTCCAATTTTTTGTTTCATTTTATGTATTGTGAACCCAGTCTTCTATACACATTATGACTCATGATCTATGAGTAGTAATTAATGCATATTTATGTTGAAAAACATGTAATAATATGTTTGAATGGAATTGGACTCTATAGTTGGAACCTTTATAGAATTATTTTTTTCTAAAGTTTTTAAGAAATTTCAAGGCATATACTATGATAAAACATTTTCATCTATCACTATGATAAAATCCATTATAATTTTTCATTACATAGAAAGATAACCTGGTTATATTATTTGAAAATGGATTTAAATATATATTTACTTAATGGAAACCTTTTGGAATATGTATATATGAAAAAAAACCAACAATTATTCATGACACTAAAGGATTATAATAATATGTGGAAGGTGTATAGATCCATTTATGGGATGAAGAAAGCATCAATATCAAACCGAAATTATTTATGAATCCATTATAGAATTTAAATTTAAAAATAATTAATTTTATACTTGTGTGTATAATAGGTCTAGTGGGAGTGTCGTAATTTTTATATAGTAATTTTTTATGATATATTTATTATGGAAACCAAGATACCAGTACTACAATTAGTTAAGAAATTGTTAAACAAATACTTCTCTATGAAATACTTAGTTGAAGAATCCTAAATTCAATTGATCAAGATCTACTATGATGGATCTAAGAGGCTTTTTAGACTAATTCGAGGTATATACAATGAAATGATATTGAAGATATTAAATATGGAATAATATAAGATGGTATTTCTTCAAATGGCACATAGAATATATCTCTATAAGAAAATGATTCCTTAAGAATAAGAGGCGTGAGAGAGAGAGAGAGAGAGAGAGAGAGAGTGTGTGTGTGTGTGTGTGTGTGTCTGTGTGTGAAAGTAGAGTAACTTAAACTTATATAGTTTATTCTATCATATATTCCTTGATATATACCTATCTTGATTTTTTCTACACTGTGATCAGGGTAGGAGGATATCAAGAATACCTAGGAGAGATACATTGTCCAGTTGTAAATACTATCCTAAATTATCCAATCTGTATAAAAGATATATTCCTGGTGTATAGAAGATATGGGAGTCTGGTAGTGAGGGGATGGATAGAAGCTAGTTTCCAAATAGTTCATGGTGATTTAAAATTTAATTCCGAATATGTGTTGGTTCATAATAGTGGAGTTGTGAGTGGGAGATGTTCTAAACAGCTAGTTGTCACTAATTTAATAATACGGTTCAAATATATTATAGCATATAATATAGCTAAAAATGAAATATGGATACAAAAATTATTAAAAGAGATTTATTTTGTACCTAATAATAAATATTTTATCATTTTTATTGTGGTAATACTGAATTATCATTCATATCAATGGATTTAAGATCATATGAATGAACGAAGCATATACTTATAAACTATTATCTTTTAAGGGGTTTTTCTCAAAAAGGTGAGGCTATGGTAAATTGAGAAGTAATAGAAGAGAACATGGAGGACTCGTTGACTAAATCATTATCCTAGTATAAATATACATATCATGTGAGATGAAATGAATTAAAATATTTTAGTAATTAAATCTAGTTCATGTGATATTATATAAGATTTAGTTCCCTATAACCGATTGACATTGAACTTATGATTACATGAATATTGTTAAATATATTATTTCATGATGACTGTTTCCATATAACAATAATATTATTATTTACCTAGATTACTTGTCATATTGAAAGGTTATAAGAGATTCACACTATAATGAGAACCCAAAAGTTATATTAAATTATTTTTAAACATGTGTATTATTATATAAATAATATAAATCTGATAAGAAATTGATGATTTTTGACTATCAGGATTTGTGGGATCATAAGATATGAAGTCTTTTTCTGATAAAGTTCATACTTAGAAATCTCAAATAAGGGAGGTTATGAGGATAGACCCACCGATAAGAATTCCATGTTCTATATATTTCAAGGATATTAAAATATATAAACATTTGTATTATCCATTATCATAATGGACTGACCCAAACTACGAATTATAGATCATAGATTGACATAACCTCAAGCACACCTCCTCGGATACCTGATACCACTTTAACAACTGATCCCTATGGACAACACATACACGCCACTGTAACATGGTTTTCAGGTTTTGGAATCTTAAGTGCCACTAGGTTCCCCTAAAATACATGTTGTCCCCACCCTAAGGCCTACCCATATTCCAAAATTTATCATCATACTAATGGTTATACATACTAGAGAACACCTATTTTTTATGTGTGCTTCTTCCTCACTAATACACACCCTAAGACACTTCCGATGAGTTCACCCATTCTGACCCTACTCCCAGATATTCCTCAAATAACTATTAAATTATAATGAAGTAGGATTCTAAAAATAAAGATAAACCTTATTGACATTTGTAGAAACATTTATTCTTTTAACCCAATAATTTTATGTGATCTTTTACATAGACATGTCATTATTATTAATTTATACCACGAATCAGGTACACCGATTTATGGATAAAAAACATTACGACATATAATCATGGAAATGTATCATATGTTGGGTGTTTTATAAGATATATTACATTAATTGATCAAGTAAAAAATGATTCTACACTATTGAGTTAGTGTAAAAACATATCTATATTTATTAGTTTGAAATAGATTTGTCTGATTAAATCAATGACAGTTGTTGTTCATTGATAAGTTAATTTAAAGTCATTAAAGAAAGATAAATCTATTATATAGGTCGATGAAAAATGTATGTGTCCTTCTTGTTGTGACATTGATACAAAGGGATTATGTTATATTATATTATTTGCAGGAAGGGTTTTCTATTGAGATGTTATCTTCTTTATCTATGTATTCTGAAAAGTGTTCTTAGACGATTATCCTAGACATTGGGTAAGTACCGCTAATTCCACTAATAAATTGGCCAAAAGGATCACACCTTAGTTGTATTTAGAATGTGAGTGATATTATACTTGTATTTAATAATATTATTAAATATTATTCAGAGCTTGTAGAGTAATAGTTATTCAGGTTAAGTAGATCAAATAAATTTAATCATTATATATTCTAGACTAGAACATGTAAATTTAATATTAAAAAAAATTATCAAGATTATAGTGAATATAATGTTTATTTATCTATTATTTATTATTGAAAACTTAATAAATAAATATTTTATTATTCACTAGTTTTTTAAATTGATTAATATAAATATTTAGTTAGTTAGGTTAATATTAAATTAAATGTTTATTCATGACATTAGTTAAAATAATATTTATTTATTTATTTATGGTCATTTATGCTTTAATAAATACTAAAGATTGATGTTGTGAGTTAAGGTCACAAATGAGATGATTTTTCCATCTACGAGTTAAGTTCAAGTCATAAGAATGTAATAATAATATTCCTATAATTATTTTATATGGGTTTTCCCTGGGATAAACAATAAGATAAAGGGAATATGTGGAATTATTAATTAGTTAACCATGAATATAAAGTCTCAGTTATAAAATTTTAGAGAATATGAGGGGTTGTATGCAAAAACTCTATTAATATTCTCTCAAAATTTTGAGATAAATACTCCTCCCACTCAAGAACATAGAGACAATTAAATAAATTCCTTTTCTGATCAACAATGATCAATGCAAGGAATTTGTATCCTTTATAATAGCACCCAGAATACCTAAGGAATTTTTTAGAGATTCATGGTGCATATGTAGATATGGATAGAGAAATTATAGTTCGTATTTTTTCACCATAAAGAAAATATATAAAGATTGGAAATACGATTCATCAACAAAATCAAAAAATAATTACCACATTCAGCGTATTTATTATTGTAAATTATTTATTAATTAAATGTAAAATATCATATCTAAAAAATTCATGGGTTTCATTCACCATGTTCTTTAAGATTTATCTATTAGATTTTGAATATTTTTTTTCATGTTCCTCAGAATATTATTTTGGATATGATGTAACCCCATTATTGGGGATCAAACCAATACTTATATTGTTCATTGTATCCTTCACAGATATGATAGGAAACCACATATCCTTGATTATAACAAACATTTTCACACTATGTAATCTTCATACTCATTCTAAAATAAAAAAAATACACTTATAAATAGATGGATTGTCCATAGTTCTGAATGTAATGGAAAAATATTGATAAAAAATAGTTTATAAATATTTCAAAATAAATAGTAATTATGTTCTAAAATACCTCTTCAAGGATGCCAGTGTGTAGATGAAATATGTTTTATTTTATAAATTTAAAAATATAATGACCACAATATATGTGATTTCATTATTTCATCCACTTTAAAAACATTGAAAAATATAATTAATTTTTTATTCATGTATTTATAGTTAAATATTATTATATATACACTAGTACTTATTCTATAATAGAAATACAAAGGTTTATTGTATGCATCAGTTGTCTTCATACCATTTTTTTGTTATAAATTAATAACACCCATCATAATAAAATTCTTGTTAAAAAATATAGAACATATAATTTGGATTTTATTTTAAAAATAATAAATGTAGTGTATTACATATTAATAATGGGCATGATGTGTGTTTATTTGTTAGATATCCATGAATCTAATCTAATAAATAATTCCTTTGAGTTTTAAATTTGATTCCAATGAGAATCCTATGAATTATAAAAAAACAAATGAGTAATCAAGAAATTTTAAAATACATTTATATGATTATAGTGTATATTTTTAAGAAGAATTATAGGTATTAATATGTCCATATAAACCACTTCTTTCTTTTCAAAAAATATGGCAACTTAGTTTTATCTTACTAAAAAAATTCTCAATCCATTGATGTTTTTCTTATATAAGTTACATGATGACTAACAAATCCAATTTTTCCTTTGTATAGTCTTATAATTATATTAGTGTCATATATACATTTTTATAATTTATTAATAATATATAAATATAATAAATATATTATATCTATTATTGAGTAAAAATTTATGAAAGTATACTTCATGTATTCTTTCACAACCAAAGCTCCCAACCATTCATATAAAAGATTTTCATTTTCATTTTAATGAAAAATCATGTCAGTAATGACCCCTCTATTAATGTTTTCCTAACATTCAATAAATTATGTAATTATATTTTATAATTTATTTATAGCATGAACTTGTAACATTATATAATATGATAGAAATGTTGGTGGGTCATAGGTACCCTAGACAGATCCTTTTGATCTATTAATTGATCTTTTAGATTGTATTGAATCATCCTTATATTTAATATTATATTTCTTCCGATTTTGTAACATAACATAGTTTAGACTTTTTTGGTTAAATTTTAATGGTTTATCATTTATAATAAATTATAAATAACATGACTCATTATTACCTTGTCTATTTTTTAAGATTAAATAGTTATTCTATGAATGTTCTAATTAAAAATTTGGACATGTGTACATCAATATCATCAAGAGAAATAGGTATCTCAATTCCTGACTAGTGAGATGTCACGACCCGTCCTCGGGGCCCGTGCCGTGACTACCCGAAGCCCGCCTTCCATAGGCCAGGGGCTGGCGACTAGCACCAAGGCGTAAATCCAAACAAAAAGGGAAGGCATTGCCTTTGAAAAGTAAACAAGAACTCAGAGTAAGCAAGCGGAAAAGTAAACACTAAGTAAAAACTGTACAAGCTGTGCTGAAAGAAAAAGGGGCCGGAAATACAAGCCCAACAGTAAAGTACAACTGAAAGGAAAAACAGCAACTGAAAGGGAAAACTGCAGCGTCGAGCCGTCCTCTGGAAAATCCCACCTGAAGGGTGGGTACAGATAGCCTCCTCTGCTCCTCGGGTCCACCTGACCGCTCCGAGTACGTCCCGCCCAGTGGTCCACCTCCAGGTACCGTCCTGCTCCGCACACCTCCACCACGATCAGCACTGTCCGTCGCCTGCAACCAACACAACGCAGTGCGGGCAAAGCCCATGCAGGGGTGAGTATAAGCTACTCAGTAGGGACCCCGATACCCCTGAAGGTCTCCCGAAATCCACAAAGGATAATCCGCAAAGGAAGGATACAATCACGAAGTAACATCTGACAAGGCTTAGGTATATGCCCATACATATACCTAAGTCATCAATTCCCGTTCGGCTCCAACGTCCGAGCCCAAGCACAACCCAGTCCACACAGGAAAGCAAAACGTATACCCACACAGGATAGCTCAACACAATCCAAAAAGGAGAGTAAATAGTAAATCTACACAGGATAGATCAACACAATCCACAAAGGGGAGTAAACAGTAAATCCACACAGGATAGTTCAACACCATCCACAAAGGAAGGAAATGTAATCCACATAGGGAAACTCAACAGAATCCACAAAGGATAGAAAAACGTAATCCACATAGGAAAACTCAACAGAATCCAAAAAGGATAGCAAAACGTAATCCACACGGGAAAACTCAACAGATAATTCTCACAGGTATATGCCTATACATATACCGAAATTATCAGGCAACTCATCTCAATCAAGAGGAAACACAAGGATCAATGACTCAGCTCAAACCAGGATTTTTATTATCGAAACCGTAACTGCTGAAGAGCCCCATCTCTGAAGTGTACAGTGGTCATGTCACGACTCCGAGGTACTGCTCACTAACATAAGACTGCTGATGTACCTCTCCTGTCGAGTACCGCGGGTCTGCTGCCAACTACCGGGCGCTCCGTCCGCTGAGGGTCTGCTGCCAAATACCGGGCGCTCACCCAAATAGCCTACAGAGGCACTCCTCCAGTCGAGTACCGCGGGTCTGCTGCCAACTACCAGGCGCTCCGTCCGCCGTGGGTCTGCCGCCGAATACTGGGCCCTCCGTCCACTGGGCTAGTCGACTCACTCCATGTTGAGTCGGTTGAGCAGTCTTCAGGTCTCAGCCGACTACACGGTCTCCGTACTCTGTACGCTCGTCTCCAGTATCGCAGGTCTGCCGCTACAACCGAGCGCTCCACTGCCAAGGATATGCTGCTACAACCAAGCGCTCCACCGCCCAAGGTAAACAGAAGATTCAGCTCACACAGGTATACTTCTTCGGATGATGATAAAGATGATCATTGATCCATCTAAGTCGTCGGACCCACGAAGGATCAATAAGTACTAACCTTGCAGTGTCCCACACAGGATCGGGCCCACACAGGACCGGGCCCACGCAGGACCTGTAGGTACTGGCTCACACAGAACCGCTGAGCGCTGACCCACGCAGGATCGGACCCACACAGGATCGGTAGCACTGATCCACGTAGGATCGCTGAGTGCAGTAGTCGTCGCAGTCCACTGAGAATCTCCGCACAGTCGTCGCCGCAGTCCACTGAGGATCTCCGCACAGTCGTCGCCGCAGTCCACTGAGGATCTCTGCACGGTCGTCGTCGGATTCCACGGAGGATCTCCGCACGGTCTTCGTCGGAGTCCACGGAGGATCTCCGCACAGTCGTCGCCGCAGTCCACGGAGGATCTCTGCACAGTCGTCGCCGCAGTCCACTGAGGATCTCTGCACGGTCGTCGCTGTCGAAGAAGCAGTCGCAGCCAGCCTAGGGTTCCCGCACACAGCAGCTCGTTTGGGAGGGTCCGCTCCACGAGCCGAGAGGCTGATACATCAACTGACACAAAGTCCGAAGTTGATGTATCCAAAAGTTCTGTATCGACAACAGGAACTCAATGTCGCAGACGGCGCGTCAATCGGACGCCCGGTCTGAGAGTTATTGGCTTTTTCGTCCCAGGGGCCCGGTTGGTTTTATGGCAAAACCAACCCGACCGTACTCCACCTGCGTCCAAACCTCGGGCGGACTATGCCAAAAGATCCGTCTCACTTAGAGGAAAACAATGAAACAGACGGAACGTCAATCGGACGCCCGGTCTGTTAGTTATTGGCCTTTCCGTCTCACACCCACCCTGGGAAACTTCCCAGGAGGTCATCCATCCTAATCACTGCTCTAGGCCAAGCACGCTTAACTACGGAGTTTTAACTACGTAGGCTCCCGAAAAGGAAGGTGCACCTTGAGTATAGTATACCGAAATGACCGTCTCGATCCAAGGATCGCGTTGCCGCTGACGGCGCGTCGTTCGGAGGCCCGTAACTCAAGTTACGGGCGTTTGAACGAAAAACCGTCTGAAGACAGGGGTCCGGGCCGGGGCCGACCCGGCCCGACCCCCCCGGGAGTCGGCCGAACCGGGTCGCCACGGTCCGGCCGGGGCGCGGCCTGGCTGGTCGGACCGGCCTGGCCCGGTCCGGCCGAGCGGCCGAACGGCCGAGGCACGCGGGGTGCCTCCCCCCGCGGCCAAGTGGTGTCGCGGCCCCCCGCGTGGGGCCGCGTTGAGTCGGGACGCGGCTTCAGCCGCGTCCGCGGGCACCGGACCCGCGCGGCCGCGGGTCCGCAGGTGCCGCCGCCGCCGCGCTGAGTCGCGGTGGCCTGTCCGGCGGCGCGCCGGGGCGCCGCCGCTCCCAGCTGCCGACGCCGCCGCGCCGGCGACCCGCGCCGTCGGCGAGTTCCGCGGGCCCCCGGGATCGCTCCGGTGGTCCGATTTTGTTCCCGCCTGCGCCGCTGGTCCTCCCGGGACTCGTCCTTCACTGCGGAATCATCAAACATCCGTTGTGGCACGTTCCGTCGTCAACCGTCAAATCCGCACAAAAAGAAGAACGACGGAGGGTCGTCGGGCCGTGTTCGTTTGGCCCGCACCCTCCGCGTTAGAGATAAAAAAATGGGAGAAATTTGTTCAACACATGAAGCGACAATTTTAATAAAATAAAATTGTTCAATTGAAACTGGTTCTTTAATTTTTAAAGAACGTTCACGGGAATAAAGAGGGGTATTCCAAATTAAAAAATCCCTACCTCGTCGATCGTCGCGCGCAGGCGTTCTTCACGGAAAAGTTCGTCGCGGAAGAGAGGGATCGTCGCGTCGTCGCGGGGAGGCGTCGTGTCATCGCGGAATCCGGTGTTGAGTCGGCGAACTCAACGCACCATGAAACAACAGATTTAATTTAATTAATTAAATCCGTGTTTTTGGTTAAGAACCACGAAGGAGATAAAAAGGAAGGTCTGAGACTCTTACCTCAAGCAGCCGATCGAAGATCCGTCGCGGAGGAAGAGACGTCGCAGAAGAACGTTGTCGTCGTTGCGGATCACGGCGTCGCGTCGTCGATTTCCGGGTTCGGCGTTCTTCGCGTTCTTCGCGTTCTTCGCGTTCTTCGCATTCTTCGCGAAGGAGGAAGAGGAACAAGGATTCTGTCTCAACCAGTAATCCCCAAAAAGGTTTTGGTTGGTCTTATTTTATTAACATGCCAACACACGAAAACAGGATAAGAAACGATTGAATTAATTCGTTGAATTAATTCAATGAAAGAAACAGCCCAATTAATTCACGAAATAAACCGCCCAATTAAATGGTCTGTTAAGATTTTTAAGAAACGCGTCAGTTGACTTTCATAAAGACGGGTTTTTGCAGGTGCGTTACTTAGCGGAAAGAAACGGTGGGGCTCGTGCGCGCCCCACCTCACAAATATCCAACTGAGGGGGTAGGATATTTTCTGGATAGCATCCTATCCGGATCAACTCGGTTTAAACCGCTTTTAAGTGGCTTCAAGTGGCTTCCAAGTGGCTTAAGTGAAATAAAATAAAGTTGCCGAAAAATTATTTTATTTCTTAACTTTAAGCCCGAAAATTAAAAACCACACCCGAGCAAACGCAACTCTGGAAGAGGCGTTTCTAAGCGAATACCGGCGCTGCAATTTCATCGGTGCCCTCAGAATTCGATTCTGGGCACCGGTTTAAAAGTTAGAAAACACCCGCTCGTCCGTTCACTGAACGTACCCGAGCCAAACTTCGAAAAATGATTCTGGGCACACCGGGCCTCGGAATCAGGTGCCATCAGAAACTGCGCTCTTGTAAAATTCCAAAGAAAATTAAGAAAAAAAAATTTCCTTGAAATTTACGGGTCTTTACATTACTCCCACCTCAGGACTTTACGTCCCCGTAAAGATACATCATAAACTAGGGAAACAAAGGTGGGTACTGAGCACGCATCTGAGCCTCCCGCTCCCAAGTGCTCTCCTGGAAGTTCCCGTACTGCCATCTGATGCGCACAAGAGGAATCGATCGCCCACGTAGGACCGCTCCTGTCGATCCTCTATCTCCACTGGGACCTCCGCAAAAGTCGCCCCATCATCCAAGTCTAGATCTCCATAGTCAATGATGTGTGTCGGGTCGTGCACCTATCTTCTCAGCTGAGATACATGGAAGACGTCGTGCACCCGGTGCAACTGAGGTGGCAGAGCCAGGCGATAAGCCACCTCGCCAATCCTCCGCAAACCACACCGAGGTGAGACCCGCAAGAAGACGTGGTCTCCATCCTCGAACTCTAGTGGTCTCCGCCTCCTGTCAGCATAAGGCTTCTGTCGGCTCTGAGCTGTACTCATCCACCCCAGGATGACCTGGACCATCTCAGGTCCCACAAGAGCTGCAAGATTTCTTCTTTGCCGATAAGAGAAATCTAGTCCCATCCCCTGGATGAACCACATTCTTTTTGCCTAATACAGTCAATCCCGACATGGATGGTACTAATCCATACCAAGATTGACGTCGTAAGGCCTCGACGCTACTACCAAGAGATCCAACCGTTACTCTCGCCTCAAGGGTTGAGTCACACTGTCGGCATCAGTGTGTGGTAACTAGGTCTCCTCCAGTAGATGTCCCACAAGTGAGGTTCAAGTCAACAGTCTAAACCGGAACCTCTTAGTAACAATGCAAAAGAGGACAGGAAGGAAAACATCACAAAGGTATGCGTCTTTTATTATTGAAGCTCATAATACAAAGACGCTACACAACAACAACAAGGAACTAGAAGTACAAAAGACTTATCCACTAGTTCCGCTCCTGTCCAACTGCTCCCAGAGCTCCACGATCGAAGGCCTCAGCTTCCTGAAGCTGAGCTCTCCCATGTCCACCAACTCCCCATGGTCGGGGCGGAGCTCCTGGTGGTGGTGGTGGCAGAGCCTCAAAGCGTCGCCCACCACCTGCTGCTCGGCCAGCTCCTCTGCCTCGTCCGCCTCCTCCCTGTAGACCGCCACGGTCGAACCTCTGCCTCTTCCTGGGAGGTTCTTCACATAACTGCTGATCAACAGTATGGCGGGTCGGATAGTCACGAGCCATGTGACCAATCCCGCCACAGGAGTAACACTGCCCACTCTCGGCACGCCTGGCTCTGACTCCACCCCGGCTCCCCCGCACAACTGAGCTTGAGTCGTGCAGTCGACCACCGGTAGGTCTGGTCTGCCTGGAACCCTGAGTCATCCGTCGGCTACCTGCTACCAAAGACTCCGCTATCTGCCGCCCTACGGTAGGTCTCGCTGTGGACTCAACCAGGAAGCTCTCGATCAGGTGGGCTCGCTCTAGCACTCCTGCCTGGGTCGGGATGCTGTGGGAGATTAGTGATGCCCTGATCTCATGTCTCAATCCCTGCTCGAAGGTCCAGGCCCAGAAGAAGGGGTCCCGTACCATGTCTGTCGAGTACCGAGAAAGGTCGGTGAACCTCGCCGCGTACTGGGCGACCGTCAAGCTGCCCTGCCGCAGCTGAAGAAGCTCCTGGATGCGCACCGCACGGAGGGTGGCCGGGACGAACTCTGAGCGGAATAGGCTCTCGAAGTCCGTCCAGATGAGGGAGGCATCATTGTGTACCTGGAGCATCAGGCTCCACCATCACCCTGCTGCTGCGTGCAGTAGACTCGCCGCGAGGATCACCATGAGGTCTGCTGGTGTCCTCACTAGCCTGAAAACTCAGACGACCGCCTCCAGCCAGTCCTCGGCTGCCTGGGGGTCCGACTCCCCACAGAACCTTGGTGGTCGCTGGCGCTGGAACTCGTGCAGAGCTCCGAGGCGTCGTGCATCGTCAGCTGCCAGTGCTGGAAACATCGGGGGCTCGGCGGGTAAAGGTACCGCCGGTGCCTCTGCGGTCAACGGGCCCTGTACCGAGGCCTCGTCGCTCGGTGGGTTGTCGTAGCGCTCTACACTAGGAACCCTAGCTGGCTGCTGTCGTCGTGCCATCCTGAAAAGGAAACAAGTGCGCCACGGTCAGAACAGTATACCTGGTGAGCTGACACAAGTAATCACGAAGAAAACTTGAAACACACATGCAATCAATGTTTTTGTGCATTAAGTCAGAAATCAGAAGTCAGTGTCCTGGTGTATGGATACGTCGGCTGCCGCTCCAACACTGGACTCCCTGGACTGATAACCACACTCAATACGCTAAACACTATTGCTTCTCATAGAAGAAAGATCAGAGTCTGCGGTAGAACTGACCACCTCTGATACCAATTTGTCACGACCCGTCCTCGGGGCCCGTGTCGTGACTACCCCAAGCTCGCCTTCCATAGGCCAGGGGCTGGCGACTAGCACCAAGGCGTAAATCCCAACAAAAAGGGAAGGCATTGCCTTTGAAAAGTAAACAAGCACTCAGAGTAAGCAAGCGGAAAAGTAAACACTAAGTAAAAACTGTACAAGCTGTGCTGAAAGAAAAAGGGGCCGGAAATACAAGCCCAACAGTAAAGTACAACTGAAAGGAAAAAACAACAACTGAAAGGGAAAACTGCAGCGTCGAGCCGTCCTCTGGAAAATCCCACCTGAAGGGTGGGTACAGATAGCCTCCTCTGCTCCTCGGGTCCACCTGACCACTCTGAGTACGTCCCGCCCAGTGGTCCACCTCCAGGTACCGTCCTGCTCCGCACACCTCCACCACGATCAGCACTGTCCGTCGCCTGCAACCAACACAACGTAGTGCGGGCAAAGCCCATGCAGGGGTGAGTATAAGCTACTCAGTCGGGACCCCGAGACCCCTGAAGGTCTCCCGAAATCCACAAAGGATAATCCTCAAAGGAAGGATACAATCACGAAGTAACATCTGACACGGCTTAGGTATATGCCCATACATATACCTAAGTCGTCAATTCCCGTTCGGCTCCAACGTCCGAGCCCAAGCACAACCCAGTCCACACAGGAAAGCAAAACATATACCCACACAGGATAGCTCAACACAATCCAAAAAAGAGAGTAAATAGTAAATCCACACAGGATAGCTCAACACAATCCACAAAGGGGAGTAAACAGTAAATCCACACAGGATAGTTCAACACCATCCACAAAGGAAGGAAATGTAATCCACATAAGGAAACTCAACAGAATCCACAAAGGATAGAAAAACGTAATCCACACAGGAAAACTCAACAGAATCCACAAAGGATACCAAAGCGTAATCCACACAGGAAAACTCAACAGATAATTCTCACAGGTATATGCCCATACATATACCGAAATTATCAGGAAACTCATCACAATCAAGAGGAAACACAAGGATCAATGACTCAGCTCAAACCAGGATTTTTATTATCGAAACCGTAACTGCTGAAGAGCCCCATCTCTGAAGTGTACAGTGGTCCTGTCACGACTCCGAGGTACTGCTCACTAACCTAAGACTGCTGAGGTACTCCTCCTGTCGAGTACCGCGGGTCTGCTGCCAACTACCGGGCGCTCCGTCCGCTGAGGGTCTGCTGCCAAATACTGGGCGCTCACCCAAATAGCCTACAAAGGCACTCCTCCATTCGAGTACCGCGCGTCTGCTGCCAACTACCAGGCGCTCCGTCCGCCGTGGGTCTGCCGCCGAATACCGGGCGCTCCGTCCACTGGGCTAGTCGACTCACTCCAAGTCGAGTCGGTCGAGCAGTCTTCAGGTCTCAGCTGGCTACACAGTCTCCGTACTCTGTACGCTCGTCTCCAGTATCGCAGGTCTGCCGCTACAACCGAGCGCTCCACTGCCAAGGATATGTTGCTACAACCAAGCGCTCCACCGCCCAAGGTAAACAGAAGATTCAGCTCACACAGGTATACTTTTTCGGATGACGATAAAGATGATCACTGATCCATCTAAGTCGTCGGACCCACGAAGGATCGATAGGTACTAACCTTGCAGTGTCCCACACAGGATCGGGCCCACACAGGACCGGGCCCACGCAGGACCTGTAGGTACTGGCTCACACAGAACCGATGAGCGCTGACCCACGCAGGATCGGACCCACACAGGATCGGTAGCACTGATCCACGTAGGATCGCTGAGTGCAGTAGTCGTCGCAGTCCACTGAGAATCTCTGCACAGTCGTCGCCGCAGTCCACTGAGGATCTCTGCACAGTCGTCGCCGCAGTCCACTGAGGATCTCTGCACGGTCGTCGTCGGAGTCCATGGAGGATCTCCGCACGGTCGTCGTCGGAGTCCACGGAGGATCTCCGCACAGTCGTCGCCGCAGTCCACGGAGGATCTCTGCACAGTCGTCGCCGCAGTCCACTGAGGATCTCTGCACGGTCGTCACTGTCGAAGAAGCAGTCGCAGCCAGCCTAGGGTTCCCGCACACAGCAGCTCGTTTGGGAGGGTCCGCTCCACGAGCCGAGAGGCTGATACATCAACTGACACAAAGTCCGAAGTTGATGTATCCAAAAGTTCTGTATCGACAACAGGAACTCAATGTCGCAGACGGCACGTCAATCGGACGCCCGGTCTGAGAGTTATTGGCTTTTTCGTCCCAGGGGCCCGGTTGGTTTTAAGGCAAAACCAACCCGACCGTACTCCACCTGCGTCCAAACCTCGGGCGGAGTATGCCAAAAGATCCGTCTCACTTAGAGGAAAACAACGAAACAGACGGCACGTCAATCGGACGCCCGGTCTGTTAGTTATTGGCCTTTCCGTCTCACACCCACCTTGGGAAACTTCCCAGGAGGTCACCCATCCTAATCACTACTCTAGGCCAAGCACGCTTAACTACGGAGTTTTAACTACGTAGGCTCCCGAAAAGGAAGGTGCACCTTGAGTATAGTATACAGAAACGACCGTCTCGATCCAAGGATCGTGTTGCCGCTGACGGCGCATCGTTCGGAGGCCCGTAACTCAAGTTACGGGCGTTTGAACAAAAAACTGTCTGAAGATGGGTGTCCGGGCCGGGGCCGACCCGGCCCGACCCCCCCGGGAGTCTGTCGAACCGGGTCGACCCGGTCTGACCCGGTCCGGCCGGGGCGCGGCCCGGCCGGTCGGACCGGCCTGGCCCGGTTCGGCCGAGCGGCCGAACGGCAAAGGCACGCTGGGCGCCGCCCCCCGTGGCCAAGTGGTGCCGCGACTCCCCGCGTGGGGCCGCGTTGAGTCGGGACGCGGCTTCAGCCGCGTCCAAGGGCACCGGACCCGCGCGGCCGCGGGTCCGCAGGTGCCGCCGCCGCCGCGCTGAGTCGCGGCGGCCTGTCCGGCGGCGCGCCGGGGCGCCGCCGGCGAGTTCCGCGGGCCACCGGGATCGCTCCGGTGGTCCGATTTTGTTCCCGCCTGCGCCGCTGCTCCTCCCGGGACTCGTCCTTCACTGCGGAATCATCAAACATCCGTTGCGGAACGTTCCGTCGTCGCCCGTCAAATCCGCACAAAAAGAAGAACGGCGGAGGGTCGTCGGGCCGTGTTCGTTTGGCCCACACCCTCCACGTTAGAGATAAACAAACGAAAGAAATTTGTTCAAGACATGAACCGACAATTTTAATAAAATAAAATTGTTCAATTGAAACTGGTTCTTTAATTTTTAAAGAACGTTCACGGGAATAAAGAGGGGTATTCCAAATTATAAAATCCCTACCTCGTCGATCGTCGCGCGCAGGTGTTCTTCGCGGAAAAGCTCGTCGCGGAAGAGAGGGATCGTCGCGTCGTCGCGGGGAGGCGTCGCGTCGTCGCGGAATCCGGTGTTGAGTCGGCGAACTCAACGCACCATGAAACAACAAATTTAATTTAATTAATTAAATCTGTGTTTTTGGTTAAGAACCACGAAGGAGATAAAAAGGAAGGTCCGAGACTCTTACCTCAAGCAGCCGATCGAAGATCCGTCGCGGAGGAAGAGACGTCGCAGAAGAACGTTGTCGGCGTTGCGGATCACGGCGTCGCGTCATCGATTTCCGGGTTCGTCATTCTTCGCGTTCTTCGTGTTCTTCGCGTTCTTCGCGTTCTTCGCGAAGGAGGAAGAGGAACAAGGATTCTGTCTCAACCAGTAATCCCCAAAAAGGTTTTGGTTGGTCTTATTTCATTAACATGCCAACACACGAAAACAGGATAAGAAACGATTGAATTAATTCGTTGAATTAATTCAACAAAAGAAACAGCCCATTTAATTCACGAAATAAACCGCCCAATTAAATGGTCTGTTAAGATTTTTAAGAAACGCGTCAGTTGACTTTCATAAAGACGGGTTTTTGCGGGTGCGTTACTTAGCGGAAAGAAACGGCGGGGCTCGTGCGCGCCCCACCTCACAAATATCCAACTGAGGGGGTAGGATATTTTCTGGATAGCATCCTATCCGGATCAACTCAGTTTAAACCGCTTTTAAGTGGCTTCAAGTGGCTTCCAAGTGGCTTAAGTGAAATAAAATAAAGTTGTCGAAAAATTATTTTATTTCTTAACTTTAAGCCCGAAAATTAAAAAGCACACCCGAGCAAACGCAACTCCGGAAGAGGCGTTTCTAAGAGAATACCGGCGCTGCGATTTCATCGGTGCCCTCAGAATTCGATTTCGGGCACCGGTTTAAAAGTTAGAAAAACCCGCTCGTCCGTTCACTGAACGTACCTGAGCCAAACTTCGAAAAATGATTCCGGGCACACCGGGCCTCGGAATCAGGTGCCATCAGAAACTGCGCTCTTGTAAAATTCCAAAGAAAATTAAGAAAAAAAAAATTTCCTTGAAATTTACGGGTCTTTACATAAGATACATGAATCCCTACTCTCATGTGATCTATTAGAAGTTGTTTATTATCTAGAATGTTGCCATGGATATTTTACATTATCCTCACACAAGAAGGTGATGAGTGTGTGCTAAAAGATATAAATTACAGCAAATTTCTCCTTGTAGATATTAAGAATAAATGACTATAGGTAGTTATTTTATTCACATTTAGAATAAACATCTAGGGAAAAATTGATTACTCACTAATATAGGCCATGGAGGGGGATTTATACCCTTAAAACTCTTAGGGTTCTGGATCTTCATATTGTGTTTTTTATGTTAATTCTTCTCATTAAACCCTTCAAAGACACTTTTTTATTGCATCATCATATCTAATAACTTATTTTGTTAGATTACCTATAAATTCTTTTATATTTTTCATTTTATCATTTGTATCCACATATTTATTTTCTCTCTCAATGTATTATCATGGTGAAACTCAAAAAGATACACCTATAATATAGTCATACTCTTTTAGATACTTCAAATCCATTAACAATAGTTTTTATTCATCTTTGGTTGATGATTCATTTTGTCTCTAAAAAAATTAAAAACCATGGAAAATATATATTCATTAGATTTTAATGCTTTCATACATTATAAAAATATTATATTATGTTTTACTGACACATGATTCTCAAAGATTCTATGTTCTTTAATCTTCTATTTGTCCCTTTTTATTTTTACGATCCTCCATCTAAAGCCCATGACGTGGTATGAAAGTTGTTTTATATTTTAATTAATAAATTTCATATAAAAAAGGAATATAATTCTATTATTGTTTCATATCACATTAATGTTTTACTCTATATTTAAAATACATAGTGTTTTTTAAGTGATTAATACCCCATTAATTATTCATAGTAGGGGTGCAATGGATTTTTCGATGTTTTTTATTTTCTACACTATTTTTTTAATTTAAAATTTGGAATAAATGTGATTAATAAACATAAGGTCAAATAAATTAAAATTGATTACAATGTATCTGAAATGCTTCCTCCACCTAAAACTCAATTTAAGCTTCCCATGTATCATTTTTATGATGTGTGTGTATATTTCTAGTGGGTGGGGTTTTACTTTCCCCTCAACATACATATAATTATGTTTCATAAGAAGTGTCTAAAATACTCTAAGAACATTCCCAACAACCATTAGATTGAATTTCATCTGATAATAATCTAATATAAACTCACTATAAGGGATAATGAAGTGTAAATCAATGATTTATTATTATTATATTTGAAAAAATAGATAAATTATATCATAATGTTACCCTAATGTATACCCAAATTATTTCCTTCAATGAAGTGTGATTCCTTATTTATGCCTTTAGTGTTGTTTATATGACTAACTATGTCTTATTTTGAGGGTGTTATGAATTGATCTTAATAAGGTAAGTGTACTTACATAACTAATAGATCCTTAATTATTTAATGTTTAGATCATAGATTTTTTTTAGTTGACCCTTATATGGTAATCTTCCAATTAATTCACGAACCTTTAAAATGTTAAAGGGAATGTATATTTATAGATATCACTTGTCCTTGTTAATTATAATGGAGTTTTTTATGGTTGAATATCCTTATCTCACCTTTTCGTGCATATGAAAGGTAAAATGATGAACATAACAATTTAATATGTAATAAAGGTAAAAAATTGTTTAACTTACTTGATATACACTATCATTTTAATGATAGGTAATGTAATAAACCAATTGAATTACTCAAAGGAATGAGTATTAAATGAGGTAATTAAATAATGGATTAATTAGTTCCTACCAACATTGGAAATTTTTATCTTTATAAGATTGGTCAAACTTTAGCCATCATTGGATCTTGGAGGGAAATTCCTTGAGCACTCAGAGTATTCAATTATAATTAATTGATCCGATTTTTGTGGTAGATACCCACCACAAAATATGGCCTTTATCTTAGTATGTGAATGCCTTAACACAGTACTGACGATTCACTGAATATATTTTCTAGATTATTAGGATGTATGGGATACACTCTTTAGATACAGGTTGATTTCATTAGACACGCGGCATTATAGTTTCACCCCATTAGGCTCAATCATGACAATCCCATGCTTACCATGGATAAGATCCTTCGACCCAGTTATAACTATTCACTGTTTAATACCTTGGGAGATTCCACCTAGATTACACTAAAACCCCTTTACTGTCTGACTACATTAGTTACTACTATGATTTTTATAACCCACAGGGTAAGGATTCCACGATTATACCTTGGATCCAATTTTATTATTATTAGGATATATTTTTGTCATTGTTACACCTCATGTGACTTGTCTATAAAAACTAAAACTTAATGGAATAAATTAAATGATTATATATTTAGAGACATTACCCGCTAATGTTGAAGTGAGAATGAGTTATTTAATTGGAATTTTTGTAAATTTATATATACCTACACACTTCTCAACTAATACTCACAAACAATATTTTCTAGACTCCAATGGTAGTGGCCTACTAAGATTTATCTCACGCCCCAACTGGGACGATGTTTGTACCTGAGAAGATTATATGATTACAGGTGTTGATAAAGGTAATCGTCCAAACTTGTACATAAAAATTGATTTATTTATTTTGTATAGATATTTTTATAAAATTAACATGATAGTGCTTGGGATTCTAGGATATTTTTCAGCATTTTTTTATTTCTTGTTTTCCCTATTTCTATGTATACTTGTTTTTCAAATTTATAGATACATGAAATTACATTATCATTTTGTATATAATTTAGTTTCTATAATTTTATAACTATTTAGTTATAGATTTTTGTTTCTATATTACACTTCATATTCACTGATATCATGCTTCTACTATTTATCAGTTTATTATACCATTCTTCTCTACTCTAACATGAGTGCATATTCTCCCCAAGGACACACCATAGGCCCTCACTCCTAGTCAGTAACCTTTAGAGTATGGGAAGGCACTCTTGAGGCCATGTGTCCAACCATGTTTGGGGAAACATTAATTAAAACTCAGGTTGGGATTTGAAAATAAATCTATCATATGAAGTATTTTCATACAAACCAAAAGATGTTTTCCAAAGAAAATGGAACATTCTTAATTGAGAATTTTATTTTATATCTTCTTCCACCTCCATAAAATATTATTAAACCATGATGATATAACAACCAAATTATATTTCATTTAATATTATTTATGTTAATGGAATGATATAAAACTATCTCTTCCTCCTTCAAATAGGAAATGGAACCATTGATCATGTGTACAACGGACTACCGCCTCACCAACTGACATAATTCATTTTCGATATCTACTTTATAGGGAGGGATATAATTATGTAAATAATGATTATATATGATATTTATGCTATAATTATACATTTTTATTTAAAAAATAATATATACCTTCTTAGTTTCAAATCCATAAGAAGTATTACAATGTCGCTCGTGTGTCGATGGACTACCACCTCACAAAGCGATGGGATTATTTTTTCACTTATGATTTATATGTAAAGTAACGGGGGTTTAATTCAATTTTAATATATTATATTAATGATATATTAATAATTATTTAAAAACAATATCCTACACTTTTTTACCGTACCATCCATTGAATAAATGATAACATCTATCGTGTGTGTGATAGGTTACTGCCTCATGACGCAATGTAATTCATTTTTATTACCAGATCACATGGTAGGTATATGTAAGGTTATATAAAAAATGATATTATATTTAGGATATAATTGTCATCATTGAAGGGTAAATAATACTTACCTTATTTTTATCATATTATTTGTAAAATGGAAATGTTACTCATTTGTACGTACGGATTACCATCTTCATGATTGTCACATAGTTTTTTTCATAAGCATCCACAATGATATATTTTAAAATTTTATTTTAAGTATAAAATTTATTATTATGTAATTATTATTATTATAAAAATTATTAACTAATAACCTTGTTTATGTTAGTCAACTTACCAAACTGTATTCAGATATATAATCCAAACATCGTCAAAAAATATGACTTGAACCGAAATGATTACGTAATTGAACATTGATGGAAAATAAAAAAATGAATTATAAGAATAAAAAATTTTCTTAAATAAGTAATTAATTAAAATAAATTTATTATTCTATAATATAAGAAATTCATGTGCTGATTCAAGCTCAAGGTAAGAAACATTATCACAATTTCCTTTCATTGAGGAATATTTTATTATTATGAATCAAATCACATCAAAATGGTGTACATTAAAACCCCTTAAATATTACTACAATTTTCCTTCATCCTTCATGATATTTTAAATTAAAAATCATTTACATTATTCTTTTTAATTATTGTTCAAAAGTTACCAAAGTAGTAAAGGTTTATGTTCCAATCTCTATTTATGCAGGGTTGTTTATGCTTGAATTTCTATGGTTTGAAATTATTTGAAAATTTACTAATAAATACCCTAAATATTATTATTTTCTTGTTATTCATGACCATTTTATGTAATATTACTATTCCCTCCAATTTATTAATTAAAATTATTGAGGAAATATTTTTATGTAAAATAGACTTTAGTTCTCTCTTTGGTCGAAAAACCATTCTCTTCCATAATACTATTTTCTTTAAAGTGTTTTAAAAAAATAATTTAATTATATAATTTATTAAATGAGTTTTTATACATATTTAATTTTCACAAAATATTATATAAGTAATCTTACTATAATATTTTGAATGAGGTATTTGATTACATTTTACCAAAAATTTGAGAGGAATAATTACTTTAACATGTTTGGCATGAATATTATTTTATGTTATAATATTCCTTGAAAATTAATTTATTATATTATATGTTTATTTTCAAGAAAAACTATTTCCACATTATTTTTTCAATTTTTTGGTTTTCAAAAGTGATTTATAATGAGTAAATTTTATTTTCCTTAATAATGTTTTAATCTGATTATGATATTTCTCTTCATGAATGACAACAAAAATTAATCTTATGGAATAATTAGAAATTATGTGTATACATATATTACATATCTACCTAGATTACAGTCATTTCCTTTTATTGGATAATACATGAAATATGTTTATTTCTAAAATTCATTTATTTTGAAACCTCCTTTGTTTATGATATAAGACAAGATTATATAACCCATTATATATATGGGTAATTCTTATGTTTATGATTTTAGACTGCTTCCTTATATGTGACTCATATTCATGTACATGAAATTAATGTGATAGGTGGGGCCAGAATTATATATCCTTCTAATTCATTGGTTACTATTTTAGACTCATGAGATGTCATGTATGGGATTAAGAAGTGAACCTAATCAACAATGGGACTCTATCCACCACGTGACATTTTGTAGGCAGTTATCCTTAACTCATGTCTATGTCATGTTATATATTGGTTCCACATTTACTATGATTTCATGACATTATGATACCATGTTCATTAAATTTTGTTTCTATTTGATTACTCTTGTGCCTTCTCATTTACGATATCATGTTGTATCTTTAACTAACATGTTCTATTTCTTTATCATGTTTATTCCATAACTGGGATTTTAAAAATTTATTTTATGAATTCCCTAAGTAATTTTATGAATTTTTTGGATCTTAAATTGATTTTGGATCTCCCTGAGGAAAGTAAAAAAATAGTTATCCCATGTTTTAGTTTCATTTGATGTATTATGAACCTGGTCTTCCAAAGACATTGTGCCTCATGATCTTTTAGTTGTAATTAATGTATGTTTATGTTAAAAGTAATGTAATAATATGTTTCCAAGGAATGGGTCACTATAGTTTGAACCTATAAAGAATTATTGGTTTTTAAAGTTTTTAATAAATTTCAAGGCATATAATATGGTGAAAATGTTTTACACATCACTATGCTGAAATCCATTATAATTTTTCTTTCCACAGAAACATACCATGGTTATATGATTTGAAAATGGGTGTAAATATATATTTACTTAATGGAAAACATTGGAAAGATGTCCATATAAAAACCCCACAAGGATTAATGACACAAAAGTATTCTAATAAGATATGGAATCCCTTGAGATCAATTTATGGGATGAAGCAATCATCAATTTCATAAAAGAATTTTTCAATGAATCCCTTAGAGAATTTAATTTTAAAAAAAATTATTTTGGACCTTGTGTCTATAAGAGTTATTGTGGGAGTGTTGTTATTTTTATATAAGAATTTTTTTGATGATATATTTATTATGGTAATCAAGATGCCATTATTACAATTAGTTAAGAAATGGTTAAACAAACACTTCTCTATGAAATACTTAGGTGAAGAAACCTATATTAAATGTATCAAGATATTCTATGATTGATCTAAGATTATTCTTAAACTAATTAGAGGTACATATAATGAAAATGTATTGAAGAGATTCACTAAATAATAATATAAGATGGGATTTTTGAAAATGTCACATGGCATACATCTTTATAATAAAATGAGTCCTTAGGAACAAGAGGAGCGAGAGAGAGAGTGTGTGCGTGAGAGAGAGTGTGTGCGTGAGAGAGAGATATATATATATATATATAGAGTAGAAAACCTTACACTTATGTGGTTTATTCTATTATATAATCCATGATATATACTTGTCATGATATTTTCTAGACCTTGATCATCGTAGGTGGGTATTAAGAAGAACTTGGAGAGCTACATTGGTCAATTGTAAGTACAGTCATAAATAATATGAGGTGTATAAAGGATATATTCCCAGTGTATAGAGGAGATGATAAACTAGTCATGGGGGGATGGATAGAGTCTAGTTTTCAAATAGATCACAATGATCTAAAGTGAATCCAGGATATTGGTTGGCCCATTATAGTGGAGTTGTGAGTGGGAGATATTCTAAATAGCGATGGTCACTAATTCTATAATAGGGTTCGAATATATTATAGCTTCTAATGTAGTTAAAAAGGCAGAATGGAAACAAATAATTATTCTATGAGCATGAAGTTGTACCTAGTAAAAAATATTTTATAATTGTTTATTGTGGTAATACTAAAGTATCAGTCATATCTATGGATTCATGGTCACATGAATGAAAAAAATATAATTATAAAATATCACTTTTTGAGGAATTTTTCTCAAAATGGTGAGGCCTTGTTAAATTAAAAACCTATAGAAGAAAACATAGAGGACTCATTTAATAAATTCTTATCCCATTAGAAATATACATACTAAGTGATATCTGTTGAATTAAAAAAATTTAGAAATTAGATCTAGTTAAAGTGATATTATATAAGTGTTAGTGCCCTATAATTCACTTAAATTGTACTTATGATTACAATAATTTCGTAAAATATATTTTTTCACGATAACTATTTTTATATATAATAATATTATTAATATTTATCTAAATTTCTTGTCATATTTAATGGTTATAGGAGATTCACACTATAATGAGAAACAAAATGTTATATTAAAATATGTTTAAATATATATCCTATTGTATAGATAATATAAATCTGATAGGAAAATGCTGATTTTTGACTATCAGGTTTTGGGGGATTATAAGACATTGAGGTTTTTTATCATGTAGTTAACACATGGTAATCTATAACAAGAGAGGCTATAAGGATAAACCCACCAATTGGAATTTCATGTGTTATATATTTCTTGGATATTCAAATATGTGAACATGTGTATTGAACCTTAGCATATCAACCTGACCCAAACTACTAATTATAGATTAGATATCCAAATATCCATAAGAAAATCGCCTAGTATTCCTGATATCAATTTAACAATTGAGCCCTAATTACAACACATACACCCCACTGTAACATGGTTTTTGGGTTTTGGACTCTTAGGTGCCACCATATTCCCCTTAAATATGTGTTGTCCCCACCCTATGGCCTACCCACATTCCGGAATAGATCATCAGACTAATGGTTATACCTACAGGACAACTCATATTCTTTATGTGTGATTCATCCTCACTAATACACACCCTGAGATACTTCTGATGAGTTCACCTATTCTAACACTACTCCAGTACAATACTCAGTTAACTATGAAATTATAATCTTATAGGATATTAAAAGAAAGATACACCTTATTGAAATTGGTGGAATAATTTAGTCTTTTAACCCAATAATTTTTTGATATTTTATACTTATACATGTTATTATTATTAATATATACCATGAATCAAGTACACTAATGTATGGATAAAAACATTACGACATATACTCATGGAAAGTTATCATATGTTGGCTGTGTTATAAGGTATATTAAATTAATTGAGTAAGTAAAAAATACTTTTTCAATATAGAGTTAATGGAAGAAGATATATGTATTTGTTATATTTAAATAGATTTGGATGATTAAATTAATGACTATGGTTGTTCATCGATAATTTAATTTCATGTCATCAAAGAAATATAAACAAGTTATATAGGTTGATGAGAAAAGTATGTGGCATTCTTGATGTGACATTGAGAGAAATTTATTGTGTTATATTATAGTATTTTCCGGAAGGGTTATTTTATTGAGATATTCACTCCTTTTTCAATGTATTAAAAATGTGTTGTTAGACCATTATCTTGGACATTAGTTACGTTCCGCTGATTCCACTGAGAAAGAGGCCAAGAGGATCACAAACTATGTGTATTTATAATATGAGTGAAATTATGTTTATATTTAATATTAATATTAAATATTATTCTTTGATTATGGAGTAATAATTATTCATGTTACGTTGATCAAATAAATCTAATCACAAGATATTTTAGTTTAGAAAATGTGAATTGAATTTAAAAAAATAAATATTCTGGTGAATATAATATTTATTTATCTATTTTTTATTTTTGAAACCCTAGTAAATAAATATTTAGTTTTTCCCAAGTTTAGTGAATTGATTAATATAAATATTTTTTAGTTATGTTAATATTAAATTATATTTTTATTCATTAATTTAGTAAAAATATTATTTATTTATTTATTTATGTGTCATTAAATGTTTAATAAATACTAAGGATTGATGTTGTGAGTTAAGGGCCTAAAGGATATAATTTTTCAATCTATGATTTTAGCAAAAGTCAAAAGAATATAATAATAATGTTTCTACAATTATTTTATATGGGGTTTACATGGGATAAACAATAAGATAAATTGAAAATGTGGAATTATTAAATATTTAACCATTAATATAAATTATCGTTTATAAATTTTTTTAGAATATGAGGGTTGTACACACAACATCTATTATAATTCATTCATGATCTTGAGATAAATACTTATACCACTCAAAAAAATAGATAAAAAAAGATAAATTACTTTTTTCAATCAACTTTTATCAATGCAAGGAACTATTATCCTCTTTGATAGCACCCGGAATACCTAAAGCATTATTCAGAGATTCATGGGGTATATGTAGATATGTAAATAATAATTATAGTTTTTATTTTCACCATAATGAAAATATGAAAATATAGGAAATATGATTCATCAAAAACAACATAAAATAATTATCACATTCAACATATTTATTATTTTAAATTATTTATAAATTAAATGTAAAAGATAATACCTATAAAATTCATGGGATTCATTAATCATGTTCCTAATGATTTATCTATTAGATTGTGAATATTGTATTTTACGTTCCTTGGAATAATCTTTTGGATTCTTTGTAAACCCTTTATTGGGGATTGAACCAATACTTATGTTGTTCCTTGAATCCTTCATAGATATTATTAGAACCACCTCTCCCTGATAACAACAAACATTATCACAATATTTAATCTTCCAAATCATTCTAAAATAAAGAAATTCCCACTTCAAAATATATGTATTCTCCATAGCTCTAAAATTAATAAAAAAATATTGATAAAAAAGTGTAAATAAATATTTAAAATTAAATTTTAATTATATACTAAAATACCTCTTCATGGATGCTATTTTTTCGATGAAATGTGATTTATTTCATAAACGTAAAAATATAATGACCAAAATATATGTGACTTCTTGCTTTCATCCACATTTAAATCATTGAAAAATATAATTAATTTTCTACTTATATTTTTATAGTTAAATATTATTATATATACCCTAATACTTATCCTTTCATAGAAATCCATAGCTGTATGCATCTGTTGTCTTCATACCATTGTTTTGATGATATTTAAATATCACCCATCATAATAAAATGATTGTTAAAAAAATATAGAATATATATTTTTCATTTTATTTATAAAATATTAATTGAAATGTATTACATGTTAATAATGGGCATAATGTGTGTTTTAATTTTTAGATATCCATTTATTGAATCTAAAAAATAAGTCCTTTTAGTTTTAAAATTGTTCCCAATGAGAATTCAGTGGATTCATAAAGAAATAATGAGTAATCAAGAAATTTAAAAATATATTTATATTATTATAGTGTAGACTTTTCCAATTAATTATAGGTATTAAGAAGTCTATTAAACAAAAAATTTTGTTTCAAAAAATAGGGCTACTTTGTTTTATATTTCTAAAAAAGTTTCTTAATCCATTGACATTTTTCCAATATTAGTGACATGATAACTATAAAGATAGGTTTTTCTTTGCAAGGTCTTAAAATTATATTTGTTTCATATATACACTTGTATAAATTATTAATAATATAAAACTATAATAAATATATTAGATCTATTATTGAGTAAAAAAATAAAAATATACCTCATGTATTATTTCAAAACTAAAGCTCCCAACCATTAATGTAAGAGAATTTCATTTTCATTCTTAAGACCAATCATGCCAGTAATGACCTCTCCTTAAATTTTTTTCCTTAATATTCAATAACTTCCATCGTTTTATTTCATATTTGTGAGGTATCATGAACTTGTAACATTATATAATATGATAGTGAAATTTTCCGGTGATAGGTTCCCTTGATAGGTCCATTTTATCTATTAATTGTTCTTTTAGATTGTATTGACTCAAAATTATATTTACTCTTATATTTATTCTTCTTTAGTAACATAAATTAGTTTATAACTTTTTCCATTAAATTTTAAAGGATTATCATATATATTAAAATTGGAAATTACATTACTCATTATTATATTTTATATTTATAAGATTAAAAATTTATTCTATGAATGTTCTAATTAAAAATTTGATCATGTGAACATTAAGATCATTAAGTGAAATAGGTAGCTCAGTGCTCGAATAGTGAGCTACATGAATCTCTACTCTCATGGGATATTTTGGAAGTTGTTTGTTATTGATAATATAACCATGGATATTGTACACTATACCTCTCACAATAAGGTGATGGGTGTGTTCTATAAGATATAAAACACAATAAATTTAGACTTGTAGACTATTAGAATAAAAGGGTATAAGTAGTTATTTTATTCACATTTAGTAGAAACTAGGAAAAAATAGATTATTTCAAAAATTAGGGAAATGGAGGAGAATTTAAACCCTCAAAACTATTGGGGTTTTGGATCTTTATATTGATGTTTTTTATGTTTATTCTTCCCATTGACCCCTTCAAAGTCAATTTTTTATTGCATTATCTTACCTAATAACTTCTTTTATTTTTTATCTATATGTTTTATCATATTTTACATTTTATCATTTTTATCCACATATATATTTTCTATTTCAAATTATTATCATGGTGAAACTCAAAAAGATACATCTATAATACAGTTATACTCTTCTAGATACTTCAAATCCATTGACAATACTTTTTATTTATTTTTTGTAGATGATTCTTGTTGTGTTTAACCAAAATAAAAAATATGGTAAATATATATTATTTGGATTGTAATAATTTTTAAATTATAAAAAACCAAATAGGTTTTAATTACAAATGATTCTCATAATTTCTATGTTCTGTTATCTTCTATTTGTCCCTTTTTATTTATAAAATCCTCCCTCTACAGCGTATGATGTGGGATGGAAGTTGTTTTATATTTTAATTATTCAATTTTATAAAAAAAGGAATATAATTCTATTATTGTTTCATATCACATAACATTTTTACACTCTATTTAAAATAAATAGCGTTTTTTAACTAATACATTCCCCATTATTTCTTTATAGTATGGCTCTGACGGTTTTTTGCATGTTTTTTATTTTCTACACTAATTTTTATTTAAATTTATAATTTTGAGTCAATGTGATTAATACACATAATGTAAAATAAATTAATATTGAATAAAATTTTTCTGAAATGCTTCCTCCACATAAAACTCAATGGAATCTTCCCATGTTACATTTTTCATGATGTGTGTGTATATAGCTGGGTGTGGGGTTTTAATTTCCCCTAAGCATCCTTATAATGATGTTTCATAAGAAGTGTCGAAAATTATCTATGAACATTTCCATATACCGTTAGTTTGGATTTCATGAGATAATAATCTAATAGAAATTCACTATAAGAGATAATTAAGTGTAAATAAATGTTTCATTGTTTTATTTATTGAAAAATAAAAAAATTATATCATAATGTTACCCTAATGTATACCCATATTATTTCCATCAATGAAGGGAGATTCTTTATTTATTCCTTTAGTGGAATTGATATGACTAATTGTGCCACATTTCTAGTGTGTTATGACAGGAAATTAATAAGGTAAGTGTACCTATATAACTAATTGATCCTTAATTATTAAATGGATATGACATAGAATGTTCTCACTTAGCCCTTATATGGTAATGTTATAATTAATTAATGAACCTTTAAAATGTTAAAAGGAAATTATATTTATAGATATTACTTGGCCTAGTTGATTATAAATGAGTTGTTTATGGTTTAATATCCTTATCTCACTTTTTCATTCCTATGAAAGGTAAAGGGATGAACCTAATTATTGAATATGTAATCAAAGTATTAAATTGTTTCAAGTCATTGATATTCCTTATCACTTTAATGAAAGTTAACGGAATGAACCAGCTGAATTATTTAAAGGCATGAGTATTACATGACCTAATTAAATAATGGATTAATTATAAAGTTCTTACCTGCTTTAGACCTTTTTATCTTTATTTTAATGGTCAAACTTGAGCCATAATTAGAATCTTGAGGGAATTCCTTGAGCACTCAGATGATTCCATTCTGATTCATTGATCTATTTTTTGTGGTAGATACCCACCACAATAATTTGGCCTTTTTTTATTATGTCAATTCCTTAACATAGTACTGACGATTCCCTGTATATATTTTTGAGATTATTATGATTTCTTGGATACACTCCTTGTATATAATTTTATTTCATTGGACATGTGGTGATATGGTTTCACCCCATTAGACCCAATCATGATAATCACATTCTTACCTTGGATGAGATCCTTAGAGAAAGTAAAAACTATTATACAGTTGAATATCTTGAGAGATTCCCCCTTGATTACACTCATAACCCTTTACTGTCAGACTACATTAGTTAATACTATGATTTTTCTAACCCCTAAGGTCAGTAATTCCTTGGTTATACCTTGGATACTATTTTATTATTATCATGATATATTTTCTATGCTTTTACACCTCATGTGACTTCTCTATAAAAACTAAATTCAATGGAATAAATTAAATGATTATATATTTAGAGACAATACTAGCTAATGCTAAAGTAGGCCTGAGTTTTTTATTTGGGTTTTCTTTAAATTTATATATACCTGCACACTACTCAACTAAAATTCATAGACTATATTGTATTGACTCCAATGGTAGTGGCCTACGGAGATTTATCCCATTCCCTACATAGGCCGATGTTAGTACCCAAGCAGATTATATGTATATAAGTGTTGATAAAGGGAATAATCCCAACATATACATTTAAATTGATTTATTTCTTTTGGATGGATATTCTTATCAAGTCACCAGGGTAGTGCTTTGGATTATAGGATAGTTATCAGTCTTTTGTATATCATGTTTTTTCAATTTCCAGGTATACTTGTTTTCTAATTTTATAGACACATGACATTGAAATATCCTTTTGTATATGATTCAGTTTCTATATTTTTATTACTATATAGTTATTGGATTTTTATTCCTATTTTCCACTTCTTATTCTTTGATATCATTCTTCTGCTATTTATTGTTTAATTATACCATTGTTCTCTACTCTAACATAATGGCATAGTCTCCTCATGGACACACCCTAGGCGCTCACTGCTAGTCAGCACCCTCTGGAGTATAGGGAGGAAAACTTGAGTCCATGTGTCTTATCATGTTTGGGGCACCATTGATTGGAACCCCGGTCAGAATTCCACAAAAAATATATCCTATGAAATATTTTCGTATAAACCGAAAGAAGTATTTTAAAGAAAGAGTGAATTCCTTAACTGAGAATTTTAGTTTATTTCTTATTCAACATCCATAAAATATTATTAAACCACGATGATATAAATACAATATTATATTTGATATAATATTTTGGTTATATGTTAAAATAATGAAATTAAACTATATCCTCCTCCCTTAAATGAGAAATGGAACCGTTGATCATTTGGCCGGCGGACTACCGCCTCACGGACTGACATAATTAATTTTTCATCTCCTCTTTTCACTACTAAATATAATGATGAATATAGTGATTATATATCATATTAATAATATAATTATATTTATGGATTTGAAAAATCATATATACCTTCTTACATTCAATTTTGTATGAAATATAACAATGTCGCTCTTGTGTACGGTGGACTACCACCTCACAGTATGACGTGATTCGTTTTTCACATATGATTTATATGGAAGGAAATGGGGATTAATTATATTTTTATATATGTTATTCATGACATATTAATACTTTTTTAAAAAAAATTATATAATTTCTTACCATACCATCCATTGAGAAAATGATAACATCGTTCGTGTGTACGATAGACTACTGCCTCACGAAGTGATGTAATTAATTTTTATTACTGGATCACATGGATGGTATATGTAATGTTATTTAAATAAGTAATATAATATTTAGTATATAATGATAATCATTTTATGATAAAATAGTGCTTACCCTCTTTCCATCATAATATTTATAAAATGGAAAAGTTTCTCATGCGTGTGTATGGTTTACCATCTCCAGGATTGTAACATTGATTATTTTTAATAACCATCATTAATGATTTTTTTAAAAGTATAATTGATGTATAAAAGTTATTATTATGTAATTATTATTATTCTAAAAATTATTAACTAATAATCTCTTTTAATTTACTCAACTTACCAAAGTGAATTTGGACATATGAGTCGAACATCGTCAACACATATGATTTGAACCTAAATGGTTAATGAATTGAACATTGATGGGTACTAAATAAAATTAAATGAATAATAAAATTAAAAATTTTCTTATTTATGTAAATAATTAACATAATTTCGTTATTCTATTATATAATAAATGCACTTGATGATTCAGGCACAAGGTAAGGGACATCATCTCAAATTTTTTTCATTGAGGAATATATTATTATGATGCACCAAATCACTTTTAGATGGTGTACATAATACGCCAATAAATATTACACCATGATTATTTCATACATAATTATATTTTAAATTAAAAATCATTTACTTCATTCCTGGGATTTATGGTTCAAAAGATACCAAAGTAGTAAAGGTTTATGTTTGAATCTCATTTTAATCAGGATTATTTATGCTTGAATTTACATTGTTTGAAATAATTTAACCATTTACTAATAAATTCCTTCCATTTTAATATCTTTTGGTTATTCATTACCATTTCAACTAACATTTTTACTTCTCCCTCTTTAATATATAAAATTATTGATAAAATGTTTTTAAGGAAAATCAACTTTATTTCACTCTTTAGTCCAAAACCCCTTCTCTTAGATTATCCTATTTTCATTCAATATTATTATAAAAAAATTAATATTATTTTATTATTTATTAAATTAATTTTTTCCCAAATTAATTTTTAATAAAATAGTTTAAAAGTAATCTTACTGTCATTTTTGGAATGAGGTCTTTCTTGGCTTTTTATCTAAAATGTGAAAGGAATCCTTATTTCAACATGTTTGGCATGAAAAGTATTTTCCAATGTAATTTTCCTAGAATATTATATTATATTATCTATGGATATTTTGGAGAAAATTATTTCCACATTATATTTTGAATTTTTTTCCCTTAAAAAGTGATTTAAAATGAAGAAATTTTATTTTCCTCAAGAATTTTTTGATCTATGTTAATATTTCTATTCATAAATTATAAAATTATATCATTTGGAATGATTAAATGTTATATATATATATATATATATATTTGTGTGTGTATTTTAAATATCTACCTAGATTACACTCAATTCTTTTTATAGGTTAATACATTAAATAGGTTCATTTAAAAGATTCATTCATTATGAAACCTCTTTTGATTCTGATCTAAGAAAAGATTATGTTACCCATTTTATTTATATGGGTAATTCTTATGTTTATTACTTCAAATCAATTTCTTTTGTGTCATACATATTCATTTACATTAAAATAATTTGATAGGAGGGACTATAATTATATATCCCTCTAATTCCTTGGTTAATGTTTTAGACCCAGGAGACGTTATGTTTGGGATTAGGGACTGAACCTAATCCACTATGGGGCTCTGTCCACCTCGTGACATTGTGTTGGTAGTTATCTTTAACTCATGTATATGTGATGTTATATATTGGCTCTACATTTACTATGATTTCATGATCTTACAATACTGTGTTCTTTAAATTATTTCTTCATGTGATTACTCATGTGCCTTCTCTTTTATGATATAATGTTATATCTTTAACTCACATGTGATGCTTCCTTATCATTTTTATTCCCTTACATGGATTTTAACCATTTATTTTTTATATTACCCAACTAATACAATGAATTTGTAAGATCTCAAATTGATTTAGGATCTCCCTTAGTAAAATAAAAAATAATTTTTCCATGTTTTATATTCATTTGATATATTATGAACCTAGTATTTCAAAGACATTATGCCTCATGATATTTATAATAATATTAATGGGTGTTTATGTTAAAACTAATGTAATAATATGTTATAAAAGAATGTGTCACTATAGTTTGAACCTAAAATGAATTATTGGTTTCTAATTATTTTATAAAATGTCAAGGTATATTCTTTGATAAAACATTGTCACCCATCACTATGCTGAAATGTGTGATAATTTCCCATTAAATAGAAACAAACCATGTTTATATTATTTGAAAATGGATTTAAATATATATTTACTTAATATAATCCTTTTGTAATATGTATATATGACACAAATAAAAGGATTCATGAAACCAAAATATTCTAAAAAGATATAGAAGTTGTATAGATCCATTTATGGGATAAAACAAGATTCAATATCATAAAACAAATTTATTTATGAATCCATTAGAGAATTTAATTTTAAAAATAATGAATTTGAACCTTCATTCTATAAGAGATCTAGTGGGAGTGTCTTCATTTTTATATAGGAATTTTTTGATGATATATTTTTTATGGGAAACTAGATTACCAGTATTAATATTAGTTAATAAATGGTCAAACAAAAGCTTCTGAATTAAATTCCTAAATGGAGAAGCCTGTATTCAAGGGATCAAATGGGATATGATAGATCTAAGAGGCTTCTTAGACTAATTAAAGGTACATACAATGAAAATGTATTGAAGATATTAAATATGGGATAATATAATAATTTCATTCTACAATTGTCACATGATGTACATCTATATAAGAAAATGAGTCCTTGGGAACAATAGGAGACAGAGATTGTGTGTCTGTGTGTGTGTTTGTAGAATCCCATACACATATGTGGTTCATTCTATTATATATTCCATGATATATACCAATCATGATATTTTATATACCTTGATCATGGTAGAAGAATACCATGTAGACCCAGTAGAGATACATTGGTCAGTTGTAAAGACTATCATAAATAATCTGAGGTGTATAAAGGATATATTTCTGGTGTATAGAGGAGATGAGAAATCAGTAGTGAGGGGATGGATAGAATCTAGTTTCCAAATAGATCACAATGGTGTAAAATTGAATTCATGATGTGTGTTGGTTAATAATAGTGGAATTTTGTGTGAGAAATGTTCTAGACATCTTTTAGTTACTAATTCTATAATTGGGTTCAAATATATTATAGCTTCTAATATAGGTTAATAATTAGTGTGGATACCAAAATTCATCCAATATCTTGATGTTGTACCTAATAAAAAATATTTTATCATTTTTTATTAGGGTAAAAATGAAGTATCAATCCTATTCTTGGATTCAAGGTCACATGATTTAACGAAGAATTTACTTAGAAAATATCATCTTTTGAGGGATTTTTCTCAAAATGGTGAGGCTATGGTAAACTAAGAAGTTATAGAATAGAACCTAGAGGACCCATTGACTAAATCCCTATCTCAATAGAAACAAACATATCATGTGAGATCTAATGAATTAAATAATTTTAACAATTATATATAGATTAAGTAATATTATGTAAGAGTTTGTGCCCTATAAATGAACGAAATTGTACTTAAGATTATTAAAATATTATTAAATATATTATTACATGATGATTTTTTTTCTTTAAAACAATAATGTGATTATTTCCTTAAATTATTTTTCTTTTTTAACGGTTATAGGAGATTCACACTATTATGATAACCCGAAATATCTATTAAAATATTCATAAAAAATATCGAATTGTATAGATTATATAAATCTGATAGGAAACTAATGATTTTTGACTATTAGGTTTTATAGTACCACAATACATTGAGGCTTATTCTCATGAAGTTTTAACTGGTTAATATTTAATAAGGGAGGTTATTGTGATAAAATCACCAATAGGAATTCCATGTGTTATATATTTTAGGTATACTTCAATTTTTGAACATGTGTATTGGCCCTTAGTGTAACGGCCCGACCCAAACTACCAATTATAGATTAGAGGGCCAAATAACCTCAAGCACGCTTCCTTGTATACTAGATACAACTTTAAAAATTGAGCTCCACTAACATCACATACACCCCTCAGAAACATGGCTGTCATGTACGGGCCTCTTATGTTCCACCATGTTCCCTATAAATACATGTTTTCTACACCCTAGGTCCCACCCATATTCTATTTTCTATCATCAAACTAATGTAAATCCCAATAAGAAAAAACCGGTATTTTATGTGTGCTTCTTCCACACTAATACACACCCTAAAAAAACTCCATATGATTTCACCATTTCTGAGACTACTATAGGAAAATCCCCACATAACTATGAAATTATAATCAATTTGGATCCTAAAAAATAATAAACCATATTAGCATTGGTAGAAACATTTAGAATTTTAACCAAATAATTTTTTTGTGATGTTATACTTAGTCATGTGATTATTATTAATGTATATCATGAATCAGGTACAATGATGTATGGATAGAAAAGAATTAAGAAATATAATAAGGTAAAGATATCATATGTTTGGTGTGTTATAAGTGAAATTAAATTAATTGAGTAAGTAAGAAATGATTTTTCAATTTTGAGATAATAATATAAGATATCAAAATTAGTTTTATTTAAATGGATTTATCCGATGAAATCCATGACCATGATTGTTCATCGATAAGTTAATTTCACATCATAAATGAAAGATAAATAAATTATATAGGTTGAATAAACAAGAATGTTGCCTTCCTGATCTGAAATTGAGATTAAGGGATTTTGTTATATTATACAGTTTGTAAGAACTGTTTTCTATTTAGATATTAACTTCTTTCTCTATGTATTCCATAATGTGTTGTTAGATGATTATCTTAGACTTTAGGTAAGTTCATCTAATTCCACTAAGAATGTGGCCAAGAGGATTACACACTATGTGTATTTATAATGTGAGTGATATTCAGTTTATTTTTAATATTAAAATTAAATATTATTCTTGTCTTGTGGAATTATAATTATTCAAGTTAAGTTGATCTAATAAATTTAATCACTAGATATTCTAGTTTAGAAAAATTTAATTGAATATTAAATAAATTTTTATTCAAGATTCTAGTGAATATAATATTTATATATCTACTCTTTATTTTTTAAACCTTAATAAATAAATTTTCAATTATTCACCAGTTTAGTGAATTGATTAATATAATTATTTATTTTCTTAGGTTGTTAATAAATTAAATTTATTTCTTAAATTTATTTAAAATAATATTTATTTATTTATTTATGTATCATTTAAGTTTTAATAAAGATTGAGTACTTACTTGGTGAGTTGATGGCCTGATAGAGATCATTTCTTAATCTATGAGTTTAGTTCTTGTCAAAATAATATAATAATAATATTTTTATAATTATTTGATATGGTGTTTAAAAGGGATAAGTAATAATATAAAGGGAATTTATGGAATTATTATATATTTAACCATAAATATAAAGTCTCAGTTATATAATTTTAGAGAATATCAGGGTTGTACACAAAAAAAATCTATTAGAATTATATTAATCTCTCAAGAGAAATACTCCTCCTACTCATGAACATATATACAATCATATAAATTCTTTTTTGGGATCAACGATGATCAAATCAAGGAATTGGGATCCTACATGATATCACCCAAAATACCTAAATCATTGTTCATAGATTCATGGGGAATATGTATATATGGATAGAGGAATTTTAGTTTGTATTTTTTTTACACAAATACAATATGATAAGAGTGGAAATAAGATTGATTGACAAAAACATAAAATAATTTTCATATTCCATATATTTATTACTTTAAATTATTAATAAATTAAATATAATATATCATCACTAGAAAATTCATTGGATTCATTTATTATGTTCCTTAATATTTATCTATTGGGTTTTGAAGATTTTTTGTCATGTTCCTCAGAATAACTTTTGGATTCTTTGTAAAACCTTTTTCAGGGATCGAACCAATGCTTTTCTTGTTTCTTGTTACCTTTATAGGTATGATAGGAAACCACCTCTCTATTATAATAAAAAACATTCTCACACTATGAAATATTCCCACTCCTTCTAGAAAAAATAAATTTTCTATTTTAAATAGTGGTATTGTCCACAGTACTAAAAGTAAATACAAAATATGGATTAAATTTATTTAATAAATATTTCAAAATAAATTGTAATTATATTTTACAATACCACTTTAGGGATGCCAGTTTTATGATGAAATGTGATATATTTCATAAATTTAAAAATATAATAACCATAGTATATTTGATTTATTTCTTTCATCCACATTAAAAACTCTCAAACATATAATTAATATTTTTATTTATGTTTTTATAGTGAAATATTTTTATATATACCCTAATTTGTATAATATTATAGAAATTCATAGGTTTCTTATATGCATTAGTTGTATTAATACCATTATTTTGATGATAAATAAATAGAATTCATCATAATAAAATGCATTTTAAATAAATATAGAACATATAATTTGGATTTTATTTAGAAAATATTAAATTCAGTTTATTACATATTAATAATACACATAATGTGTGGTCAATTTGTAAGATATCTATGCATTGAATCTAAGAAATAAGCCTTTGATTTTTAAATTTGATCCCAACAAGCATCTAGTGGATCCTAAAAAGTTAATGAGTAATCAAGAAATTTGAAAATATATTTTATATGATTATAGTGTACAGTTTTCAAATGCATTATAGATATTAATAATTCTATAAAAACATATAATTTAATTCCAAAAAATATGGCTACGTAGTTGTATATTACGAAAATGTTGTCTTAATCCATTGATACTACATGATGACTAAAAAATACAATTTTTTCTTTGCAAGGTATTAAAATTATATTAGTGACATATATACACTTGTATAAATTATAGATATTAATAAACAATAATAAATATAGTATATCTATTATTGAGTAAAAAATTTTGAAAATATATATCATGTATTCATTCACAACCAAATCTTTCAACTATTCATGTATGAGAATTTCATTTCTGTTCTAAAGACAAGTCATGTTCGTAATGGACTCTCTATAATTTTTTTCTTAATATTCAATAAATTACATCATTTTATTTTAGAATTTTTTGGTATTATGAACATGTAATGTTATATAATATGATAGTAAAAATGGTCGGTGATAGGTTCTCTAGATAGGTCCTTTTCATCTATTAATTAATCTCTATGATTATATTGACTCAAACATATATTTGCACATATTTTCCTTCTTCTTTATTAACATAACAAAGTTGATACCCTTTTCCATTATAATTTAAATGTTAATCCTATAAAATAAATTGTAAATTACATGACTCATTTTTATCTTTAATCATTATAAGATTAAAAAATCAATCTATGGATGTTCTAATTGAAAATTTGACCATGTGAACATAAATATCATCAAGGGAAATAGGTATCACTATTCTCGACTAGTGATCTACATGAATACCTACTCTCATGTGATCTTTAGGATGTTTTTTTATGTAGAATATAAGCATGGATATTGTACACTATAACTCTCACAACATGGTGATAAGTGTGTGCAAAAAGATATCAATCACAATAAATTTCACCTTGTACACTTTTAGAATAAATGGTTATAAGTATTTATTTGATTCACATTTAGTAGAAACTCTAGTAGAGAAATTAGATTGTATCACTGATGAAAGCCTTAGAGGGAAATTTCTAGCCTCAAAACTCTTGGGGTAATGGATCTTCACATTGTGGTTTTTTATGTTAATTCTTCTCATTAACCACTTCAAATAAATTTTGTTACTGCATATCTCTACCTAATTACATATTTTATTAGATTATAGATATGTTATTTTATATTTTTAATTTTATCATTTGTATCCACATATTAATTTTCATTCTCAAATTATTCTCATGGTAAAACTAAAAAATCAACACCTATAATATCGTCATACTATTCTAGATTCTTCAAATACACTAACAATAGTTTTTATTTATCTATGGTATATGATAACTTTTTGTCAAAAAAAATATACTACAATAAAATATAAAGTCATTGGTTTTTAATACTTTCTTAAGTTATAAAAAAATTCTATTATGTATTACTTACACATAATTCTCAAATTTTCTATGTTATTTCATCTTATATTTGTCCATTTTTATTTATATTATACTCCCTCTATAACACATGATTTGGGACGAATAATATTTTATATTTCAATCAATTTGTTTCATATAAAAATAGAATATAATTTTGTTATTGTTTCACATAACATAAAATTTTTACTATAGATTTAAAATACATATAGTTTTTTTAAGTGATGCATACACCCATATTCACTTTATATAAGGTTACATTAGTTTTTTCATGTTTTTTATTTTCTACAAAACATTTTTTAATAAATTTATAGTTTTGAATCAATATAGTTAATACACTTAATGTAAAATAAATTAATATTTCTTATAATGTATCTGAAATGCTTCCTTAACCTAAAACAAAATATAAGTTTTCTATGTTACATTGATTGTGATGTGTGTGTATATTGATGGTGGGTGGGGTTTTACTTTCCCCGAAACATCCCTATAATGATGTTTCATAATAAGTGTCTAAAATGATCTATTATCTTTTCCAGCAACCATTAGTTTCAATTTCATCAGAAAATATTATAATATAAATGCACTATAACTGATAGTAAATTATAAATCATTGTTTAATTATTTTATTTTTTGACAAAATAGATATATTATATCATAGTTTTATGCTAATGTATACCCAAATTATTTCCTTAAATTAAGGAATAATATTTATCCATTTATTGTAAAATCTTACTACAAACCGTCGGGTCTAAGCTGGAATGCCACATGACCTCATGTTTATCTCCCCACACACAACAAGCTTCTAACTAGCTGAGTGGGTCTGATTCCATTATTGTGGAGACTATACATTCAATATCATGTTGTTGGTTCAATAATAAAAAAACAATAATAATATAATGAAAGGAAACCATAAACGTAAACCAATAGAATAAAAAATAAATATGATATTACAATTCTACCCCCCCACCTAATAGACTTATCATCCCTGAGATGTATCTCATGTAGTATTACTAAAAAAATCAGGCTACTAATCTTGAACATCATACTCACACTATCACATATCATCTTAGATCCATCCATGCTTCCACTAGAGCTGAACTAGTGGTTCCAACATTCCTATTAACACTTTCTTATTGAAATCCATGATCTACCCCAATCACTCTTCATAAAATAAATTGGTCTCCAACATAATGTCCTCATAATAAAAAACATGTGTAGGGTCAGGTATGTAACTACCATGTTGTGACACATCGAACACGTCATTCATAACTCAATATCTATAAGGGTGGTCTAGACGGCACATCAATAACCTTATCAGCTCGGTAATCTCAAAGGATCAAAAAAACATGGTGAGAGATTTCCCTTCTTCCCTAGATATCTATTCAATAACCGGGGAGACATGAAAAATGGAATGAGAGAAAATACCCAACCGGAAATTCAAAGCAGTACCTGGGATTGAGTCTTGGGGTCCACAATGAGGGTGTTGTGTTTTAATGAGGTGGCGATTGTAACACCCTTGGATAAGTGAGACTTAATAGGGTAAATGTTACTACCTATGTAAATAATGTGTACCTATTTGGGATCCTACCTGATTAGAATCCTATATTTAAGCATTCTTGGAATATTTTATGGATCATGATGGGTGAAATTCTTGGAAGATTCCCAAGATGTGTGTGAGTGAGGAAAAATACACTGAAAGAACATGTGTCGGCCTATGTGGATAAACATAGTCTAATAAGTAACCCCAATGAGTCGTAGCATGTGATGTGCTAGGAAAACATCCAAGGTATTAAAGAAGGCACATGCGGTCAGATGACTAATTTCATGGTATGGGGAAGTTTGAATAATGACAGGTATTTATATCAAGCAGTACATGCATTTGAGTACTGGCCCTAATATAACTACTAAAAATGGACTTTTTTGGGTCAATAATTTGACCACATACATTTCCTCTTACCTCAAATTTTTAACCTATTCATATTTCAATAATAATTTTTTCTAAAACTGTTGTGATATATTCCTCATATCATTCTTTAACCTTATCACGTTTTTCTACTTTCTCACATTGATTTTATTTCTCACCACTAAAATATTGTTCAAAAACTAAAATTTTTAAAATTTCTACATTGTTGTTAGGTTGTATCTTAGGATATATGGAATCTTCAGAATAAATATATGTTATCTTCACAACTAGTTGAAAAAATTAATTTAGATTATTTATATACTGTAATGGAAAAACCGTGTATAAAAAAATAATTAGTGACATTAAACATATTCATTGATATATTTTCTCGGTAAAGGCTGAATTGATTTGGCCCCTCTACTAAGAATCAAAATCCACTCATAATGATCTTGTCTGATATTTAATAAACTATCTATATTGGTACCACCATGAAATTTTTGAGACATCACAAATAATGGATCATATCGAATATAATTTTTTTTATTATAAAATTATTTGATCCTCTAATAGAATAAATGGAAAAAAAATTCATGGTTCATATCATTATATACCTATAATTATTATATTTCCATTATAAATAGTTCATCCTTATACACTTCTCTACTGTAATTCGATTTTACGTATCCCAATTCATCGATTTTAACTATAATCATATTATCAAACAGTTTTAATCCAAAAAATTATCTCTTGGAATGTTGAATAATCCAACTACAATATTAAGAGAAATTGGATTAATGTCCTTCATACCATATACCTAGATCACTTCTTCCATGAGAAAAACTACAATATTTTTTATTATAAAACATTATCCTATTCTTTTATATAGATCATATAAATATTAATTATATAACCATTATAAGATTATACATGTACACTTTCTCATCTATCCATCCATCAAAGTTGTTCAAAAATTAAATTAAGATTTTTAGTTAACTTCTCAAAAATCATGGCCTCAAAACAATCATATGAATTAATTATTCTATGTATTTGATGTCTATTTTCATGAATTTATGGATTCAAATCCATAAGAATTACTTTATGAGTTTCAACATATGACATAATGTCTATATATTTAAGTAAAATGTAAAGGTGTGACTTCTCCCAGTATTTAATGGTAATTACAATAAAATAACAATTGATAATTCCTACACCCACATGGTACCCACATTGATATTATTTTGAGGGGCCATTATGTTCCATATAAAATAGGTAGTCAATAAATAATTCAATATCTTATTCAAAAATTTATCACACAATAGTATAACATTTTTTCTAAATTCAATTTTTGATGTAACATTTCAAAATATTCATATACTATTCAAAGGTATACATCCATTTATGATGTATAGAACCACATAGATTAATATTTTTAACTAAATGAACCATCATATCAAATAATTTTTGTGGGATGAATATCTCTAATCAAATAATATGATAGTAATTTCCTTTTCAATAGTTATTAAATTCACCCAATCTATAATATAACGTCATATAGATTTGAAAAAGAAGAAAAAATTGGTTAATATGTGAATAAATCTTTCAGAATAACACAAAAATAAAGGAAAAAACAATAAATATTACATTAAAACATGAAAATAATGTGAGTTTAATCATCTTAACTCCAAATCTGTCATCAAAACTATATTATTGATATTTATTTAATACCCTAATAAAAACAGTATACCATTGAGGGTATTTTAAAACTAAAATATATCTTTCATAGAAAGAGTGTAATCCACTAAAAGAAGAAAAATATATATTTTATCCTTCACTACAACAAACTCTTACCTTATCCCCACATCAATCACATCAAGCCCAGCCTTGATTATATATTTTTGTTTTCTTGGTGCATTTAGTAAACTGCGTATGACACTTTCACATATATATTTTTTCCACATGCACAAAATCAAGAAAATATATGTTACAAAAAAAATTAAAATATGGAAATTATATATAAATTATATTCTTTCCATGTTTTTTTTATGTTTATTAAAAATGTTTTACCAAAATGGTGATAATATCTAGTAGTTATAACATTATTACTTATTCTAAATTCTCATCAAACGATGTCATACAAGATTGATATTTATGTTATTCCTCTAAAATTTTACAACATTTTAGAAACACAATATTCATGGAATGTTTCAACCTAACGGGGTTTATACCATCCTTATAAATTGAACAGCCTAATATGCCTTTAATGTTATACACTAAAACATTTTCATAAGTAGTAAATTCATTTATCTTCTTGAAAAACAAGGATCATAATGTAAACTCTTCATTTTTATGAGGGTCATAAAATGTAACACCTGAATCCCATATCAATTTCTAATATTTGATAAATTAAGAAAAATAAAAAACCCTATCATTACTAGGATATATTGGTCCTAAAATAACCTGAAAAAACATGATGTATTTTCAATTCATCCATAACGATAGTAGAGAGTTATAATTTTCCAAAAAAAACTAACCACGTAATATGAGGGTTACTTTGTACACTAGAAATGATTCATTCCATTTGTAGATAAATCAGGATAGATTTTTCTTAACTTGCTTTCGAATTTATTATACTCATGGAAATTTTATTCTACTAATAAGGGTTTAATAAGTAATTAAATTTTCTATATTGTATTCTTATATCATTGTACCACATCAATTTCTTGAAAATATCCTCACTCCCATTAATTTTTTAAAACTATAGAATTATTGGAATGTACCATAAAACATTTGAAGGACTTTATTTAACTTTATTTTATTATGTCACACCACACTTACGGAGCATTTTAGTGATTCATGGTACTTATGAAATAATAAATATTCATCTATATGGTCATGTAATCTTTTAATTTCTAAAAAAAGGTCCATAAAACTCGATGTGTTATAATAGTTCAATGTGTTTTGAATCCATACAATTGGGTTCCCTAGAGATTTTACCATCTTTGGAGGTGTAAAGAACTTGTGGTCTTGGTATTGGGAACATGATAGGGTCATGGAGGTTTTCTAAAAAACAACCATTAAAATTAAATAAAAAATAAAATAAATACCCATTGTAAAAAATATTTGTTTAGTGTTATTTTTTTGATAAATAAGTTCATTATCTTCTATTAACATTTTATTCATGATAAATGTAGGTTTGTAAATCTAGTGTCACTCCATCCATTACCATCCATCAAATTTTATATCTTTTTTACAACTTCCAATATTTTTTATTCAGAAAAAAAATCATACAATGTCAACATTTCATAACTCTTTATCTTCTAAAATAATTTTGGATAAACAAAGTTTTTTAATTAAAATTCCTTGATCATTTCTTCAATATGATCTGTACTATTATTTATAATTGTACTCATATCTGGTTATCTATAAACCATAGTGTTATCCAAGTCACCAACTATTTTCTATTCTTCCACCTATATAGTTCAACATTTTTAACATTTATCTACTCTATTAAAGATCAATTATTCTTCTAAATCATATAGAAACCTTCAAAATTAATAATAATAATGAAAATCTGAATAACTTATTTGAAAATGGTTATTTCAATGTAATCATAAAAACATAGTGAACTATTTAACCTCATCCTCAAACTCTTTGGTAAAATGATTAACATCCATAAATTTTCAGTTCATATTCTTTTTATTTGGATCGATAGTATTCATATTTATCTAAACAATATAGATGGTAATAAACTCATTAATCATGTTTAATTAATAATCACTATATTTCATTAAATAAAAATTATATACCCTCTCTCTGGAAAAAAATATTCTAAATTTTGGTAATTAGTCAATTTATCAAATTTTATTTGTTATTAAAAAATATTTTGTTGTTAGTAAACATTTATTTTAACTATAATCATTTATATGAATAATGAATTTTTGGTATGAGATTCTTTTTTATAATTACTTATCTTTACCATAAATCATTTTAAGAAAATTCAATTTATTTTAATTTAATCTATTTATTTTTTAAAAATAATTTTTGTAAATAGAAGTGAATCACTTTTGTGAATTTCACTTTAAACTAATCAATTTATAATTATTTATAATTCACTCTTGAAAATATTTATATTATTCATTGATCATTAAATTTATATTTATAGAATTATTATTATGTTTTTATTTTTTGAAATTATATTTATATTCCATGATTTCATTTTTTATTTTTTGTTTTTGTTTTAGTTTTTTTATTTCATTAGTTTCTTTTTTTCTATGAATATATTGAATATCAAAATAGAGAAAATATTATTTTTTATTTTTTGATGTATAACAATTGTCACTAGTATGATATTAAAACATGAATACTAAATAATGTGTTTTACATAAAAATAACTGATCAAATGATTATTTATAGCCTACATAAAGTAAAATAAAAGTTTAATATCTAAAAATAAATTTTAGAAAAAAATGCATATTTATTATTTCATTCCCAATTTATTTTTAGGAAAATATTTATTTTAAAAATATAAAAAAATAAATAAAAACATTGATAATGAAGATAAATTGATATGGAATCAAAAACTTGGTTTATCTCTAAAACAATATAAAAATATATATTTATTTCTCAATATATAAAATATTAATAAAAAATAAGCCGAAAGTTTTATAATTCCTTAAGGATTATACAGGAATGAATCCACATTAAAGAACAGAACATTTCAAATACCTAATGTATGGATTTCAAGAGACAATTTTGACCTTTTTTTATATCTATAATATGTAGAAAAGTTTCTTGATACTTTTAATATGTCTACTAATGAAAATAATAATTGAAGTTTATCAAAAAATCAATGATCTAACCTCCGCTAAATTTTTACATTATTAATATACATAATTTGTGTACGTTTATAAAATTATTATATATAATTAGTATATATGTACAATAAATATGAAAAGGGTTCTTTTTAAAATAATTCCAGAAATCTATCAACTCTCACTAAAACCATTGATAAAAATTTCATTTATTAGCACAGATAAAGGTACAATTTATCGACACTAAGTTTTACCCTAATAAATGAAAAGATTTATCTACGATGAATTTATCATTGATATAAAAGAAAATCCAATCTTGTGAAGTTTTTTTTATTATCACACAACATCGAAATAGGGATTTAAACACATGTAGTATGGTGGTTTATCAGCACTACTGAATCTCAGAGAATAAAAAATTAAAACTATATTATATATATATATTATTAATTATATAAAAACATTAATAATTAATAATTATTTTCAATATGACTAATTATATTTAAATTTATTATTATATATATATAAATTTCAAAATATTTTATATAATATATTCTTAAATATATAAAGTCATATTTAAATATATAAAAAATTAAATTACATGTATATAAAAAATTATTTATAATAAATTAAAAATTAAATAACTTTATATAATAAAAATTATATATAATTTTTAAAGTTATTAATTATGATAAATTAATTTCAATTATAGTTAAAAACATTATCAATTATATAAATGAATAAATATTTAATAAGAATAAAAGAATTAATCGTAAAGTTAAGTATATTAATTACTATATTTGAATTTTTAGACAATTATATTCAATGTATTACTAATTTATATTAAATTTACTATCATCTATATTTAAAATAATACTAAATAATTATGATTTTAACAATATATGTAAGTTAAATACATAAAAAAATAATAACTTTTAATCAAAAACCTGAAAAATACACATTTTTAATTTTTTGCATAGTATATTATTAATTATAAAAATATAAAAATAATAATAAATATTTTAATAACATTATTTAATCTGATATACAATTGATAATATATAGATATATTGTTATTAGTAATTATAGAGAATTATACTTTATATTGATTTAATTTAACAATTATTATTAATTAATAATTACATTTAAAAGTTATTATTTATAATTAACATTTTATTATTCATAAAAAGGAATAAATATTTTTTAAAATATATCATTAATTATATAAATGAAAAATTATATTCAAACTGAATTGTATTTATACATACAAAAAGGTAAATCTTAAAGACAAACAAATATATGAATAATTAAAATATATTTATATTAATTATTACCGGAGTAATATCATAAAAAAACACTCAAACGGGTGGTGAAGTTGAGACCTTTAAAATATTTCATTCAATTAAAAATTAACACTTTGTGTTTTCTTAGAATTATCCTTCTTATTTTATTCTAATTATGTAGAATAAATAAATGTAAATGAAGGTTTATACAAACAAGGTGTTTATTGTGGTTTAAGGGTAAAAAGAACATCCCCTAGTACACTATACCCACAACCAATGTAGTTGATGATTTGAATTCAAGTAATTTTCCTAGGGATGTCACAGTTGGGAGAATCCACTAAGGATTAGTACATGGCACTAAGATCTATTATTTATCTCTCTCTGATGACGAGGAATTTACCTAGGATTCATATCCTTCTTATGGTGATCTCACAATTGAGTAAAATTAGTGGCCACTTAGTCTCCCATAGTTGAGTACAAGATACTAAAACATACAATTGAATTAAAAATTATGGATAAATATAATATAGTTCCACACAAAGATAAAAACATTAACAACATACATTAGATGAGTCCTCTTATAGATAATATTTAACCCTTAAAAAGTGTATCTTTGAAAAAGGATTTGGAAGAATATTCAAGGTATCATAACATTAGAAAAATTCCTTCTTTCTTATTCCATCACTCTCTATTTATTTTTTTCTCTTTATTGCTTACATAAATTAATCATGAAATTAAGCATTTAGAGAACAATTAAATATACATAGTGTTTGAATTCACTTTCATCTTTATTGTTTCTGTGTGTTTAACGTCCATTGATCTATCTATAATACACATATATATAATAAAAATAATAATAATAACCACTTCAAACTCCCTTATTTAATAATTTAAAATCAAATATTCCAACAAATACACAATATTCTCCATGAAGAAATGATTTATTTTGTACACATTAATCATAGAATAAATATTCAAATAATCTTATAAAAAATAATTTAAATATATATGATATAATATTTTAAACCATAATCTTAAAAATTAACATCTATAAATTTTTATAACCATTGAGAATTTATTTCTGGAAATTATAGTCATAAATACCTTGAAATAATGAGTTTATATTTTCATAATCTTCCTTTAATATGTTCCCAAAAATTAGATATTTTAAATATTCTCCATAATTTTATCATTGAGAATCATTATTTAAATCCTTCAAGTCTATCAGTTTTTAATCTTTTCATATTCCCTGCAATTACAAGACACAAAACCGTAAAAATTCCAAAACAATAAAATTTTAATATAAGTAATGTTTCCCAAATTATCTAACATAGATATTAATATATTAAATATCATTATAAATGATTATAAAATTTTCATCATACAACTCCACGCATAGAGGTAATATCACAATAGATCTAATAAATGGTAAAGGTATACATCTGATTATAGAAACATGTACTGTTCAATACTTTGCAACTTGAACATTTGTAAAAGTAACTAATCTAAATATGAAAAGGCTATATATCAATATGTATTTATACATAAATGTAAAAAATGAATACATAATAGTTTATACTAGATATGTAATGGTCCAACACTTTGATGAATTTATTGAATACTCAACACACAAGAGTATCCCAACTTCATATATAAGCATCCATATTGTGCAAATTTTCAACTCACTTTAACACATAATATAAAAAAGCTATATATAAGAGTCTTATAACACTTCATGTGGAATAAGTAAAGATTAAATGATTTAATAAATTTGTTGAACTCTCAATACATAAGAGTAATTTTCAAAATATGCACAATACATAAGGTTTATGACTTATACAAACATTCAAACTTCCAATACATATATATTTAATTATATTACATTGTATATATAAAAGGAATTTCTCAATACGTAAGGTTCATACCATTGAAAAATATCTAATATATAAAGGTAATTTCCAATATTCTCTTCATACATAAAATCAGGTACTTTGAAAATTTTCCATAACATAAAATATTAATAAATCATAATATAAATTCTAGAATAATAATAAATAAAAACAATGAATTAAAATAACTAATGATAACTAATGATAATAATGTATAATAATAAATAATGTGTGCTAATATTAATAATCAAAATATATAAATAAATGAGAGAAATAACGTTTAAAATATATTAATCAAATTGAGAGAGAACCTGTAAAATACATAATTGAAATTGAAAAGTATTAGTAATTATCAAAACATGAAAAAGTGGGAAGGAGATACTCAATATTCTCCCCCTTTTATAATAAAAGTTCTTGAACACACACACACACCCTTTTGTAAGGATGATAATGATAATTCAATTTAGAGTATTTCTTATGAAAATAGACAAATAAGATATAATATAATAAACAAGGACATGTGGATAAGAAATAAAAATTTCTCCCTATTTTAAAAATAATAAAGTACAAAAAAATACATGCTTTCAATAAATAAAGATAAATAAATATAAATATCTTACTTCAACTACAAAAAGTATTAATTATAGAATAAACATTGTAAACATCAAATATGAAATAGACAATAATACATAAAGAAACACTTCTTAAACTCAATAATAATAAAAATATTAATTAAGGAATATTAAAATAGAAATAAACACTCACACTTAATATAATTTTTATTTTTAAAATTATGTGATAATTAATTTTCACCAAGTGAACTTATATTTTATATGATTATTAACTACATGGATCCATGAAACATGTTAAAAATATTCATAGAATTGATACAAATATTTTTAATGAATTAAATTAGTTACCAATAGTTTAATTCATTTTTGTAAAATAAAATGGTTTACACATGCTAAAAACATAATGACATCTCCCCATTCAAAGATTACTTTTTATTCAAAATAAATCTATCAATTTTATTCAAGGAAATTAAAAAAAATTCAAATAATTAAATAGAAACATATTACTACATGTCATTTATACATAAAAAGATAATAATGAAAAAAACAAGAACAAAAGTTAATTTAGTAACTCTATTTATCATTCTAATTTAAGAAATAATAAATCACATAGACAAATGTTGTTAAAAATAATAAACTAATTATGAATTCCTCTCCCCTATAAATTATACCAATTATTATAACAATGATATAAGTGAAATAAATACATGCTATATTTCTAGTATATTTAATTCCTATGATATTTACTTTAGTATTTTTCTCAAAATTACAAGAATTTCATCAATATATGATGGGAATAGAATTATAATAAGTATCCATTCAAATATTTTGGGCATCCACTATCCATATACCTTTTATAATTATTGTTTTATGTATTCTTCCTAAAAAAATATCAAATAATAATTTTTTCGGTACCGATCTGTTTTTGGGTCCAACAGTGTAAGAAATAAGTGATTTTGGTAGCCAAATCTACTTGTTTTGAATAGTGTTTTCAACCTTGAATTTATATAAATATTTATAAATATTATAATTCATAACACCAAAAAATTAAATTATAAATCATTAATATGATATCTATAAATACCATAGTGAAAAAAGTAATAAAAGATATGATTTTATATTTTAAACCAGGTACAAATTAATTCGTATAAATATTTATATCTTCACTATTACTTACAATTCCATGTTTACCTTTATTTACTTTTATTTTAATAGGGGAATTTTTTTTTATTCTCATATTTAGTAAACATACTAGTAAAATATTTCAATAAATCAACTTCATCTAATAAATCATTCAATTTATAATCATACAAGGAACTTGAATATTCACCATTATCAAGTTTAAATTTTAATTCTAAAATTTGTTCATAGAAATCGTCATTTTTAATAAGAATAGAATAATAATATGTTATTATATTTTTTATTCCTTTTAAAGTATCATATTTATCTTCCGGAATAAATTATTACTAGTTAATATCATCAAAAAAATAACTTTTAGGTGTATAAGTATGACAGAAACAATATTACACCACTTTAGTCGGAGCCATAAGATATATATTTAAGTTATGAATTGGTTTCTAAGCTTCCAAGGTAGTATAAGTACCCATCTTTATATAATCTGTAAATTGAATCTTCAAAAAAATAATTCAATTTCATTCATTTGTAATTTTTTTTCTTGCTTATTTTTTTAGATAATTATGACATAACTATTATGTAAAAAACTCATATATTTCAAAGTGTACACTTCAACTCATTATCTTTATTTTCAAAAATATTAAAAAATTTAAATGAACCACATTTTATTTTCATAAAAAATCATCATAAATTTTAAATTTAATTCTTCTAAGTTTATAATCATCATTAAACCCTATGAAAAACATTTAAAAATATTTCATGATAAAAAACTCAATAAGGGATATATAAAATGAACAAATAAACACGATGAAACCATGAGATCATAAGCATTGAGCTCAAATAATTGTTTACTTTATCATGAAATTATCTTTACTACACATTGTTTTATAAAAAAATTTATTATAAAATATAGTTGAAAAAATAAAATCATGATGGTTTCATAGAAAATATTATAACCCTTTAAACATGTTTTATTATAAGATTTCCCTTTTACCCAAAACTTAAAAATCATTACATTGAAACAAAATATCATCATAATACATTTTGAAATTTAATGATTTACAATAAAAATAATTATCAGTTCTAGAGAAGTCATATAGGTTCATTTGGACTTCTTTTATATATCACTCCTACAATTACTCTTACAAATGGAAAAAATTTCCTAGTACATTGCAACAATCTCTTTGGAGAAACCTAATCAGTTAACTATGTACTTTTACCCAATGCATTGGAGAGATATATCATGATAACCAAACATCATGAGCTATATTAGGCACAAATGTGATCATAAATAATGTCTAATATCAATAACTTAATCATAAAACATGAAATATTTAATTACAATTATAAATATATTCCTTACACCTATAACTAGACATTTTTGGATATCAAAATATCCATTCCAGTTAAACCCATTTTTTAAAATACCCAAAATAAATAGAATTTGGGTTTTTATTTGAAGGAAACATGAAATATTTATAAATACTCCAAACATAAAATAACTTTTATGGTGGTGGGGAAAAAATTTGATTCTATATATTTTAAAATATAATATTTATTTTGAATTTTAAAAAACTGCTTCATAAAAAGATTCATTTTCAAATATTTTGAGATAATGTCATTACATTCCTTTATAATTCATTAATTTCTATATAAATACATCAATAAAATAATTTTAATAATATTTACATGGAAGGAAAATATTTTTGAAATAAATCATTAAAACAATTAGAATCGGGTTTTTAAGTTAAAGTGTCTCTTACCTCGAGTCTAACTCATCATATACATTCATCTTCTCCATAAATAATAAAATTATGTACATTAATTACTTACCTAAAAACCTTTTGATGTTTATTATTCCTTTTAATTTATTAACTAAAATTTAATATACAATTACATGAAATTATGGTGGTGCCTCACTCTTCCATTATAGTGACTCACTGTTCTAGAATTTTTCTATGAGCTCCTTTATGATGGATATAACCCTTAATCCTCTGATCACCTTTTAGGCCACTTGTTTTGGAATAATCAACGGTAGTTTGTTCTAGGTTCAATTAACAGATCTTCATCGATATTTCTTCCAACCTCCATCAATTACTCATGGTAGACCGATCATCATCATCTAGATTTTCTGTCTTTTTATCCCATGTTATGGGTTATTCCCGAAAGATCTGCATTCTAGTGTTGTTAGTTATGGTGAGTTGTTTTCTAGTGTTGTGATGATAGTTGTAAGCCTTCCTTCTCTCCTAGTATTTTCAGATCTAGGATCTCTCACTATGTTATCATTAATATAAGCCTTGGGGAGAGGGGGCAGTGTGGTCACTGATGTCAAGGGTTCATTCATGTCTTGGGTGCAATGTTATATCTAATTCAGTGAGGAGTGGTGGGATCTGTTTGGTTAGTAATGGGGGATCACATGAGTTATAGGTTTGGAGGTAATTTTGGTGCATCTATCATAGGTCATGTATTTTGAACAATATGGGTTTTTAATTCTTCTCTAAATTTCCTTTAGTCCACTAGATTTGAAGGTCATTCTTGATCAGTCATTGTTTATTGTAGATCATCACTTATTTTTGGGACTATTAGTTTGTTGGGTTACAGATATCTTATTGATCATTTTATTTTGTATCAATCTATTTTATAGGCATTACAGAATATTCAAGTTTCACTGGCTCTAAAGCCACAAAATAGGGATGGGCGTGTCAACACCCATCATCACCCATCCACCATTATTTCATGTTGGATTGATGGGTACCCTTCCATTTACTTTTGAACAATGTTTTTCAACTAGGTTTTCATTTCATCTGTTTGAAAGTTGAGTGATCTCATTGCTTGTATTGTCAATTTGGAGTGTCCAAAGATAGATAGGTGTGATGAAACATAACATCCAGTCATACCCCAAATAATAGTGTGGGTTAAAGGGATACTCTTACTCATTGTTTTGGATCATTAAAACACAAATACTTGGTAAAGGTGAAATATCATCATTGACTGGTTTCACATTTTCATTATCTGACAGGGTAGTGATAAGACTATTTATGGTTGTTTTCTTAACATATGTTTTATTTTGTTCATTGAGAACCTTTTCTGATCATTCAAGCAATGTTTATTTAAATATTATGTTCCACTAGGCCATGTAATGGGTTCCCTATTTTCATAATTAAAAAAATAGGTTCACTTTTTTATGTTCAATAAAGAGGCAATGACCCTATAGTTATTCAAAAAAAGTGTTATATACCCCAAATATATATTTTTTACTAAAAGGGCACTTTTATGGAAAAAGTGTGAAACCAATAAGTCCAACCAAGCCATAAAACACTATAACGCATAACAAAATTATCAAAGACCAGCTTAAACCCATTAGACTCAAATACCTTAAATAATTTCCAGGATAGAGTTTTTACCTTTTTTACGGGGTCATCATTGATACTATCTTTGAAATGGGAAGCCAGCTTGTCCCATGCTCGCAAGAACTCCTCCACCACAATTTTCTTGTTATTGAAACCACTTACTAGGACTAGGTGTTGTTTGTCAATCCACTCTCGTTGCTCCATTTTTTTGTCTACTCGGAACATCCTTCCATTCATCATTTTTTCATCCTTAGCAGAATCACGTATGGTTAACACCTTCTCACCCATATCTTCCTCAGATTGTAATAGCATCTCCCATGGAGATTCCTTAAGATAGTTCTAAAAAATGAATTATTTTATAATCCTAGAGATTTTATGTTGTACTTACACATGATTAGTGTTTCCATTTTCAATGAACTTTAGAAAAATAAGTTAAGAATTTTTTTAAAAGGATTATTATATAAAAAATATCACATTTTATCATTCAAACCCTTTATATATACCATCCATGTGATTTGGTGTGGAGGTAGTAATCTACACAGACGGATGAATGATGTTATAATTTCTAAATGGAGAAAATATAAGAAAATAGATAATAGCATATTCTTATAAAATCACAATTATCATGAATATAATTTATATATATTAAATCCATCACTATAAGAATCCTTGATAGGAATTGATCAAAAATTATTTATATCGGTTTGCAACGCGGTAGTCCATCGTACACATGAATGATAGTTTTATTTATCATTTTATGAAAGAGGGTATGAATATAGTTTATAAAATTAACATCATAATATCCCGGTATATGTAAGATAATAATTTTATTATTTCATCATGGTTGAATAATATTTAAAATATGTAGAATAGAAAATAATACTAAAACAATCTGTTCAAACCAATACATCTTCTTAACACAACATCCTTTGAATTTCACTTTAACACTCCACGGTTGCTGTTGTTCCCAAAATAAGACTATGAAAATTTGGGTTTGTATTTTTTGAATATATTTTAAAATTTATTTGTGGAACTAGAGTTCTCAAAAGGTGTCAGGAATAGAGGATAGAAGGTTCCCCTTTATAAGAGGGGGAGGGTCACTCTATTAATTACATAAATTATTAAATTAATATAAATTTTTTTCTCGTAATAATCAATAAAAATAGATATATTTATAAAAAATAATTATTTTTAGTATAAATAATATCATTGATGAAAATTTAGAAAACTTTTGGTGAATTTTTTACCTGTATCAATTAGTGTTAACACCTCACGAGCCCTTTTGATGATTATCATGATATCAAAGCTTTTAACTTTTTAGGGGTCAAGAATGTTAATATAAAAAAACTAGTGACCCATAAATAGGACATGATTGATATTTTAAACCACATATCCTAAAATTTTATGAATATTGGATCACTATTTAATTTAAATCATTTAATTATATATTTTCTATTAAAAAATTTCATTAATGTCATTTTTCGAACAATTCATTTATTTTGAATTTAAATTCCTAAAGATAATAATTTAACACAAATATTAATCTTTAAAACATGAATAATATGTTATATTTATATATAAACTATTCATAGGATATAAATCATCCACTTAATATTACTTTTAGTGTTTTAAAATCTGTTTACTTTATTTTTCTACTATTTTTACAAGAAATGTGTTGGCGTTGCATAAACATTTAGGTTATTATGTCATCACTAAAATTTAAAAATAAATTAGAATATTAATAATAAATTATTTTTTAAAAATGTATTATTTTTTATTCATTAAATATTTATATTTAATCACATCTATGACATGAAAACTTGTCTAAAATGTTGTTTTGACTTTTCTTAAATTGTGTAAGCATTGTATAAGAATTTATATAATTATCTTTTAATATAACTCAAAAAATAATATATATCCATAAATTCCATCCATAAAAATTAATATTTATTAAACAAGTATATAAAATACTTCATCCTTCTAAAAAACATACAATTTCAGTTTTCCAGTGTTGTGTAAGCACTACAACGACACTAAAAATGGTTTTCATTTTTATCATGCAATAAATTCAAATTTATTTTTCAAAAATATTTTTTTATGTATGTATTATATTATAAAAAATTATTTCTTCCATATGTTTTATAATTTATTAATCATTTTTATTTCTTTCCAATATCATCAAAGATACTGTATTTCATAAAAATTGTATTTTTTACTATTCATTGAAAAATCAGTATTTTCAAAAAAAATACCTAAATTTCACCATAAGATAATTTCGATATGTTGAATTAAAAAACATATAATTTTTTTCAAAAAAAATAATAAATGAGGAAGAAATTAATTATAACATTTTCTCAAAAAAGGCAATAAAACCCATTTCTAAAGAAACTGTATTTTATAAGAATTAAATGGATTTACTAAAAATTGAATACTTATTTCTTAAGAAAAAATAAATAGAGTTTTTTTACTATGAGATTTATATATGTATATATATATATATTGTGATGTTTTAAACTCTACTAAAACATGATAATTCAATATCTATATTAAAACTGTAAAATCTAAATAATAATATAGCATGGTTTGTTTAATCTTGGTGTTGTGTGTTCCATAATATATTGAATATAGTGTTACTTTAAAATGTTTGGGCATTACATACCCCATGTAATATATTTAATCCTCTCAATTTTGACTTGATCTCAATAATCAAGGTCTTGACATTTGAAAATACCATTATTGAAAACCCACATAGTGAAAAAGGTCAATAAAAAATCATTTTGAAAAGGGGAAAAGAAAAATACAAAGTTCAACTCTAATAAAACATTAATAGGACTCCAAATATGAAACAATTAGTGTAGAGAGAAAATAGGAAATAAATGAAAAATAAATGTCTAAATAATTAGTGGTAGTGACAGAAAACATTTTCTAGAGGAAATTGAATGATCATGAGAAAGTTAATGACTAAAAACCCATAAAGTAATGAGATGTGAAAAAAAAATCAATTAATTATATGTAATTTATATATGATAAAAATTTTATTTCAATATCCTTTTCTTAAATTTGAGTAATTATTTTACCATCATGATTATGGAAATAAAGAAATATATTTACGTTTTTTTGATAAAATTCATAGACACAATTTCATCCTTATGTTGTGTGTTTCTGTCAGTTTCTACCTATATCTCTTATTTTAATATAAATAATTAGTATTCAAGATAAATTTCTCATGCCTAAATAGCTCATATAATATACTAAAAGTGAATAACCTTTTTTATTTTTTCTTAAATAATTTTTATATTTGTTGGCGACATATTTTATTGAGTATGTTTTTTTTATCATGTGAATGAAATCTACTTAATGTTTATTAAGAATGACTAGGTATGTTGTTGTTGGGGGAATTTTATAAAATATATAATGTTTTTTCAAGAAATAATATTACTAAATTGTATAATGATATGATAATCTAAAAACTCCTAATATTAGGGAAATCCTCCTTATAATAAATTTTTGATTAAAGGGGGACTTGAAGTTTCCTAGACAAATATGTATGGATAAATAATTTCATATATAGAGTTTGAGTATATTTTTCTAGACGAACCTTTCTGGAAATAGATTTTTGAATCTGATAGAAGGTGTTCAAATGAATAAGTCCCTAATGGGGGAGTGGTATAAATTTATTACAAAAAATATCATTACATGAAATAAAATAAAACCAATAAATTTATAGAGTTTATATAAAGGGATGTTTTCATTAATTCACTAGATGAGTCAAATTCAGATAATTGAATAAACCAAATAGGATGTAATTTTAAGGGTTTATTAATAAGTTCAAGGAGTTTCATAAAATGATTAATAAATTCAAAGGGGGAAATCAAAAAGATAACCCTGAGAAGTATTCCAAATGAAGAAAGTTGGGAGTGACTAATGTATTTAAAAGTTTCAATAATGTAGTCATCCATCTTTACGTGGTCAAGAGAAATGGATAGAAGAAGAAGATTTTCTCAGAAAAAAGTTTATATAAAGTTTTTATATTAATTTTTTGTTACATGTTGTGTAAATATTTTTGTTATGAAATGTGATACTAAATGAAAGTCCAATAGAAAAAACAACCAATAGAAAAATAACCACCAGATGGATGGGAATCAGATGAACATTCACAATCACACCAGATGAACCTTTCTAAAAAGCTTAAACCATGTGATGTAAGAAGTTTAACTGAGGGGAATTAAGCATATGATGAAATGTTGATCCATCATACCAATATTTTTATTGTGTATTATCCCTTATAGAACTATATGAAGTAAACTTTTGTAAGAGATATTGTAAAGAGTATAGATGAATGAAGAATTTATAATGAAATCATCAAAAAAAATATGGTGGATGAACTTTTTCCATAAGTTATGTTTTGTGATTAGAGAAAATGATTTTAAAAGCGTTATAGACAAAAAAAATTATGTAAGGAGATTCATGGTATTCATTAAATAACTTTATAAAGATCATATTATTGATAGTCTTGTGTTGTTTTATAAATTATTTGATATCAGTGTAAATTCAAGGATGTTATAGTGAAGTACATAATGTCTAAGTGAAATAAATTTGGTGTTTTTGGATAATTAATTAAGTTACAAAAATATCATTGAATATAATTTAAGTGTTAATAAGAATCTAAGTAAATTTCATTTATTTTAAGATGATTAATTTTTGTAACACTTTGACCAGAAAAAATGTAAATGATTACCCACTAATTCTATTTCAAAGGAACCTATATAAATAGGGTGAAAAGTGATTATAATTTTTACTATTCCTATGAAAAGTTTTATTCATTGAAGTAACTTGGTCAGAGTGAGAACCCGACTGAAGATCAATTTCATGTTTAACAAGTGCACAAATTTTTTTTTGATTAGAATCATTTAATATAGTTTTATTTTAGATAAACCTGATTGAGAAATCTCATAGATTTTACATTCATTATTTTGAGGCATAATGGTTTTGATAATTTGATAGATCTCATTTTATATATTAGGTGTATTATTTAGTGAGGCACTCTTGATATAAATTAATCAAATACAGAAAAGGTCACACTGAATGAATCTTTTAGATAGAGAAATCGAGAAGGAATTTCTAGATGAACTTTTTGGAGCATAATTATCATGGTTTTATATCTTTTGGGATGGATAATTTTCTTATAATAAAAAACATCATAAACTGATTGAATTAAGTATCATCAAACTTATTGGGTGATATAAGGATTTTAATGGGAATAATATAAATGTTTTTTTCACTTATTTCTAATATTAAATTTCTAGGGACCCACTCAAGTGTCAATGCAAGGATTTAGGATCTCACATTGAGGGGAAAAAATTAAAACATATATATCCTTTGTAATTTGTTATTTTTTCATGAATTTTATATCATTAGGAATGTTTATATGGAAATAACTCTAATAATTTTTAGTGGTTGTGTTTCATAAAGTATAAAACTTTTAAAAGTTCTCCACTAATTCACCTCGCCCCCTTATCATTGGTTCGATGATCCTTAGGAACTTCAATTTGTATTATATGATTTTTTCAATTTTAATACATATCATAGAAAAACATAATTAATTAAAAAAAATTAATTCCTCTGTTTTATGGATATAATTATCAAGGTTGGAAAAATATATTGATATGTTATCTTATATCACTTATCCTAGAGGTTATTGATGCAACAAGAAATCAGTCTCCACTCATTAATAAAAATTCACCCTATTAATTTTTCTAATAAGAGAAACATTGATATTGATGTGGAAGTTTTAACTTATATTATAATTTATCTATCATAAAATGATTACATGAAGTTAATGGTCCTCAAAATAGTTAAGGAAATTTAAGAAAATCATGAATGTATCTTTTTGGAAAACATCAAACTAAATGAAGAAAAGTTACAAATCTAGTGAATCAATTTCAAAAATATCAGAATAAATTATAATGAAACCATTTATGGGTTCATCACAAGAGATAATGAAGTTTATTTAAATATTATATAATTTATAGAAATTTTATATTACTATATTATTTTTAGGAAACTTATGAAAAACTTACTTGAAACCTTTTCCTCTAGAATATTATCTTTAGAGTATAAAGATGATTTATAACTTGATGAATTGCATTTATTTCTTATTACTTATGAGATGAGTAAATATCTAATATTTAAATAGAAAATCAAGGATAAAATGTATTTCAAATCCATCATAATTCTAAAAATAAAATATTTTGGGAATATTGATCATAGTGATTTAGAAAACAAATAATACAATGAAGTGGAAAAAAAGACTATTCGTCTTATCTCTAAAAAAATCATAAAGGTGGAGGAAAGTATCGATTCAAACATCCACCCAGATGTTTTAGTTGTGGAGGAATTGATAATTTCTATATGAATTTACCCAATGGTGAATATCATGATTAATTTAAAGAAAACATCAATGGAGAAAGTAGAAATAACTTTTAAGGAATATAAAAAATACAATATTGATAAGAAAATGTTTTTTAGAAATTGAAGAATCGTATGGAGTAAAAAAATTAAAATATGACTCTACAAAAAACAATTATTTAGAAGATGAAAGTTAAAATGAATTAAGATCCTTATATGAAAATATTGATAAAAAGGTAGATTCCTCAAACACTAAATAATAGAGAGGTGAAGAATCTAATAGAGAATATCAACTCATAATTGAAATTGTTTCATGATTTAATAAAAAAATCAAGAATGAAATTATAATTATGATTAAATAAATTTTAAATTATTATCAAATAAGAAAATATGTCCTTTAATAATAAGATGATTATATCCAAGACATAATAAACCTCAAAATTAAAGTTGATGAATAAAGAAATTTGTTGGAAGATCTGAGAAAGAAACTTGAAACTATGAAACAGAATGTTTATAAACCCCAATAAAAAAATAAGGTTTAAAGTACCTTAAAATAATCAAATGAAAATTTAAACAAGTATCTAGAACTAAAATATGAATCATCTCAAGATGTAGAGAAAGATCAGTCCAATAATTAGGTGAAATCTCCACCCACTAAATGTAAAAGTTAATCAAATTTTTCTAATAATATAAATTTTAGAAAAAAAAACATCTGGAAAGCATGGATTTTTAAAGGATGTGATAAATCTATTACACAAAAAAAAATTTAAGAAAAAACACAGTAGAAAATTATTCCTATTCAAGAAGAAAAAGATATAAATATGTTATGCACCTCAACAAATTTATTATAGCGATAGATCATATTTCTAGAGAATACCAAGACTCAGTGGATGTTGTTTAATTTTTTTATTTTTTGGAAAAATAAAAAAAAATCATAACATTTCTATTCCTATAATTATGCATGAATTTAGTGGGATTTGAATATTAATAAAAGAGAGAAACTTTCCTAAGCTTCTCTAAGTAGGAAAGGTAAAAATTAAAGGCTTCTAGATAATTTCCACTAAAAACCCTATTTAGTTATCTGTAGTAAGTGTGTGGAAGATGTGATCAACCAAGTTACTTTACTGAATAATTTTTTACTAATTATAGTGACTATTTTTTTATGTAACAATATGAAATATTTCTAGGATTATTTTTTGATGCAAGAACTAAATCGGTGTGGGATTCTGGGGTGTGGAGAGCATAAATGTAGTGATATTAAAAATATTATATATTTTATATTATACACATAAAAAGTTTCTAGATATTTAGAATAACTATAAATTTGAGTCTTAGATAAAAAATTTATGATCACGGTTGTGTTTGAAATGTGGGTTTTAAACAATCATAGTCATAAGGATTATCAGTATTGGGGACTCAGTTAGAGGCAACTGTTCATAGGGTATTCAATTATAGAGGCTTATTAATTTTATTTTATTTAATTAATAAGACAACCCATACCCCTTTTTTCTCATGCATGGAAGGGGAGAGGGATGATCCCCCTTTGTGTGATGGATGACCCTAAGACAAACTGAGGAGATAAGGAACCACATAACTCTGTTCTTGATGGTGATCGACACTAGATAAAGGTGCGACAGGTTTCAGATGTTGTGTTAGACCTAAAGCTTCAGAACTTCTCTATGATGTGGTAATATTCATAAAAATTATATCCCAATCCCCATTTGTTCATTTTTTATGGTTTTTGGGACATATTAAGACTAATAGAGATTCCCTAGGGATCAATCTATGGAATTTGGGAGAAAATTGGGGGTTTCTGATGGAACATAAAGATTTCCCATTTGTAAATTAAAATCCCAGGGAGTGTAGTACCAGATCACATGAATTTGTTTCATCCCATTTGGGGAATATGAACTTTTGGGAATATACACAGTACACCATAGGTACACACTATATTGTGAGCCTAGGATGTGTGGTCGAAAACATGATAACACATCAAATTTAATGGATACATAGCCATTTGGAAGTACACAACCACATATATGGGCACCGTCACATGTTCATTGGCCAAGGAAAAAGGACACAATCTTTGGTCTGACCAAGAGTTACATGTTGTATACTAATGGTACACACTCTGTATGGCGACATGTCCAGCCAAAATTTTTGTGGGAGATGACATGCCCTAATATTTCAAAAATAAAACACATTGTGTGATGTAGGGTACATAGCGTATAATATCTTTTTACACACTAATTACCAATAAGGGATATTTCTAGGAACAAATTTTGAGAGACATGTTTTGTATTGGGGGTACACACCATATACACTCTTATGAGACTCCTCCCTCACACATCTCCATATTCAGGACTCATATGGATTCCCATGAGTAGCCTATACTGAGTATTTTTTCCATATATAATGCAATGGTGGTCATGCTTTTTTCATTAGATATGAGACATGAAGTGATGTTAGCATGATTCTTTTGATAGCAATGCATTGAAAAACAATAGGTTGGTATATTTCATTGGTATATTCCTCTAAGGGTACAGTTTAGAATTACATCCTGAGTATAGGATTGTGATACCCTAAATGGAGGCAGTTCAGATAGAGTTTATGTATCCCTCTAGGAATCCCATAGTGGGATACTCTATGGATTCATCTTTCCTAAGTGGTTTCTATAGTATTAGAATGATCCACTTGCTTGGGTGTTGATCCCCTATATTGAGGATAGATCCCATGTAGTTTTTCATATCATTTTTTATATGATCCCTTTCTTGGTGGGTAGATCATGATCGGGTTTTTGGCATCCCAAGATGGTCCTAGGTGTGATACTTTATCTATGAATCATGGCTAAGAGACTTAGTAGAGTTTTTTATACCCCAACGATCCTGGGTGTGATACGCTATCAAAGTGATATGATCTCCAAATTTTATATTGGGTTTGTGGTATCCTTGAGTGGTCATGGGTATGATCTCCTATTGGGGTGTTGATATCTTCTAGGTTATATAAATGTTCTTAGAGTCCCCCATTATTCATGGGTGAGACCCACTCTCTGAGTATCATGATCAACTAGGTACTATCATTAATTTCCTCATGGAGAGACCTGAAGATAATGTTCTCTCTTATGTATTCCATTATAAATGGCATGAATAATCCATCATCTAAATGTTACCCAATAATTAAGTTCTCTCAAATGGCCTCTATTTGGGATGGTAAGTCTTGTAGAGTGAGTACACCCTAATGATCATTACCTTTGAGCCTCAAGTAGAATCTTTTGGTGGACTATATATTTAAAACCTTGTGATTTTGGAGTTTGAAACAAGAATATATGTGACATTATGGGACTTATTTGTGTGGATATCATATCTTTATTGACATACAAGGTGATGATGAGATGACTAGTCGTGTATAGTTTATGTGTGGAGATAGATATTCAATATCTCTCTTGCTTTGGATTTCGGTACCCTTTGGAAATGGTTTGAGAGAACTATTTCCTTTCATTTGTCCCCTTTTATTTTGGGGTTTTTGTGTTTCCTAATAGGTATTGTTATACTCACCAATTCATGTTATCTTCTAATACATTTAATGTCTTATAATGATAAAAAAAAACCTTTTTATAGAGTCCTATGAGGACCCAATGTGGGTGAAGCATACAAATCTAGACATACTGAGGTGTGTACTGATGGTTTCATTTGATAATAGTCCCATCCTACTAAATAGATTGGATGCTTCATCATTTTTTAATTGGATTTTATTTTTCCCCTTCATTTTTGAATACTTTTTTCGTACACTAATCATTGGAAAAATTTATGCATTCAATTTTTGTACCAATTGTATTGTTATCACAACATTTTTCATTAATATAGATGTATGTGTGTGTGTTCTAGTACCATAGCCTAATGAATCCCTTCTGTCTAATATTCCTACTAGGAATTGGTTATTAGCCCTTGGCCTATAGACATGGGATTGGGGTAGTCACACACAACTTATTACTATCCATATGGGACCTTATGTGTTGATTCGTGATGCTACTCTTCGAAGGCAAGTCACTTATTCTAGAAAATAAAAGTATTCATGAAAGAAGATCGTTTAAGAAAGAGTATTTTTTAGTAAAATAAATTAGAAATGTAAAAAATAAACAAACCATGGATTATTCATAGTATTTTTTCCTCACATATTAAAGGTGATATTAGTATCTTGAAAAATGTTTAAAATCATGAAGTATGAGTTGGTAAATTTGTACCTCATAATCCTTTAACAATTAGAGGAACATGAATAGCTAAGTTTGAAGTTGAGAAACTAAAATTCAAGGATATTTTATATATTGATGGGCTCAAATATAACATACTTAATGTGAGAAAACATTATTTTGATTTAAAGGAAGTGATATTTAGGAATCATTCATGTATCATCATAAATGTGGAAGACGGGAAAGCATTAACCAGGTGAGAAAGAATGAGTGAATTTTTTTTCCAAATTTGAGAAATTTTTAAACCATGTCATTTGATTTTTTAAGATGAGAAAATGTTTTGGAATCATAAGTATTAGAATATTTGGAATAAAATTATTATAAAAAATCCCAAAGAAGGTGTTTTAAGAATAATTCCAATATTAAAATTGAAATAATATGATGTCTTCACAACATGTTTGAAAGGGAAGATGGTTGGTAAAATATATAAGAAATTTGAAATTTAGTATCCCAAACCTCTTTAACTTATTCAATTAGTTCATTGTGGTCCTATAAGACATCAATAAATGAATGTGTATTTTTAATTTTTCACTTTTATTAGTGATTTCATTCATATTAAAAAAATTGTGTTTATGAATCATAAATCATAGGTTGTGGAAATGTTTAGATTTTTCAGAAGAGAATTTGAGGGATATTTGGGTGTTTACATAAAAAAACTGATAACTAAAAATTTAAAGGATTACATATGAAATTCTTTTGAATACTAACTAAAAAATAATGAATTAAACATCAATATAGGGATCTATAAACTCCTAAAAAATAGAGTGATGAAAATAAAAAAAATGTATGTTTGGTAGAGTTTGGAAGAAGTATGTTTTCTAAGTATATACTTGATATATTTAACTGGAGAGAAGATATTATTACTTCTATACATGTTCGAAGAAAAAATTTCTTATGCCTATAATCCAACCTGACTTCATATGAGATTTGTTATAAAAATACACTTATTTAAATATTCTATGGTTTTGAAAATTCGATGTTTACTAATGATAAAAAATATAGATCTTGGAAAATTTGATAAAAAACTAATAAAGGAATTTTTATGTGATATTCTCCCAACATAAGAAAGTATAAATATTTGAATAAACATCTAAACAAATTAGATTCCTATTTTATCAATGTTATTTAAAATACATCTTCCTTAAGAATGGTTTTTTAAATTTTTGGGGGAATTATCTAAATAATTACAATTATAATAAATAAGTTAATATGAAATTAACAAAAATAGATGACCCAAGATTCTAAATAATAATGTGGTGAGTAAAGATAAGTAATAAGAAATACTATAAAATTTCATACCCTATCAAAAGTGGTTAAAACTGATAATATACATTGAATTCAAAAAGCTCTAGTCCATACTAGAATTATATTGAGGCCTAAAAATCAAATATCGCATACCTCACAGGTTAGAATATAATATATTTTAATAGAAATTGAACTCAAATAATGGTTTTATTAAATTAATGAAGAGTTGGATTCTATAGAGAAAAATAACACAAGGGAACTTGTTCCAGAACCAGTAGGACATAATCGTATTTTTACAAATTGGGTGCAAAGAAAAAAGATTTTTCTACAGATGGAAGTTTTAGGGAATAATGAATTATTATTTATAATGTTTATTCATAGTTGGAATGTGTGTATTTTGAATAAAAAATTTCCCCACTAAGATATTGTAAGGTGTTATAATTTTATGAGCAATTTCTTCACACAATTGTTATAAACTTTTTCAGACAGATGGGAAATAATACTTTTTAAGAAGAGATATTGAGGAAGAAATTTTTATAGAGAAATATTATGGGTTCAAACTTGAAAAATTTATAACAAATTTATTTAATTTAAATAAATCCTTGTATATATAAAAATAATGATGATAATCTTTGTACTGAAAACATGATGGTTTCTTAAAAAAGATAAATTTTTCTAAATGAAATGTAGATTGAAATATATATGGAAAATTGAATAAATTGTGTACCTAGATGGTTTATGTTGATGAGAAAATTTTTTAGGGGATAGAGAAAAATATTTTGAAGAGTCGTCTAAAGAAATGAAGATGTTTTTTGAAATGGAAATGCTTAGATAATTAAACATGGTTATGGGCTTTCCAATGAAGCTAAGGGAAACAAATATTTTCTTATAAAAATAAAATTATTCTGGGGAGTTGTTATAATAGTTTTTCATGGAAGATTCCAAAAAAATCAACTATAATTTCATTTTGCGTGAATATGAGTATTGATTCTATGAGGAAATGTGTGAATCAAAAATATTTTTTCAGATTGATATGAATTTTTCTCTATTTTACATCTTCAAATCCCAATGTCAATTTTTATATTGATTTGTGTAGAAGATTTAAATCTGATCCAATATAATCACATATGATGGAAGAAAAAATAATTTTGGGATAAGTTAAAGGATAATCTTTATATGGGGTATTGTTTATAATATTTTTTGACATAAACTTACTTATATAAGCTGATGATTATTGGGATATAGATTTCAATGATAGAAAATCAACTTTAGGTGAAACATTTTTCTTAGTTGAATATTGTGTGAGTTGGAATAATAAAAAATTGAGTTTATTGAACTTAAGAACAGGGGAATAAAATAGGTTTCTACCAACCAATCTTGTACTCAAATGATCTGGATGAAACCACAGTTAGAATATTTATGGGTGAATGTTTTAAAACAACTAAATATTTTTTTTGTAATCAATGTGTGATTGTTCTCCAAATGAATCTTGTACAATACTCAAGATCAAAACACATTGATATCATGTATTATTTTATAAAATAGAAAGTTTTTTGTAAATAATTCATGCTTGAGTACATTTCTACAAGCTGCCAAATTGTTGATGTTTTCACCATATTTATGCCAAAAGTTATATTTGTGGAATTAAGGTTGTAACTTCATGTTAATACTACCCTAAATACTTCATAATTTTTTTCAGGAAGCCCCCCATTGTTATTTTTATTATGCTGACAAAATAGTAGAACATACAAATTTTTAAAAAAAGTCAGAGAGTAAGAAAAATTATTCAAAAATGAATCTGAATATGTGGTTACCATAAAATATAGATGATAAAATTAATTTTTAGAATTAAAGGTGAAGGGGTTTTATCTTAATATGGGTAAAAAATTATTTTTACTAAGAGATGGAATTCATCCATAATCATTAATCTATACAGTAGTGTGGGGTTTGAAAAAAACAATTTGAGAAATGAGGGGTTTTGGTAAAATTTAGGAAAATTCTAGTTTTTTAGTTTTTTGAGTTATAGAAAATATTATGTGTTTAAAAATTTTGATTTGTAAAAGTTTTTAATGAAATTTATAAAAAAATACATAGAGGTAGATTTAAGATCCTTTGTGATTTTTTTCCTAAAAAAATTATCTGTTTACAACTTATTTTAGTTAAATATTTTTTTAAACAGTTTAAATAAAGATTCTAAAAGTTTTTAAGAAATACATGATATTAATTTTCTAGATAATTTGATGAAATTTAAAAAAAATTATTAATAAAAAATCTTAAATACTGAAAAAAAATAATGTATTTATCTCAGAATTCATAACATCATAAAAACCTCATGATACAGTATTTTGATCAATGGGGGACTTGTATTTTTTCAGACACAAATTTAAATATGAACATTTTCATACATAAATTTCTATACATTGTTCTCAATTTGAACTATATAGACCTGTTAAGTATATAAAAGGTGTTCAAATAAAGAATTTGGTAAGGGGGAGGGGTTAAATTTTTTTATCTGATGGAGATTCACCATAAAAACTTTTAAGATAAAGAAAGTAGTTTATTTTGTATAAGGGGAAGTTTCTATGAATTCATTGGATGAAATAAATGTAGATTATTATAAAAAACTAATCAAATGGAAGAAAAAAATTTATTACTGAGTTCATAGAGTATTATTGAATTATAAATAAATTCAAAGGGATAAATAAAAATGAGAAAACCGAGTAGTGTGTTGATAGAAGAAGGTTTCATTTGACTAAATTCATCATATATTACAACATGTATTGAACCATCTTTAGTGGGTAAAGATAAACAAATAGAGCAAGATTATTTATTCGGCTGAAGGTTTTTATGAAGTTTCAAGTGGAGATTTTGGTTACGGGATTGGTATTTTTTTATGTTCAACAGTGTGTTATTGAAGAAAATCCCAATGAAAAATATCTATTTGATGGAAATGAATCATAGAAATATTCACAACCTCACTGGATGAACGTTTTTGGAAGTTTATACTATGTTCTGAAAAAAAACATTGAGGAAAATTTTCCATATAAAGAAACATCAATTCATAAAATAAACTTTTTTATGTCGAATAAGAAATAAATAACCTCTAAAGAAAATATATGCGAGAGATATAGAAAAAAGAATATAATTAAAAATATTTCTAAACTAAATCATCAAACAGAAAAATTGTGTGGTTGAATAAATTCTACAAGTGAATTTTTATGATAAGATGAAATGTTATTGAAGTTCTTACAGACAATCATTTTATGGATGGATATTCTTGGGATTCTTTACATGAATTTGTGAAGATAAAATGTTTGATTATGTAGTGTTGTTTTTCATAGTTCTCCTTTTCTATCTAAATTTAAAAGAATAGTTAGTTTTTTAATATAGAAGTAATGGAAAGCCTGATTCAAAGTAGAATTAACTATGTTTAAAAAAACCATATAGAATATTATACATGTTTTTAGAAGCATCCTAGTGTATTCAATTTAAGAATGAAGGATTAATTTTGGATTTAGTTTGATTGATAAAATGAAAATGAGTTTCTTCAAATTCAATTTCTAAGGCCCAAATATAAAGTGGATTAAAAATAGTTATACATGTTACTGTTCACTAAAAAAATGAAGAGTTAATGAATTTTTATTATTGTGAGTTTCCAACCAAATATTTCTATCTTATTGAATTAGTGTACAAGAAATTTTTTTAAAAAAATCACAAGATAGAGTTTCAGTTCAGTGAAATATAATAGAGAAATAAAATATATTTTCTATACAATGCATAAAGGTGCAGTGGTTTTAATAATTAGATATATCTCAGGTTATATATCAATTTTTTTTCAATAAACTTCACATGAAGCATGTTCACTAGACATTTAAAATGTTCCACCAGATTTGTAGAGACCCAATCCTGACATACATGGAAATTACATTACTTTTGTGGAATACTTAATACATAACATAAACAAACACACAAGGACCATAATATTTTAGTGTCTTTGGAAACTCGGAACATAATCTTCTAATCGTTGTGAAAGATCTTCAACATCTCACATAAAGATCTTCCCCTTTTGTTTTCATACCTAAAACCTTTCTTTATATCCTTGGTAAAAGAATACATATAAAGGGTGAGATCAAATTCTCAGTAAGGGTAAGAATGGAGAAAATAAAACAAACCATATACATTTGAACTTAAAAACATGAACATAAAGTTTACACATCAAAATCTTCAGTTGTGAAATAAATTCTGGTAGTACTTAAGGCATAGGTCATGAAGGAACATTAATAATGATAAAATAGAATGTTAATAAAACATTTAATTGTGGCAAACCATTAAGCACATTATATGATTTCCATATTATCCAAGAAATTTTTGCCAAGACCATCTTAGGTGACAAAGTCCCTTTCTGAATCGAGTTCACTCCTCATTCAAGTCCTGTAACACTGAACCATATTAACTTACCGTTCCAGCCATGTCTATCTCATGAGATATAAATCTTTACCCAATGCATTGGAGGGAGATATAGGTCCCACCCATCTCAAAAATAAATCATTATTACGTGTTCCACAACATAAACATGAATGATTCATCATAACCCAAGAATAAAATGGGTTTCATAAACATCATCCCATCATAACATAATCCATATAAAACAAATTGATATCATTTTATCATAAGACAAGTGAAACCATGTAAATCATAGAGACGTTATACTTGAAACATACACATGTGAAATAATTTCATCTTAGATGGAAATTGGTTTTGATAAAACACTTGAAATGAATTCTTAAAGAAAATATCCTTTCATATTCAAAATCATTTTCATTTCACAAAATTCCATGCAATTTTAAAAGAAAGTATTTTTGTTGAAAATAATCATGAAATATTGTAGATTAAGCTTCATGAAAATAAGGCATTATAAAACCGTAGAAAATATCTGTTCATTCCATATAAGTTAAAAAACATTCTTCTTGTACGTTTGCATGAAAAGTCAAAAAGTTCCTCGTATGGTAAACAAAAGAAAGATTCCTTTAATACTATATAGTAAAAGTGAAAAAGGGGTAAACATGACTTTAAACATACATGGATGAATAGTAAACACTTTTTGAAAACATTCTTATAAAACACATACATGGATGATAAGTATAACCCTAGTAAATACTTATGTATAAGCAATCTCGGATAAAAATGAAATTTCAAAATTATCCCTTACCTTATGTCTGATATGCTTCGTATGTATCTGAACCTCCAGTATAATGATTTAAATAATGTCATGGACTTATTACAGAATCATATTCATTGTTATAATATCACATATGGTTCACTTATGACTTTTTATTACTCGTTTTTTTTAAATTCCATGTTAAAGTAGCATTTTGGGTAAAATCGTTTCATTTATTATCCATGTTTTGACTTGTAATTATTAATATGATTACTTAGATCAGGATTAATTAATTCCATAATATAAAACATTATTCATATATAATATATATTCAGAATATACATATATATAATAGATCGATAAATGGAAAGAAATTCACCGTTCATGGAGACGGTAGGTCGTACGTACGCATGAACGTTGTTTTTCATTTCTTTATTGAATTGAATGGAATTAAGTAGATGATATACATATATATATATACATAAATCTAGTAGAATTATTATTTTGTATATTTCATTATTACTTATTATATATACTTTATAATCATTCTTTAATTGTTAACATTGAAAATGAATCTCATCGCGTCGTGGAGATGGTAATCCGTACGTACGCACGAGCGATGATATCATTTCCATATTTATTGAATGTAATTGGAGTGTATTATATAATATCATAGAATCAGTATGATGTTATAATAATCATATATAGTTATTCATTACACCATTATACCCATCCAAGTAAGGTGGTGGTGGAAAAACTGATTACACCACAGCGTGGAGAAGGTATTCCGTACGTCCGCACGCGTGATGATTTCATTTTCCATAGGATGGATAGAAGTTGAAATAGGTTTGTTTCATATTTATAATAATATATCAGTATATAATTAATACTGATGTTATTACTTTATAATTAAACAACTAATGAAGATTATGTAGAAGAAGAAACATAAAAAGGTCGATAGAAGAGATTACATCTTCCTCGACGCACCTCCTTTAAACTTATAATTAGGGAACTATAGTTGGTCTTTTGAGAATACCAGAACCTCTATGATATAACTAAAGAGGTTGATAAGATGAATTGGTAGGTTTTGGCTGAGCTTCAAGGCTCAAAAGGGTGTGAAGAGAAGAGGGAAGTGGTGCCCTTTTTTATAAGGGAGGAGAGGGGCACCTTTGGAAAAACTTAGAATATTATTTTATAATAAAGTCATATTCGGTTTATAATAGCTCTAAATTGATTTATTTCTAAGCTAAAGTTGGGATGGGTCTAAATCCTCTCAACCAATAGGTTTTAGACAAGTTTAGGTTACTATTTTAACCTTGTCATTTATATTTAACTCTAAGTTAAATAATTTAACTTTTACCGTGTCTTCTTGTTTTCTTACACTATATGGTTAATAAACATACTATAACAAGACAAAAGAACCCCAAGTGGTTAATTATTAATATATATAACCTTATATAAGTCATTTGGCCAAACCTTATATTTTTAGGAATATAATAACAATTAATAATATAATATTTGTTTTAAAAACTATTTTATGTCAATTTTCAAACTATTTGGTAATTGATTTTTTTGAAAATCATAACAACATGACTAGTTAGAAAAACGTTAATTGAATCAATAAAAACATGTCATATTAACTTATAAAATTAGTGTAATTCATAAAAAGTCACAAATTTTATTTATTTGGGTATTTATAACATCAATTATGTTAATATTTCATTAATAAGGTAATTATTGTATCATCATTGTGTCATAGATAAATTAAATTATTTACTGTCTGAAAATTATAAATAAGATACCATTATGTAGAAAATCTTTTTATATTTCTAATGAATATTTATATTCGAATTTATCTTATGTATATCCATATATTAAAAATGATTGAGTTATTAAACTTTGATTTTAACTATATTAATTATTCTATAAATAAATAATAATAAATGTCCTAATCTAATCCAAGTGGTCATAAAGGGTAATATTTTATTCCTAAGGTTGTTTTTGGTCGAATTACACTTATCCAATAGAATTAAGACACATGTTAGGGTAATAGTAATATCATTTTTACCCTTAATTATCCTTTTCACTTTTAACCGTGGTAAATAAATGTAAAAAGTTACTATTTACCAAAAATTATTTTTAACTTATTGAACTAAAGTTTACTCCTTGAAATTAACTTTGTCTCTCAGATTTTCGAAATTCCACTTACAGAAGTGGTAAAATTACGTTTTATGTAAATTTTCAAACTCTCCTAGGAGGTGGGTAAAAGACAGTGAAAAGTTCAATAAAATTTTTATATGTCCAAAATTTTTATAAAATGAATCGAATGAATTACATTGAACTTATATAGATATTATGTATCAATTTTGACCTAAAATAAATTTAAATAAATTAAATAATTATTTATATAAAAATTCAGTTTTTAAATAGTGACCCAATGTTTTGACTATTCATCAAAAATTGTAAGTTTTCCGAAAAATACCAAAAATTCACCCTAGGATAATTTCAACATTCTGAATCCAAAACTGAAGTCTATTTTGAAAGATAAATTTTATAAAATTTCAAAAAGTGGGTATTACTATTCGTAACGGCTATTTCATAATAATATTATAATAATTTCTCATTTAGTGAAACTTGGTATTACGTACTACACACGCAATCGAAGAAGGTCTTGATTGCGTGTAATGCATGCCAAGTCAGAGCTACATGTAGTAAAAGCTCTGTTTGGTGTTTCGTATAACATAATAAAAAATTATTACATTTATACATTAAACAAAATATACACTTAATGTTGCATAGAATAATTTCCACAAAACAAACTTGAAATTGTGTGTAACACGAGCCAAGAATAGTGTTGCGTATACTAGAAGCTAATATGGTGTAGCGTATAGCGCAAGCTAATTTTGGTGTAGTGTACAACACAAGACATCAGTGAAATTAAAATGAATAATTCTCATAAAATCTCGGGTTGTTACATTCTACCCCCCTTAAAATGAATTTTTCCCTCAAAATTCGTCAGGGTTATAAAAGGTTTACTACTTGAAAGTTTCTTTCATAGAAACTCATATCATAAAAATGAATACTAAAACTTCATTTTAAAAAGGGGGGTTAGAATCATAACAATCACCCAAAGTAACTCAGCATTGGGTTTCCACATAGGACAACATAGGTGAAAATATGGATATGGAAGAGAAGTATAACCATCATGTTCTAATGGAGAGTGGTAGAGGACATGGTTATGAAAAATCCAACAATCAAAAAGCCATAATATGTGATGATTTAACGTACCATCTAATTCATCAGATATACGGGCACTAGGACAACATTTTTTTTGTTTTCAAGATCATTTCACAAAAGTTGAAGAATTTATGAATTTAAAGAATTAATTACTTGATTTTGGTACAATCATACTGTTGTTTATGCCTTGAACAATTTCCACTTCATCTCTTACAGAAATGAAGTTGAATTTGTCTTCTGTGAAGTGTTAGAAGATCATGCGCTAGAAAGGTAGGTCATTCCATCTATCTCAAACAAAATGATAGAAAAAGTTATTAAATATACATAAGTCCATCTATAGTGAGGTTAATCATATATGGGTCCTAAAATGGACTTATAATTCATATATCATACAACAGAATATAGTAAAACTAGTTTCTACTAACCAGGGACTTCCAGTAGGCTATTGGTAGGCGATAAAGGTCTATCACACTTCGGTTGTGGGTTTGATTCCCACAGCCTTGTCTGAAGTGATGGGTTTTCACTCGTCCTATGGGTTGTCCTTTTTCTAAAACTACATTATTATAATATTCCATCAATAATATAGAAATAAAGTTCCAGCCTTAAACAATACTAACTTATGTCTAACATAATCCATTCCAATCCAAAATAATTCTGTCCAAGCTCAAAGAAAACAATTACTAGAAATTTCCTCTGCCAAGCATGTGAATACCATCATTTATTGCCCGTATATCATAAGATATATATATCTTGTTGGTCAAATTACAAACATGTGAATTCCTTAATCTTGTATTCTCTTGAAACATGGGTACCCATTGAACCTTAGTGAAAACATGAATGTTGTCAAAAGTTAACTCTTTCCACATACCAAAATCCCAAAATTCAGTATACTCAAACCATGATATCAATTTGTCCTTATACCAGTCATGAGCTCATTAATACTATCAAACATCTCATTATCTCCTTATCCATTCATTTTGCACATATCATCTACCTTCCAAAAATATTTGAATAACCTTTCATGGTTACCGGTACCATTCATCATATACTTTCAAAAATCATGCAAAGGAAACAGTTTAACAATCCATATATTTTTCTTTATTCCATAGTACCATACATTATTCTTGATAAACATATAATCACTAAACTGCCTTCTTAAACCACTGACTGAACTTCATCATTTATTCTATCTCACATGTCATTTGTAGTCTCTTCATCATCATCCACATAAATACTACCCATATGACCATGCTGATTCTCTTTATGATATTTTCCATTAGGGAATTGGTTTGCATAATGCTCGTACATTCCACATTTAAAACACTTAACTGTTGATGATGCCTTAGAAATACCATTATCCTTTTCCATAGTGTTAACTGAACCTTTTCCTTTACAATTACTAGCTTTTTTTCCTTCTTTTCCACACCCGAAGCATCTTCCAGTTCCTTTGAAACATTCTCCATGATTCCTCTTCCCACATGATTTACATGAGAGAAATTGAACTTTCTTTCCTCTATGATCATCATGAAACTCCATCATTCTCTTATTAGTTGAGTCGTGAAACTTACCAAAGTTGGGATTATTGATCATATTATGAGATTTATGATTAGGAATAATAATGATATGTAGACTACCAGATCCAATTTCATTTGGTTTCTCATGAAAAATATTATTCCAGTGTCCATCATATCCTCTATTATCGTGAATCTTCATGTTTCCATCCATTTTCTAAAACCCAAAAAGAATAGTGTGGGAGGAAAAAATCAGAATCAATGGGGAGTAACTTCAATATCTAACATATTAGGTTTACTTATAATATCGTTACCGTAATTCTAGGGCTATAACTTATACTTATACTAAACCTTAGGGATATCTCTAGACATACCTTAGAAATATCTCTAGGGATATCACAAAAGTTTTCACATCCAAGTTTCTAAATGTTAACTAAACCTTTCCTCTAATACCAACTTTAGAGACCCAATCTTGACATACATGGAAATTACATTGATTTTGTAGAATAATTAATACATATCAAAAACAAAAACGCAAGGACTGTAATAGTTTAGTGTCTTTGAAAACTCAGAACATAATATTTTAATCGTTGTGAAAGATCTTCAACATCTCCCATAAAGATCTTCCCCTTTTGTTTTCTTACCTAAAACCATTCTTTATATCCTGGGGAAATGAAAACATATAAACGGTGAGCAAAAATTCTCAGTAAGGGTAAGCATGGTGAAAATAAAACAAACCACATACATTTCAACTTCAAAACATGAACATAATGTTTACACATCAAAATCGTGAGTTGTGAAATAAATCTTGGCAGTACATAAGGAATTGGTCATAAAGGAACATTGATCATGATAAAATAGAATGGGAATAAAACATTTAATTGTGGAAGACCATTAATCACATGATACGATTTCCATAGTAGCCGAGGCATTTCTTACAAGACCATCTTAGCAGACAAAGTCCCTTTCTGAATCGAGTTCACTCCTCGTTCTAGTCCTGTAATACTAAACCGGATTAACTTACCGTTCCAGCCATGTCTATCTCAGGAGATATAAATCATTACCCAATGAATTGGAGGGATATATAGGTCCCACCCATCTCATAATGAAATCATTCTTACGTTTTCCACAACATAAACATAAATTATTCATCATAACCCAAAGAATAAAATGGGTTTCATAAACATCATCCCATCATAACACAATCCATATAAAACAAATGGATATAATTTTGTCATAAAATAAATGAAACAAAGTAAATCATTGAGAATTTATACTTAAAACATACACATATGAAATAATTTAATCTTATATGGAAAATGGTTTTGATAAAACACTTGAAATGAATTCTTGAGGAAAATATCCTTCCTTATTCAAAATCATTTTCTTTTCACAAAATGCCATGAAATTTTAAAATAAAATGATTTTGTTGAAAATAATCATGAAATATTTTGTATTAATCTTCATGAAAATAAGGATTTATAAAACCATAAAAAAATCTATTCATTCTGTATAAGTTAATAAAACATTCTGCTTGTACGTTTGCTGGAAAAGTCAAAAAGTTCTTCGTATGGTAAACAAAAGAAAGATTCCTTTCATACAACATAGTAAAATCAAAAAGGGGGAAATGAATTTAAAAATAAATGGATGAATAGTAAACACTTTATGGAATCATTATTATAAAAAAAATAAATGGATGATAAGTATAACCCAAATAAATACTTACGTATAAGCAATCTCGGATAAAAATGAGATTGCAAAATTATCCCTTACCTTATGTCCAATATGCTTCATATGCATCCGAAAATCATGAATAATGATTTAAATAATGTCATTGACTTATTAAATAATCATATTCATTGTTATGATATCATATATGGTTCAATTATGACTTTATATTACCCGTTCTTTTGTAAATTCCATGTTAAAGCAGCGTTTTAGGTAAAATCGTTTCATTTATCGTCCGTGTTTTGAATTGTAATTATTAATATGATTACTTAGATCATTATTACATAATTCCAGAATATAAAACATCATTTATATATAATTTATATTGATAATATACATATATATAATATATCGATAAATGGAAAGCAATACACCGTTCATGGAGACGGTAGGCCGTAAGTATGCATGAACGTTGTTTTTCATTTCCTTATTGAATTGAATGGAATTAAGTAGATGACATACATATATATATACTTAAATCCAGTAGAATTATTATGTCATATATTTCATTATTACTTATTATATATACTTTATAATCATTATTTAATTGTTAACATGGAAAATGAATCTCATCGCGTCGTGGAGACGGTAATCCGTACGTACGCACGAGCGATGATATCATTCCCATATTTATTGAATGGAATTGGAGTGGATGATATAATATCATAGAATCAGTATGATGTTATAATAATCATATATATTTATTCATTACACCATTATACCCATCCATGTAAGGTGGTGGTGGAAAAACTGATTACACAACGGTGTGGAGACGGTATTCAGTACGTACGCAGGCGCGATGATTTTGTTTTCCGTTGGATAAAAAAAAGGTAAAATAGGGTTGTTTCATATTTATAATAACATATTAGTATATAAGTAATACTGATGTTATTACTTTATAATGAAACAATTAAAGAAGATGAAGTAGAAGAAGAAACCTGAAAGAGTCGGTAGAAGAGATTACCTCTTCCTCGACGCACCTCCTTTAAACTTCTTTTAGGCACTAGAGTTGGTCTTTTCAGAATACCAGAACCTCTATGATATAACTAGAGAGGTTTCAAAGAGAAATTGGTAGGAGTTTTTTGAGCTTCAATGCTCAAAAGGGTTTGAAGAGAAGAGGGAAGGGGTGCCCTTTTTATAAGGGAGGAGAGGGGCACCTTTGGAAAAACTTAGAATATTATTTTATAATAATGTCATATTCGGTTTATAATATCTCCAAATTGATTTATTTCTAATTTAAAGAGGGGATGGGTCAAAATAATCTCAACCAATAGGTTTTAGACAAGTTTAAAATACTATTCTAACCTTATCATTTATATTTAACTCTAAGTTAAATAATTTAACTTCTACTGTGTCTTCTTGTTTTCTTACACTATATGGTTAATAAACTTACTATAACAAGACAAACTAACCCCAAATTGTTCATTATTAATATATATAAACTTATATAAGTATGTTGGACGAGCCTCAGATTTTTATGAATTTACTAACAATTTATAAGATAATATTTCTTTTAAAAACTATTTTATGTCAATTTTGACACTATTTGTTCATTCATTTTTGTGAAAATCATTACAACATTATTAGTTCGAAAAACATTAATTGAATCAATACTAATATTTCAAATTAACCTAGAAAATTAGTGGAATTCAAAAAAAGTATAAAATTACATTTATTTGGGTATTTATAACATCAATTATGTTAATATTTCATTAATAAGGTAATTACCGCATCATCATTGTGTCATAGATAAATTAAATTATTTAATTTCTGAAAATTATAAATAAAATTCCATTATGTAGTAAATCATTTTATCATTCTAATGAATATTTATTGTCAAATTTCTATTATGTATAACCCTATATTAAAAAATTGTTAGTTATTAAACTTTGATTTTAACTATTTTAATTCTTCTTTAAATAAAATAATAATAAATATCCTAATCTAATCCAAGTGGACCTAAATGGTAATATATTATTCCTAAGGTTGTTTTTGGTCGAATTACACTTATCCAATAGAATTAGTACATGTGTTAGGGTAATAGTAATATCATTTTTACCCTTAATTAACCTTTTTACTTTTAACGTGGTAAATAAAAGTAAAAAGTTACTATTCACCAAAAATTATTTTTACCTTATTGAACCAAATTTTACTCCTTGATATTAACCGTGTCTCTCGGATTTTATAAATTCCACTCACAAAAGCGGTAAAATTAAATTTTATGTAAATTTTCAAACTCTTCTAGGAGGAGGGTAAAAGACGGTGAAAAGTTCAATAAAATTTTTATATATCTAAAATTATTATAAAATGACTCCAATGAATTACATTGAACTTATATAGGTATTATGTATCAATTTTCACCAAAAATAAATTTAAATAAAATAAATAATTATTTGTATAAAAATTCCGTTTTTAAATAGTAACCTATTGTTTTCACTATTCATCAAAAATTTAAAGCTTTCAAAAACATACCAAGAATTCACCCTTGGATAATTTTGACATTCCGAATCCAAAAATGAAGTCCATTTTGAAAGATAATTTTTATAAAATTTCAAAAATTGGGTATTAATATTCATAACGGCTAGTTCATAATAATATTATAATAATATCTCATTTAGTGAAACTTGGTATTGCATAATAAACACGCTATCGAAGAAGGTCTTGATTGCATGTAATGCATGCCAAGTCAGGGATACGTGAAGTGAAATCTCCGCTTGGTGTTGCGTATAACATAATCAAAACTTATTACATTTATACATTAAACAAAATCTATAATTAATGTTGCGTAGAATAATTTCCACAAAACGAACATAAAATTGTGTATAACACGAGCCAAGAATAGTGTTTCGTATACTGCAAGCTAATACGGTGTGGCATATAGCGCAAACTAATTTTGGTGTAGTATACAACATAAGAAATCAATGAAATTAAAAAGAATAATTCTCATAAAATCTCGGGTTGTTATAAGATTAACCTTTCAGACAGAGAAAACCAGACATACTTTCCATATGAACTTTTGGGAAAAAAATTCACTAAATTATTGGTGAAGTTTTTTATATAAGACATTTTAAACTCTAGTGATTCATTATAATCATACCTATCTTTAGATATAATGATTGTAACAGGAGTTAGATCAAATTTATAGTCACTTCTTTCTAATAGTGAATTTCCATAAACCCATAAGAGTGGCCATAGAAATGATGTAGTTTCTCACACTGAGAATAAATCATAACAATCATGTGTTCTATACATACATTCTTATCATTTCATGCTTTTGAGTAACATATAAATGTTTATATGGAAGTAACTCAAACAAGTTACTTTTTTGAAGTTTCATAATGTTTGAAATTTGTAAATGTCAACACTAATTTAACCCCATCCCCTCTTCATTGGTTCACCAATCCTTTGGAATATCAAACAAATCACATGATCCATAAAATGATAAGAATATATTTTTCTTATCTTTAGACATTCACCAACAACAAAAATATTTTAACAATATAAGATAACATCCAAAATGTATAAACATTCATATAATGAATAAACATCAAAAATTCAATAATAACAACGAAGGATAAACATGGATCATTTCATAGATAACAGTACTTGACATTATTTATATCCATGTTTAAAACCCAAAATTAAGAAATATTAAATCATATAATCTTTCAAAATAAACTTAAAATTTATCTCCAGACAACATTAGTCGCTCATAATTTCATATATCAAAAATAAATATTTGCAACTCATATAATCATCATGTTATACTAATCTTTTATATAAATAACCTATATTAAAATAAAGAAAAAATAAAATAATATATCCTTCCAAAATATAATTCAGTATTTATTCCCCATGTAAAAAAACAATCTTAACCAAAAAATTTCCATTTAACTTAATCATATAATGTTCCCAAAGTAGAAAAATTCCAAGAAATATTATTAATCACTTAATCGCCAAATCAAATTTCAATCTTATAGTTATCTATATGATAAATCATATGTTCCCAAAATATAATAAACCTTTTATCCTATATTACCAAAATAACCTCAATATTAAAGAATGTTTTAACAGTCTAGGTTATATCATACCTTTCATATTACACACCCAAAAAATTAATATAATTATTTCCAAATAATCCTTCAAATTGAACATAAATATTATATATAATTCAACCCAATCAAATTTCTCCCAAAATATAATTAATCACCTTAAAATGCAACCACCTAAAACCTAAAAATGGGGTGTCTACGCATTAAAACACTGTATCAACCTTAATATTATAAATGCATAATGGTATTTATAACACATAAGTTACCACACATGATAAAATCCTAATCTCCAAAGTCATCTAATCATTTCTTATGAGGCCAACTATAAGAAACTACCCTTAAATAGTCTATAAATTTAAAATCTATAAAAGAATTCACTTTCTTTCATTTACAAGGACTTTCTTGGTTAATATTTTTATAGAATGTGTTTATAACTCTTACATAACAAAACTATATATAACAAATTGGACACTTTAAATATGTATCCACTTTTTCCACAATGTAAGACTTTTAAAATAAAACAATATTTATTTTAATGAATAATATTTATTGATTTAAACTTAAATACTTTTTTTATTCATCCACAAACCCTATTAAAAACAATTAAAAATGTGGTATGAACATAAAAATCTCAATAAGGGACACATAAAAAGTAGTTCGAACCCCATTAAAAGCATGAGATCATAAAAATTGAGCTCAAATAATCATTTACATTCAAATTAAATTATCTTTACTATCCAAAGCTTCTCAAATAAAACTTTAAAAAAATGTGTAAAGTAAAAAATCATAATCATGAGGGTTTCTAAGAAAACATGTGAACACATGAAAAATGTTTTCTAAAAAACATACATTTTTACCCCAAAAGCGTATAATCATTCCTTTTATGAAAAATAACATTATATTTACTTTTGAAAATAAAATATTACTATCAAATATTATTATAAATGATAGAAAAATAATGTGTGTGACTTTGGAAAAATTTCCATAATACTCTTATAATCACACTTAAAAATGGAAAAACTTTTTTGGTAGATTTTTGTAATCTCTTATGAGAAAACATAATGATGAAATCTATCCCTTTACCCAATGTATTGGAGAGATGTATCAAGATCACCCATCATCATGATATATATCAGGATAAATATTAATTGTAAATAATTTACAAGAAGCATAACATAATCATAAAAAATTAACAGATTTTATTTCTATCATAAATATATATTTTTACCTATAAGAAAAATAATTTCAGATATCAAAATATTTATTCCATTTAAAACCATTTTTGAATATTACCAAGAAAAATGGAAGGATAGTTTTTATTTTAATAAAATAATAAATGTTTTAAAATAACCCAATCTTCAAATGATAATTATGGCATTAGTAAAAACCATTGATTTCATATGCATTTAAATAGAATATTCCTTTTTTCTTTTGTAAAAAAAACTATAAAACAGAATCCTTTTAAAATCATTTGAAATAATGTAAAAGAATTTCCTTTACAATTCCTTCATGTATATATAGATACCTCAAAAAATAATTTTAAAAATATTGGCATTGAAGAAATTTATTTGGAAAATAAAGCTTTAAAATAGTTAAAATGATGTTTTTAAGGTCAAGTGTCCCTTACCTCAAGCATGACTCATAATGTATGTCCTATATCATCAAAAATAATAAAAAATAATTAATTATTTAATTTTTTAAGAACTGTTTAATTTTTTTTATACTTTTTATTTTATTCATTACTATATTATACAGAATTACTTAAATAAGTTCATGTTTTATGTTTTGATGATATTCAGTGCATATTCCCATAATTAATTTGTAAAGTTGAATGTGGAAAAAGAGGTAATTATTCAATAATATATATAATAATAATAATAAAATAATTATCAATTTTATATATCAATTATACTTATATAACCTACCATTAAATATGGTTATTCAAAATTAATTATGTCACAGTTATGGAGGCAGTAAGTCATACATACACATTAGTAACGTTTCCATTTTTCAATAAGAATGTGGGAAAGAAGGTAAGTATTATTTTATCTTTAAATGTTGATAATTATATCCTAAATATCATATTAAATATTTAAATACACTTATATATATCATCCATGTGATTTTGTGATAAAAAATAAAACACATCGCTTCATAGAGGTGGTAATCCACACACAAGCATGAAAAATGTTATCATTTTTCAATTGACATAAATGTTGGAAAATATATAATATAAGATCATTAAAAAAAGATAATTATGTCATTAATATAGAATATATATATATATATAATCTATAATTATAACCAGTCATGATTTGTTCTTATCAAAAATGAATTACAATGCTTAAGGAGTTGGTTGTCCTCCATACACGCAAACGATGGTTTCTTTTCCCATTTAATGGAATTGGATACGGATATATGTTATTAAATTAAGATAATAAGATATAATTATATTAAATATACTTATTTTATTATTTACAAAGGGTTTAATAATATTTTAATGAGGTATAAGAATAAATAATACTAAATCATTCGGTTAAAAGTTATAGCTCTACTTCAGAAAACATAAATTTAATTACACCTTAGGCCCTATAAGATTAGTATTATATCAAAAATAAGACCTCTATAACATGTTTATATATTTTTTAAAGGAATTTTTTAGGAATTGGATGAACTAAAATTCATCAAATGGTTTTATTAATAGAGGAGAGGTGGTTCCATATAATAAGTGAGGGGAGGGGAACTCTTGAAATTACATAAGGTATTAAATTAATATAAATTAAACATTAGGGTTAAATGGAACCAAATTGATATATTTATAATATATGATTATTATGAGTTTAAATAATCTTATAATACAAAAATTCTAAAATTTTAGGTGATATATTCACCCTTATCACTTTGCTTTAACCCCTAATTAACTCTTTTGACGATTACCGTGATATTAATGATGTTTACTCTTTAGAGGTCAATAAAGTTACTATAAAAGGAAATATGACAAATAAATGGATATTGGATTATATTTTAAACCAATTTTCAGTAATGTTTATGAATATAGGTTTTTTATTAATTTTAAATCATCTAATAAAATATTTTTTATTATAGAATATCATTCATATTATTTTGAAAATATCCATTTCATTTGAATTTACAGAAATATTGGTAAAAATGTATTTAAAATATAAAAAATTAAAAAAATAAAATATATAATATTTATATATAAAAGTTTTGGTACACTATAACTCACCCAAAAAATATTTATTTTAAAGTTTCTAAAACCATTTATGTGATTTTTCTATTCCTTGCACAAGCGCTGTTTTTGGAGTTGCATTTGAATTTAAGGAAATTATTTCATCACTAAAAAATAAAACAAAAATTATAATCATAAAAATAAATTAATAAAGTTCAATAAAAACTTCTATATTAATTAAATATTTTTATTTACTCACATATATGTCATGAAAAAAGTATTTAATATGTTATTTTAACTATTCTATCCTTGAACAAGCATTGCACAAACTTTTGGATAAGTCACTTTTTATATAATTAAAAAATCTATATATATCAATATATACCATAAATTATAATTGATATTTATAAAAAATGTCAAGAAACATTCTTCCTTATCAAATATTATCTTTAGGACACCAAATTTAACTTTACCAATGTCGTGTAATCACTAAATCGACACTAAAAATGATTTTCATACTTATCGTGAAATAAATTATAATTTATATTGTTTTGAATTATTTTTTTATTATACTAGTATTATATTTTAATATATGATTCATTAATTTTTTTAATAATTTTCTATCTTATTTACACTTTTTGATATTATAAAAGATACTATAATTCATAAAAATTGTATTTTTTCTATTCACGAAAAAATCATTCTTTTTAGAAAAATCACAAATTTTCACTACTAGATAATTTTGATATAGAAATTTCAAAAATGATAAAAATTTTATGAAATAATATTTATAAAATTGGTAGAAACAAATTATAATATTCACTAACAAAATACAATAAAAACATTTGGATGAAAATTTAGTTTTTGAAGAACAAAATGATTTTACTAAAAAATGAGTACTTATTTTATAATAATTAATCATTAAATATTTATTGAGTAGCACTATTTTATATATTTCATAATTCATTTAATCCTATCCATGTATTCTAGTTCAATATATAGGTTTTAACCGTTACATTTAAATAATAATATTGCATGGTTTGTTTAAGCTCGGTGTTGTGTGTTTTATACATTATCAAGCATAGTCCTCTTTTAAAATGTTGGGGTGTTATAGTCAGATTGAAAATCATCACTAAAATACTAAATAACTCTCTTATTATCCCTGATAACAATTTTTTTCTTTCCTATTATAATCTAATTTTCCCAATTTTTATTTAGATTTGGGTGGAGGGAAGTAAGGTCTATTTTGCCATGTTTCTTGTATTCATAATATTTAACCTCATTCATGTTTCCATAATCATTATTAAATTATATAAATAATCCATTTATCCTATTATAAAACATATTTAACGTAAAGACCTAGGTTTTTATAGAATAATACTTTTTCATGTCTATTAATATTTATGAATGATATGTTAATTTTATGTTAAAGATCACACTTTGTTCGATAGCATACTTAACACGAAACAATAGTATTCTTGGAAATATTATGTTTCTCAAAACATTGAGTTATAGTGAAAAATAATATAATAATATTGTTATTTCAAAAGGTAGTTAACGCATAGTTTTTGTATTGCTCAGAATGAATATACGTAACTACATTATGATTACACATGTTTGTTAAATGTCTTTACATTTATTCAATAAATTTAAGAGGCTAAAAATAAAAATGAATCTTATTTTAAGCATGAAATTATCTAATATTATGTAAAAGGTTGATTTACTGCCTTTTGATGGCGAACCCTTTTTAAATATAGTTTTTTTCACTTTTATATGTTCCATTTGGAAAATTAAACTTCTTCTTTAGAAGAGGGACATCAAAATTTAATTTGTCTGATTTTTTTGTATTTTTTTGATAAATGTTTTACCATTTTATCCAATTTTAGTCATTGGATGTAATTTCACTTTTTAATTAGTCATAAACACATGTTCATCTTTTGATAGTTATTATTTCTTAAAAACATGCTTTTTTGTTTTGGCAACGGGAATTAATTTTAAATTAATTTCTACAACTTCTATTTTTTGAATTTGAAAAAATGGATTCCATATTTGGAATCAGGAGGTCAAAATTGTGTAAATTTGTATCTTTTATTTTTAGACCTTAAAAATTGTAACTTCAGTAAATATTTTGTTTACCATGGTTGAAGCGTAAATATGATAAATAAGGGTTAAAAAATATTATAATAATATTAGATTACCCTAACACGTTTTCTAAACCTATTTTATAAGATATTTCCGACCATGGGCATCCCTGAGTCGATTTTAGGACCCCACGGAGCCACTTGTGTGTGAAAATGACATTTAATTACTTTTAATTAAATGTTACAACAATATTACATAAACTTGTATCTTTTAATAAAACAATTTGTATATGGGGTTATATAAGTGATATCATCATCTATAAATAGGAATTATAAATCTAAAAATATTTCATACATCATGGTATTTTATTTATAATTTTTAGACATCAAAAAAATAAATTTATTTATGACACAATGATGATGTTGTCATTACCCTATTAAGGAAATATTTAAATAAATGAGATTATAAATATTAAAATAAATTTATTTTGAAACCTTGTATGCCATAAACTGATTTTATATATTATTATGACTTTTTATCTTGGAATTAATGATTTTTTCGAATTTATCAAGTTATTAGGGATTTTTAAACATTCTTGATATGAATAGTATAAATATTGACATAAATGAGTTTTTGAATAAATTAATGTTTAATTAAATAATATAATTGTCCTAAAAATATAATACTCAGCCAACAAACATATATTATGTTACAAATTTCATTAATGATTCATTTTGGGTCTCTTGTATTTTTATTGTAACTCTAGTAACCATATATTATAAAAATACAAGAAGACATGGTAAGAGTTAATTTATTTAAGTAAGGGTTAAAGCTAAAATCTAAGGTTAATGTTATAACATAAACTTGTCTAAAACCCATTGTCTGAGATTATTTCCATCCATACTCATATTATCTTCCAAATATTTCACTTGGGTATTATTATAATTCAAAAAACAATTAATAATAAAATAATATTTCAAAACATTCCTAAAGTCCCCCTCCCGCCTCTTATAGAAGGACACCACCTCTAACCAATTACTCACACCTCTCAAGCCCATTATCACTTCCAAAGTCAGATCCAATAATCTCCCAACATTTATATGTTCCTCCTAGAATCCTTCCTCTAAGAAGAAGTAAATTCTAGAAATCCCTTTGGCTCAAATCAAATAAAGTTACCCTGTTTGAGGTAATGTCTTCTCTCAAGTTCCTTTCCATTATTTTTATTTCTCCACTCCCAATGGTAATTTTATTATTTTATTACATAAAAACCCTTATCATAAATATACTAGGTTATTTTTATGAGAATTGTTCGAACTACCCTTATACACATCTCTGTCTAATGAGTATAGAACATACTGTTTTTGTGGATGGTGAACTAATGTCTCACGAAATGATGATTGTTCAATCATTTCCTACCACCTCTCATGGTCCATTATGATGTAATTGTAATAATATATGATATACATGATATTTATTTTATCTCTATGCTTCTTTAATTTTTATTTAGAACTTACCTTTATGCATTTCATGTTCTATAAATATGATAATTTAATTTGAGAAAGTGCAGACTACTGCCCCCTCAAGGTGACATGACTTGTTCATTCTATAAATGGAACATATAAAGTATGGTGTTAATGAACTTATGTAACATATATAAAATATTATATTATACTTTAATTATAATATACCAATATATCATTTAGTTTTCATTCCATTAAATATGAAAAAGAAAAGAAAGTAGCGTTCATGCATACATACGGCTTACTGTCTCCTTGAACGGTGCATTTCATTTTCTTATATTCAAATTTTATATACTAATTTAAACACATATATTTTGGATATAAATACATATATACTGGATATATATTATATTAAATCATGAATAAAATTCTGGAGATAATTTACTTCTGACAACATGGACAATTTGTAATTATAACAAGTTCATTTTTGAATCATGTACCGAACATCGACAAATAGACCAATATGAACATGAATAATTATATGATTGTTATATCAAGATAATAAGTCATATAAATGTAATAATATAATTTTAAAAGGTTATTTTTAAATAATAATTAACTTAAGTTTATTATTCATGGAGATAAAGAATGAACAAGATAAGTTGGACACATGGTAAGGAAACCTTTCAACCTCCTATTTTAGTCAACGACTTATTTTATGTGATTTCTTTTAATTTATAATATTTTATGTTGTAATATGTTCTTCTACATCATTATTTCTATCCATTTAATTTACAAGTGATGAGAGACCCTTTTCTCTCCCATAAAATCATTTTATGAATATTAAAGTGACGCCATTAGGCTACCAAACTTTCATAAGGGACTTCGTCTCAATCCCCATTCATTGAGGCATATTTTGGTTTATACATGACTTTATTTTATAAGGTGTATAATTATACCAATTTTTCATTTAATTTAATTGAATGGTTTTCAAAATGAATCATTTTTTCTTTGAATCATTATACTAAATGACAAAAAGAATTGTTTTTTAACGTACACAAGGACAACGACCTTTTTGACTCCGCAAGTGTTATTTCATATTTGGCTTCATTAACAAGTCATAATGTTTTTAAAAGGATAATAAATACCATATAATCATTTTTTATATTTTTTATTGAAAATGGTTTCTATAATGGAATGATTACGTTAATATATTTAAATGATATATTGTGATTGCAATGTGGAAATGATATTTTTACATTATGCTTTTGTTATGTGTTATAATAATGTTATGGTTCTTGGGAATTGTTTACGTATACAGGTGGTTCCCAGATAAACCTAAGGTGGGTGAGCTCGATATAGATATCCAATGCATTGGGTAACATGGTGAAGGTAAATTTTAATGTTTCTCCTAAGAGATTTAGGTAATATACATTGATGGGTACTCCAAATGTAAGTCCATACGTAGTTGTGATAACTATAATGTAAGTATTTATAGATGCCACAAGTTACCTTTATGGTTTATGGTTTCTATGCTCTATTCATAAATATTATGATTTTATGAGGTATTTTAATGATGTTATGCTTTATGATTGAAAAGTATGATTTTATTGATTTGTATGTATTGATGGACTAATGTTTTCTTTTCTTATTTTATAACCCTTATTGATTTTTTTATACTTATCCCATGTTCTTGAAATGTTTTTCACTAGGTATAAGGAAGGGTAAGAGAAATAAATAATTCTGGAATATTTATATCAAGAAAAGAATTCTTTTTTTATTTAATAATTTTTCTTCTTGTGAAAAAAATTGGATAGACTAGAAGTGTCTACTTGTAATATTCAAGTTGATATGTAATAGTTATGTCCTAATTCTATAAAACTCTAAAACTGAAATGATACTCAATGTGAATTCTTGATTTAAATCAAGATTAAGTAATTTTTCAAGGGTGGGTAATTATAGTTGGTATCAATGGAATGGTTTAGAAAACATTACGGATTACTAGTTTTTGTTAAACACATGGCTATACCCTATGTCTATTCTTTTAGTTAGATCCTTGTTTTATAACATTTTCAGATCAAAGAAATTTGGTTACAAATGGAAGGGGGAGGATCTAAAACAACATTCCAATCTCTTCCTGATGACATTCTTTCTATAATTATTGATAATTCATGTTAGTATGATTGTGAAACTTTTTCTAGCATACAACTCACTTGCAAGTAGTTGTTTGAGATATCAAACACCTCCATTAAACCTCGATATCATCATAGATCATGGGTTGTATTTAATCAAAGTCTATTTCCTCAATATTCTTATATTTTCATGAAATGTAAATATTATAAAATAATTTTTAATTATTTTACCTTATCACAATATTTTGAAGCATATTATGATTTTGAAAAAGGATATGAAGAAGGAGACCCTAGCACATACTATTTAAATTCTCTTTTAATATATAGTCTCTCAGCACATACTTATGGTATTTTAAAAGGACCGTTGATTAAAATTTTCAACTCAAAATCGGTCTGAATTTTTGATAAAAGTCATGTTTTATCAGATGTTTTCAAATTAAATGCCAAGCATGATTATTTTTCAAAACTATTTTTCTATGAACACCAAAATGACTCATGTTGTACACGGTGTATTTGGATGAAGGAAGAAAATGATTTTTAAGGATATAAAAATCATTTTGGCATTTCATGGACCTTTTACCTATGTGAACAAGATGAATATGAAACCATGTGGACACCATGATCAAGGTATTATGTTATTTATATTGGGAATATTTTTATTTTATCATATGGAGGTGAAAAAATTATAATTTATATAAGACTTCATGAATTATGATTTTGAGTTCATAATGAGTTGGGGTGAAAAAGATAGGTATAAAAAACATTTTAGGTTAAAACATGTTAGGGTTATTTATGTACAATCTCTAATATGTGTGATAACCTTCTGTGTTCGTCAAAGCCCAAGGAATCGGACCCACAACTGAAGGGCGACAAGGGTGCATCGCCTACCACTAGCCTACATGAAGTCCCGGGTTAGTATGACTTATTCATTATAGTTAAATTATTTTATGGATGAATAAAAAGTTTATTTTGGAACTTCCTTTTTATAAAATGGATATCTTTAGTATAGAAAAATTATTTGGTGATTAAGTGATAAAAGTTATTTTGGATGATGTTCTCTCTTTTGGTAACACTATATAACTAAGGAAAATTGAATACTATGGGATTTAATTTCAGGAGTAATGGTTGAAATATTATTTTTAAAGAATATATGTTTTATTTTGGACATATGAATATTTGGGTTATTTATGGTATTGATTTAAATATCCTAGAAAATATGTGATTAGGTTAATTACTTTTCAGTATGAGACATTAAGAGTCATTGATGTTCTTTGGAGATAAATGTCATGATTTATCATGAAAGACAATTTGATCAAATCCTTATGAATTTTGGATTTCAATAATATTTGGTTTATTTTTAATAATTTTAAGGAAAATTGTGTATTGAGTGGTCATTGTTTATATTCGGGAACTATTTGTTGAATTTTGGGGATTGAGAGTACTGTTTCTTTTTTATAAAGTATTACCTTTTTGGGGATTATCGGATCCCATACTAACCATTTATGTTTTGGAAAATTTATAAAGATATGGAAAATAAAATGTTCATCTTTTGTATATTATGTGATTATATAGAAGTGGATTCATGTGCTAAAGGTGTTCCCATGTCACCCTAAATACTCATCATTTGGAGAAAAATAGATTTTGTGGTAATTTGTTTTAAATTATGAAACTCTACTTGAAATGTAAGAATATTTCTTTAGGTTATTAGTAAATATCGTAAATAAATTTCTCAACTTTATGAAAAGGAACATAAAAAAAACAACTTCTATTCACTTTTAATACTAGGGAATCGAAGGTCATTCAACCTATAACAAGTTTATGATTTTTTGGTAGTTAAATTCCTTTAGATCATGTTTTCTATCGCTCTTCAGTAGAACATGAAACTTAGTTTATCTTCCATATCCATGTTTTCCTATATGGAATCCTAGTTTGGGTTATATCAGGTTTCCTTTTTTACTTCTCTTTCCTTATTTTAATGTAATAGTTTTATTGACTCTTTTATCGATGTGGGGCTTTCAATTATGTTTCCATGCACAATTTTAAAATTTCTAGAATGAAATTTCCAAAAGGCAACAAGCATGTAATGACCCTATTATTTATAGAATAATATGTTTTCATATCTATTAATATTAACCAATAAGATATTAATTTTATGTTAAATAGTACACTTTTTCGATATCATACTCAACAAGCAACAACAGGTTTTTTTGAAATCATATATTTCACACAACTTTGAGTTATACCAAAAAATAATATAATATTATTATTATTTTAAATGATATATAACGCACATCCGTTGTATTTCTGGGATTTAAAATAACTAACTAATTATGATTACACATGTTTGTTAAATTTATTTAAATTTATCCAACAAATTTTAGTGGATTAAAATAAGAATGAATCTGATTTTAAGTATGAAATACTCTAATATTCTTTAAAATGTCGATTTACCACCTTTTGATGGTGAACCCTTTTTAAATCCTATTTTTTGTCACTTTTATATGTTCCATTTGACAAAATAAACGTCTTATTTAGAATCATGACATCCAAATTTACATTTGGTAGTTTTTTAGTATTTATCTGATAATGTTTATTTTTTTAATGAATCATGAAAAATATTTCATTTCAAGTCAGAATTTTATTTTCATCTGATTTATTTATTTTGTTAGATTATATTTTTAATTAGTTTTAAAGTTTAATTAGATTATTTTTTACCATTTAATCAAATTTTTATCATTGGAAGTAATTTCCCTTATTAATTAGACATAAACCCATGTAAATCTTTTGATAGTTATTATTTCTTAAAAACACACTTTTTGGTTTTGACAACTGGAATTATTTTAAATTAATTTCTAAAACTTTTGTGTTTTGAATATGAAAAAATGGATTCCATATTTGGAATCAAGATGTCCAAATTGTGAAAATATATAACTTTTATTTTTAGACAATAAGAATAGTAACTTTTGTAAATATTTTATTTACCATGGTTAAAGGGTAAATCTTGTAAAATAATGGTAAAAAATAATTTTATTATAATATTAAATTACCCTAACACATGTTATAATCCTATTGGATTATATATTTACAACCATGGGCATCCTTTGGTTGATTTTATGACCCCATGGAGTCACTTATGTGTGAAAATGAAATTTAATTACTTTTAATTCAAAGTTAAGGAAAATATAACCTAAACATATATCTTTTATTAAACAATTATTTTATGGGGTTATATTAATGATTTCTTCAACTATAAATAGTAATTAGAAATCTAAAAAGATTTTATACATCATTGTATTTTATTTATAATAAATATACATCATATAAATTAATTTATTTAGGAAACAATGGCAATATAGTGATTACCTTATTAATTAATGATTTAAATAAATAAGATTGTAAATATTAAACTAAATTTGTTTTGAAACTTTTTAATCCATCAGCGAATTTTATGGATGCATATGACTTGCTATATTTGAATTAGTGATGTTTTCTTGAATTAATAAAGTTATTATGGACTTTTAAAAAGTCATGATATGAATAGTATAAATATGGACATAAATGAGTTTTTAAATCAATTAATATTTAATTAAAAGATATAATAGTCTTAAAAATCCATGATTTGGGAAAATGACATATATGTTGTTTAAAATTTAATTAACCATCCATTTTTGGTCTCTTGTAATTTTATAGTAACTATAGTAACCATATATTTTTAAAATACAAGAATACATGGTAAGAGAATATTTATTTAACTAAGGGTAAAAGATAAAAGATAAGGTTCATTTTTTTACCTTAAATTGTCTGAAACTCATTGTATGAGAGGATTTAAACCCATATTCATATATAATTCTAACTATATAACTTTTTTGTTATTATAATTCAAAAATCAATTAATAATAAAATAATATTTCAAAACATTCCCAAATTGCCCCTCCTCCCTCTTATAAAAGGACACCACCTCTAACCCATTACTCACACCTCTTGATTCATTTGGCTCATCAAAACTCTGATCCAATAAGATACTAATATTCCTCTATTCCTACTATAATCATTCCCCCATGTATAAGAAAATTCAAGAAATATATTTGGATTAAATCAAAAGAACTTACCTGATTTGAGGTAATATCGTCTCTCAAGTTCCTTTCATTTATTTTTTATTCTACACTCCCTATGATATTATTATTATTTTTATACATAAAACAGGAATCATAAATTTACTAGGTTTTCTTCTGATAATTATAACTAAAAATACACACACCTCTGTCTAATGGATATAGAACATACTGTTTCTGTGAATGGCGAACTATTGCCTCATGAAAGGATGATTGTTCAATATTCCCCTACCACCTCTAATGGTGACCATTATGATGGAACTGTAATTATATATGATATTAATGATATTTATATTATCTAAATGCTTTTTTAATTCTCATTTATAACATATCTTTATGTTATTCATGTTGTATATATACGATAATTTCATTTGAGGAAGTGTGGACTACCGCCCCCTCAAAGTGATATGACTTATTCATGTCATACATATAACATATAAAGGATTATGCTAATGAGCATATGTAATGTATATGAAATATTATATTATACTTTAATTATAGTATACATATATATCATTTAGTTTTCACTTCTTTAAATATAAAAAATAAATTAAAGTATCATCCATGCGTACGTACGACTTACCGTCTCCATAAACAGTGCATTTCATTTTTTTTATATTAAAATGTGATGGAATATTCTAAATACCTATATACTGGATGTAAACAAATATATATTTGATATATATGATAGTTAAATCATGAATACAATTTTAGATATAATGGACTTTTGACCACATGGACAATTTGTAATTATAAAATGTTCATTTTTTACGCATGTGCCGAACATCGAAAAAAAACCGATATGAAATTAAATAATTATATGAATGTTATAGAAAGGTAATAAGTAATATAAAAGAATAATAACTTGAAAAAGGTTCTGAACCATGTATAACTAACTTGACTTTATTATTTATGGAGATAATGAACAAACAAGACAAGTCGGACACAAGGTAAGGGAACCTTTCACCCTCCTCTTTTAGTGAAAGACTTATTTTATTTTATGTATTTTAATTTTCATTTTCTTATGTTAAGATATATTCCTATATATACTTATTTCTATACATTTTATTTCTAAGTCATGAGAGACAATTTACTCTCCCATCAACTCATTTTCTGAATTTTAATGTGATGTTATTAGGCTACCAAATTTTCGTAACGGACTTCGTCTCAATCCTCATTCATTGAGGAATATTTTGGTGTATACATGACCTTTTTATATAAAGTGTATAATTATACTAATTTTTATTTTAATTTAATTGAACCGTTTTCAAAATGAATGTTTTTTTCTATGAATCATTTTACTAAATGATAAAAAGAATGTTTTTTTATGTATGCGACAACAATGACCTTTCCACCGCTATGATCATTATTTCATTTTTTTATTCCTTAACAATACATAATGTGTGTAAAAAGGAAAATAAATACAATATACTCTTTTTACATATTTTGGTATTGAAAATGGTTTTGAAAATAGAATCATTATTTCAATCTATTGAACTGATATATTGTGATTGCAATGTGGAAATGTTATTTTTCATTTATGCTTGTGTTATCTGTTATTATTATGTTATGGTTTTTTCGAATTATTTACATATAAGGGTGGTTTCATGATAAAAATAGGGTGGGTGATCCTGATATAGGTCTATAATGCATTGGGTAATGTGATAGAGGTAAAATTTAATGTTTTTCCTATGATGTTTAGGGAATATGCTATGATAGGTATTCCAAATGTAACTCCCTATGTAGCTGTAAAAGATATAATATAAGTATGTTACGGATGCCAAAAGATACCTTTAGGATTTATGATTTCTCTATGATATTAATAAATCTTATGATTTCATGAGTTATGTTAAATAGATTATGTTTTATGATTGAAAATGATGATTTTATTGATTTTTTTATAGATGTACTAATGTTTTCATTCCTTATTTTATAACCCTTTATGATCTTTTTATGATCATCCAATGTTTTTGAAATGTTTTTCATAGGGTATAAGGAAGGGTAAAATAAAATAATAATTCAAAAAGGTTTATATCAAGAAAATAATTACTGTTTTATTTTACAGAATTTTATTTTTGTGAAAAAAATTTGGATATAGTAGAATTATTTACTTGTAATATTCAAGTTGTTATGTAATAGTTATGTCTTAATTCTCTCAAACTCTAAACTAAAAATATTTTCAATGTGAATTTTTTATTTAACCCAAGATTAATTAATTTTTTAATGATGGGTAGTTAGAGTTGGAATCAAAGGAAAGGTTTAGACAACTTTAGGGATTATGAGTTTTTGTAAAACACATGGCTAGTCCATATGTCTATTCTTTCAGTTAAATCCTTATTTTATAACATTTGCAGATCAAATAATGTCAGTTACAAATGGAATAGGTAAGATATCAAACAAAATTCCTATCTCTTCTTGATTACATTATTTCAATAATTATTTTCATGTCATGTTTGGATGATTTTGAATCTTTTTCTCACATAAAACTCACTTCCAAGCAGTTGTTTGAGATATCAAACACCCCCACTATACCTCAATAATATCATGGGTGGTGGGTAGTATTTAATCAAATCCTATTTTATAAATATTATTATATTTTGAAAATAGGTAAATATTATCAAGTCATTTACAAATATTTTACCTTATCATAATATTTTGATAATATTATGATTTTTAAAAAGGTTATAAAGAAAGAGACCCTTGCGCAACAAATTTATATTTTCTTTTAAAATATAGTCTCTCAACACATACTTTTGGTATTTTAAAAGGGTCATTGATTGAAAGTTTCAACTCAAACTTGGTCCGACTATTCAATAAAAATCTTTTTTTATTAGAATTTTTACAATTATATGTCATACATGATTATTTTCTAAAACAAATTTTCTATAAAAACCCATATGACGCATGTTGTATAAGGGGTATTTGGATGAAGGAATAAAATTATTTTGAAGGATCTCTAAATAATTTTTGTAATGCATGGACCTTCTACCTACGTGAAAAAATGACAATGAAACCATTTGGACACCATGGTAAAGGTATGATGATATTTCAATTGGGAATAGTTTTATTTTTTCATATGGAGGTGAAAAAAATTGATAATATATCTAAAACATTATGAATTAAAATGTTGAAGTCTTAATTAGTTGGGATTAAAATTATAGGTATAAGAAAAGATTTTAGGTTAAAATATATTAGGGTTATTTTTTAGTTTTATAAAAATGAAAAATCATAATATGGGTGACAAACTATCATGTCTGGAAAATCCATAGGAATTAGACCCACAAATGAAAGGAGATAAGGGTGAATCACCTACCATTGGCCTACATGAAGTTCCTAGTTATTTTGACTTATTATTTTTAGTTTAATAATTTTATGGATCAATAATAATTTGATTTTGGAACTTCTATTTTATCAAATTTATATCCTTATTATAGGAACATTATTTAGTGATTATGTGATAAAATTTATTTTGGAGGACGTTCTCTCTTTTGGTAAAACTATATGCCTAAGGAAAATAGAATTCAATGGGATTTAATATGTGGGGTAATTTTTGAAATATTTTTTTTGGAATAATCAATGTTTTATTGTAGACATATGTATATTTGGGTTATTTATGTAAATGATTAACCTATCATAGAAAATATGTGTTTAGGTTAATTACTTTTCAGTATGAGACTTTAAGATTAGTTGATGTTATTTGGAGATAAATGTAAGGATTTATCGTGAAAGACTATGTGATCAAATCCTTATAAATTTTGGTTTTCATTATTAGTTGGTTTATTTTGAATAATTTTAAGGAAATTGTGTTTTGAATTGTCTTTTTTGAACTTTGGCTGTTGTTTTTTGAATTTTGGAGATTAAGAGTTGTATTTCTTTTTATAAAGCATTGTCCTTTTGGGGGATTATCTGATCTCGTACAAACCATTTTGATTTTGGTTAATTTCTAAAGATATGGGAAATATATAGTTCATACTTTGTGGATTATGTGATTCTATAGAAGTTGATTCTAGCACTTTTGGTGTGACCATGTCATCATGAATACTCATCATCTAGAGAAAAGAAGATTTTGTGGTTGAAATTTATTAAAATATGTAACTCTACATGAAAGGTAAGTATATTTCCTTATGTTCTTAGTAAATATCATATATAAATTCCTCAACATTATAAAATGGAACATAAATAAATGTTTTCCATTCACTTTTCCTAATGGCTAATCAAAGACCATTCAACCTATAATATGTTTATGGTTTTATGGTATTTAACTTTTTCTTGATCATGTTTTCTATCACTCTTCATTAGAACATTAAACATAGTTTCTCTTCCATATCCATGTTTTCCTACATGAAATCCTAGTGTGGGTTATCTCGGGTGAACTTTTTACTTCTTTTTCCTACTTTTAATGTAATAGTTTTATTGACTCTTTTTCTTATTTGGGAATTTCAATGATTTTTTCAAACATAATTTTAAAATTGCGGGGATGCAATTTTTAAAAGTGGGGAAGGATGTAACCACCCAAGTATTTATAGAATAATACTTTTTCATATCTATTAATATTTATGAATAAGATTTTGATTTTATGTTAAATAGGACACTTTGTTCGATAGCATACTAAACATGAAACAACCAATTTCTTTTAAATCTTATGTTGCATAGAACTTTGAGTTATATCAAAAAATAATAAAATAATAATAATATTCTAAATTGTAGTTAATGCAAATTTATTGTATTACTGGGAATGAAAATAACTAACTACATTATGATTAAACATGTTTTTGAAATGTCTTTACATTTATCCAATAAATTTTAGATGCTTAAATTTAGAGTAAATCTGATTTTAAGCATAAAATACTATAATATTCATTAAAAGGTCGATTTATCGCCTTTTAATGGTGAATCCATTTAAAATGTAGTTTTTTCACTTATATATGTTGAATTAGAAAAAATATACTTCTTATTTATAATAAGGACATCAAAATTTACTTTGGATATATTTTTGGTATTTTTCTTATAAAGTTCATTTTTTAATGAATAGTAACAAATACTATATTTTAAGTCAAAACTGTCTTTTCATCTGATTTATTTAAATGGTTATATTTTCTTATAAATTGTTTTTTAAGTTTAATTGGATTATGTTTTTACCATTTAATCCAATGTTTATCATTCAAAGTAATTTTACTTTTTAATTAGACAAAAACACATGTCAATCTTTTGATAATAATTATTTTGTAATAACAAGATTTTTGGTATTGAAAATGGGAATTACTTTTAAATTAATTTCTGAAAAATTTTTGTTTCAAATTTGGAAAAATAAATTCCATATTTATAATCATGAGGTAAAAATTAGGTAACTTTTATTTTTAGACATTAAGAATAGTATCTTTAGTAAATATTTTATTTACCATGGTTAATGGTTAAATCTGGTAAATAAGGGTAATAAATAGTATTATAATAAGATTAAATTATTTGAACACATGTTTTAATCCTATTGGATGAGATATTTCGGACCATTTGAATCATTGTGTTGATTTTAGGACCCCATGGATCCACTTGTGTGTGAAAATGACATTTAATTACTTCTAATTTAACGTTAAGGAAAATATAACCTAACCACGTATCTTTTACTAAAACAGTTTTTATATGGGGTTATATAACTAATTTATTCCACTGTAAATATCCATTAGAAATAGAAAAATATTTCATACATGATAGTATTGTATTTATAATTTTTAAACATCAAATAAATTTATTTATTTATGACACAATGGTGATGTGGTGATTACATTATTAATGAAATATTTTAATAAATGAGATTATAAATATTAAAATAAATTTATTTTGAATCTTGTTATACCATACACAAATTTTATATACACATATGACTTGTTATATTTGAATTAAGGAAGTTTTTTTAAATTAATTAAGTTGTTATGGATACATAAAAAGGCATGATATGAATAGTAAAAATATTTACATAAATGAGTTTTTAAATCTATTAATATTTAATTAAATGATATAATAGTCCTAAAAATTTACTAATCATTCAACTGACATATATGGGGTTAAAATTTTCATTAATGATCCATTTTGGGTTCCTTGGTATTTTATGATAACTATAGTAACCATATATTATGAAAATACAAGAAGACATAGTAAGAGTTAATTTATTTAAGGGTTAAAGATAAAAGATAAGGTTAGTTTTATGACCTAAACTTATCTAAACCCCATTTTTTGAGAGAATTTAAACTCATAATCTTATTATAATCTAACTAGAAAACTTTTTTATTTTTATAATTCCAAATTCAGTTAATAATAAAATAATATTTTAAAACATTCCTAAATTTCCCCTCCTCCCTCTTACAAAAGGACACCACCTATAACCCATTACTCACAACTCTCAAGACCCTTGGCTCGTCCAAACTCTGATCCAATAATCTCCCAAAATTACTTTATTCCTTCTATAATCCTTCTTCTAGGATTAAAAGAATTCAATGAATCCCTTTGGCTAAAATCAAAAGAAGTTACCTGATTTGAGGTAATGTCTTCTCTCAAGTTCCTTTTCATTATTTTCCCTTCTCCACTTCCTATGATCTTCTTATTCTTTTTTTATATAACCACATAAGTATCCTATATATACTTGGATTTTTTATGAGAATTATTCGAACTAGACTTACACTCACCACCATCAAATGGGTATAGAATATATTGTTTCTGTGAATGACGAACTACTCCCCCACGAAGCGATGATTTTTCAATATTCTCCTACAACCTCTCATGGTGACCATTATGATGGAACTATAATTATATATGATATAAATTATATTTATTATATCTCCATTCTTATTTAATTCTCATTTATAAAATTCCTTTATGTTATTCATGTTGTATATATACAATAATTTCATTCGAGGAAGTGTAGACCCCCCCCCCCACAAAGTGATATGACTCATTCATTCCATACATGGAACATATAAAGGATGGTGTTAATGAACTTTTTTAACTTATATAAAATATTATATTATAATTTAATTCTTATATAACTAGGTATCATTTAGTTTTAATTCCTTTAAATACGAAAAATAAATGAAAGTAGGGTTCATGTGTGTGTACAGCTTACCGTCTCCATGAACGGTGCATTTAATTTTCTTATATTAAAATGATATGGACTATTATAAATACATATATACTGGATATAAATAAATATATAATTTATATATATGATCTTTAAATCATTAATACAATTCTGGAGATAATGGACTTTTGACAACATGTACAATTTGTAATTATAACAAGTTTATTTTTGACTTATGTATCGAACATCGACAAAAAGACCGATATGAACTTGAATAATTATATGATTGGTATAGCAAGGTAATAAGTGATATAAATGTAATAATAAACATTAAAAATGTTCTTAATCAATTATAATTAACTTAAATTTATTATTCAGAGAGATAAAGAAAGAACAAGACAAGTCAGACACAAGGTAAGAGAACCTTTCACCCTCCTCTTTTTGTCAAATACTTCTTTCATGTTAGTATTTTAATTTACAATTTATTATGTTGAGATATTTTCTACAATATACCTATTTCCTTCCATTTTATTTCCAAGTGATGATAGACAATTTCCCTCCCATCAACTCATTTTCTGAATTTAAAAGTGATGTTATTTGGCTGCTGAATTTTCATAAGGGACTTTGTCTCAATCCCCATTCATTAAGGCATATTTTGGTTTATACACAACCTTTTTTTATAATGTCTATAATTATAACCCTTTTTCTTTTAATTTAATCGAACATTTTTTCAAAGTAATCATTTTTTCTATGAAGCGTTTTACTAAATGACAAAAAGAATGTTTCTTTTTAATGTATGTGGTGACAATGACCTTTCCGCCTCCATGAGCATTATTTCATATTTGGCTTCCTTATCAAGATGTAATGTTTTTAACAAGAAAATAAATACCATATACACTTTTTACATATTTTGGTATTGAATATGTTATTTATAATGGAATTATTATTTCAATATATTCAAATGATATATTTTGATTGCAATGTAGAAATGTTATTTTTCCATTATTCTTCTGTTATGTGTTATGATTTTTTATGGTTATTGGTAATTGTTTATGTATATGGGTGGTTCCATGATAACCCTAGGGTGGGTGAGCCCAAGATAGTTATCCAATGCATTGGTTAACATGATGGAGGTAAACTTTAATGTTTTTCCTAATAGATTTAGGAAATATAATTTGATGGGTATTCCAAACGTAACAACCAATATAACTATGAAAGCTACAATGTAAGTATATTATAGATGCCACAAGATACTATTATTGTTTATTATTTTTATGCTATATTCATAAATTTTATGATTTCATGAGGTATGTTAAAGAGATTATGTTGAATGATTGAAAAGTGATATTTTATTGATTTGTATAAATTGATGGAAAAATGTTTTCTTTCCTTATTTTATTACCCTTACTAAGATTTTTATGTTAATCCCATGTTTTTTAAATATTTTTTACAGGGTATAAGTAAGGTTAACATAAAGGAATAATTCATGATGATTTATATCAAGAAAATAATTCTTGTTTTATCTAAAGAGTGTTATTGTTGTGCAAAAAAATTGGATAGAGTAGAAGTTTTTTACTTGTAATATTCAATTTTGTTATGTAATAGTTATGGCCTAGTTCTCTAAAACTGAAACCTAACAAGATCCTCAATTTCAATTCTTTATTTAACTCAAGATTACCTAATTATTTAAGGCTATAACCTTATGTTGAATCTTTTAGAAATTTTTATCAATTAATCAAGAGAATTTAAATTACTAGATTATTTATCAGTTGATTTAAAATATGTTTCTCTATATATTCTCTCATCCTCTGATGTAGAAACCTTAGGAGAAGTTTTTTTCCTTAAATAAATTATTATAATTATATTCTTCCAATATATAGACTGTATAAATCATGGGTTTTATAATAAAATTATTTATATTCAACTCTTTAGAAGTTGTGGACTATTTAATAACAATACAGATTCTTCTCTATCTGGTGGGTAAGACCATAAGAACTTTTAAATATTGATCTAATTCTGATATAATAGTTCCCAAAGAAGTAACATCGCTAATTATCGCAATTATTTTTCCATTTATTTGAGTAATAATTTATCCATAAAAAATCAAAAAAGTATCAAACTTTAACATTTAAGTATTTTATCTTAATTTTCATAAATTTATAGAACCTTTAAAAGAAATAACAATAGTTTCATATATATCATGAATATTGGAACATTTAGAAACACATTTGAACACATCTAGTCCTAATATATAGATGATGACATTCATTAATTTTTAATTTAAATCCCGATCAACCTCTTTTTCTTCACTTCATAACTTGAGTTCACTAGTACAAATCTTATACAATTCCACTACCTTTTTGTAAAAATTTCAACTAATATTATTCAAACTGATAATCGTTCAATATTTCCAATATGCACAATTCTCACCCTTTAAATAGTGATATCTAATCATTGTAACACCCTCTCTTGGATCATCCATAACAAATTACCTTTTTCTTATTGGATCTTTTTCTATTTATCTTATTACAGCTGAAAGGAAGTGGTCTCTTTGAAGAGTAATCTATGATACCCCTTGTTTTCCTAACACTATCATAGAAATATAATCAAGAGGGAGCTGAATTGAGTCCTTTAAAATATTTCTAAACATTATATTCTTCCTATTTAATTGGGTTAAGACTCATCATTTAACATTTAATCAGATAATATAGTGGAAACTAAATTAAATAAATAGTAGGACACATTAGATTTTTATAGTGATTCAAGGATATAAATAAAATCCCATAGTCCACCCTATTAACACCCAAATTAGGATTGGTGGTCTATATTTAAATCTATTACCTATGGATATCTAATCTGAGAGGAATTAGTTCATACACAATACATCGAACCAATAAATTTTATTAGAATCTACCTTATAACTATGATTTTTTCTGACTTTATATCCTTTTATTTTGGATGTCACAATTGATTATATATTGTTGATACTTATTCTATGAAATTTGGGTTCAAGATGGTGAAAAATAACATAAAAAATAAAAACATATAGAAATTAATATAGGTTGACACAAATTTATAAACTTTAGTAACTAATTGTAGATGAGACTTCTCTTTATATCATTTATTATTCCACTTGTTTCGGTCCAAATATAATACTTAAATGTAGCAATTAAATAATAATAAAATATATAAATTATTTAAATTCTCTTTAATATTACGTTTTTTGTAAATTCCTTTAATCTATCTATAATGTATATATCTATATAATTTTGACCATTAAAGTCTCCCATCTTTTTTAGTTCAAAATAAATTATTCATATAAATCCATAATATTCTAATTGAAAATAGGATGGACACTATTTAAATTCTTCCATGAAATAAATCTTGATATAATCTCAATTAAAATAATTTAAATAGATATGATATAAATTTTCCAATCATCTTTCTAAAAATAGGAAAATTAAAATATTCATAACTATTGAGAGTTTCATTCCTAAAATACTAGTCACAAATACCTTTTCATACCTAACTACTTTAGATTTGGATAATTTTTGTCTATGATATTCAGAACTATTATATATTTGAAATAATATCTATAATTTTATCACTAAGAATATTTCTTCAATCATCTCTATCAATCATTTTGTAGTCTTTTTTATAATCCCTACAATCCTGAAATACGGTTCCTTTGAAATTATAGACATTTAAATTGTGAGTATAAGCAGTATTTCTGAAATTATCAATCATATACAATGGCACATTATCTATTTTAAATAAAAAATTCATAATTATTAATCATGAATCTTTATATGTAAAGGTAATCTCGAAATAGTTATTTTCCAATGAGAGTCACCCTAAGAGTGGGGGTGAATCAAGGTGTTATAAAATTTAAATATTTCACATTTACTTGTTTATCATTCTAATTAGGATAATGTTCCCATGTTACTGAGAACTGAATTAATCTAGTGATTTTATTATTATTTATCTTGTTTTCCCAAAATTATGAACAAATATGAAAGAGAGTAAATCATACTAGAACATAATGTTTTTAATTGGTTCACTAATAAGGGATAATACAAGGATCACACACTGATGACATATCAATGTTCTAGGAAATAATACTATACACTATTGTATTTCATAAGTTCAAGAAGGTTGCACGTACAATCCTAGTTAAATTCCCTCTTCTTATCATCTTATCATTACTTTGCTAAAGGAATTAAATAGTTTATTGTGGTATAACTATATTTATGATAGTCATAGAAGGCATGAACTATTTACATCATTATCTCCTGAATGATGCATGGTCGATATATTTATTTGTTCCCCTTTTATTCTTTAATATGGATGGAATATAAAGAGGGTCGGTTCCTTATATTCTTTATATCAATATCAATTATTCTCTAGATGAGAATAATTACACACTAGAATTATTATGTCTATTTATTCTTCAATACAAATATGAATCTGATTATACTTAATCTTCCTTCGATCTAGCTCTTTTTCATCAAGCTACCCCATATTTCTTAAGGGAATTCTACTATGATTGGACTCCATCCTTCTTATCCCCTCTTCAATAAAATTTTCAATATTCACTAGGTTGTATCTCCATCTCTCGATGAATAGATGCAACAATTATCTTCATAGCCTCTCTTATTTTCTCCTCATGTTCTTCTTATATGCGTAGAGAATAACAAAACAAGGTCAATATTTCTATATTTTAAATATTTAATTATTCAATAAATTTATTTCATGATATTAATTCCATTAAAAGTCACATAATTTCTAGAAATTATTCTCCATCATTCAATGCATTAAAAATTTATATAGTATCAATATAAAAACATCCACAAAAATAGCATTAAGGAATAACATCTTTAATTCCACTCAATCCAAAAATCTCATGGTCTTCAAATCCCAAAAAAATACAAGGATTATTTTATTCAATCTTAACCTAATTATCAACCATAATTTTTGATTAATAATATTCATTAATTTACTCTTGTACTTTTGAAACTATTCATATAAGAATTATTCCTTTTTCATTTTTACTGAAAATCTTCATCGTATTTATTATTTTCTACAAACTCCTAAACTATTTTGGCATAATAATTTTATCAATGTCGTAGTATCCACCCACTATGCTTTCTCTCTATGGCATGGTCTCACTATTTTAGGAATTTTCATTGAACATGGTAGATGTAGTGTGAAATATTGAGGCACAAAACAACTGTGTGGGCCATGAAGCTCTTATGAAAACACTGGATAGATATAAGAGATGATATAAATCATGACATTCCATTTAACATCTATGTGTGTTTTAAACTATGAATAGTATCATGAATTAAATGATTATTGCATAAAACTTTTATTTAGGTGACTGATTAATAATTAACCTGAATACATTATTATACACCATTGAAATATTTTGGTACCACTATATACAGTCGCCACTATCCAAGGTTCCTCCCATCATTATGATTCTTCCCTAACACTAACCGCATTCTTTTCATGTCTGAAGTAAACCATATAGGATATTTTAATATTTATATCCACTCTTGGAAAGTAATTACTTTTTTATGGTTCACTATCTCTGATGGTAGGCTACTCTGGTGGTGTTATATTGAGGTATGGAAAAAAATATTTAAGTGCATTTGAAAAATTCTCAGAAAATAGGTACTCTTCCGAAGTACACATCTGAATTGTATTTTATCTAAATATAATTATATATAGTCTTTGGACTTATCTAAAATAGAAAATACTAAACTCAAATATCATCAAACACTTTAAATCACTATAGAATATTTTAAAATAAACCTTAACCACCATCATGATAATTCAAAATCTTATGCTGTAAGTAAATACTCCTTAGAGTATTCTAATGATACTTCAATACCTCAATAAACATCAAGACTGGTTTCTTTATTAATTATATAAATTTAATCCAAATTTCATTTCAATGGTAATAAATATTCTATATAATTACTCATGCAATAATTTCCTTTTTATAATTAAAATTACAACATCTTATAATACTTCAATGCTTCAAGGAATTCCTTTAATCCTCCAATAATATTTGAAATTTCAAAATACAAAATGATACCTAGTTTTGAAACTCTCCTCACCTTTATTTTTAATTTTCCAAATCATAACTTCTATATCCCAACTTCTAGATAATTGATAACCACATTAACCATGTATATATCCTAAAATTCACTCAACAATTTCATATATTGTCAAAAAAACAATCCAATATAGAACCATGTAGATTTATCATTCTCTCTATTAATATTTTTTTCAAAATATCACATAATGTCTCAACTAACCTTGTGGGTTTTATTCCTTCTACCCCATTTTCAATCAAATTCAAAGGGTCCTCATACATCCTAAGGTTTATTTTAATATTTATCCTCCTGTACCTTTTAACATTATTGCGTAACTTATTTTTGACTATATCCCCCTTTTTCATCATCATTTTTTCAAAAAGTGAGGGAAATAAAAACCTTTTAATTAACTCTATAATTATAAATAAGATATTATATTCCCTCCCTTTACATAAATAAAACATTATTTGAATACCTTTTTTTAATATCATTAAAAACCATTGTACTTATCCCATCCATCATTCATTAAAACCACAAAAACCTAAACAATTTCATATTTTTGTTTCATTTTTACCAGTAAATCCCAATGAGTGAGTGTTACCACCTATAAATGATTTTTTAACTATTAATATAATCCTATTGAGTCCAAAATCATTGTATGAAATGAGAAGTTTTGTTAACAACATCAGGTTTGTCAATATTACACATTAATTTTCATGAACCACTTATAAAATCATGATATTTCATTATTTTTAGGTCTCTATAATTTTATTTAAGGCTTATTAGCCTTTAAATATATATCATAACCTCCCAAGTACTTGTTTCTCATAAAGGTAATCATCTTATAAACCTTTTAGTAACCGAAAAATAACATTTTTATGATTCTAAATTTTTATCTCATAAAAAAACATGTATTCCTTCATGATTGTAATATTCTTCATCTATGGGATGTCCATTAAATTCTGTAAGGACTACCGCAAATTGAAAATTTTGGAAAGATTTGCTAAATTTTTTTGAAAGCATTGGAATAAATCATATTTTTAATTAACACAAGTCCAAATCCATGTTAGTCTTGATACTAATTCAATTTAATTATTCTAGCATGTATGAACTGGTTCCGAATTTATTCTTCAAGAAAAATGTTCAATGACAATACATTATTAACATTTTTATTGTCACAAAATTAAAATATTTAATAAATCATAAATTATTAGATTCATTAATATTTTTAATTCAATAAACACATTGTATATTCACCCCATGAATTGTATCTTTCATTTAATTATGCATCACTCTTATCATCAAATATAGAAATAATGTTCAATGGGATATGGGAACCTTTATATATTCTAATGTAGAGGATTTTGGTTAGACATAATAGGTTAACATTATTCTAACAACATTTTTCCATGTAATTGTATGAATAGAATAACTTGGGAAAACCTATTTAAAAAAAATTATAATATGAACTATTCAATTAATATAGTAGAATATTCATTAATTTTTTGAGAACCATCCGACTCATACAAGTATACTCTATTAATTTATCATTTTTATGTTCGTTTCCAAGTATCATTATATATTCAAGACTTACTCCACTTATTTTTTTTATTTCTTCATTTTTTTATGATACCACTTAAGAATACCTCTTATTTATCTGTATGACTATCATCATACTCTCCTTATTTTTTTCCTTGAAAATAAATTATGTAAACCATTAGTAATCTATTGGTTATTAAGAATGTTTTACTTTATCCCATAAAATGGAAAATATTATTTATCATTTTCCATTTTACCCCTAAGATCAATCCCTTTATTCATATTTTTTCTCTTCAAGATACATTCATTTCTTTCAAGGATGGTTTTTATGTTCATACCACCCACAGTTCCTAATACACCATCTATTTTTTTCAATAGTACAACCTTTCAATACCATGAATTTATTCTCCATTTAAATAGATCATTTTGTATTCTTATTTTCTTAAAAATATATTTTTTGTGCATAATCCATTAGATACATTTTTGAAATCCTCTTATGTTTTCTTAGTTTTCTATTATCTTCCACACTATATCTATTTTTGGGTGAAAAACATATCTTATTCTTATATTATTCTCTCCCTTATATAGGATCTAGTAATCCAATATTATAATTTTTATTTCTTTTTCATCATATATCCATGCCATATCACCAAATATTATCACCAAAATAACATCTCCTAAAAACACTCACCTCATATAATGTAATTTTGGAAGAAATTTGATTTCATTAGCTTTTCCTTCTTTATTTAACATTATTTATTCTATACAAACACTCAAAGTGTTTCCATCTCTTCCATAAAAATATAAATTAAATCCCATATTTTTTTGGAACCAATTACGTTAATTATAACTATTATGTATTGTTGTTTTCTTGAAATCGGATTGGTTTACTTCTTACTACATGATAAAATATTCATGAAAGTGATCTTAGTATTTTATATCTTCTTATTATCATAGTTTGTTTCTAAAAGATCAGTTTTCCTAATGTTTTTCTCCATTAATTTATATTTTAATTTTTCAAATTTAGAATCCCCCTAATTGTGTGAAATGTTTACCTTTTATTTATACTTATAAAGGAAGTAATTAATTCTTCATATAATTTCTCATTTTCTATGGATACCTTCATTTCATTAACAAGATCGTCAAATATATTAATTTTTTCATCTTCATGTTTATTACATTCATTTAATCTTATGAAGTAATTACTTCCATCATTAACAGCTTATTTTAATCCTATATATCTTTTATGTAAGTATGTTTCCTTTCACATCCAAACTTGTGTACTTCATTTTTAAATTCTTGTAATCCCTCTTGTTTATTTCGTGGAAATTATTTGAATTTACCACAATATTTTTTTCTTCATCATTCAACCATTTAGGTTATGTGTAACCATTATTTTTAGATTTTTAAGAGAGATACAATTGAGGGTTATATTTAGAGGTATATAGGGAACCAATATTGATCACCTCCTCAATAATTCTCTACTTATTAGTTTTTATTATTCTCACCCTTCATCCTATTTCCCCTATATAAGTATAATTATTATTTTAAAAACATCATATCCAGATATTGTGTGGTTTAATATTCTCTTATGGTAGAGGAAACCTTGTTTTTATCTTTTAATATGGATTATTTATCAAATATATATGTTCTTACATCATTCATATATCCTTAGAATACCAAAAGTGAGTTATCTTCATACACAGCCCTTCTTCTTGTGTATCTATTAGGGACTTCTTAGAACATTAATTGATTTCTAGATTTAATACATCTCTCTCAATCACAATTCCATAATGAATTATCAATTTAATTCAATTTATCAAAACAAGAAAACAGACGCCAATATAAATTTCAAAACATAACATAAATTCATTATTCTAATTAGAGAAATATTTTCCACCCAAAACAAGAGCCTTCCCTATATATTACATGTCTTTATTAATATTTAAGTCATTAAAGAATAGATATGATAGGTTGAATTCCCATCATAACTTAATATATTTGATTCCACTTATTGGAACTAAAGAAACCTAATGAAAATGGTATAACCAGGGTATTAGAAAATTTACACTTTTCCCTTATACTTATTTAACTCCTCCTCACGATCTCCTTCCCATGATAGTGGTAATTATATTCAAAAAAATCATACAATTATTATTTCTCACAATCTTTCTAAATATTGAACAAATATATATGGAAGTAAATCATGTAAGAACAAAGTGGTTTTATTTTGTTCGCAACTAAGGGATAATAAAAGGAGTATACATGGATGATGTTTTGATTTTATATGAAGAAATAATAAACAAATTGTATTTTATATGTTCTTGAAGGGATCACTATGGATCCAAGGTATCCTCCCTCTTATTCCCCTCCTCTTATTACTATGATGAAGGTTATAAATATAAGGACATGGCCTTAAAATGATACTTAATCTTCAATTTTATACAAGAACATACATTATTACAAATTGAGGATCTTTTTGGGTTTACATTTTTAAAGAATTAGTATAACTTACATACATAACATACCACATTCATACAAAGAGTACACTATTAATAATAGTATCCATTTTTTTCAAAATATAAAACATTAAAACATAAAGCATGATTTCATTGACAACACTCCATATCAAATATCATGAATCCATTCATTCTCTTACCCATCCTTATATCTTGTGAAAAACATTTTGCAAACATAGGATGAGTATAAAACTCAGTAAAGGATATATAGAAAGAAAATGTTAGTCAATTGGTAACTTAAAAGCCAATTAAACCCATATCATAAAAACTCAATCGAATATAATACTCATGTTTATTCTTTGGGACATATTTACCATATCACTCTTACATTCACCCTTACATATAGAATAACTTTTTAGTCGACTTCTATCTCTAGAGTGCCCAATGCATTGGAGAGCTATGATGGGGCTCACCCATCATATCTTGATCTATAATAGGCTCAAACCAACATAAATAATTTCCAAGTAATATATCATTGTAATAAAGTTTCTTTAAATCGGGATAAATTAATAATTCCATATACAAAAAAAACAATCCTTTTGAAATTTATTAAAGAAAGTTTTGAAAGGATTTATAAAGGAAAGCCCCTTAAAATATAAATGGGGTGAGATTTAATAGAATGGAATGGATTTGTGTGTACATAGTAAATATACATAGTGAATAATAATATAAAAAAATTCATCACACCAATAATATTAATTCCCCATAATGAATAAAGAAAATTTTTAACCCAATGAATGAGAATTGGGTTAAGAATTCCCTTACCTCGGGTTCTTCTTTCATAAAATGTGTTTAAGACCTCTATATAATGGTTAAAAGAGTATTATTAATATCATAAAAAAGTGTATTCATGTTTATAAAACCTTATATAATCATTTAATAACATCATTTCACCCTTTAATCATTAGTATTTTGTTCCTTCCATTGTTTTGGGGGTGCATTCTTTACATGATTTTCATGATCAGTTCTTGATGGTTGTTCTTGTAAATTGGAATTGAAACTCTGAAATTTCAATTGAATGGTATCTTAATATTTCTAGAACCATATATTATTCCATTTATAATTTTTAATTTTGAAATAAGGATGATTCATAAGTTAAAACATTAATGATGTTCGTTTAGATCATTTTAGTGGTTCTTTATTAATAATGACCTCATTTTTTATAAATTAAAACCATGTGTAAATAAGAATTCCATAACCATGGATTAGAAATAATACATCTATTATAACTATATCAACCATAAATTTTTTTTCATGAACATACTTTAAATAATTAAATAAAAATGAAATCATATTTTACACGATGTCGTTAATTAAACACATCATGGAGAATGTTTTTATTCTTTAAATAAGTGGGAGAGGAGAAGAAGCATGGTGATGAATTTTCCATGAACATGAGAATATATTGATTATAAAATATTTATAGAGCTTTCATTCCTCTTGTATATGATGACATGAGGAAAGAATAAGAAAATAATGGAATTCAAAATAAAATAATAGTTGAGAAATCCCTTACAAAAAATTGGAAGCCTAACGGCAATGCAACATGATTTAAGAAAACTTTAAAAAAGAGGGGACAAGGGTCAAACATATAGAAATGAATCTTAATACAGAATAGGGAAATAAAAAAAAGGAAAAGAAGAACATGGTATGGAAACTTGAATGTTATACCACATAAAAAGAGAACTTGAATTGAAAAAAGAAAGAACTTGATAATTCTCTTACCTTGTCGAGTATATCATAGAACATGAAGGATGAGACCATGGGGGTTTGAAGAAACCTTGGGAGGACTAATAGGGAGATAAAGAGGCTTGAGATTTTTTGATGATGGAATTTGAATTAATTTAATGAAGGAATGGGTTGGTGTTTATAGCCAAAGTGAGGGAATATGTTATTAATTTACAAGGGACCCCTCATTACTAGCATTTGAAAAACCATGGGACTTCCCATGGTATTACCCACATGGGACACCTCATAACTTATTTTACTTTACATAAGTATTCCAGAATTATTATATCATTGTTACATCATTAATGATGTCATTAAACATACTGAAACTCAAAACTGTATTTTTATTATTCACCAAGAAATCAACTATTTTAGAAAAAGCCCCAAGATTTACCCTTAAACTTTTTTGACGTGTAGAATTAAAAAATGAACATAATTTTTTAAAATAAATTTATAATTATTATTAATTTAATTTTTAAATAAATTCATACTTAATTCAAAAATTAAGAATTTTAATTTTATAACTATTTTTATATCACATTGGAAAATTAACCAAGATGTCATTATCTTAAAGACTTATAAAGAAAAAATAATAAAATTACAATTAATCAGCATCAAATTACTATTCATATTACTATTCATAAGGGTCTATTACTATTCACCAAAAAACAAGTTGGTTCCATCATACTCCAAATAATTCACTGAACACAATTATAGATGACTATTTTTCAAAATTAAAAACATTGAAGTAGAAAATTGATGTTTAATGGATAGTTATAAATATATACATAAAACAAAGTTTCATGCATTTAAATTTATTTTTAAAAACCTTGGGATGTTACATTATCCCCAGCTTCTGTAAATTACATCCTCACATTTTTACTTATTCATTAAATAAGTGATGGTACCTTTCCCTCATAGCATTTTCAGATTCCCATGTTGCTTCTTAAACCATGTGGTTTATCCCCAAAACCTTTACCTAGTATATTACCTTATTCTGCAATACGTGTTCCCTTCAATCAAGAATCTGAACTGGTTTCTCTTCATAATAAAGGTTCTCTTCCATCTGAATTTCTTCTTGGCTCAAAACATGAGTTGAATCTGGTACATACTTTCTGAACATCAAAACATGAAAAACATTGTGTACCTGAGACAAACTCAAAGGAAAAGCTACTCGGTATGCAGCTGGTCCAACTTCCTCTAGGACATCAAAATTATCGATGAACTGTGGGCTTAGATTCCCTTTCTTACCAAACCACATGACACTTTTCTGAGAGATTTTAAGGAAAACATGTTCACCTACCTAAAATGATAAGTCTTTCATTCTGTTATCTATATAAATTTTCTGAATACTCTGAGTTTTCCTCATGTGCTGCTAGATCAAATTTACTTTATCAGCCACTTGTTTACAAATTCCTTCCCCATCAACTTTCTTTCACCGACTTCATCCCAAAACGCAGGAGTATGACACTACTTCCCATACAATGCATCAAAAGGTTCCATCTGAATACTGTAATTAAAACTATTATTATAAAAAAACTCAACTAGAGAATGATATTGATCCCAACTTTCCTAGTAGTCCATTAAAAAATCTCAAATCAAATCCTCCAAAGTATGAATTGTTCGTCCTGACTGCCCATCTGATTGGGGATGAAAAGTTGCACTAAAATTTAATTTTTTCCCCAATGACTTCTAAAGCCCATTTGAAAACATAGAAGTGAAAATGGGATCCCGATCAGATAAAATGGAAAGAAGGACTCCATGTAACGTGACAATATCATTGAGGTACAATCCAAAAAGCTGATCCAAATACATTCTATCTCCAATATAATGAAAATGTGTATATTTTTCAGCGAATAAATAATAACCCAAATAGAATTATTACCTCAAGAATTATTTGGTTGTCTCACCACAAAGTCTATGGATATATTCTTTCATTTCTACTCTGGAAATGGAAAAGTATGAAGCATCCCCTTTAGTAACAGCCTCTATACATTAACTTGTTTACAAGTCAAACATTTCATATTAAATTCTACAATATCCCTTTTTATTCTATCCCACTAGTAATACTTTCGAAGGTCTCAGTACTTCTTAGTACTTTTAAGATGAACTAAAAATGGAGAACTATGAGCCTCAGACAATAAATCATTCTTCAACTGGGAATCACAAGGCACACACAACCTTTTTTTAAATCATAAAACACAACCTTTATTAAGGCTAAATTCTGTAATCTTACCCATTTTAACCCATTCTACCTTTTTTTGTAGCTCACAGTCTTCCTTCTGTGCTTGCTGAATTATGTTTGATAACCATGACTGCACTGAAACCTGAAACAAAATAAATGTATTCCCTACACCGAAAACTTCTAAGAAAATATTCATCAAATCATTAATCAATGGATCATGTTCTAAACATTACATGGTCATTGATGTATGATGTTTTCGACTCAAGGCATCCACCACATTGTTTGATTTTCTTGGATGGTAATTGATCGGGAAATCCTAATACTTTATCAGTTCAAGACATATTCTCTGCCTCATGTTTAATTCCTTCTGAGTGAATATATACTTCAGACTTTTATGGTTTGTATATATTTTACATCTGGCTCTGTATAAATGGTGGATGCAAATTTTCAAAGAAAAACCCATAGCATCCAATTCCAAATTAGTTGTGGGATAATTTAACTCATGAGGTATTATTTTTCTTGATTAATAAAAAATTACCTGAACATTCTACATCAGAACACAACCAATTCCCTTCAATAAGGCATCATTGTAGATGAACAACTCACCTTTTTGAGAAGGCAATGCCAAAACTGGAGCATTCAAAAATCTATTATTCAGTTATTAAAAACATACATCAGATTCTTCTGTCCAAAAAAATTTAACCCCTTTTTGTGTTAACACAGTTAGCGGGTTATATAACCATGCAATGTTTTTAAAAACTATATGTAATAACCTGCTAATCAAAGAAAAGTAAAAATCTATGTAATATTTATAGGTCTTTTCCATTCATCAACCACTATTGTTTTGGTAGGATCAATTATTATTCCATCCATATTAATAATTTTCCCAAGAAAAGAAATTTGTTGTAACCAAAAATCACACTTACTAAATTTTCCATACAGATTATTTTCTTTTAAGGTTTGAAAAATAACCCTTAGATGTTTTTCATGCTCCCATTTACTTTTATAATATACCAAAATTTCATCAATAAACATATCCATAATCTAATCCAAGAACTCATGAAATATTCTATTCGTAAGATCCATGAATAGATCAAGTACATTAGTTAACCCAAAAGGCATAATTACAAATTCACAATGACCATATCTAGTACAAAATGCAGTCTTTGGGATATATTCATCATTTACTTTCAACTGATGGTACCCTGACCTCAGGTTAACCATCTAAATATTTTGTGGTCCCTAGAGATAATAAAAAAATCATCAATATGAGGCAAAAGATACTTTTTTTTAATAGTAATGTTATTCAAGGCTCTATAATCGATGAAAATTCTCATTTAACAACCTTTTTTCTTAACAAACAAGATAGAAACGCCCTATGGTGAAGTACTAGGTCAGATGAAGCCTTTATCTAATAATTCCTTCAACTACTTTTTAATTCCATATTTTCTATTTGGGCCATTCAATAAAGTGGTTTAGAAATTGGCTTATCATCAGGAACTAAGCCAATAGTAAACTCAACCTCTTGATTTGGAATAACACCAGGCAAATCATTGGAAAAAACATACAAGTATTCATTTTCCATTGGTACATAAATAATCTAGATAGTTCATTTATCTTAAAATATATAAGAAATATAACATTTGTTTCCATCTGATATATGTTTCTTAGCTTCCTGATATGTTATTAATGGTATGGGATCATTCTTGTACACAAACTGAAATTATTTCTAAAAAAACTTATTTTCTTCTTCAATCTATCTTAGCATGATAAAAATAAAGTCGGCCCGTACCCTGAATAACATCAAACTCTACTAGAGGAAAAACAACAGGGTTTGCAGGTAAACTCTTTCCATAGACAAGGATATTCAGATTCTTAAAAAAAATTGCAACAATATTTTATCCTAGAGTTTTTACCATGATATATTATTTCATTTCATGAGGTTGGATTCCCAACTTTTCTTAAAATACCTTAGAAATGAAGGAATATGTAGATCCTGAATCAAACAACACATTTTCAAAATCAGTAAAAACAAGCAATGTTCCTAATACCACCTCATTTGATGACTCAACATTTGCTGAAGTGGTTGCAAATTCCATGCCCTTCTGCTTCCTATCTTTCGGATTCCCTGCTTGAGTAATTATCTTTGGAAAAACATTAGCAAAATGACCCAATTCATTACAGTTAAAGCATCAAACCATCGGCTTCTCATTAATTTTTGAATCATTTTTCTTGCACTAAAAAGACATGTGTCCAAATTTTCCACATCGGTATAATTTCAAAGAATTTACAAGACATTCACCTGGATTCCTTTTACCACACTTTTCACAAGAAGGGAAACTCATTTTTTTACCTCTATACTTCTTTGAAAAGTTCTTCCACATTGCCTATCAAATTGATTGCTTCTTATTCTTGTCATCATGAGGAACATATGTGTCAGAAAACTCCATCTCAACATTTTTAGCACAACGAAGAAGCTTCACATAGCTCTTAAACTCTCATGAAGCCAAATCTCTTGACAAAAATGGTTTCAAACCAAAGTAAAATCTATTAATTTGACTTTCAAAATCCAGAGTAAAATCTGGTACATACCTAGTCTATCTTGTAAAATTGTCTTCATATGCTGCCACAGAATCATTAACATTATACTTTGGTTCCAAGAATTGTTTCTCCATTCTGAGTCGAACAGTTTTGGGAAAATATTTTTCGAGAAAAATACCCTTAAAATCATGTCATTCCAGACTGTCAAGGTCATCTCTTTCTATCATATTCTTAACTAGAGACCACTATGGATCAGGTTCACCTTCCAAATGATAAATTTATAGTATTACCTTTTGAAGTTCTGAACATCCCATGACATCAAATATATTTTCTAGAACATTGATCCATCCTTCGACTATCACTAGATCTATGGTTCCACTGAATGCTGTAGGATGTTTCCAAATACAATCCTCCACAAAAGACATATTTCATCATAGTTGATAATGTTCATCTCTATCATTGACACCACCCTTGTTTATTTCTTTATTAAACTGTTCTATTACTATAACAAACTTCTCAGTTCTGATTCCCACCATTTTGGGATGTAGATTCGGACAGAAATCAGCCTCTTAGTGCCTTCCTACTTCTGCTTCCCTATTTCTTCTACAGACAACCATTATGAATAAAAATATCTTAGATGAAGAAACATGGTAATATTTAAATACTATAACATTTCAAATTACAAAGAAGTAAAAAATAATTTATGGTATTATTTAAATATCACCCTAACCCCTAAAGTTATATAAACCATCCTTTGATACCAACTATAAGGACTCATCCTTAAAAATTACATAGTTTTAAATTTTAAAAAAGAACATACATTATTTAATATTAAGGATATTTTCTGTTTTATACTTTTAAACAATTACTATAATTTACATACATTACTTACCACATTCATACAAAGAGGACACTATTGAATACAGTATCCATTTTTTCAAAATATAAAACATTAAAACATAAAAGTGTGATTTATTTAACAACACTCTATTTAAAACATCATGAATCCATTATTTCTCTTACCCATCCTTATATCCTATGAAAAATAATTTGAAAATTTGGGATGTGTATAAAACTCAATAAGGGATATAAAGAAAGAAAGTGTTAGTCAAGTGATAACATAAAAACCTATTAAACCTATATCCTAAAAACTCAAATGCATAGAATACTCATGTTGTTGCCTTAGGACATATTTAGCATATCACTCGTACCTTTACCCTTATATATGGAATAACCTTTTGGTCAAATTCCATCTTCAGAGTACCCAATGCATCTGAGATCTATAATGGGGCTCACTCGTCATATCTTTAGCTATAATGGGCTCAACCAAACATATCTTGAGATATACTGGGCTCAACCCAACATATCTTGAGCTATAATCATCTCAACCCAACATAAATAATTTACAAGGAAAATATCATGGTAATAAATTATATTTAAATTAGGAGAAACTACTAATTTCATATACATAACAAAATAATCCTTTTGAAATTTATTAAAGATTGTTTTAAAATGATTTTTAAAGGAAAGTCCCTTAAAATATAAATGGAGTGAGATATAATAGAATGGAATGGATATGTGTATACACTGTAAATATACATAGTGAAACAAAATATAAACAACAATTCATGACACCAATAATCTTAATTCCACATAATGAATAAAGAAGAAGGTTAATCCAAAGAAGAAAAATTGGGTTAGGAATTCCCTTACCTAGGGTTCTTCGTACTTCAAATGTGTTCAAACCTCTTGTATAATTGTTAAATGATTTTTATTAATATCTTATAGAAAAATATTCATGTTTATAACCCCTTATATGATCATTTCATAACATCATATAACCCTTTATTTATTAGTATTTTGTTCCTTCCATTTTTTTGGGTTCTTTCATTACATGTTTTCCATGATCAGTCCATAATGAATGTTCTTGTCGATTGGAAGTGAAACTCTAGAATTGTAATGGAATGGTGCTTACATATTTCTATAACTATAAATTTTTCCATTTACCATTTTTAATTCTAAAATTAGGATGATTCATAAGTTAAAACATTAATGATGTTCATTCAGATCATTTAAGTAGTTCTTTCATAATAAGGACCTCATTCTGTTTTATAAATTAAAACCATGTGTAAAAAATAATTATAGAACCATTGATGAATCATAATAAATATATTATAACCTCGTTTGACCATAAAATGGTTTCATGACCAGACTTGAAAAAATGGAAGCAAAATTCAATTGCATCATCCACAATGTCGGTAATTCAACACATCACGAACAATGTTTTTATTCCTTGAATAAGTGGGAGAGAAGATAAATAATGATGATGAATTTTTTATGATCATGAGAACATATAAAATATAATATATTTTATAAGCTTTAGATCCAATTTTATATTCTTAGATAAATAAATAATATGAAAATAAAGGAACTCAAAATAAAATAATAGTTGAGAAATCCCTTACAAAAATTCGACGTCCTAACTGCTATGCAACATGATTTTAGAAAACATTAAAAAAATGGGGAAAGGGTAACCCATATAGAAATAGATCTTAATATAGAATAGGTAATGAATAAAAATGTAAAATAATAACATGGTATGAAAACTTGAATGTTATACCACATAAAAGAGAACATGAATGGAAAAAAGAAAGAAGTTCAGAATTCTCTTACTTTGTAGAGTAACTCCTAGAACATGAAGTTTGGGACCTTGGGGGCTTGAGAAAACCTTGGGAGAACTAATATAGAGGTAAATAGTCTAGATATTCATTGGGGAAGATTTTGGAATGAATGTAATGAAGGAATGGGATTGTATTTATATCAAAAAATGAGGAAATATTTTATTAATTTCCAAGAGACACCTCATTTGTGGTATTTGAAAAACCATGGGCTTTCCCATGGTATTTTCCCATGGTATTAGCCACTTGGTACACCTAAAAACCTATTTTACTGTATATAAGTTTACAATAATTGTTACACAATTATTGAATCATTAATTATGTCATTAGATACGCCGAAACTCAAAACTATTTTTTTTACTTTTCACCGAATAATCAACTGTTTTAGAAAAATCCCAAAATTTTACCATAACATTTTTCGACGTCTAAAATTCAAAAATGAATTCCATTTTTTAGAAATTATTATTTAAATATTATTAATTTAATTTTTAAAAAAAATCATACTTAATTAAAAAATTAACAAATTTAATTCTATAACTGCTTTTATATCACATTGAAAAATTAATCAAGATGTCGTTATCTTAAATCCTTAAAAAAAGACAATAATTAAATTTACTATTAATTATGATCATATTAATATTAATATTACTGTTCCAAAGGGTATGTTACTGTTAACCAGAAAACAATTTGGTTCCATGAGAATCCAAATAACTCACTGAACACAATTGTAGATGATTGTTTTTTGAAATTCAAAACAAAGAAGCAGAAAGATTATGTTTAAAGGGTAGTTATAAATATATACTTAAAACAAAATTTCAGGCATTTCAATTTATTTTTCAAAACCTTGGGTTGTTATAATAAATGTTTATAGATGTGTAGGTTTCTCTATGATAGGTATAGTCACAATAAACTTTTTGGATAATTAACTCTAGATAGAGGTGTAGTTTTTACATAGTTTTCTACAATTTATTTCATAAATCTATATGGAATAAACACCTCGACATTAGGGCTGATCCTTTTTCGTCTATAAAGAATCATAAACTCTTCTCTATGTTAGATTAATTCGGTAGTAAAATTATCCTACTTCATTATTTTTTAATGTATATATGAATTAAATGACACTTTTTATGCCCATTGAATTGATTTTTTCCAATACTAAATCTATGTGTTGAATTATATGTTAATATGTGTTATTAATATTTTTTTATATTAAGTATAATAGAAGCTAGTGATCATGCTTATATAATTTGTATGCATACATCCTCATTATTTCTCAATAGATTATTGATGTGTTTCTCATCATGGAAATCAAGGATATTTTTTATAGATGTTGAGACACTATCTACAATATTTTGGAATAATATTATAAGTGTTTGATAATATCTATAGATGTGATCTAGGATTTCTAGTGTGAGTTGAGTGCAAAAAATATGAAAATTTTAAATTTCCCTATAGTGTATGAGTTATTTATACTCTTTTTATTTGTCATCTCAAAGGTGCCTATGATTCATTCTTAGAAGACATGTGGATTTGTAAAATTAAATCTTTGTAACCATCATCATCTACACCATAATAATTTTATTCCTTGTCTATATATCATCTAATTCAAGGACTATTTGTGTGTAGGAATCATCTAGTTTTCTGGTAAACAATATATATTTTCTCTATAATCATCATCAAGACTCTATGTAAAAATGGTATAATTCTATATAAAAACATTAAACCTATATATGAGTCAATCAGGACTTCGGTGAAAAATTAGAAAAGGTAAATATATAGTTGAGTGATGCAAGATTTTTGTATGTGTAAATTGAGGTATCCATATGTATCCTTCCATAATTATAATAATCAAAGTTCCTAAATACCTAGAGATGTTGAAATCGGAAGATGATAATATCCATGTTGTAGCACAAAATTTTTTACATTGGAATATCCCCTATAGAAAATGATGAGGTGGGCTGTATTGTAGTGTACAATCAATGGGTGGTTTGGTTACTGTAGTGAACACATGAAATGGGTATTCTAATACTTAAGAAGTAATGAGAAGAGTATAGCCATTATGACCTAGTAGTTAGTGTCTTGGGAAATATTATTTCCTTTGAGGTATATAATAACTTTTATGTCATGGTGCATGTAACGATTCAAACTATTATTAATAAAATTCCCATTTGGATTTAATTATATATAAAACAAATGCACTTATTTTTTATTATTCTATCCAATTGGATCTAAATGACCATTTTTTATCTTTATCATTTATTAAATATCCATTTAATAGTGATAACATGACTAGTGTAAATATAGGGTTTTAACAACTTATTTTGGAACATTCAAAAGAAGTGATAGAATCAACCAGTAGGATCATAACTTATAAAGCTCGTTTATCAAAGCAACCAAGGGAGGTAGTATTTCTATGATTTTCCGTATACCAATCCAATGTTGATATCCAAAAAATTGATCATGAGTGAAACCATTTATAGGATAAGTTCAAGATCATCAAGATCACAACCCAAACCATGTTCATTAAACATCCCCATGAAAGCCCAACCATCGCACACCTTACTCTTAGGGTGTATGATGGTGTAGTAAAATTATATGTATTAAGACCCTATCAATAGTAATATGTACATTATTTTTTTATAAGGTAATGAATATATTTTAAACTTATTATTGTTACATTGAAAATGAATTTTAAATCACATATTGTATTTTTGGTAAATATTATAATTCAATTATTTAATTTATGAATTAGTGGATTTTAAAAAAATTATATTTTAATGTAAAATTATTATTATATAATATATATCAAAGATAAATGATCATATGATATTTATGAAGTCAAATGCAACAGGTTTAGAAAACTATTATTTTTCAATGACCCATCATTTTCAATAAATATAGGTTATTATTTTAAAAGTGAAAATTCACATATTTATAAAATCATTTCGGTAAAATGGATATCATTTTTGAAATTAGGATTTCAAATTTATCCAATGTTTAATTTTTCTTAATTTTCTGAGATAGTCCAATTTTTGGGTAAAAATTAAATACCGTATAAATATATGGTGTGTTTTAGGACTTCATAGAAGACCAATAGGGATGAAACAAATACTATAAAAGGTATCCTTGAAATAATATATTTTTTCCATTTAAAATAATTAAATTTTATGTTTATTTTATTCATTTTATAAAGCCTTATTGAATTCTCCAAGACTTATAAAATATTTTATGATTTGAAAATCATTTCTTTGAAAATGTGACTCACCTCCAAATTAGTAATTGAATTATATTATTATAATATTCCCTTGGCCATATATAATAATTTGAACTAATCCACCTTGGAAGAAACCATGGTAAAAAACAATTTTATGGTTTTTGGTTTTTATTATTTTATTATATAGAGCCCAAAACCTAAATAATAAATAAATCCCCCTTCTCTCCTATATAATCCCACCCAATCCCCCATTTATCTACACTAAAATGCCTTGTAGCATGTCCAAAATATAACTCCTACTCACTATATTCCTACCAAGGTTCCCCCAATCTCCCAAGAAGCCTCTCCCAAGCCTTTGGTGTCACATATTCAAGTAAGGGAACCTCAACTTCCACCCTCCTTTTTATCAAGAATTCATTTTATGTTATGTCTTTTAATTTAATTTTTCTTATGTTGAGATATGTTCTTAAATATCCCCCTTACATTCCACTTGATTTATAATTGACAATATCCCCTTTCACTCTCATTTAACCCTCTTATGAACCTTTATGTACACCTGTTACCATGCTGAAATTTTGTAAGGGTCCTTTCCTTTCTATTCAATCTTCAAGTTTCTTTAGTATGTTAATCCATCTATTTCCAATTCCTTATCCTGGGGAGTGTATTTCCATTTTCCTATTATTATAAATTTTATGTCTAAATTATTAGATACCCCTTCCACTATCAATAACCCATTTATGAATTTCTATATGACGTCGTTATGCTACTGAAATTCCACTGTGATTTTCCATGCCAAAATAATAGTGTAGTAAATACCATACCATTTCTCTATCAAGGGTATTCACCTTTGTGAACATGTACATATTGATTAGATAATTACATTTATTTATTCCACATTCCTTGATCATGGAATAAATTATAATGTTTAATGAATCCATGTTATATGATCTATGTGGAACACTTAAGCATGATAATGAAATAACTATGAAGGGTGTTCCCTAATAGCACTACAATGCATTGGGTAATGTTTAATATCATGATATGTCAGTTTGGGGTAGGGTTGTACCTGATTCCTTTATGGGATTTTTCCACCATGATTTCTTAGTGGGTTTATCCTTGAATTATGTTTATGATGTAGTGTTTTGAGTTGTTACCACATTTCCCTTGTTATGATTATCGTATTATATCATGCCTTATTATTCATGTTCATTTTAGGATCCATTTATATTCCACTTATCTAACATGTATTTTCTTCCTCATGTTTTGACTTTTTTATTCACTTATTAGGCTTTACATCTCACTCCTTTCTTATGTATATCCTTAGGTTATCCCATGCAGTGTTAAGTACGAAAGAACATTTTCATCATGTTTATGAATTTTTCAATAAAGATATTGCTTTTCACGTTTTATGTTGTCATCTAATGCACCTAATTTCCCAAAGACACTATACCTATTGATATTTGGGTATGTATTAATTGTAATTTTATGTAACAAAACATGTATTAATGTGTAATAAACTATTGGGTCATTATAGTTGGTATTAGGGGATAAGTTTAGTTATTTTTGGATTATAATTAGAAAACCCTAGTGAAAACCCCTAGGGATAATACTAAGTGTAATAAACGATACCTAAATTTTGGTGATTATATATTAACTTTTTTATCAATAAAATATATCCCTTTCTGGATACTACATGTGGACACGGTTTTGGAACATATTTACCTAGGAGTAACTACTCTGACAAGGTGTTATGGGAATGACTTGGGGTAACATGGTTCACAACAATGGTACTTAATGCACACCTAGTTTGACACTCCCAAGGTATATGCTTTGTTAAATTCATAAAATCAATATAAACCATATTTAATGGAACAGTAATTGGTCATAAGAATATATGTTAGGATATAAATCATGAGTAACATAGATTGAATCCTAGAAATTACTATGTTAAGGACATAAATATAATTTATATAGTATCCCTTTATTGTCATTGGATTACCATTTATGGGTTTAATATTTTAAAACAATCATCCCTAATTTTCCATTTATTCTTGAAAATGGCTAGTAATAGGATGAATAGGATTAAAAACTGATGTGAAGGGAAATGTGATGACTGCCCCAATGAGAATCCCAACCCGATGGGAGAATGAATTGAAAAATTTATCATGATACTCTCCTAGTTGAAAATAATTATTAATAGAAACCTAGATCAAGATGAGTTCCCAAATCCCCCCAAGAGATAAGAATCCACAATCGAGATCTTCACGTGATAAATCCATTCTACATTTAATGGATCATCTGATCCCTTAATCGCATAGAAACAGATCAACTCCATTTAATAGATATTATTGATAATTAAATGTTTTGAAAAAAAGAATATTCATCTGGTTGTTTATTATATGGATAATTAAGCTGATAAATGGTGGAAATTGATCATGTATATGAATCCTGAGGAAGAGATCAAAGCAATAGAGTGGAATGAATTCTTAAAAAAAACCATAAATATTTTCCATACACTATATGTATTTAATTAGAAAGATATATCTTTTAACTCTAGAAAATGGAAGAAGAATATATTGGATCATATGAGGAAAAATTCACAACACTTGTATGACATGACTCTGGTTTTGTCGTTACCCCTAAATGCATGGTCGACCGCTTCTTTGGGGGGATAAAGCCTACTTTTCAAAAATCCTTGGAAATCTATGACTTTTATATCTATGAGTAAATTTTTTGATGTGCCTTCAAATTGAAAATGGATATAATTTAATCTTAGGGGTATCATGGGGATAAAAATTGGAAGGTGGAGTTTAATTATGTATGTCTAGTAGATAAATCCTTTGACTTTAATAAATTTCAGCATCCCATTTATAAAAGTTGCAGAAAGAAGAACCCTAGAAATTGAATAAAAGGGAAAAAGGAAATTATTTAGGTGAAAAAGAGAAGGGAACATGTCCAATGATTACAAACATGAGAACCCCACCAAAGTCACAGAGTAAAATAATTCTCCAATCAACCCTTAATGGATTTCTCACTACTTCAATAGAAATTAAGTAGGGCACTTTTTGAATCAATTGCCTAAGATGAGGGTTTTTTAGAGTTAACCAACAACCTTTAGGGTAGAAAGGGAGAGATTTTTCCATCACTACTGCTGAATCAAATCTTAAAAATGAAGTGGTCACATGTATGCTAGTTATTCAATTATGAAAAGAGAACGTGATTTTTTATTATGGTTCTACACATTCATTTTTATCAAAAACGTTTAGTATAACAATCCAAACACCACCAAAAAGAATAGAATTATACATGTCAGTGAAAACGACAAATGAGTTAATTATTGAATTCCATGTATATAACTCCTACCCTATCAATGTTTGTGGGATGAACTTCTAGGATATTCATTTAATACTCTCTTTGGTATAATTTTATGAAATTCATGGCATGGATTTTTCCCCCTATATAGAGCCAACATAAATTGTCATGAGAGGTAAATCACTCTCCATAAGGTGAATTGATCCCTAATTCTATACAAGTTCAAGGAGGAGGATGAATTTTATATAGCACCATCATCTCAAGCATGCATATTATTACCTTATAATAAAGTGTATCTTGCTCAAATTATTGACTCTAAAGAAAGAATCATTCATAAAGACATGCATATTATGCAGGAATATGTTGATGTCTTTACTGAATAAATGTATGGTCTTCCTCCTAGAAGGGAGGATGAATTTTCAATCGAGCTTATACCTAGTCCATTACCAATATCCAAGACTCCATATAGTATAGTTGTTGTGGAACATGAAGAGATAAATAAATAATTATAGTATAATCTAGATAAAATGTGTATAAGCCTAAGTGCTTGACCATGGGGTGAACCAGTCCACTTCATCTTAAAGAAGGATAGGTCAGTGCACCTTTGCAGTGATTATCTTGAACTTAATGATATCATGATAAAGAATAAGTATCTATTTCCAAAAATTGAGGACTTGTTTAATTAGCTACATATAGAACAATAATTTTATAAGGTGTATCTACAGTAGGGATATTACTAAGTTAGGGTGAAGAAGGTGGGTATCCCCAAAACTACTTTTCATACAAGGTAAGGGCACTATGAGTTCATAGTGATGCATTTTGAACTACCTAATTCTCTAGAAATCTTCATGGACTTAATGAATATAGTCTTTATTTATTACCTCAACAAATGTTTTTTTGTATTTATAGATGATATTATAATATACTCTAAAACCAAGGAGGGGTATGAGGAGAATCTTAGCACTATGCTAAAGACCTTGTGAAAGGATAAGATCTATGAAAATTACAAAAATTTTGATTTCTGGTTGAATGAACTCTCATTTATTTGGGTCATATCATCTCAAGAAATGGGATATCTGTGGATACTTCAAAGAGAAAAGAAACTGATGAATTTATGAGTCCAACATTCATGAAAAATATATGTAGCTTCCTTGGGTTAGCTAGATATTATCACTGTTTTTTATAAATTTATCATGATTTTCAAACTCTCTTACCAAGATAATGCATAAGGGAGTAAAATTTTCTTGGAATGATGAATGTAAAAAAGATTCATTGAGTTGGAAAGAAGTATTATCACTACCCCTCCATTCACAGTACCCACAGTTGGGGAACTTTTCATAATTTTTTATGATTCTTTGATGAATGGATTGGGGTGTGTGTTGATGAAAAATTAAAACGTCGTAGCGTATGCTTCAAGGATGTTGAAAATTCATTTTAAAAACTATCACACACATGATATATATTTGTAAGCAGTGATATTCACTTTAAAAAATCTGGTGGCATTATCTCTTTTGATAGAAGTGTTAAATATATACAGATCACAAAATACTAAAATATATATTCACATAAAAAATAGATAAATATGCACTAATGATGATGGTTATATCTCATCAAAGATTACGAGTGATCAATCCACAACCATCCTGGGAAAGAGAACAAAGTGTTGGATGCTTTAAGTTGAAAGGATCCAGTAATTCTATCATCAATGGTAATTGAGAATGGTCTGATATTATTAAATTTGAATAGGATGGACATAGGAATCATAATGGAAGGAACATCATCAATCCTTTCAAAAACTATGTCTCAGCTATTTGTTCTTGAAAGGTAAAAGGATGATCAAAAATATGATATGGGAATTCAGAAGAAATATTTGACTATAAGAAATTGGAAATCCTTATAGTTCAATGTTAATGAAGAAGGAATTGTGAGATTTGGGTCAAGATTATATGGTTCATCAAATCATGAGTTAAAGAATGAACTATTAGATGATGCACATAGTTAACATTCTCCACTAACCTAGAAAACAAAACGATGTATAAAGATCTCTAATAGAACAATTGGTTGGATAACATGAAGAAGAATACCACTGATTATACATCCATCTGCATGGTATGTCAACAAGTGAGGGATCAAAGGTATAAGTCTAAGGGGAAGATGCAACTATTACCCATACCAACATTTAAATGGGAAAACATGACCATGTAATTTCTCACTAGACTTCCATAGACATCCAAGGGAAACAATTATATCTAGGTTTTCATGGATATTCTTAAAAATACATCACACTTCATTGCAATTCAATATGATTTATCACTAGATGAAATATCACTAATATACATCATAAATGTGGTAAGGCTTCATGGGGTACCACATTTTTTTATGTTTGATCGAGATCCAAGATTCAACTCTATGTTTGGGGAAAGCCTTCAATATTCTATAAACACTAAGAAAAATTTTAGTACAGTCTATAATCCTCAAAATGATCAGAAATCTGACCAGACTATTCATACAGTGGAATAAATGTTGTGAGTATGTTCTATAGATTTAAAAGGAGAATGGGACCAACATCTAACTTTGTCTTAGTTATTTTACAACAACAGTTCCTATTGAAGCATTCAAATGTCTCTCTATGAAACCCTTTATGGGAAGAGGTGAAGAACACCAGCATGTTTGGATGAAGTTGGGGGGAAACTTATAGGTCCTAAAATGGTTGAAGAAATGGTGGAGGAGATTAAGACCATTTAGGTTCACATCATGGTTTCCCATATTTGAAAAAAGAGCTATGTTGAAAATCATCAATGATACTTTGAGTTTCATGTTGGAGACATGGTATTCCTCCACATATATCTATGGAAGAAAGTGATGACATTTGGGAAGAATCGAAAGCTTAGTCCAGGGTACATCGGCCTTTTTGAGATCCCTAATCGCATCGAAGAAGTGTCCTATAGACTAGTACTACCACCAAACTAATATCAAGTACATGATGTAATCTACGTATACTTACTAAGTAAGTACATTTTAGTCCCATCACATGTACTCAATCCATAATTAGTACCATTGGAAATAACCTTTACTATGAGTACCATCCAATGAATATTTTTGATCCTAGAGAATAATTTATATGAAATAAGACAATACCCCTCGTAAAAGTGTTGTGGAGAAACCACGTGTTTGATTAATAAATGTGGGAATGGGAGGAGGTGATGAAGTAGAGTTACCCTCATCTATTTTAGTGTTGGAAAAAGCAATTTTGAGGGTGAAATTTATAAATGGGGGAAGAGTGTAACGATCTGAACTGTTGTGAATAGAATTCCCCTTTTTTATTTAATTAAATAGAAAAAAGATGTAATTATTTTTTTTTATGTACAATTGGATTTAAATGACCGTTATGTATCTTTATCATTGATTACATATTTGTTAAACAGTGATCACATGACTAGTATAAATAGAGGGGTTTAACAAATCCTTTTGGAAGAGACAAAAGAAGTGATGGACTCAACTAGTAGAATAATACCCTATGAATACCATTTATCAGAGATTATAAAGTATATATAAATAATATGATTTTACCTAGACCAATCCCAATCTTATATCCAACAACTTATGCTAGAGAAAAACTGATTATGTGAGAATTTCAAGATCATCGAGATCACGATCCAAATCATATTCACTAAACAGCCCCATGAACGCCCCACCATCACACTCCTTACTCTTAGGGTGTATGCGAATTTATTAAAAGAATATGTATCAAGACCTTAGAAATGCGAATTTCTAAATTTTTTTGTAATAAGTAATGAATATATTTTCATCCTATTATTGTTAAATTGTAAAAGATTTTTAAATCACTAATTGTATTTTTTGCTAATATTCAAATTCAACTAATGAATTTATGAATTAATGGATTTTTGAAATAAATAATTTTTTAATGGAATAATATTATTATATAATATCTATCAAATATAAATTATCATATAATTTTTATGATGTCAAATTTAATTTTTATAAGGGTTCAAAAAACTGTTATTTGTAAAAAACCCATCATTTTAAATAAACGTTGGTGATTATTTAAAAGTAAAAATATAAATATTTAGAAACTTATTTGGATAAAATGGATATCATTTTTTAAATATACATTTCAAAATTAAACAATGGTTAATTTTTCATTATTTTCCAAGACAGACAGATTTTTTGGTCAAAATTAAATACCAAAAAAATATATTGTGTGTTTTATGACCTCATAATAGCCCAATGTTGATGTGATAACTACTATAAAAGGTATAATCTACTTAATATATGTTTTAATTTAAAAATAATTTAATTTTATGTCTATTTTATTTATTCATAATGCCTTCATGAATCTTCTAAGACTTATAATATATTTTACGATTTTAAAATTAATGCTTTGAAAGTGTGACTCACCTCCACATAATCAAGGTCATTATTTATTTATCATCATCCCTTGAAATAATAAAATAATTTAAAACAATCCCATTTTTCATAAAGTATGGGAAAAATTATGGGACGGTTTGTGGTTTTGAATATTTTATTATGTAGATTCCAAAAAAAGAGAAATTATGCTCATTTCCTATATAAACCCAACCAAAACCCCATTTATCTTCACTAAAACACCTTGTAGAACAACCAAACATTAGAATATACTCCCTAAATTCCTACCAAGGCACCAGAAATCTCCCAATAAGTCTCTCCCAAGCCTTTGGTCTCACACATTTGAGTAAAGGAACCTTATATTCAACCCTCCTCTTTTATCAAACATTATTTTTATATTATGTATTTTAATTTCCTTTTTCTATAGTTGGGATATTTTTTTAAATTTCCCAATTACTTACCATTTGATTTATAAATTATTATATCCCATTTAACTCTCATTTAACCCTCTTAAGAACATGTATCTACACCCTTTACCTTGCTGAAATTTTGTAAGGGTTCTTTCATTTCTCCTCTATCTTCAAGATTATTTATTACATTATGCCTTATCTTTCCAGTTAAATATGTTGGGGAAACTATTTCCTTGTCCCTGTTACTTTCCATTTAATTTTTAAATGATTATATTCTCTTTCCACTCTCATGAACCAATTTTATGATTTTCTATATGACGTCGTTATGCTTCAGAAATTGTACTGCGGTTTTCCATGCCAAAATAATTGTATTTTGAATACCATGCCATTTTTATATCAAGGTTATTAACCATTATGAACATTTAATTATTTATTTGGTACTTATATTTATGTATTATACATTACATGGTCATGGAATAAATTATTATGTTGAATGAATCCATGTTATATGATCTATGTGGAACACTTAAGCATGAGAATGAAATGACTACGATGTGTGTGCCCCGATAGCACTCCAATTCATAGAGTAATGTTTACTATCATGACATGACATATTATGATAGGGTTGTACTGATTTACTTTATGGGTTTTCTTTCTAGCATGATGTCTTTCCAGATTTATCCTTCACTTTTGCTTATGAGGACATGTTTTAAGTTGATGCCATGATTCCCCCATTATGATTATCATGTTATATCATACCTTATTATTCAGGTTTCTTTTATGCTCCATTGATATTACTATTGTTTAACATGTATTGTCTTCCCAATTTTATTCCTTTTTTATTCCTTTTCTGAGATTTATATCTAACCCATTTATTATGAATTTCCTCAGGTTATTCTATATAGTGTTAGGTTTGAATGAACATTTTCATCATGTTAAAGAATTTTTCAATGAAGATGTTACTTTTAATGTTTTAAGTTGTTATGTAATGTACCTAATTTCTCAAATATTCTAGGCCTCTCGATATTCTGTGTTGTATGAAGTGTAATTTTATGTAATAAAATATGTATTAATGTGTAAAAAATATTTGGGTCACTATAGTGCATGTTATGTTTGAATACATGAAACTCTCATGGAAGATGAGATCTAGGGCACAAAATTGTGATTTCCACATCTTGGTTATTTCTAGGTAACTTTTTTAAGAATTTATTAACACTATAAAATGATCCAAGTCTATCTCGAGGATCACCATGCTACAATGTAATCCTTCCACATGAAATATATACATGATTCCATGTATGTGGGGATTTATAATGTTATAAAGAAGCATGTTTTATGGGAAGAACAAGATGTGATATATTTATATCACATATAGGAATTAAATTCAAAGTCGTTAAGAGATTTAAATGAGGATGACAACTATATATTAATAAAGATATAAAATTCAAAAAAATTTGAATGATTTAATTGAGAAGATATATTTCATATAAATATAAAGAAATATCCATATTTAAAATATATGAAATCTCATCCCCAAAAATATTTCTATGAATATAAAATAGATCATGTACCAAACCAAAGAGTGGGAACATTAAGGGACCTTACAAGCATTGTGTACAAAAATATCAAGAGATATGATACATTAATATAAAATGTGGAAGAAGGAGATAAAACTAAGAGAAATCTAGGAGGAAAAAACTTATTGTTATTGAGTATTAAAGAATGGTGAGGAAAATCAAAAACACTCAAGGTTTGGAGGATGTCTCAAAATGATCAGACCTGAAAAATACTACTGATTGTTAAAATTCTTGTAGAAACTATAAATGATGAAGCTTGATATTGTAGTCTCATAGAGGAGGATTATCACAGGGAAGCATAGAATTATCCCTAATAAAGAATGATTAATTTCTATAGGTAGATCAATATTATAGGATATTGTGACCACTCACTAAACTGGACATTTAAATTGGGGTGTATAAGAAATTATTGAAGATGAGCTTTGTGACTGGGGTTTATAACAAATTTTTCAAGGATTATAGATGGGTTATCTTACCAACTGATGTTGTAACCACATATGTATATAGTGTTTAATCCATGGTTGGATTTCTAACAAAAAAACAAGGGGTATGTATTTAAGGATAAACCTTTTAATTTCTATATTATGGTTTCTTTTCTTACTACTTTACACAAGGTGAGGCTCTAGGATAACATTAATAGTATTAGGGCCATAAATAATTTAATAAGTTTACTTTATTTAGATGTATTTGTAAAAATATGACCACTGTACCCCCTATTAGTTAACCACCCCCAGGGAATCTCAAGTGTTATCAGAAAAAATCTATGCTCCCACTTAAAAATCCAAGAAGTGAATGAGTATAGTGAATCAAAATTCTTTCAGTCAAGGAGTTCCAGCCTTTGATGGAACAAACTATCACAATTTCATGAATATGATTTTTCTATACAACCATAAACCCATCCTAGAAGTTATATATACTAAAATAGTAGGGTTTTTACCTATTATTGAAAGTTCTCCTATGATCACTTCCAACAATAGAAATATAGAGGTTGATTTAAAATCACAAAGCATCATATTTATGTCTTTTTTAGTGAAGTTTTATACTAAAACCATTAGTATTTTAACTACTAAAGAGATATGGGTTAAATTGAAGAGTAGTTATGAGGGAAATTAAAATTCAAATAAGGCTAACCTCAAGTTTGGATAAGCATAAATGAATATATATATATAAATATGGATTATGATGAGAACATTCACAACATTTTTGCAATATTCAATGATATTATGAATAATATTTAGGGGTTTGGTGAGAATATAGAGTAATCTACCATTATTAAAAGAAACTGATTATGAATTTTTAAGATCAGTTTGACCCAAAAAATATTTTCCTTGGAATTTAGAGTAGATCATATGGTTTATTAGAAACAAAAATATGCTCATTGCATGTGATAGGATAAAGCCTCGTATTTTAAGAATAAAGTAAGAGATGAGGTGGAATTTGAGGCTACAAGAATATGAAAAGTCAACAAAAAATAAATATTTTAAATAAAGTTCTTATGAATATAATAAACTTGAGGAAAAATTCAATATGACTTTTTCTATACATTCATAGAGATTTATAAAATGAAAGTTGAAAGGAAAAATATAGAAAACATTTAAAGTGATGGAATTGTATTGGCATTGGAAACTTTGCTTACGATTTTATAACAAAAAAGGCCACTAAATCTAAGTCAAAATAGAATGATAATAAGTCTCATAGATGAAGAATCATGAGAGAATAAATAATCATATCACTATTAGGAAGAAGAAATTATTGAGAAATAATGAACAAGATAACTCAAGTAGTTCATGAGAAGATAAATTTAACTTATTTTCTCATATGGATAAAGGATTTGATTCACTATGTAATGATAATGACAGAGACTAAAGGATATAAATTGAGTCATTACAACAATTATAGTTGGAAGTTTTTTTTGAGAATAATAGAAAACTAATGAAAGAAAAGATAAAAATAAGGAAATATAATAATAATGTAACTCATGAGAAGGAATAGTATGTCATGAAATAAGTGACATACATTGATAAGATCAGAAGAGAAAATATGAAGGTGGCTAAATGGGAAATGATAGTGGTTGATTTTAAATAAATATTTTCTACAAAATAAGAGGATTTATCTTAGACAAAATCCATATTTGTTTACTGAAAATTAAGTTCAATAAATTCATAGAAGACTTCACTTGGTTAAATCAAGTTAAATATGAATATTTTCAAGATTGTGAGAATAAAATTTCAAGTAGACAAGTTATACCTACACCTAATCAGTTTCAAAAAATATCTATTATTTCTAATCATATAGGTATTAATATATAATATGATGAGCTATGGACCAATAAAAATGATATTAATACTTCCATAAAAATTTAAGGGGAAAAAATTCTAATGATACCACTTCCACTAGGAAAATAATGCCCATTCTTAAGGAAGTTGTCCCCAAATTTATTCTAAATATATTCGTTATCATGACGGGTGATCAATTTTCAGTGCTTTAATTTAGTTTCATAGAATATATGGTTATAATTCCTTCTATTTTTGTTCAATATTTCCTTTCAGTGCAAGTGGAAAAAATAATCGGGCTTTGATTAGAAAATCAGAGAAAAAGTCATAGAAGAAAAAAGTTGTGAGAAAGAATACAAAAAGTCTTCCTATGCAATAAAATTTTTAATTTTTTTGAATACTTTTTTGGTATATCTGGGCAAGAATTCCACAAACTTACAACGTACATGAAAAGGGTTCTATGATATATCCCTTATGTTATAAAAATACAAGGTATTTTAAAAGACTGAAGGTGAACATTCCTTCAATATTGATAAATATAAAAGGCATGTAATAATAATTCTATATAAGGTAGGAAATCAAAGAAAGAGAACATGAATAGTTGGCATGAACAAATGAACAAAGATAAACATATAAAAAAATTAGATAAGTAATGAGGGTTAGTGAAACCAAGTGGTGATAGAATAAAATATCAATATATAATAAGTTTTATCTACATATGGTGACTTAATGATTAAAAAGAACCTATTTGAATGGTGTGATAAATTTGGGAATGACATAAATAATTTTATGATTATCCTTATAACACAATAAACACTTATGAAATTATCAATGAAATCAAAAGAATGTGGGGTTTCTTTTTCATATGAGGTAGAAAAAACTACACCACTTAAAGACTTATTTCAAAGGAAAAAAGAAAAAAAGAATATTATTAGGGCTCAAAATATAAATAAGAGTATAAATAAATCATCACATATTGATTTTAGAAGGAAATAGTATAATAGGCTGAGATGAAACTCTCAATATCAATATTAATTTTAAGGAACAAAGAGGCACATCCTTATTCCATAATTTGTTTTCTATCTTTTAAGGAAATTAACAATAAGATTGAGATTTATCACTATTGAATAATAAAGAATACATAATTTATAGTATATCTAAATTTCAATGAGGTGAATAAAATGAGTTCATACCTTTAGGGGGATAAATCATGAGGTGGAGTTTTCAAAAATTCACAAGTTGTGTGAAACATGAATTTTTATACAACCCTGTGAAAACTAGAGAATGAGATAGTCAATTACACTTTCAACCTATATTTTGATTATATAAAATATATTTAAATGGGGGAGTGTTAATTAATGAAAATATTAATAAAAATGGTGAGTTTTGTGTTTCTCCATATAGAAATGTTAAATGTTATGTTTGGAAGATAAAAATTATTTGATAAATCGATATAATGCATCCCTAAAGAACATAAGCCTTAGCCCAGTTGGTGAGGACTCTCCATGTGCATCCACGAGACCCAGGTTCGATTTTGGGTGGTGGAATAACTCTAGTACTATATCAAGTATTGTAGTAGGCGCTGTAGAAGGCAGTATAGCAGGTATTGTGAAAGGCTCTGTAGTAGCTATTGTAGCTGGTACTATAACTCTTACTATAACAGGTATTGTTTGGTACTATAGTAACCAGAACTATTCACTTTTGGGACTCCGATTTGGTCTTGGAGCCCGTAAGGCCTTTGAGCCACCCAAGCCTTCGGGTTAGTAAGGATTCTGGCCCACCTTAAGGCCTTCGGGCCACCTCAAGATCTTTGGGAAACCTGACGTGAAGATGATACCATACATATTATATAAGGAACAAGCCCCAGAAGAGGATTTACAGAAAGGTGAATTCCCTATAGCAGAGCTAATGGATTTGGAAGAATGGTAGGGTATGACATTTTCCATTGGTACCAATCCTGTGCACCTCTACACAAGATATCTATCCATTTATCCATGCAAAGGTGTAGATCTGATCATGATGAAGATGCCACGGAGGGGATGTTTCAAGTTGTCATAGTTTGTAAGGAATTAATTCCTTTATGACCTCCAGGTCCTATAATTTCACGGTTTCCCCTTCAACCCTTAAAAATGGGGATTATTGAAAACGAATAAAATAATGAATCTCTTTAGGCTATTTAGGATAAATTATAATCTATGAGGTTGTATCAAATAATGAATAATTTATGTATAATATTGATCATCTTTCTTATACACTAGTTTTTTCTACACTAGGTTAGCCCATGTTGGCAGAGATTTTTCATGATAAATGTTCTTCATTAAGAAAAAATGTCAAATCATCCATCTCCAAAATTATTCAAGCTAAAATATTTATTTATTAATGGAGGAACAATTTCAGGATTCAGAAGTATGAAAATAAAAATAATCACAACCCTCAAATTTATATTATTAGTTTGGGGAGGAATTTTTTTCCCTTTATATTCAATGTCGATAAGGGTACAAGAAACATTTTTACATTTTGACAAAAATATGAGGAGGTATTGATAAAAAAATGAAAGGGGGAATTTTTGTGACCATTGGATTGAATTTTATTTTTCAATAATTTAAATATGTGTTAAAGGAGAAATCAATTTCTATTGTTTAAATTCTATCATATTAAGTTGAAAAGAAAGAAATGATGATGAATGGAGGATTTTTCAGGATATATATGTAACAGATTGTGCCTTTATGACCTATTAAATTTCTTATTTTTGAGGTTAAAGAGTGTTGGGGGTCTTTAGAGGAATCCTTGAGTGTTTTCAATGGAGGTTTTATTTGTAAGAGTGATGCATTAAGAGGTTCTCATTATGCAAGGGATTCATGAAATGAATTGGTCATTTTTGGATTTTGTGACTAATGAATTCTAGAATTTTATATGGGATCAGGTCTATGAAATTAATTCAAGACACAAAATGAACTCGTGATGTTCATTAAATCAAGGATACTAAAATGTGAAATTCCAAAAAAGTTATTTTTTCCTGAAACCCCATGGAATTCGCATCATGAATGGAATTCAAAATGTGAATGTTTCGATTTCTTGGTTGTAAATTGTTCTTTAGGACAAACCCCTAATTATTCACCCATGGATTACCTCTCTAATTTTGGGTAAACCCTTGGTGGATCCTAGAGTGTCTTCATCCCCCTTCATCATTCTTTGACCATTTGTTTCTATTGGATCTCCATTGGCGATCCATGTTGAGTTCTCTTCCCTCTCCTATGGTGTTCTCTTTTTATTCTCTCATAATTCCAAAGTGGTGATGATTTTTTTATTTGGGTTGTGATTTGGGATGCCTTTTTTAGAATTGTTGACGCATTGTAGGATGATCTGTGATTTTTTTATACATTTGTGGTTTTGAGCATTTCTTCTTCACCCTGTAGTGTGAAATGAGTTGGAACTGATTATCTAAGGTATCGAATCCCTTATTTCTAACATTTATATGGCATGAGGGATAGGTTTAATATTATTTAAGGTTTAACCTTATTTATCTATTGTTTATGGATTATTCTAGGATAATAATGATAAATTAATCAGTTAATTGAAATTTATGGGAAAGAGAAATGGTTTTAATACTTTTACATCTTTGATATTTTTGTGATATTGTATTTGTAAAGTCTAAACACACCATAAAAAATAGTTTTTCTTATAAGGATTTGTTTTTGTTGTTTTGATATGTCTTTTGGAGACCTTTTTGTGTAGTTTTTGTGATATCACCCTAAAATGGAAATTGGCTAACCACTTATATTTGGTTAATAAAATGGTTTCCTCTGGATTTTTGGATTGGTTTGATAAATCCTCTAAAATTAAGTGAAATGTGATAAATGACCCAATTTCAAATATGTAAAATTAACTTTGGTTTGCTTTCATTTATATTCATTATATGGGGAGTCAATGTTTGGTTTTTATGTGGTGTTGGGTGATTTGTAGTTTCTTTTTATTTTGGGGTGGTGTGGTGATGGTTTGTTTGGTTATTCTTTTAGGATGGTGATGTGATTGTTTGTTTCGTCATGATTTTGGGGTGGCAAGGTAATGGTCTTTTTGTCCATGCTTTGGGGGTGGTGAGCCAATGGTTTATAGGGTGATGATCTTCTTATGAGAGTGGTTTTATCGTAATTTATTTCCTAGGTAGTGATGGAATAACCATTTTCAAATGGATTGGAATGGTTTGGTTAATGGGATGGATATTATTAATGAAAAAATAAATTATGGAATGTGTGTTTAATTTTTTTTGGTTTATAAATAATGAAATTAATGGGTTGGATGACGTATTTGGTTAGAACTGAAAAATGTGGCATGTGGCTTGTGTGGTGTTAGGAATTTTGAGGTGAAAACAAAAGTTAGGATTTTTTGAGTTTCTTATTGTTTTTATGTGAACCCGTAGGTTGGTCTTGTGTGTGGATATATGTATATTCTTGTCTTTTCCCTCTAATTTCTATACACACCCCCACCCACTTCAAGCACTATTTGATGACACCCTTATATTTACACGGGTGTGTTTTACCCAATATCTTCGTGATGAGGATGGATAGATGGATACCCACTCTTTCTCTCTCTCTCGTCGTGGAAATTACATATATACATGTTGTGATGGTCAAAGGTTCGTTAGTGAAGTATGATCTAATCTAGGTGTCTTTGGGTGATATGTTATGTGAACTTTATGTGGGTGGTGGTCTAAGAGTATTCGGGTAGGATATGATATAACTATGTTGAGATTCAGGTTATGGTGGGGGTTGTTTACGGTAGGATGAGGGCATGAGGTTGATGTAATTCATATTCATGATACCCTACTACACTTGTATTGACAGTGGTTGTGATGTGATGGTTCAGGTGTCTTTGGGTTTTATGTGATATGATAATGCTATAGAAAGGTGGTACATGTTATTTAGAAGAGATTGGAGCTCTATGAAGTATGATGTTGGGATGTGAGAACATAAAATCAGTGGGATAGCAGTGTAGGTTACCCTTTATCAATATAATTATTATTATTTTATTATACTAGTAATGCACTATTTTGTGAGTTCCTTGGTGAGGTTTGGATGGATAGTCTACACGTTTGGTTGTTTTTTGTTCTGTTATTTTCTCATGGGTGCATTAGTATTCATTTTTCACATGTCCATGAGAGACTTGATTTTCTCTACTTAGTATACTTGTAAACTCAAAAAATGTTTATAAACTAATTTTCATGTTTCCTGGAGGATTATTTGAACCATTCTAGACATTACTCTCTTAGAGCTTTTGATTGTTTATTTGTCTCTGATTTAATGTTTCTTTTGGGTATTTACAATTAGAGACTTTTATTTGTATCTATTTTTAATTCTACACGCTTTGTGTGATGGTTTTGGATTTATTTTACTTTAATTCATGGAGTTTCTTATTGTTGATTCATCCAATATCCCAGTCTTTTTTATTATAGAGGTTAATGCCTCCCATTTCATGATATTTATTTTACCCTCACTACTAATCTCAATCCCAGGGCCTACTGATGGTGGGACTCAAGGATTATTATCTATCTCCTTTCACTTTGGTATCTTTAGTTGGAGAGGTCATGAAATAGAGGTATCAATGTTTGATAGTTGAGATATAGGATGGAGTTAGGAGTTAGGAAAATAAGGATTTCATGGGACAATATTTATATACTGTCAGTCGACCATGGTACTTGACATAGGCTAGGGGTATTGGCTAGGTCATGGGATTTTAGGGACCCCATAATCCAGTGCATGGACTCTGGTATTATTGAATGGAAAAGTAATTTGGACCTATTTGCAGGGTAGAGACTAGGGAGAGGTACATGCACCATGATGACTTGTGTTCCTATTTTAATTGTGTTCTTTTGGGAATGTTAAAATAAATTAATATGAAATAAATAAATATTAATAAAAATTACATACTAACTTGTATTGGGAAGATCATTTTTCTTTTTCAAGATTGGAACCTAGATATCGTCTATATTCGGTTAAGAAAGTATAAGTTCAACAGAATAATCTGGTTGAGTAGGATAGTCAGTGGTAGAGAATGCTACACTATTTTCAATATCATGCTTTGTGTAAGTATGGGGAAAATGTATTGGATGTAGAGACAGGGATATGGATAGATGATCTTGATATCAATTTGAGTTGATATTGTCTCTATTGGGGTATGGTTTCCCTTTAGTAGTTAGTTGGATACAAGGAGTTGTGTGTTAGTGGTGAATTGTGTATCTAGGTGATCAATAGTATTATATGTTCCTTCGGTCAAATTTCATAATGAGTTTTGGGTAGAGTTCCTTTCATCAACCATGAAGGGATTGAAGAGTTAGAATATTATTTCTACTTAGTAGTGGAGATTCTCATTTTTTGAGTTTGGAATTAAGTTCAAGGACCATCTATGTTTTTTCAAAAATATTTTACCAGATGAGGGGTCTCATGTGAGATGTATTGAGTTGGTTCTTCGTTCATTGATCTAGTATTCCGTTACTGATCTGACACAAATATTTTTTTTTATTTTCTAAAATATACTTTATGGTTTATTAGTAACCTACACACATTAGTTGGGAACCAAAAAACAACTAATAAAAAGTTCAAATTTCAAAATTCAAAAAACTACACAACATCTAAGAAATCATGATTGAAGATCACTTGCATCACCCTATCACCATACATCATCATTCACCATTTTCATCCATCACCACTATCAACATCATTATCCAACCACCAAAAAAACCAGTCACGAGAGATTATCAAATAACATTTAACCCATAATAAAACATCACACCACGCTATTTCATCATCATCCCCCAGTGAACCAAAAATAACCGTACCATCAATACTGAGAAATCTCACCTCAACGAAAAGTGTAAAAATCCACATGGTACTATCGAGAAAAACCCGATGTCCCCCACCATAAACAAACATGAAAAACAAATCAAATACATAAATAGAAACACCAATTAATAGAAATAATCAGATCAACCACAGATAATAACAAACAAACCATCACCGAAACCATAAGGGATAAATCCAAAAGACCAAATCCATCATCGGAGGATGCACTCCTTGAACAATGATATCCTCTAAACTATACCTCCAAAAACTTCTGTGTTACAATCACTTCAGATCTATCTAAGAGAGGAGTAGTGGATCGCGAGGTTAGAACAATGGTAGAGCTGTTGAGGAGTCAGAATAATGGAAATTGTCAATGAGGTAGATAACTATAAGCCATGAATGTTGGGGGAAACTGACCTAGATAGCTCTTCAAGACTCATCTATTTCTAAATCATGAAACCCAAAACATATTTAAACCATATCTACAAATCTGAACAAGAGAGTCACTGAGGAATGTGAGGGAAGATCACCAAAAATATAGTCTGGGAGAAACAACAGCATACAACCATCATTGGGACCCCATGATATTTTTGAAGAATAATTTTTTGACCCAAAATAAAAACCATGTCATAGGGAATATATGCTGAAGAAATATTTTAGTATGAGGTGAGAGGAGGGGAGGAATTAAAAAAGAGAAATAAGGACAGTGCTCAAATTCATTGTTGACTCTGAAAAGAAGGGTTTAAGGAAGAAACCCTTAGAGGATCCATGAATGACAAGAAGATAGGTGATCAATTATATGAACTCATGATGAGTTTTACCATAATAGGAGAACCAATATGGTTTCTTGAGAAGAAGAGTTGATAGTTCCAAGAATCAGGTGCCATGACCTTTGAGGTTTTAACCAGTAGGGAGTCAACCTCATCAGTTTTCATTCAATGATTTTGGGGCCAATGGTTTATATGCTTTTCCTGGAAAACTTTTTCCAGCATATTTCTCATGTGGGGTTCCTGGACATTAAAGAAACCAGTGCCTAATTGTTCCACAAGATTAGTTTGGTAGAGGTAGTTAGGTTTTGTGCTTACCTCTGTAGCAGTTTCCAGTGAGGACATTTCCTAAGTAATCCCAGTAGGCTTATGCTCTACTGAGGGGAGAAGGAGAAGGTAGAGGATAACATCATGATTTTCCTCATGTATAGGGACCTTGACCTAAGCATGGTTGTGGAGGTGGATACCATAAGAGAGTTCAATGAGATGAGCATGGTCAGTTGCACACAGTGGAAGAAAAAGTTCCAGATGTGCTAGATATCATTCAAGGTATGACCAATTTGTCATCTACACTTGTCTATTTCTATTTTGATTCAATATCTTCACACTCATTTGTTTCACTTGATCAATTTCATGCTCTTTGACAATACATAAAGTGGATTCCCATACCCCTAGTTTTTACTATGCCAGTAGGATACTAGATTAGCTAGTTAGATGTGTGCAGACAATATAGACTAATTATTGGGCCGCATCAGTCTTATGGATATTTTTTTATGCTTTAGATGCAGTCATATGATTTCATCCTTAGAATCAAATAGTTTTATTTTTTCATGTTGTTGTCACCTACTTAAGAAGGAGAGTCATATTATCATATCTATATGGAAAATGTGTGGTTTTCATTTATGAGTGGGGTTGTTAGGTAGAAATTAGATGTGTGGATCCTCTTCATTATTTTCTAGATGAGTCATCTATGGAGTTAGTGGATGTCGGTACTATGTAGGTTAAAGTGTTTTTGGGGAGTTTCTGGATGTTTTTCTTGCGGACGTTGTGACACTACCCCCTTTATGTGATGTTGAGTTTGGGATAGACTTACAACTTGGTGCTTCTCCAATTTTGATGGATCCTTATTAGATATAACCTTATGAGATAAAATATTTATGTATTTAGATGGATGATATGATACAGAATGGTTTTATTTAGCCTAAGGATTCATTTTTGGGTGCTCTAATATTGTTCACCAAGAAGATAGATGGTAGTATGTGGTTGTGTATAAACTACTGAATTTTGAATCAAGTGATGGTTAAGAAAATTTACCCTCTTCTAAGGATAGATGATCTTTTTGAACAACTAAGAGGGTGAACATGGTTTTCTATGATCAATCTATAGTATAGATATCACCAGTTTAGGTAGAAAGAGGGTGATATCCTAAATAATTCATTCAAATATAGGTATGGTAAATTGGAGTTTTTAGTAATCTTGTTTGACTTCATGAATTCTCTAGTTGTGTTCATGAGGCTCCAAAACTCTATGTTCTATGAATTCCTATACCAGTTTTGAGTCATATTTATCAAAAAAATATTGATATATTAGAAGTCAGAGGAGGTGCATGATAATCATCCTAGAGATATCTTGTAGGTTCTTCAACAACACCAGATCTTTGTAAATTGTATCTACTCTAGGTTCTAGATATGAGAGATATATTTCGTCATGTATGTGGTGTCTCAGAAGGGTGTGGAAGTAGACACATCAAATTGTGGGGTAATTATTTCTTTGAAATCACCTATGAATGTGGAAATGGTTTGTAGTTTCCTTTGTCTTTTAGGATATTATCAAATTGTTTTACACAATTTCTCTCGATTTAAAGCCCCATTGACAAAAATTAATATAAAGGACAAATATTTTGAGTGGAATGATTAGTGTCGTAAATTTATTAGTTTTCTGAAGGGATATTTATTCAAATATCCAGTGCTTTAATTCTCCTAAGTAGGTTGTGATATTTGATATGTTTTGTGATGCTTCCCTCTTGGTATTTGGATTCATGTTTATGTAGAAAAAAGAAATGAATGATCTCTTAAGGGTATATTAAGATATTTCACCTGATAATAAATATACCACCCATGATCTTTTGTTAGCAGTAGTTTTGTTTTCAGTAAAATTATTTTGGAATTGCCTCATTAAGGATCACTTTGTGGTTTTCTTGTATCACAAGAGTTTGAGATATATCTTTTATCAAGATGATCTAAATCTATGGTAATGGAGTTGGATGAATTTTCTTCATGATTATGATTTTTAGAGGTCATGTACCATGGTAAAAGGAAATTTTGTGGCTACTACTTTGAGGAGGAAGTCATGAAATAATAATATTTATGAATCTAGGTATTCATAGAGGGTGAAGGATTAATTGGAATCCCTTTACATGGATAAGAGGGTTGTTGATTGGGGATGTATCTTGTTTCATATGATGGTTCAATATTCTCTAATATGTTAGGTGTAGGAATATTAATGGGGATACATGGAGGAAAAGGTTATGTGCAATCGTGTTGGCCATGGTGATGCTCTGTGGAGATAGTCAGAAGACGGAAAAAACTAGATGTTTTTTTAGGGAAGGTGTTTAGTTTTGTAAGAGTTTCACAAGGGATTCCTTCATGATTTTCAAAGATAAATTTTTTTGGTACACCTAGAAATATCTAAGATGTATTTTATCTTGAGAACATGGATTTGGTGGCCCTAGAAGAAATTGGTGATGGTGGAGTTTTTAGCTTGGTGTTTGTTTTCTCCAGATGTAAAGGTCGAGCATCATGTTCCTAGTATTTTTTTGCAGTCATTAGATTTTCTCACATGGAAATAGGATGAAATATTGATATATTTCTTCATAGGGATACCCCAAGCTTGTAACACCCCAAGATTACATAGTGTGTTATTTCTTCAAAATAATTCAATAACTTGCACTACACGCAACACCGAGTTAAAGCGCACCATGACTTACCAAACTAGCTGTTATGAATAGTAATACCTACTTTTTAAAATTTTATAAATTCTATATCTCAAAATGGACTTCATTATTGTATTCAGAATATCAAAATTATCCTAGGGTGAAATTTTGTTACTTTTCGGATAACATTAATATTTTGATGAATAGTGAAAATTACTAAATTTTAATTAAAAACAAGTTTTTTAATAAAAATAATTATTGGTGATAAATTGTGAATTTTAGTGGTTTTAAAGTACAATTAGAATATATGTTTACCATTTTATCCAATGGTGTTCATTAGAATTAATTTCACTTCGAAATTGGACCTAAACAATTGTCAATCTTTTGATATATATTGTTTCTTAAAAACATGCTATTTGTTGTGACAGCGGGAATTAATTATAAAATTAATTAATGCAACTTATATGTTTGGAATTTTTTAAAATAGATATCTTTTTTTAATTTGTAATATCAATTATAGCTTAGGGTGAAATTTTGGCACTGTTCTGAAAAACATCAATTTTTGATGAATAGTGAAACTACTAAGTGGTAGTTAAAAAAAACTGAATTTTTCATAAAACTTAATTTTACCGCTTCTGTGAATGGAATTTCAAAAATCCGAGAGACACGGTTAATATCAAGCAGTAAAATATGGTTCAATTAGATGAAAATAATTTTTTGTGAATAGTAACTTTACTTTTATTTACCACGGTTAAAAGTAAATAGGGTAATTAAGGGTAAAAATGGTATTAATATTACCCTAACACATGTCCTAATTCTATTGTAAAAGTTTATCTCAACCAAAAACAACTTTACGAATAACATATTATAATTTAGGTCCTCTTGGATGAGATTAGGACATTTATTATTATTTTATTCAAAGAAGAGTTAAAAGAGTTAAAATCAAAGTTTATTTACTAAACCATTTTTAATATAAGGTTATACATAAGATAAATTCGATTTTATATATTAATTATAAAGATAAAAATATTTCCTACATAGTGATATTTTATTTATAATTTTTATATATTAAAACATTTAATTTATTTATGACACATTAATGATGCTGTAACTACCATAATAGAGAAAAATTAAAATAATCTATATTATAAATACCAAAATAAATATAATTAGAGACTTTTATTGAATTACAATAACTTTCTACATAAATATGACATATTAGAATTTATTTAATTTACTTTTTTCTAAGTAATCATTCTGTTATGAGTTTTAAAAAATCAACTATTGAATAGTGTCAAAATTGACAAAATAGAGTTTTTAAAAAATATATTATATTATTAATTGATTTAAATTCCTAAAAATATAAGGTTCGGCCAAAATACTTATATCATGATAGGTGTATCATTAGTGAACCACTTGGAGGTCTCCTGGATGTATATAGTATGTTTATTAACTATATAATATAAAAATACAAAGTGACATGGTAAATGTCAAACTAATTAACGAAGAGTTAAAACTAAAGGATAAGGTTAATATAGTAACCCAAACCTGTATAAATTCTATTGGTTGAATTTTTTTCGACCTATCCCCACCTTGAAATTTGAATAATTATCTTTGGAGCCATTATAAACTGAATATGAATTTATTATAAATTAATATTTCTAGCTTTTCCAAAGGTGCCCCTCACCTCTCTTATAAAAGGGCACTCCCCCTTCTCATTACTTCACCCCTTCATAGCATTTTGGTTCGGCTAAACCCTACCCAAATAATCTCTCAACTTCCCTCACTACAACCTAGATGCCGTAGTTTGATCATAAATCCAACCTAAGGATCCCTTTTGATCAAATAAAAAGGAATAACCCGAAGAAGAGGTAATGTTTTCACCACCCTTTTTCAAATTCATTTCTTCTTCAACTTCTTCTTTCTTTGTTTTTCCCATTATAAAATAATGAATCTAGTATCTCCTATATACTGTAATATTATTATAAATATGGTACAACCATATTCAGTATTCTATTCACCCTTTGAATAACATGTCACCATACGTGCATACGTACGGCTTACCGTTTCCACGTTGCGGTGTAATTGTTATTCAATAAATTATTATTTTTATGGGTATAATAATGATTTTTAATTCATGTAAATAATAAATATAACATGATAATTATTCTGTATATATGATATACCATTCAATTATATATTATTTTAATATCAAAAGAATGATATTGTCACTCGTGCGTACGTACGGACTACCGTCTCCACGAACGCGATGAGATTCATTCTCTATCGTATCCATTCAAGTATAATTATCATTTTATGATTTAAAAATAATGTTTAAGGACTTGATATCATTATGGATATTTATAATATACAACATATCCATGACAAACATGGCTTATGTAACAAAACATATAAAAGAAAATGAGTAAGTTAACACCCGAACCGACGATAATTCTAAGATATTATTAACAAAGCAATGTTAAAAGATCATATATGATATCATATTAATGTATATGATTATTAAATAATTTAATAAAAATTATTTCACCATTATATAGGAGGTTAACCTACCCCCAACCATGGAAAAGTACAAGTTAAGGGTTTATTTCGTAATCTCTTCATTATCCGAGGTTGTTTATACGTAATAATCTACTGGGATTTCTTTATCATCCACATCCATGTTTCTTCGAAATGTATTTGAAAACAATTTTACTATTTACAAATAATATGGGTTAAAGTCATTTATACCCTTATGTGTTTTTAAAATAATCTTTACGTCGTTTTCCAAACAAGGAACTTTTAACCTTTCGACAAATTTAAGGTAAGAATGTTTTTTTACTTATACGGCGGGTGCGGCTATTTACCGCCGTTATAAACTCTCCAAAGCTTCCCTTACAAGCTTATAAGAATATTTTCAATGTAATTGTTTTATTTTATAATTATGTGACTTTTAAATGATTTCGAAATTAATATTTTAATAATTTGTGAATGGTACTCTTTATCAAGATCATAATTTTAAATGTTTTAAAGATTTATCTTTCTAAATATTTTTAATTAATGTCCATGTTTTCAAAATGATTTTAAGGATTTATTTATATTGACATGAAGTCTTTGAAATGATATTTTTTTTAAAAAGTTTCTAAGTGGTATGGAACACTTTGATTCAAAAATCTCTTTTAAATTACTTCCTTTATAAATGTGTGACTTTTCAATGATTTTGAGAAGAGAGATATTTCTCTCAAATAGTTTTGATTTCATCAATGTCAACATCCTTTGATGGATTTTAAGCTTATTTGAAGTTGATTTTTTATGATACAAAACTTTTGTACTGTATTGAAGTTTTTTTATTTGTTTTACTGTGGATGTGTTATTTTTATACCATTCATGGTTTATAGAGAAAGTGTTGAAATTTCGTATTCTAGTTTTAATACGAATGTTTATGTTATGTTTAAACCTTTTCATATGGGAATGCATTGGACTTAGTAATTGACGGGTGGAGCCCGCTATAGCTCCTCGATGCATCGATAGGTCTCATGAGACAAACTAGTGTCTTGGCACAAGGCCTTGCCAAAATCGTATTTGTAGTCTTGGCACGAGGCCTTGGCTATGTGGTTACGATAGTCTGGAATTATGCATTCCATCATTATGAAAGTGGTTATTGATATTGCATGTGATTATTCGATTAGTAGAATATCCATGTGAATAAGTAAATGGCATTGTTTAATTTTATTTTTTTCATACTATGTTGAAGTTCAAGTTTAAAAGGCTTTTGTTTTAGTTATAAATTGCCTTAAATGTTTATGCTTACTTATGAAAGTTTCCACTGTATTTCTTACCCTTAAGGAGCGTTTGAGCTCAACCATTTTCTATGTTTTATTTTTTTCCCAGGATTCCATGAAGTATATTGTCATTGATAAGAAGGGTTAAGACAAGGGAATAATGGAATTCTTAAATGATTATTTATGTTGTTTTGTTTTTTATGAAGTGTAATGTAACATTCATGTACGTAATCTATTTTCCAAGACTGCTAAACTAATCGGTCCTTTGGGACTTGATTCCTTGTAATCATGACAATGTATTAAAATAATGCACCAACTCTGGGTAACTGAGGTCGGGGCGTTATAGTTGGTATTAGAAGAAGTTTAGAAATAGCCTTGGAAATTAGATTTAGTTAAACTCTGATTAGAGAACATAGCCCAAAGATAGACTTTGAGGATTGGTATAGAAGAACTTCCTAGAATTTTGGTATTGTAGAGATTTTTTGAGTTTTCCGAGAAATACATCCCTGTCTGGATATGAGCAGGTAGAGGCGGCTCTGGCACAGATGTACCTAGGGGTAAAACCCAAAAACACCGCTTTGAGCTAGACTCGAACGGGAACTGGTGCACGACAACGGGCCTTGCTGCACTCTTGGTTACGACACCTCCTGGGGATATGCTTAGGATAATTCTCATTTTATTTACAAACCATTATGAAGGGATCAAGAGTATATACTTACTCAAAGAAAACATTTTTTATGATTATGGATTATATCCATGAACTGTTCAATTTGCATTAGGAATAATTTATTGAAATTCATAAACTGACCTAGTTTATGATATTGTATAGAAATGGCGCCCATTAGAAGGAATGTGAACTCGAGTAATACGTATGATCCAAAGAGTAAGAAGGATCGTATCTTTCATGGATCTAAGAAATCATTTAGAAGGGAAATAGTCTCCCATGTATTATCATCATATGAAGAAATAATATCATGTGTTGATAAGATAAGTAAAGAGTTTACTGAGTCCTATGGCTTTGAAGGGAAGCAAGAGAAGAAAAGGATGTAAGAGAGAAAGATGGATAAAGGGAAGAGGGAAAAGAAGAATTTTCTTATATGTGATAACTGTGGGAAGAAACACCCTGGAACTTGCCTGAAATGAATGGGAGTTTTTTATAAGTGTGGAGTAAATGGGCACAAAGTACGTGACTGCAAGGGTAAGAAAATGGTTTCAAATGTACAATGCTTCATTTGCAAGGAGTTTGGACACTATGTGAACCTATGTCCCAGTCATCAGACTATGCCGCAAATGATGATATTGGATAATAATCAAGTTATGATACTACCACAGATGAAGAGGAATTATTAGAGTTCTTATGTTGATTATGTCATTTGAGTGTTGTATCAACAATGTACTTGTTATAATAATTATGGAGTATATAAGTATTGTACTGCAGTACTATTTCATTAAGGACATGAGATTGTGTGGAACAAAGAAAAGTGACTCAATAGCAGGTTAAATTTTTTGAAAATATATAGTTGAGAGAAAGATAAACCATAATATGGTTCTGATACCGAGGTAGTGATTTTAGAATAATACATGATTGATTTGGATAAATTATATTGGATATTCTTGACTACCTTGAAGCTAATTAATGATTTTTATATTCCATCATTGTTGGGGTTTAAAACATTTTTTGATTGATGAAGTATATCCAGCATTCTATATGGAATAAGGGAGCATGAATGTAATCAATAAGGATTATGGTAATTCAGGATGTTTCAGTGTTTTAAAAGAATACGTGATGAAGGTATTCATATCCTATTACGGGGTAAAAAGGATCTACATTATGTTTACCTTCCTTATAAATGATGGACTGTGAGTTTGGACAGAAGTATTTTGGATAAATTCTAGTTTGAGATTAATTTTGGATTGCCATAAAAGGACAACCCGGAGGTCGGGCGGCAACCCATTGCGACTGGAAAGGCCGCGAGACTTGAACCCGCAACTGAAGGGTGAAAAGGGTGTATCACCTACCACTGGCCCACGAGAAGTCCTGGATTAAATAATGTAGTTTTTTTTAAAAGATCTGGTAGATGAATTATAAATTTGTTTATTTTGGAACCCTGTACGAATAGTATAAATAGAATTTTTTTAACGTTCTATTATCTTTTAGAGTGAAATATAGGTTTGTGGTAGAAATTTATTATTGGATAAAACTCTAATTATAAAGTAAGTATATCTCCTTATGATCTTAGCCAATCTCACAAATAAATTCCTCAATATTAAGAAAAGGAACTTAGAACAAAAATGTTATCCTAGATGGTACCTTAAATCATCACTAATTTATGGCTTTGAGATTGTTGGCCTTTTCATAGCCATGTTCTCTACCACTCTCCATCAGATAATTGATGGTTATATTTCTCTTCCATATCCATATTTTCCTACATGGAACCCTAGTATGTGTTATTTTCGGCAATCTTCATACTTTCCACTCTTTATTTTAAATAGAGGCCTCATTAATTCATTTTTCGATGTGGGGTTTCAACTAAGATATTTTGAAACGTCAAAAATGTGTTATCCTAATACCTTATGTTTTGTTGAATCGATGGTATTTTAAATCATCATAGATTGATGAATTTCAGGACCTCAATTTTAAACATGTTTGTGATTGATGACCTCAATCACTACCTATAAATATTTACATTTTTCCTCCAATTATATGTCTCTAATTTCCACCAATGTTCTCCTAATCGAGATCATAATTTGTTGGTAACCCTTTCATTTCTCTTTTCCTCATATTAAGACTAAATTTTAGTAACCCAATTTTCGAGGTGGGTTTTCCCACAAAGATATTTTTTATTTTCAACATTTTATTTTCGAAGAACAATTTCAAATTGAGAGGACGCAATTTATTGAAGGAGAGGAGAATGTAACACCCCAATATTACATAGTGTGTTATTTCTTCAAAATAATTCAATAACTTGCACTACACGCAACACCGAGTTAAAGCGCACCATGACTTACCAAACTAGCCGTTATGAATAGTAATACCTACTTTTTAAAATTTTATAAATTTTATCTCTTAAAATGGACTTCATTATTGTATTTGGAATATCAAAATTTTCTTAGGGTGAAATTTTGGTACTTTTCGGATAACATTAATATTTTGATGAATAGTGAAAATTACTAAATTTTAATTAAAAACAACTTTTTTAATCAAAATAATTAATAGTGATAAATTATGAATTTGAGTGGTTTTAAAGTATAATTAGAATATATTTTTACCATTTTATTCAATGGTGTTCATTAGAATTAATTTCACTTCAAAATTGGACCTAAACAATTGTCAATCTTTTGATATATATTGTTTCTTAAAAACACGCTATTTGTTGTGACAGCGGGAATTAATTATAAAATTAATTAATTCAACTTATTTGTTTGGAATTTTGTAAAACAGATATCATTTCTTAATTTGTAATATCAATTATAGCTTAGGGTGAAATTTTGGCATTGTTCTGAAAAACTTCAATTTTTGATGAATAGTGAAACTACTAAGTGGTAGTTAAAAAAAACTGAATTTTTTCATAAAACATAATGTTACCGCTTCTGTGAATGGAATTTCGAAACTCCGAGAGACACGGTTAATATCGAGAACTAAAATGTGGTTCAATGAGATGAAAATAATTTTTGGTGAATAGTAACTTTTTACTTTTATTTACCACGGTTAAAAATAAATAGGGTAATTAAGTGTAAAAATGGTATTAATATTACCCTAACACATGTTCTAATTCTATTGGAAAGGTTTATCTCGACCAAAAACAACATTAGGAATAAAATATTATCATTTAGGTCCACTTGGATGAGATTATGACATTTATTATTATTTAATTCAAAGAAGAGTTAAAAGAGTTAAAATCAATGTTTATTTACTAAACCATTTTTAATATAGGGTTATACTTAAGATAAATTCGATTTTAAATATTCATTAGAAAGATAAAAATATTTCCTACATGATGATATTTTATTTATAATTTTTATACATTAAATCATTTAATTTATTTATGACACATTGATGATGCAGTAATTACCATAATAGAGAAAAATTAATATAATTGATATTATAAATACCCAAATAAATATAATTTGAGACTTTTATTGAATTACAATAATTTTATAGGTAAATATGACATATTAGGATTTATTTAATTGACTTCTTTCGAAGTAATAATTCTGTAAGGTGTTTTACAAAAATCATCTATTGAATAGTGTCAAAATTTACATAAAAGTGTTTTTAAAACAAATATTATATTATTAATTAATATTAAATTCCTAAAAATCTAAGGTTCAGCCAAGAGACTTATATCATGATATGTGTATCATTAATGAGCAACTTGGATGTCTCTTGGATGTATATAGTATGTTTATTAACTATATAATATAAAAATACAAAGTGACATGGTAAATGTCAACCTAATTAACGAAGAGTTAAAACTACGAGATAAGGTTAATATAGTAACCCAAACCTGTCAAAATTATATTGGTTGAATTGTTTTAGACCTATACCCACCTTTATCTTTGAATAATCAACTTTTGAGCCATTAGAAACCGAATATGAATTTATTATAAATTAATATTTCTAGCTTTTCCAAAGGTGCCCCTCACCTCTCTTATAAAAGGGAACTCCCCATTATCATTACTTCACACCTTCATAGTCTTTTGGTTCGGCTAACCCTTGCCAAAACACTCTCTAAATTTCCCTCAGTACAACCTAGAGGCATTATTTTGATCATAAATCCAACCTAATGAGCCCTTTTGATCAAATCAAAAGGTAGAACCCGAAGAAGAGGTATTGTTTTCACCACCCTTTTTCAAATTCATTTCTACTTCAACTTATTCTTTCTTTGTTTTTCCCATTATAAAATAATGAATCCATTATCTCCTAAATACTGTAATATTATTATAAATATGGTAAAACCATATTCAGTATTCTCTCCACCCTTTTAATAACATGTCACCATACGTGCGTACGTACAGCTTACCATCTCCACATCGTGGTGTAATTGTTATTCAATAAATTATTATTTGGATGGGTATAATAATGATGTGTAATTCATGTAAATAATAAATATAACATTATAATTATTCTGTGTATATGATATACCATCCAATTATATATTATTTTAATATCAAAAGAATGATATTGGCGCTCGTGCGTACGTACGGACTACCGTCTCCACGAACGTGATGAGATTCATTCTCTATCGTATCCATTCAAGTATAATTATCATTTGATGATTTAAAAATAATGTTTAAGGACATGATATCATTCTGGATATGAATAATATACAAACTATCCATGACAAACATGGCTTACGTAAAAAAAACTTATAAAAGAAAACGAGTAAGTTAACACCCGAAACGATGATAATTCTAAGATATTATTAACAAAGCAATGTTAAAAGATCATATATGATATCATATTAATGTATATGATTATTGGAAAATTTAATAACAATTATTTCACCATTATACAAGAGGTTAAACTACCCCCAACCAAGGAAAAGTACAAGGTAAGGGTTTATTTCGCAATCTCTTTATTATCCGAGGTTGTTCCTACGTAATAATCTACTGGGATTTCTTTATCATCCACATCCATGTTTCTTAGAAATGTATTTCAAAACAATTTTACTATTTACAAAGAATATGGGTTAAAGTCATTTATACCCTTATGTGTTTTTAAAGGAATCTTTCCGTCATTTTCCAAACAAGGCCCTTTTAACCTTTATACAAATTTAAGGTAAGAATGTTTTTTTAACTTATACGGCGGGTGTGGCTATTTACCGCCATTATAAAATCGTCGAAGCTTCCTTTACAATATTATAAGAATATTTTCAACGTAAATGTTTTATTTTATAATTATGTGACTTTTAAATGATTTCAAAATGAATATTTTAAGAATTTGTGAAAGGTACTCTTTATCAAGATCATAATTTTAAATGTTTTAAAGATTTATCTTTCTAAATCTTTTTAATTAATTCCCATGTTTTAAAAATGATTTTAAGGATTTATTTATATAGACATGAATTCATTGAAATGAAATTTATTTTAAAAAGTTTCAAAGTGGTATGGGACACTTTTATTCAAAAATCTCTTTTAAATTACTTCCTTTATAAATGTGTGACTTTTCAATGATTTCGATAATAGAGATATTTCTCTCAAATAGTTTTGATTTCATCTATGTCAACATCCTTTGATGGATTTTAAGCTTATTTGAAGTTGATTTATTATGATACAAAACTTATGTATTGTATTGAAGGTTTTTTGATATGTTTTACTGTGTATGTGTTATTTTTATACCATTCATGGTTTATGGAGAAGGTGTTGACATTTCGTATGCTAGTCTTAATACGAATGTTTATGTTATGTTTAAACCTTTTCATATGGGAATGCATTGGACTTAGTAAGTGACGGGTGGAGATCGCTATAGCTCCTCGATGCATCGGTAGGTCTCATGAGACAAACTAGTGTCTTGGCACAAGGCCTTGGAAAAATCTTATTTGTAGTCTTGGCACGAGGCCTTGGCTATGTGGTTATGATAGTCTGGCATTATGCATTCCATCATTATGAAAGCGGTTATGGATATTGCATGTGATTATTTGATTAGTAGAATATCCATGTGAATAAGTAAATGAAATTATTTCATTTTATTTTTTTCATACTATGTTGAAGTTGAAGTTTAAAAGGCTTTTGTTTTAGTTATACATTTCCTTAAATGTTTATGCTTATTTATTAAAGTTTCTGTTGTATTGCTTACCCTTAAAGAGCGTTTGAGCTCACCCCTTTTCTATGTTTTATTTTTTTCCCAGGATTCCAAGAAGTATATTGTCATTAATAAGAAGGATTAAGACAAGGGAATAATGGCATTCATAAAGGATTATTTATGTTCTTTTGTATGTTATAAAGTGTAATGTAACATTCATGTATGTAATCTATTTTCCAAGACTGCTAAACTAATCGGTCCTTTGGGACTTGATTCCTTGTAATCATGCCAATGTATTAAAATAATGCACCGACTCTGGATAACTGGGGTCAGGGCGTTACAAAGCTGATGTAGGTCGTGATGTTATCTGGGTGATCATAGATAGGTTGACCAAATTTAACCAATTTCTATTAATCAAGGAGTTATGTTCAGTGGGTGTTTTGGATATGAGGTATGGGGATGAGGTGGTGTACTTTCATGGAGTTATAAGGTCCATTGTCTTTTATGGAGATTCCCATTTTACATCATGTGTCTGTAGAGGATTGTTGCATTATTTGGGCACTCATTTACACCTTATCACTACTTTACACCATCAGATAGAGGGGAATATAGAGAAGAGTGTCAAGATGATATAATATATGTTATGAAAATGAATCTTAGACTTCAGGGGATCGTGGGTGTGAGACATTCCATTGGCTGAGTTTTCTTATAATAACAGCTATCACTAATCCATCTACATGGCCCCATTTGAGGTTTTTTATTGGAATCTGTTTCATTATTTGTTGTGTTGAATAGAGGGTGGGGAGATAGTAGTTCTTTATCTTGATGAGGTATAGAGAAAAATAAAGAATTTTCATCAATTTTATGATAGGATGATAGTAGTGTAGGACCATTATAAGTCAAATTTTGATCGTAGGAGGAGGCCCTTGAAGTTTGAAGTTAGAGACCATGTATTCTATAAGGTTTCAATTCAATAGTTGTAGTGTATGTTTGGAAGTGGGATTATTCTTTCCCCCTAGTATATTATTCCCTTTTAGGTGTTGGTGTGAGTTTTCAAGATGGAATATCAGATGGTGTTGACCCAATGGTTGGAGAGGATCCATGATGTCTTCCATGTGTCCTAGCTTCATCGGTATATTCCTGATGACTCATGTGTCATTGATTGAGTAGAGTTAGATATTGAGGATAAAGAGTGTAACGCCCCGACCCTAGTTACCTAGAGTAGGTGCATTATTACATAACATTGGAATGATCACAAAAGAGCATGTCTTGAAAGACCGATTAGTTTAGTGTCCTTGGAAATACTAGATACATTCATATGTTTTACATTACATTATAAAATGAAAACAACAACAACATAGTATCTATATTCCACACTCATATCCCTTAGAAAATACCTTCAAGTCAGTCATAATATACTTATTTTCATCCTGGTAGAAATAAAACATAGAAAGGGGTGAGCTCAGATGCTCAGTAAGGATAACAATATAGGTGAAACATTCATAAATAAGCATAAACATTAAAGTAAATGTAATAATAGAACAAAATCCTTTTAAACATGAACTTTAGAATAATATGGAAAAGATAAAATCAAATAATTCCATTTACTTATTCACATGGATATTCTACTAGTCAAATAATCACATGGAGTATCAATAGCTACTTTCATAATGATGGAATGCATAATGCCAGACTTCATAACCACATAGTCATGGCCTTGTTACAAGAATACAAATAAGATTTTGTAAAGGCCTTGTGACAAGATACTAGTTTGCCTCATGAGACCTACCGATGCATCGATGAGTTATAGTGGGCTCCACCCGTCACTTACTAAGTCCAATGCATTCCTTATATGAAAAGGTTCAAACATAACATAAAACTTCGAATTAAAACTAGCATTTGAAATGTCAATACATTCCCCATAAACCATGAATAGTGTGAAAATAACACATCCACAGCCAAACATATCACAAAAACCATTAAATACAATATGGAATTTTTGTATGATAATAAATCAACTTCAATTAAGCTTAAAATCAATCAAAGGATGTTGACATAGATGAAATCAAAACATTTTTTATAGAAATATCTATTTATATTTTTAAATTATTTAAAAGTAATATAATTATAAAAGAAAACATTTATTTTGAAAATATTCCTATAATCTGGTATGGGAAACTTTGACGATGTTATAATGGCAGAAAAAATGCCACACCCACCGTATAAGTTAAAAAAACATTATTACCTTAATTTTGTCAAAAAGTTCATAAGGTACCTTGTTTGGAAAATGACAGAAAGATTCCTTTCAAACCATTTTATAAAAATTCAAAAAAAGTTATAAATGACTTTAACCCATAGTCTAGTAAATAGTAAAAATGTTTTGGAATACATTTTTAAAAAACATGGATGTGGATGATAAAGAGGTCCCAGTAGATACTTAGGTAAAAACAACCTCGAATAATAAAGAGATTGTGAAATTAACCATTACCTAGTAATTTTCCTTTTTTGAGGGAACATTAACCTCATTTATAAAGTTAAATCATTATTATTAAATTATAAAAGAACTATATACATAAATATGATATCATATATGATCTTCTAATATTTCATTGTTAATGATATTTCAGTAGTATCATCATTTCGGGTGTTAAATGATTCATTTTCCTCTATATGATTTGTTATGTAAGTAATTTTTGTTATGTATAGGATGTATATTATTCATATTAAGAATGATATTATGTATTTAAACCTTATTTTTAATCATAAAATGAAAATTAGTCTTGAATGGATATGATGGGGAATGAATCTCATCGCGTTCGTGGAGTCGGTAATCTATACGTACGCACGAGCACCAATATCATTATTTTGATATTAAAATAATATATAATTGGATGGTATATCATATATACAGAATCCTTATCATGTTATATTTATTATTTACATCATTTATATTCATTATTATACCCATCTAAATGATTAAGTGTTTGAATAACAATCTACACCACGACGTGGAGACGGTAATCCGTACGTACACATGTATGGTGAATTTGTCATTTATATGATAGATAGTATAATAAATATGGTTGTAACATTTTTATAATAACATAAAATTATATAGAAGATATTGGGGTTATTATTTTATAATGTAAACAACAAATAAAGAGGAAGCGGAAGAAGAAAATAACTTGAAAGATGTGACATAATATTTACCTCTTCTTCGGGTTCCTCCTTTTCATTTGATCAAAAGGGCTCCTTAGGTTGACTTTATGACTAAATTAAGGCCTCTAAAATGAAGGTAGGATAGTCTGGAGGATATTTGTGTAGGGGTTGGTAGATCCAAATGGCTTTGAAGGTGTAAATTTGGGATAAGGTGAAGTTCCCTTTTATAAGAGGGGTGAGGGTCACCTTAGGAAAAGATTGAAATTCTATTTTATAATAAAATCATTTTCGGTTTCTAATGTCTCCAAAATTAATTATTTAAAGTCTAAGGTGGGGATGGGTCGAAAACCTCTAAACCAATAGGTTTTATACATGTTTGGGTCACTATAGTAACCTAATCCTTTAGATTTAACTCTTAGTTAAATAGTTTGACATTTACCATTTCGCTTTGTATTTTTATATTATATGGTTAATAAACATACTATAAAATTCCAAGAAAACCCCAAGTGGTTCACTAATGATAAAAATATCATTATATATGTGGTTTTTATGAAGCATTAATTTTTAGGATTGTTATGTCACCCAATAATATTGTATTTCTTTTAAAAACTCATTTTTGTCAATTTTGACATTATTTAATAATTTATTTTTGTTAAAGTTATAAAAAATGTATTACTTAGAAATAAATACATTTAATCAATCATAAAATGTCATATTAACCTTTAAAATTAGTGAAATTTATTAAATGTCTCAAATTAGATTTATTTAGATATTTATAATATCAATTATTTTAATCTTTCATTAATATTGTAATTACTCTATCATCATTATGTAATAAATGAATTTAATTATTTAATGTCTAAAAATTATAAATAAAATACCATTTTGTAGGAAATATTTATATATTTCTAATTAATATTTATATTTGAAATTATTGCGTGTAACCCTTTATTAAAAATGGTTTAGTTATTAAACTTAGAATTTAACTCTTTTAACTCTTCTTTAAATAAAATAATAATAAATGTCCTAATATAATCAAAGTGGACTAAAGTGGTACATATTTTATCTCTAAGATTGTTTTTGGTCATATTATGCTTATCCAATAGAATTAGGATATGTGTAAGGTTAATAATAATATCATTTTTACCCTTAATTACCCTATTTTCTTTTAACAATGGTAAATAAAAGTAAACATTTACTATTCACAAAATATTATTTTCATATTATTGAACCACATTTTACTTATTCATATCAACCCTATCTCTCAGATTTTTGAAATTCAACTCACAGAAGCAGTAAAATTAAGTTTTATACAAATTTGGAAATGCTCCTAGGAGGTGGGTAAAAGACGGTAAAAAGTTCGATAAATTTTTATATATCTAAACTCATTATAAAATGACTCCAATGAATTAAATTGAACTTATATAGGTATTATGTATCTATTTTGACCTAAATTAAATTTAAATAAAAAGTAGGTCTTAAACAATAACTTAGTGTTTTTCACTATTCATCAAAAATTGAAAGTTTCCAGAAAAATACCAAAAATTCACCCTAATCTAATTTCGATATTCCGAATACAAAAATGAAGTCCATTTTGAAAGATAAAATTTATAAAATTTCAAAAAGTGGTTATTATTATTCATAATGTCTAGTTTGATTGGTTGTGGTGTGTTAGAATCTTGAAGTTGCGTACAATGCAAGCATTTCATTATTCAAAGGGAAATGTATCGTGGAAGCTTGGGGTGTTACATTATTCTCTCCTTAAAATAATTTTGTCCTTTAAATTTCTAGAATATTACTCCAAAAAAAGATTTGGGTGGTTCTTCAACATAAGTTCCTCAGGTTCCCACGTTGCTTCTTCCATATTATGGTTTCTCCATAGAACTTTTACCAGACGAGTTGTCCAGTTTCTCAATACTTGTTCTCTAGTATCAAAATTTTGACAGGCTCTTCACAGTAAGATAGATCGGGTTCCAGTTCGGTTTCCTCATAGGTGAGTAAATGCGTTGGGTCATGCATATATTTTCTCAATAGTGATGCGTGGAACACATTGTGAACTTTAGAGAGACTTGGTGGCATTTCCAACCGGTAATCTACAGCCCCAATTTGTTCTATAATTTTGAAAGGTCTGATGTACCTGGGACTTAGTTTACCCTTCTTACTGAATCATATAACTTCCTTCAATGGATACACCTTCAAGAAAACATGATCTCCTACATAAAATTCCAAATCCTTCCTTCGGTTATTAGCATAGCTCTTCTCCCTACTTTGTGCTTTTTCGATGTGGGTTTGGATAATCTTCACATTTTCCATCATTTCCTCAACAAGTGATGGTCTTATGAGTTTTCTTTCACCAACATAATCCCAACAAGTTGGTGTCTGACATCTCTTTCCATATAATGCTTCATAAGGTGCCATCTGAATACTTGAATGGAAGCTATTGTAATAGGAAAATTCTTTCAGAGGTTAATATTGATCCCACATACCTTGAAATTCAATTGAGCAAGATCTCAACATGTCTTCTAAGGTTTGAATAGTCTGTTCTGATTGTCCATCACTACTGGAAAAATACCTTATACCAATGGTTTGGAACCGTTGGTATAGGCCCCAAAACCGTTGGTATAGGCTATACCAACGGTTTGTAGGACCGTTTCCAAGTAATTCGTGACAATAGGTCTATACCAACAGTTTTGGGAAAACCGTTGGTATAAGTAATATGAAAATCTATACCAACGGTTCTCAAAACCGTTGGTATATGTATTTCAAAAAAAAAAATTGACGGGATTTGATCCCAAAACCTCTAGATTATAATTGAATGACTTAACCACTAACCTAACTTGACTTTTGTGAACATAATTTCATAAATATATATATGTATTGTTAAAATTATTTTAAATTTTGATTTATATAATGTTCTCGGTAAGAAGATTCGTTTAAAAATCGGAGGACCTATACCAACGGTTCTCAAACCCGATGCTATAGACCTATACCAACGGTTCTCAAAACCGTTGGTATAGACCTATACCAACGGTTTTGATAACCGTTGGTATAGGTCCTTGGATTTTGGGACCTATAACAACGATTTTGGCCAAACCGTTGGTATAGGGGGGACCAATACCAAAGGTTTGGCCAAACCGTTGGTATAGGGTGTCTATAAGGGACCTATACCAACGGTTTGGCCAAAACCGTTGGTATAGGTCCATATAAGTGACTTATATCAACGGTTTTGGCCAAACCGTTGGTATAGGTCCAAATTAATGAACAATACCAACGGTTTGGCCAAAATCGTTGGTAAAAGTCATATTTCCAGTACTGCATCAGTTTCAGGGTGGTAGGTAGTGCTCAAATGAATATCAGTATCTAGGGCTTTCTGAATACTTTTCCAGAATCTTGATGTAAAACGTGGATCACAATCAGAAAGAATCAATATGGGTACACCATGATGTCTTAAAACTTCATTAATATATAGTCTTTCTAAACATTCAAGTGTTAAATCTTCTCTTATAGCAAGAAATTGTGTTGACTTGGTAAGATAATCAACAATGACCCTTATTTCATCATTCCTTCTAGGAGTCTTTGGTAGCCCCATGACAAAGTTCGTCATAATATTATCCCATTTCCACTCAGTTAAGGGAAGAGGTTCCATGACTCCTCAAGGATATTACCTTCCAACTTTCACTTGTTGACAAACCATACATCATGACACAAAATCAGTAATCTCCCTCTTCATGTTGTCCCACAAAAAATTTTCCTTCAAATCATTATACATCTTAGTGCTACCAAGGTGTATAGAGAAATTAGAGCTATGAGCATCAGCCTACAATTCCCTTTTTAGATCAGGTATGTTAGGAACACAATGTCACTTATCAAATTCCAAAAGTCCATCTTCATATATGACGTCACTCAATCTCCCATTGTTCACAGCTTTAAGTTTCTTCTGAAACTCTTCATTATCAGCCTAAGAACTTTTTATATTTTCTAGTAAAGATGGTATGAAAACCATTTGAAAAAGTATTGATGTTTCACCTTCCATGATTATTCCCATATCCATTTTCACTAGATCCATGAAAATAGGATCCATTTCAATTCTAATCTTGTTCAAAACTCCATGATCATTTCTGCTCAAAGCATCTGCCACCTTATTTTCCTTCCCCGGGTGGTAGTGTATTGTGCAATCATAATCTTTGAGTAGTTAAATTCATCTCTTTTTCCTCATGTTGAGTTCTTTTTGTGAGAAAATATACTTCAAAATCTTGTAATCGGTTTATATCTCACATTTTTTACCATGGAGATAATTTCTCCATATCTTTAAAGTAAAGATTACAACTGCTAACTCAAGATCATGAGTAGGATAGTTTTTCTCATGAATTTTTAGTTTTCATGATGCATAGGAAATAACTCTATCATTCTGCATAAGAAAACAACCAAGTCCTTTCTTTGAAGCAATAATATAAATAACAAACACATCATTTCACAATGGTAGAGTCAAGATAAGAGCATTGGATAATATTTTCTTCATTTCCTCAAAACATTATTCACAATATTTTTTCCAAACTAATTTAACCCCTTTACATGTGAGCTTTGTTAATGGGTTATCCAACCTGGAAAAATTCTGGAAAAACGTCCATAATAACCTACTAAACTAATTAAACTACGTACCTCAGTTTTACTCATCGGTGTTGGCCATTCTTGGATTTCATTGGTCTTTCAATAATCAATAGAGATTACATCCTTAGAGACAATATATCCAAGAAAATAAATCTTCTGAAGCCAGAATTCACACTTTCAAAATTTCCCATATAATTCATTTCTTCTAAGAGTCTTTAAAATAATGCACAAGTGATTTTCATGATCTTCGTAGCTTGTGGAGTATACCAAGATATCATCAATAAATACCACTACAAAGTCATCAATATATTCCTTGAAAACACTATTCATTATATCCATGAAGACAGAGGGTGCATTAGTCAATCCAAAAGGAATTACAGTAAAATCATAATGCACGTACCTAGTTCAAAATTTTGTTTTCAGAATGTCTTCCTTTTTCACACACAACTGATGATATCCAGATCAAAGGTAAATCTTTGAAAACTAATGAGCTCTATGAAGTTGGTCGAATAAATCATCAATGCGAGGTAGGGTATACTTTTTCTTTATTGTTATATCATTGATCTCCCTGTATTCAATGCAAAACCTCATAGATCTATCTTTCTTCTTAACAAAAAGAATAGGGGATCCCCATAGAGAAACACTAGGGAGAATAAATCCCTTATTACTCAATTCCTCTAGTTTTTTATTTAGTTCCACTAATTCCACAGTGGTCATTCTATAAGGCGTCTTCGATATGGGCCTTGAACCAAGAATTAAATCAATAGAAAACTCAATTTCTCATTCTGGAGTATGTCTAGGTAAATATTCTAGAAACACATCAATATATTCTTGCACAATATGTACATCCTCTATTTGGACATTCCTTTCCTCACCCATAGTTATTTCATTCTCTTCTTCTCCAATAATTGAATTTAGTTGAGCTATTAGGGGTGGATCTAGATAAGAATTATATGGTGACATTTCTGCTCTAAAGATAAGGTACTCATTATCATCATCAAGAATTGTAACCTCCTTCTTCTTGTAATAAAATTTTTCATCATGTTCTGAAAGCCACTCCATACCAAAGATTATATCAAATTCAATCATGGGTATGATTATGAGATCAGCAGATAAAAAACATTTATATGCCCTAATGGGAACTAATTCACAAAACATTATTGTAATGATACTTATCTTAGGGTTTTTGAATGAAAACTCCCTTGTTAAGTCAAATTGAAAATATCTAATTTTCGTAGCAAAATAGGAAGATATGAAACAATGTGATGATCCAGAATCAAATAAAGCATTTTCTAAACTTGAGGAAACAATTAAATTACCTACCACCACATCTTTCGGAGCTTCAACCTCAGCAATAGTGATAACATAAGCTTGTACTTGATCCCTTGGCCTTTTCTGAGGTAAGTTTCCTTGGCACTTAGGAAATTTATTTTCATAATTCCCCATTTATGTACAATTTTAGCATTCAACATTGACATCCTCTTTCTTCCCCTTGCAATCACGAGCTTGGTGGCCTTTTTCACCACACTTTTAATAGACTCCCATTTCTTTTAGGCAAGTATCAGGGTATTTATTCCCACACTTTCTGTAGTATGGATATTCAAATTTTCCCTTATTTCCCTTATTTCCATTTCCAGAGATTTCAGCAGATCTCTTCTTCTCTTGCTTTTCCTTAAAGTCGTCAGACTTAGAGAATTCATTTTCTGTCTTGATAGCACATGAGATAATATCTTCATGTGACAAGAAGGATTGTGAGACTAATTCTCATAGGAGAAATGGTTTTAACCCATCAAAGAATCGATCAATATTACTTCTTGGGTTATTTATATAATCCGTTGTATGCCTTTCTATCCTTGTAAAGTTAGACTCATACTTTGTGACATTATCATCCTCCTTTTTCCGCAGACTCACAAATTCCATTTCCATATTCACTCGGTGGTCATGATGAAAGTATTTTTTCTAAGAAAATCTCTTTAAAATTCCTCCATTACATATTTGATAATTCATCATCTTCCTTTGTGTTTTTAATCAATTTCCACCATTGATCTGCATCTCCTGTGATGCGATAAACTGCCATGAAAACTTTTTCCCTTTCACTACTCTCCAAAGCATGAAATATTTTATCTAAGGAATTTATCCATTGCTCAGCTACTAATGGATTTGTACTCCCATTGAATTTTGGTGGTTGTTGCCTCATGAATCGGTATAACATTGATCCTCTACATTTTGGATCAGGGTGCTCCATATAGGTAAGGTTATTATTCATATCCTGAGTGAGTTGTCCCAGTATGGTGATAAGCTAATCCGCACCAGTTTCATCACCATCTCCACTATAATAATCTTGAGGAGGATGGAAATACCTACATATATTTCATGCATTGATATGGTTTCCATTCCTTCCACTAGGTTCCATTTCTAAACAATGGCATACACTATATTAGTTTATGAATCGCAATACATAATTCAAAACATGTAAAATAGTTAACATAAATTGAACAGTTTATGGATATAATCCATAATCATAAAAATGTTTTCTTTGAGGAATTACATACTCATAAACACTTTATAATGGTTTGTAAAGAAAATGAGAATTATCCTAAGATTATCCCCCATGAGTGTCGTAACCAAGAGTGAATCAAGGCCCATTGTCATGCACCAGTTCCCATTTGAGTCTAGCTCAAAGTTGTGTTTTTGGGTTTTACCCCTAGGTACATTTGTGCCAAAGCAGCCTCTACCTTCTCATATCCAGAAAAGGATTTATTGCTTGGAAAACCCACAAAATCTCAACAATACCAAAATACTAGGAAGTTCTTCTATACTAATCCTCAATGTCTATCTTAGGATAATGTGATCTAATCAAGTTTTTTCTAAATATAGCTTCAAATATTTGTACTAAACTTCCTCTTATACCAACTATAATGCCCTGACCCTATTTACCCAGAGTCGGTGCATTATTCCATAACATTTCCATGATCACAAAAGATCAAGTCTCGAAAGACCGGTTAGTTTAGTAGCCTTGGAAATACTAGATACATTCATAAGTTTTACATTACATCATAAAATAAAAAACTATAACAACATAGTCTCTGTAGGACACACTCGTATACCATAGACTATCCCTTCACGTCAGTCATAATATACTTCTTCGCATTCTGGGAAAAATAAAACATTGAAAGGGGTGAGCTCAGATGCTTAGTAAGGATAACAATATAGCGGAAACATTCAAAAATAAGCAGTAAACATTTAAGGCAATATAGGACTAGAACAAAATCCTTTTAAACTTGAACTTCATAATAATATGGAAAAGATAAAATAAAATAATTCCATTTACTTATTCACATGGATATTCTACTAGTCGAATAATCACATTCAATCCACTTTCATAATGATGGAATGCATAATGTGAGACTTTATAACCACATAGTAAAGGCCTTGTGCCAAGACTACAAATAAGAATTTGTCAAGGCCTTGTTTCAGAACACTACTTTGTCTCATGAGACCTATCGATGCATCTAGAATCTATAGTGGGATCCACGCATCACTTACTAATACCAATGCATTCCTCATATGAAAAGGTCCAAGAATAACATAAACATTCGTATTAAAACTAGCACACAAAATGTCAATACTTTCTCCATAAACCATGAATGGAGTGAAAATAACACATCCACAGTAAAATATATTACAAAACCATCAATATAATATGGAAGTTTTGTATCATAATAAATCAACTTCAATTAAGCTTAAAATCTATCAAAGGATGTTGACATAGATGAAATCAAAACATTTTTTAGAGAAATATCTATTTTTTTTTTGAAATCATTTAAAAGTCATATAATTATAAAAGAAAACATTTATTTTGAAAATATTATTATAATATTGTAAGGTAAGCTTCGATGATGTTATAATGACATAAAATAGCCGCACCTGCTATATAAGTTAAAAAAACATTCTTACCTTAATTTTGCTGAAAAGATCATAAGGTACCCAGTTTGGAAAACGACGGAAAGATTCCTTTCAAAAAAATTTACAAAAAGTAAAACAGGGGTATAAATGACTTTAACCCATAGTCTAGTAAATAGTAAAAAAAATTAAATACATTTTGAAGAAATATGGATGTGGATGATAAAGAGGTCCCAGTAGATACTTAGGTAAAAACAACCTCGGATAATAAAGAGATTGTGAAATTAAACCTTACCTTGTACTTTTCCTTTGCTGAGGGTACATTAATCTTCTGTATAATAGTTATATCATTGTTATTAAAATATATAAGAACTATATACATAAATATGATATCATATATTATCTTTTAATATTACTTTGTTAATGATATTTCAGTAGTATCATCGTTTCGGGTGTTAACTGATTCATTTTCCTTTATATGATTTGTTATGAAAGTAATTCTTTTTATGTATAGGATGTATATTATTCATATTTATAATGATATTAAGTCTTAAAAATTATTTTTAATCATCAAATTAAAATTAGTCTTGAATGGATACGATGGTGAATTAATCTCATCGTGTTCGTGGAGATGGTAATCGGTACGTACGCACGAGCGACAATATAATTCTTTTGATATTAAAATCATATATAATTGGATGGTATATCATATATAAATAATCATTATCATGTTATATTTATTATTTTTATCTTTTATACTCATTATTATACCCATCCGAATAATGAAGTGTTTGAATAACAATCTACACCACGAAGTGGAGACGATAAACTATACGTACACACGTATGGTGACTTTGTCATTTATAGAATGAATAGAATAATGAATATGGTTTTACCATTTTTATAATAACATCAAATTATATAGAAGATAATTTATTTACTAATTTATAATGTAATCAACAAAGAAAGAGGAAGTAGAAGAAGAAAAGAACTTGAAAGTGGTGATGTAATATTTTCCTCTAATTTGGTTTCTTCCTTTTGATTTGATCAAAATGGATCCTTAGGTTGGATTTATAACTAACGTAAAGCCTTTAAGATGAATGGAGGACAGTTGGGAGGATATTTGTCTAGGGTTTGGCTGATCCAAATCGCTTTTAAGGTGTGGATTTGAGAGAAGGGTAAGTGCCCTTTTATAAGAGGGGTGAGGGGCACCTTAGAAAAAGATTGAAATGTTATTTTATAATAAAATAATTTTCGTCTTATATTGGCTAAAAAATTAATTATTTAAATGATAAGTTAGGGATGAGTCGAAAACCTCTCAACCAATTGGTTTTATACAGGTTTGGTTCACTATATTAACCTTATCTTTTAGAGTTAACTCTTAGTTAAATAGTTTGACATTTACCTTGTCTCTTTGTATTTTTATATTATATGGTTAATAAACTTACTCTAAAATTCAAAGAGAACATATAGTGGTTCATTAATGATACCCCTATCATTATATAAGTCTTTTGGATGAACCTTAGATTTTTAGGATTATTATATAAACCAATAATATTGTATTTGTTTTAAAAAATCATTTATTTCAATTTTTACATTATTTAATAATTAATTTTTTTAAAGTCATAATAACTATATTAGTTCTAAATAAATACATTTAATAAACCCTAAAATTTTATATTAACATATAAACTTAGTTTAATTAATTAAAAGTCTCAAATTATATTTATTTGGATATTTATAATATCAGTTATTTTAATCTTTCATTAATATGGTTACTACTGCATCATCATTATGTCATAAATAAATTTAATTATTTAATGTATAAAAATTATAAATAAAATACCATTACGTAGGAAATATTTTTACCTTTCTCATTAATATTTATAGTCGAATTTATATTGTTTTTAACCCCATATTAAAAATGTTTTATTTTTAAAACTTTGAATTTAACTCTTTTAACTCTTCTTTAAATAAAATAATAATAAATGTCCTAATCTAATCCAAGTTTACCAATAAGGTTCATATTTTATTCCTAAGGTTTTTTTTGTATAATTATACTTATCCAATAGAATTAGGACATGTGTTATGGTAATAATAATATCATTTTTACCCTTAATTACCCTATTTACTTTTAATCGTGGTAAATAAAAGTAAAAAGTTATTATTCACCAAAAATTATTTTCATTGTATTGAACCATATTTTACATACAGATATGAACCGTTTCTCTAGGAATTTTTAAATTCAACTCACATAAGTGGTAAAATTAAATTTTATACAAATTTGGAAATGTTCTAAGGATGTGGGTAAAAGACGGTAAAAAGTTCGATAAACTTTTATATATCTAAACACATTATAAAATGACTCCAATGAATTAAATTAAACTTATATAGGTATTTTGTATCTATTTTTACCTAAAATAAATTTAAATTAAATAATAATTATTTAAATAAAAATTTGGTTTTAAACAATAACTCAGTGTTTTTCACTATTTATCAAAAATTGAATGTTTTCAGAAAAAAACCAAAAATTCACCCCAAGCTAATTTCAATATTAAAGAATCCAAAAATTAAGTCCATTTTGAAGGATAAAATTTATAAAATTTCAAAAAGTTGGTATTACTATTCATAACTGCTAGTTTGATTGGTCGTAGTGTGTTAAAATCTCGAAGTTTCTTACATTGTAAGCTATTGCATTATTCAAAGGGAAATGTACCGTGGAAGCTTGGGGTGTTACAAAGAGATATTAGTGGATTTTCTAGTAGATAACTATAAATTTCAATATATGGTTCTTCATGGTTGAACCATTCCCTTGGTTCACATGTTTTGAAAGAAGGGTGGCCTAGAGGAGGGTTCTTTGAAATGGGATATGTAGATTCTTTCCCCGAACCCATAGTTGTTTTGATTGTTTTTGTTTTGTTTTGTTTTTCCAAGATGATGTGATTTTTTGATCCAATTTTTTTATGATATGTGATTTTTTTTATATGTGCTGTTTTATAAAGTTTTGATATATAAAAAGGGGAGGAACTAATTCCAAATCTAGATGAATTATACTACAATGTGATTAAACTAGTGTGGGTGAGTCAGTTCCACCCAAAAAAGATATTAACTTAACATGGGTGATAGAATTATTTAATTTATATGTTTAGGGTGGTGTGGTTTATTGGTTGTAATAGTTTTTAGTTTGGGATACATGGACGTTAAGATGGTTTCCTTGTGGTTGTGTGGCGGTATGGTTATGTGAAAGGATGAATTTTCCAGATGGTATAAGTTTTTGTGGAAACCTTTTTGGTGATATGTGGTGATGAGGTTGTGTGGTAATGTAGTTTTAGGATATGTTTATGGGTGTTTTTGTTAGTGGGTTTGGCTGATAAGAGAGGTTTTAGTATGATGAGATCCTTGAGAGGTATCTCATGGGGTTCTTTTTCAGACCCATTACTTTTTTTGGTTTGGTTTTGATTCTTGAGGATGGGATTCATTTTATAGGTATTCAATGTAATGGTCAATTCCTTCTCATCCTGTTACTGTTTATTTTTCGGTAGTTAGAGAGTGTTGGGGGTGCTTTAGAGGAAGGCCTAAGATCTCTCAGTTGATGATACAGGTGTCAGAGTGTTGTATCAAGGGGGTCACATCATGGTAAGAATTAAAGAAATTATTTAGTGATTCATGGATCATGAATATGATGAATTAATATCTCGTATATAGGATCTATTGGATTCTATGAAATGAATTCATGATTTCAAATGAATTCATGACGTATATTAAATTGAATATGCTACAATTTAAAATTCATCTATATTTTATTTTTGAGGAAATCCTTGGTAAATCACATTATGAATGTGATTTATGACATTATAGTGTTTAATTTAAGGTTATGAATAAGTCTTTTAGCTGAAAACATCCTCTTATTTTTGTGTCTTTCCTCTCTTGTTTTTGGAAAACCCTGTGTAGTTCTCGGAGGGTCTTCATCCCCCTTACACTAACTTGGATTTTTTTGGTTCTAGTGAATACTTCTTGGCAATATTTTGTGAGTTACCTCCCTTTCCTATGATTTTATCTTGTTATTATCTCAAAGATCCACTACATTGGTGTATTTTTTGTTTGTACTGTGAGATGAATTTTTTTATAACCCTTGATGTGATATAGATTGATCTGTGATTTTTGTGTGTAGTTGTATTTTGCGGAAATTTCTTCTTCTCCTTATAGTGCACAGTGAGTTAGAAAATATTTTGTGAGGTAGAGAATACCACGTTTCTCACTTTTTTAAATCATTTAGGTGTTTTTACTATTTTTTATCTATGGGGGTTGGTTTGTGTTATCCTAATCAAAATAAATTAATCAATTAATTTAAATATATGGGGATGGGAAATTATTCGCATGCTTTTATATCATTGATATTATTCGGTTGTTGTGATTGTGTACTCAAAACACACCGCTAAAAATGGGGGCTATTTGAGAATTTGTCTTCATTGGTTTGATATGTGTTCGGGATCCCTTGGTTTGTATTTATTATGATATGACTCTAAAAATGAAATTGTCCAACCACTTATAAGTTTTTAATAAAATGGTTTTCTCTGGATTTATGTTTTCTATGATAACTCACCTAAAATAAATTGAAATATGACAAAAACCCATTTGTAAAATTTGTAAAGTGAACATTGATGTGTTGTGATATGTGTTCATGTTGTGGGTAAGAGTTGTGTGGATTTTATGTTGTGTGTGGTGATTTGTGGTTTTTTTGGTCATACTTTTGGGGTGTTGAGGTGATCATTTAATTTCCTGTTCTTCTAAAGCAGCAATGTTATGGTTTTTTTGGTCATTATTTTGTGGAAATGAGGTGATGATTTGTTTGGACATTCTTTTGGGGTGGTAAGGTAATGATTTTTTTTCTATTCTCCTGGGTAAGTGAGGGGATGGTTTGATGGGTTGATGATCTACTTGTGATAATGATTTCATTATAATTGATACCTCAGGTAGTGATGGGAAAACTGGTTGATAATGCACTATTTGGATTGGGCTAGATTGGTAAATGGGATGGAAATGAATAGTGAAAAAATAAATGATGGGATGTGTGGTTAAATGTGTTTTTTGATAAATATTAAAATAAATTATCTATATTATGGAAGTTGATATAAATAATAAATATGTCTTATAGCTTGTATGGTGTTATTCATCAAAAGGTGGAAATGATAGATGGGATTTTGTGAGTTGGTTAGTTTTTTGTTTTAAACCCATAGGTAGGCATTGTGTGTGGAAATATGTATATAATTTTATATTCCTCTGTATTTCTATAATCCCCCACCCACATCGAGCAACACCGGTATATTCACACAGGGGTTTTTCATTCCATCTTCCCCTTGATGGGGATAGATGGATAGATACTCGCTCTTTCTCGCTCTCTCATCGAGGTGAGTATATATGAACAAGTTGTGATGGTTGGAAGTATATTAGTTCACTAGGTGATGGAACAGGTTTCTATGAGTGAGGTGTGAAGTGAACTTTTTGTGGGATTGTGTTCTGAGTTTCTTGAGTCCGGGTGTCATATGACATTGTTATGGAGTGGCTTATAGTGGGAGTCGTAAATGATTAGAGGAGGGTAGGAGGTTAAAGTACTTCATTTTTAAGATACCCTTATACTCTTATTATAGAAGTGGTTTTCATGTGATGGAATAGGTGTCAGCATGTGTGATATGATGTGATCATGTTGTGGGGCGGTGGTATATGTTATTCATAAGATATCAAAGCTCTAGGATATACGAAGTTGGGATGTGAGATTGTAAAATCCATGGTATAGCGGTTCAAGGTACCCTTTATCGATATACTTCTTATTATCTTACCATACTTATATTTCATTATCTACTGATCATTTCATGGTGAGTTGGGGATGTAAATTTGAACTATTTAGGTGTTTTGGGTTCTATTGTTTTCTCATAGGTGCATTAGCATGCTTCTTCCACATGTGCATAATTGAATTTGGTTTTCCAACTGAGTATACTAATATTCTCTCCCTAGGTATATAAACTGATTATTGGGTTTCTAGAAAGAATATGTGGTGTGTAGATGACATTTATAGATCAGAACTTTGGATATCGGTGGGTACATTTAATTATCTTTTCTTTTGTGTATTTACACTTGGAGACTTTTTTTAGTATAAGTTTTTATTTTTAAATTCATTATAGGATGGTTTCTAATTTCCTTTACTTTATGTCATGAGTTTAATTATGGTTGATTCATACTATCACATGGACTTGTTTTTATTATAGAGTTAAATTCCCCCCATTTCATGAGTTTTTTATACCGTCGGTGCTAGTTTCCAACATGGGGCCTTCTAGAGGTGAGAATCCGAGGTTATTATCTCTCTCTATTAATTGTTGTATCTTTAGTCAGAGGGGCTCATAAAAACATCCATAAGATATTTCATGAGATTATTAATGTGTTTTTTTAATAAAATCAAGTAAAGTGTTTATGTATGTTGATACATAATATAAAATATTTTACAAGAATATTAAGAGTGGATGAGTAACCCAAGTGGTGAGTTGTAGGAGTTTGATTTTGAGTAGAGTGAAAATAGATGAAAATAAAAAACTCCCTCCAACATATGAGTTTTTTTAATCATGTATGTGTCATATCAAAGGTTTTTATGAGTCATTATTAGTAGGCATAGAAATTTATAAAAGGAAACGTATGTAAGTATCAACATTGAGATCATAAGCATTATTCTTCCTTACATAGGCATCATATGAACTGAGTAGCGATATGCGTAAGAATCATATAGTGTTCACATAAATATGATATACTGACTCTATAAACATCATTAATCTTATATGTGACCATATTATAATCCTATATAAACATAATTCACACATGTGTATGAGTCATTTAGAACTTTAGTGAGAATTTGGTAAATAATTATTGGTGTATGAGCCATCCAAGAGATGTTTATGTGTCATTTGAGGTCTACGTATGTCTCCTAAAAAATATAAAAAAATATGAGTTACTAAAAACCTAGAGATGCTAAAATGGTAATATGAGGAGAACCATTTCCTAGAAGTGAATGTTTTTTCCGATAAGATACCCTTTAGAGAATATTTATGTGGAAGACACCATGGTGTTTATCAGTGGGTGTTTTGGTCCCTATGGTGATCAAATGAAATGGTTATTTTGATACTTATGAAAAATAGTGTAGACTACAAGCACTACATATTAGTAAGGATCATTTTATGAATGATGATTCCTTCTGAGTAATGGTGAATCATTTATATCATGGTGAATGTTGTGTTTAAATTCATAACACTTTCATGAAATATATGGTTTGTTAATTAAAATGGTGAGGACTATGACATAGTCATTTGTGGGTGACCATTTTTACAATCCCTTAATGTTGAAAAATAAATGAGGTCAAATATAGGGATGTTCATGCAGTAAATTAATATTTACACATGGAAATGATTCATGATTCCATGTACATGGAGATTTTAAATCATTTGAATAATTGGATTTTGTTTGAAATATATTACATGATATTTTAATATCCCAAGTAATAATTGATGTCTAAGTTAATAGGATATTTAAATTAGGATGAAGAATAAGATTGAATAGAGATATAAAATTTTGAATATTTTGACCGATTTCATTGAGAAGGTCTCCTTCATTAGAAGATCAATGATTTTTTATATTTTGAATATGGAAAATATCATTCAGAATATTATTTTTATGAATATAAATGATATTAGGTACCAAATTAAAGTGTGTGAACATTGAGAGAACTCACATGAACTATCTAAGAAAATAATGAGAAACTTCATAAATTACTATTGAAGGAAGAAGGGGATTGAAGTTGGGATATATCCAGGAGGAGGAAGAATTGATATTCCAAAATATTTAAGAAGTTTTAAGAAGATATCAATCACATAGGATCTAGTGGAAGTATCAATACCAACAAACCTAATCAAGACTATTGGTTTTGAAAGATCTAGATAAATCATACATGAGAAAAATAATCTTGTAGGCTCATGGGTGAAGATCATCTCAAGGAGGAAATAAATAAACACTAAGTAAGAATATATTATTTCTATTATTGGATCAAAATTAAAAGATATTGTGTTTTGGCTGTTCAACTAGTCTCTAAAGTAGATTGGGAAATTGGGTTTATAACCAATTATTGAAGAGGAGATTTGTGATTGGGGTGTATAACTAGTTTTTTGAGGATTGTAGTTGGGGTTCCAAACCAATTGTTTTCATAACTACATATGACTATAGTTGTTAAATTTTAGTGGGGAATATAACCAACACGGAAAGGAATAAGTATTTAAGGCCAAACCTTGTAAATAATTTTTTCCTCTCTTTCATTACTACTACATGTGACATAGGGCTATGAAATAATATAGAGTGTCTTTGAACCTTAAAAAGACCAAGAGGATGTGTTTAAGAAGATATATTCCTGAAAAGTGGACTACTATTTCACACCCCCCCACACCCACCCCCCACCCCCCTCCCCCACCGCGCTATAGTCAATCGACCCTGAGGAATGACAATACTCAGTATTCCTTTTAGCCTTCTCCTTATCTTCAAACAACACTATATTTTTCAATGGAATTATACTATGGATTGAATCCTCTCTTATATTCTATTCTAGAACTATATTTTCAATATTCACCAAGTTCTCTCTCTATCTCTCTCTCTATGAACATATGTGATAAGTATCTTCATTGCCACTTTTTTCTACTATTGTTCTTCTTATTTATGTAAAAAATAATCACACCCTATCAATCATTCCATAGTTGAAATATTGAATTATTTCTTTAATCATAGTCATGATATTACTTCCATTAAATCTCTCATAATATTTGGATGATACTATCCATCATTCACTGCCTAAAATATTTACATATTTTAAATATGAAAGCTTACATGAGAATAACACAAAGAAATATATTATTTAGATCCTCTCAATCCAAAAATCTCATGGTCTTAAAATCCTAAAAAAATACATAGATTCATTTATTTAATCATGGAATAATTATCAATAATAATTTATGATTGATAAAATTTATTAATTTCAATATATCATTTTGAAAATAATCTCATGTATACTTTTTTTCTATTTTTACTGAAAATATTCATCATGTTATTCATCTTTTAAAAACTCTTAAATTGTTACAGTGTAATCATTTCATTTGAGGTGTAGTCTTTACCCAACACCATATTACTCAACAATGTGGTCTCCCTACCTTAGTAATTTTTATCAATATTGGTAGTCATAACATGAAATCCAATGGTGATAAACTAGTTTCCATGGAAAAAACTTCTAATTCAAACATTTTCAAGAGGTAAAATATTATATAAACAACATCCTCCAATTTAAAATTTTCTTGTGTTTTCAACTATTAATAGTTATATGATTGAAATAATGAATGTAGATGCTCAATTAAAAGAGGGGGTGAATTTTAAGTTTAAAAACATTCATTTTTAACCTTATGGAAAACTATGTTTAAAGAAGTTAAATAAGGTAAATTTAAAAACCATAAAATAGTTCTATGAGACAAAATTTCTTAGGTTCAGGAAATATGGTTCCAGAAATGGAACTTAAGAAATGTTTACTTTAGAAAGGATTATACCTTAAATCATATAGAATCTTACTTCTCATAGTAAATAAAAGTAAAATAAATAATAATAAATTTATACTTTCTTCCTTTATCGAAATATAGCGGAAATAATACTTAAAACAAAACAAATAACAAGTAGAAACTATTTTAACCCAAACAGTAGGGTATCCAACGACCTTGGATAAAGGTCCCTTGATTTATACATTCAAGAAATTCTATATTATCCACACCAGGGTAATCCTTTGATAGGAGTATCATAATTTGTCTTTTCATCCCCACAAAACCTCGATCATTAAGGTAGTAAGAACCTCTGTCTTCCTATCCCTGGAAGTCCTTGAAATTTAAGGTAGTTAGCACCTCTGACTTCCTATCCCCAAAATCCCTCGATTATACTCAGCAATAATCAGAGTCACACAAGGCAAGTTGAACAAGATGTTCAGATCAGTACAAATCCTAAGAGTCTCTCTCTCTCTAAATAAGTTCAAAACATATAATATTTATATTGATGGATTGGTTTTTGTGCTCATTCAAACAAGTTCATATTTATAGGCATAACTCCAATAGTATGCTCCCTCCTCTAATGATCATATTTTTTTATGAATCTTGGAGGGACCTGTACAAGTTCCATTCAACCAACAGTTAGTTATAAACCGATTGCATGACATTGTTTCATAACAATAGCATGTGTAAGGAAAAATTAAGTTACATAACCAAATATATTTTTCAGAGTCTAAGGAAAATATAGAATTCATATTCTAACCAAATAAACATTTAGTGTATATAGGAAATAAATAATCAGTTTCTATTTTACAAGGAATTAGAAATATGAATTCTATAGATTATGGAGTCTTAATTCCAATGAATTCAGATTCTGAATTCTGAGGAATTCATAGTCCAAATTATATGGAATTTGGAGTCTGAATTCTGAGGAATTTTGACACCGAATTATGAGTAATTTGGACTCTAAATTTTGAGGAATTTGAAGTTTTAATTCTGAGGAATTTGGAATCTGAATTTCATATAATTTAGAGTCTAAAATTCGGAGAATTTAGAATCTGCTTTTTAGATAATTCAGAGTCTGAGTGTCAGAGAATTCGGAATCTGAATTTCAGATAATTCAAAATCTTAATTTTAGGGAATTCAGAGTCTAAATTTCATAGAATTCAGAATATGAATTTCATAGAATTATAAATTTGAATTTCATAGAATTCGGAATCTAATATTCAGAGAATTAAGAATCTGAATTTCAAAGAATTCGGATTCTGAATTTCAGGGAATTCAGAATCTAAATTTAAGAGAATTCAGAGTATGAATTACAATGAAATCAGAATCTAAATTTCAAAGAATTCAGAATTTGAGTTTCAATGAATTTGGAGTCTGAAAACAGAACATTCTATATCCATGGAATTATAAGATTCTGAGGTTTTACATAGGAATCTGAATTTTAGACATAGTAATTAAATGAGTTTGATTTAGATAGATTCTAAAATGAAATAATGAAAAGAACGGTAAGGATAATAATTTACTTAGAGAAAGGAAATTTTCCTTCTGAAAATATTCCTTAGGGAATAATATTTTGCCTTATGATAATGTGTTTGTGATTTTTAGAACATATAGGAATAGAAAGGTCATAATAAACCTTATTGACTCAAGAATATCCCCCTTTTTAGAAAGTAAAAACATCATGATGAAAAATAATATAAGAATTTATAATTTTCCTTTATTAATATAAAATAATAAATTATATACCTTTACTTATGAATCATGGTGAATATAACTAAATTTGTCATAGGTTTTGAAATCCCTAAATATCGTATTCTTTACTTCATTAATGAGAATTTTCTTTTCCTTGTATAAGAAAATATTATTTGATTAAACTCCCTCTTAGATAGACTCCCCCTTACTTAGGGCATTATCTTCTTTACTTAGTATTCTTTTTTATCATTCCTTTCTTCCCCTTTGTGATTTTAAAAAAGGAATAGAGATAAGGGAAAAATTAATATGGTACATAAAATACTAGAACTATATACAACAACCAAATTAAGCACAACAAAAATTTTCATTAAGATAGGAAAATTTGATTCAAGAAAGGTACAACAAAAGATCAGATTTGAATGGAAAAAATTCATCCTTATTTTTCCTTTGGGATGAACTTCTTCACAATGGTATTCATCTTATTAACATCTTTATCATATTCTTCAAAGCGCTTGAGCAGCTATTCCTGATCCTCATTTTTCTACTCGAGAGATTTGATATTTTCATCCTGAGACTTTAGAATTTCTACCTGGGAATTCAAAAGCTCTTCTTTCTTTCTGAACTTCTCTTCAAATTTGATTATAAGATATCTTTCCCTCTTTAAATTAATTACAACCAAATTGATCTTCCCATTTATATCTTTTACTTATTGCTTCCATGGTTCTTGTTCTAGGTTTAGTTTTTCTAAAAAAATATTTTGTAGGATCCTTCATTCTCTTATCTTCTCTATCAAAATCATATTTCATATAGTCCTAAAAGTATTCAAGAATTATCAGATCGTCAATCGTCTTCTTAGACCACTTGGTGACTTCCTTGCATGACCTTCTATGAGAATAATAACCAATGAAGAATGATTGGAAATTTTCCTAAAGTTTTAAGAATTCTCCATGAGCATGACTATAGAATCTGACTTCGGATTGAAAGAATGTTGAAGAAACCGACACCTCAAATCAATATTGGGAATTAGGGGAATTGTTTTTACTAACTTCTTCTATGACTGAACCACAAATTCTACACCCATGGAAGATGGTTCGGAATCTGATTTCCTTGTAGGAGAATATTCTTTCTCCATCTAAATATCCTTTCTTTTTTATGAAACACCATCATATTTCTTTTCTAACATAGTTTTTCTAGGTGTATCAACTATCACCTATTTTCTTTTATCAGCACTAGAAATGGTCTCTACAAATTTTGGGGATTCATTTTCACTATCTGATACTTAAAAAATTCTCTCATCATCAAATATTTCCTTCTCAACAAATTCTACAACATCATCTGGTTGAACAAAATCATGATTTCTGCTATAATTACCTGATGGTTTATTAACTTCTTCCTGACCCTCATCATATTTTCTTAGGGAATAAAATTTTTTAAATTCATCCTAGGATGTTTGAATCGAAAAAATTTCATAAGGTATTTCTTTATCATGATATTCTTCAACATGACTTATCATATTATTAGTGTCATTCCCTTCTTCCTCTTCTTTTTCTTCCACATCCTCTTCCTGAATAATATATTCTTCGTCTTCAGGTTCTAGAATTACCACCTTTTTCCTAGAGTTACTGGAAATAATTCTTGTAAAAAGGATTCTAGTACCTTTATTTTTTTATAATATTTCTTGATATCCATGGAAAGAGTTTGATCAATTTCTTCCTCAGATATCTTCTTATTTTTCTTCTTCTTCTTTTCCTATTTTTCATACTCTTTAGCAGCCTTAATCTTCAAAGATTTTGCCTCAGCAGGATCCAGGATAAAGTTAGGATCTCTTTCCTTCCTATTCTTCTTCTCTTCCATCCACCTAGAAACCACTTCATCTGGGTAGTTTTTTCTACTTCTTAGACTTTGGGGGTTCTGACCGAGTTTCTTGAACTATAGCTTTTTCTTTGACTTCTGGTTCCCTCTTATTTCTCTTCTTTGCTACTTTCTTGGAAGTCTCTACTACTTCCACTTTCTTATCCAAGGTCTCAATTTCACTTTTAGATAAATCATAAAATTCTTCATATTTGTTATTGAAACCAACCTTCATCCTTCTAAAAAGTGTCATCACTTAACAAATAAATCTTGAAAGTTCTTCTCTTAGAGGTCCAAGGGATCTTAAATGATTCAAAGCGTAACACAATGATCATAGATATGATTGTAAAATATATAATATTTTGATGTTTGACTGTCCTATTTTTGATATTTTCAACATTCAACATGATATACTATACCAAAATTATCTTCTTAATGTTTAATAGAAAATCTATAATATAGATATCACTTTTCTTCAAGGTGTCCTTATCACCTTATCTCATAATCAGAAATACGTGAACCCATAATTCTAGGATCCTTAGAATTATAAAGAGATGATTAATTTTAGGTGTTTTCACTCTAGTAAAACCAAGAAACTCTATAGCCTTATCCTTTTAAAAACTTCCTGATTTATTAGGAAATTTAGGGGTACAGAAAATCGCTTCACCCTCATATGGAATTCCGGTGATGCGTATAGCCATACTGAAAGAAAGGGAATAGGTGTTCCCATAATATTGGAAAGAAAACTTATCTCTACAAACTTCATTGAAAAAACTCATTATTTAATAAAACTCGTCAGGCTACTGATGGTAAACCGGATCATATCCTTTTGGTTTGGCTACGCACAAGCTCTCCCATCCATTAAGCTTAATATTTTTTGTAATGAGAGAATTATACGGCGCAATCAATTTCGGATATACTAACCCTTCTATATAGATTTTCCCCTCTATTAATTCCTTTGATAAAGAAATTTTTTTATGTGGATATGCTTCCAAAGACATCTGTAGTTAAGAAAACAAGAAATACAGAATGACCCTTTTGTATAGAGGAAGAGATTCAGTACACAAAGGTTTGAAACTAATGTGGGACCGAGAATAGGGGTTCTTTATATAGGCCTTGGAGCAATGGTTCATATTCACAAATTGATCCAATGATTGAAACAAGCATGATCTGATCTGACTGTTGAGATGAAGGAAGAAGAAGGATTCGGTAGATTCGGATATTTTGAGTTTTTAAAGTAAACAATTCAGATTTAAGAAGAGTGAATCTGAAAAAGTTTCTTAGAACAAGATAAAAATACCAACAAGTAAAAATTAAATTACAAAAATTTTACTAAGGAAACATACCTTCTATGTTTCAAGGAAAACTGCCAGTAAGGAAAAATATTTTTCTTGAGAAATTTTATATTCTATAAATTTTTATTAAGGAAGGAAAATTTTGAAATAAAAATATTTTTTAAGTAAAAAATGAGTTTTGGAATTTGAGTTTTGGACAATTTTCATTAAAAAATTGATTAAGAAAAAAAATTGATTTTGAAAAATTTTTATTAAGGAAACATTTTGATTACGAGAAATTTAATTAAGGAAAAATTTTAATTATGAAATAAAATGTATTCCCCCTTTTAAAAAGAGTTACTTAATGTAAGAAGATACGTTTCAACAAAGAATTAATATGTAAGATGGCCTTATGGTTATCATTTCTAACTTTTATTTAATGTATTCAAATCTATTAGAGGGTAATGTTTTAGAAAAAATATCAACAAGTTGTTCTTTCATTCTGATAAATTGAAAAATTATATCTCTTTTTAAGTGTGTGATCCCTAAGAAAGTGATGCCCAATATATATTCATTTTTTCATGAGAGTGATGTTCAGGGTTTTTCTTAGGTCAATGGCACTAGTATTATAAAAAAATATCTATTTTTTGGTAAAAATCATGACATGGTCTGTGAGTGTGTATTGCATCCATAACACTTGAGCACAACAACTTCCAGCTGCTACATATTCAGCTTCAATAGTGTAGAGTGCTACTGAGTGTTTCTTTTGGGATGAAACAAAAAACTAACAAATCTCCTCTAAAATGACAAGTTCCATATTTACTTTTCCTATCCATTATGCATCCACCGAAATCATCTTATGAAAAACTTTTCAAAACAAAATCATTTCAAGAAGTATAGAAAATCCCTAAATCCATGGTTCCTTTTAAATAGAGAAAAATTATTTTCACTAATTTTAAATGAGATTCCATTAGATTAGATTGATATCTTGTACATAATCATATGAAAAACATTAGGTTTGTATGAATAGATGTTAATTATAGTAAACTTCTTACCATACCTCTAAATGATGTTAGATCTATTGTTTTTCTAGCTTCATTAATATCAAGAGAATATGAGGTACAAATTAGAGTACTTATACTTTTAGTTTTGTCATATCCATATTTTTTAAGAAGATATTTAATATAATTATTCTGAGATATATAATTTCCTTCTAGTTTTTTATATATTTGAAAACCTATGAAAAATGTCAACTCACCCATCATACTCATCTCAAACTCATATTTTATTATATATGAAAATGAATCAGTTAAATATTTCTGAGTTGAACCAAATATAATGTCATCAACATAAATTTGAATAATAAAAAAATTCTTATATTTCATTATAAAAAGATTTGAATCAGTTGTTCCCTTAACATAATTTGTTTGCAACAAAAATCATGTAACTCTATCAATCCGGGCTCTAGGGTATTGTTTAAGTCCATATAAATCTTTGGTATGTTTAAAATCCTGTTCAAAATGTTTTGTGTCTTCAAAACCTAGAGTTTGTTAAACATAAACATCATCTTGAACATATCTGTTATGGAAAGAACACTTTATATCCATTTGAAATATTTTGAAATTAAAGAATGCAACAAAGGAATGTAGAATTCGAAAAGATTCATGTCTATCAACAGAATCATAGGTTTCATAATAGTCTATTTCTTCATGTTGATTATAGACATTAGTAACTAATCTAGCATTATTTATTACTATGATTCCATTTTCACCGCACTTATTTCTGAAGACCCATTTTACTCCAATTCTAGAAGTATCCTTAGGTCTTTAAATCATGCTCCAAACTTTGTGCCTTTTGAATTCATTTAGCTCATCTTGCATGGAATTAATCTAATCATCATCAACTAAAGCTTCATCAGTGATTTTTTGTTCTAATTGGGAATGTAATTCTTGATGTTATACAACATTTTTTAAGGAACATCTAGTCCTTCAAGGTTGATTTACATCACCAATATCACACGGATGATTTTTAGGAAACAACTGGTTTGGGTTTTGTAAAACCTTTTGATCAATATATAGTAGGAAATATTCTGGGGAAAATGATTTAGAACTATTTTCATGAACATTTTCCTAATTAAAAGAATATTCTATAAAAGGTTGGTTATTAGATTTTGAAAACACATACAAAGATATAGGTTGGAATTGTTTAAAAACAAAAGGATCATATTCATCAAATTTAACATGCACTATTGCTTCAATAGTACAAGGGTTTTTATTAAAAACTCTATTATTCTTAGAAGTGGTGGAGTAGCCTAGAAACATTCCTTCATCAAACATGGGTGAAAATTTATTTAAGTTATCTTTAGTATTAAAGATGAATACTTTTCAACCAAATACTTTGAAGTAAGAAATTATAGCTTTCTATCATTCCACAATTCATAGAGTTTTTTATTAAGAAAATGTATGATTAAAACTATATTTATAATTTAACAAGTAGTACTAATAGCTTTAGCCAAAAAAATGTTTACATATATAATAATCACTCAATATGGTTCTAGTTATCTCTTGAAGAATTTGATTTATTCTTTGAACAACACCATTCTTTTGAGAAGTTCTTAGATCTGATAAGTTCTGAGTAATGCCTTTTTTACTACAAAAAATTTCAAAATATAAATTTGGAAATTCTCCTCCATGATCACTTTGTATAGTTATGAATGGATGGTTTTTATCATTTTTAACTTAGGCTCCAAATTGTTTAAAATAATATAATGCTTCATGTTTCTTTGCTAGAAAATAAACCCAAGTAAATCTAGTGTAATCATCAACTAGGAAAAATACATAATATTTTCCTCCAATACTTCCAGTTTGTGTTGAACCAAAAATATCGATATGAACTAACTGTAATGAATCATATTTTGAGGCTTCACCGATTGATTTAAAACTTGATTTATTTTTCTTTCCATATTGACATGTATTACAAACTTTTTAAGAATCAAATCTATGCACCGGTAGATCCTTAACAAGTCTTTTCTTTGAGAGTTTTCATAGATTCCTAAGGTTACAGTGGCTAACCTTCTATTCCATAACCATGATTGATCTTCCATTTCACTAAGGGAAGGTATATCATGGCTTGTGCGGTCTTTTATGTTTAGTGTATATAAATTCTATTGACTATGGGAAGAAATAATAAATTATTCCTTGGAATTGTGTTCTAAGAATTTATCAATCCTAAAATCCACAGGGTTACCTTCATCACATTATTGACTTATGATAATGAGGTTGTGCTTAAGAACCTTGAAAATTAAAAAATTTTAAATCAGTGTTTTTTCAAGAAGAACAATTTTAGTTATACAAACAATTTCTCCCTGAAAATTATCTTGGAAAATTACTTTTCCTTCTTTCATCATGATAATATTTTAAAATAAATTTTTTTACCTGTCATATGATGGAAACATACACTATCCATGTACCTTGTATTTTTGTTTGTATCATCTTTTTTTCCTAGAAATAAAAGTGTGAGAGTTTCAGAAACCATAATTTCTTGGATCTGTAAATTTTAGAAAGTAAGATTTTAGGAATCCAAATTTTCTAAGAAAAATATTCATTATGAAAACTTAAAGATTTGGTTTTTTAAAAGAAATTTTTTTCTCCCAATGTCCACTACACTGACATTTAGTACAAAATAGAGCACTTTGGGGAACAAAAATATTGTTACTAAGAACAGGTTTCGAATGAGTATAACCAAATCCCGAATGATTCCTTAAAGGATGAATTTTGTAATACATCTTGTCCAAGTTTTCCTTACTAGAGGTAATGTTTGACAGGAATTTCCTTAAGGAAAATATTTCTGATTTTAGTTTAATAACCAAGTTTTTATCCTTGAGGTTATAAGTTTTTGAACTAAATATATCCTATAAAATATTTTTCTTAGAAATAAAATCTTCTAGATCATTAGAAAGTTTATCCTTCTCATATTTAACTTCATTAAAAAAAATTGACATACTTCCAAATAAAAACTTTTCTGAACAAGATCTTTATAAAGATCTGATACTTCTATAGTTAAAACAGAAATTCTAGAATTTTCATTCTCTAACTTCTTTTATATATTACAATTTTCATTCTCAATAAGTTTCACAAACCTAGAAACTTCTTCATAAGAAGGAAAAGAATTATCTTCATCAGAAGAAGATTCCTTATCTAGTGACTTATAAAATTTATCATTAGTATAATTTGTATTCAACGATTCATTATTAATAGATTCAGTATTTTGTAAATTGTCTATTAGACAATGATTTTCAATGGTTAGTTTGGATAGTAGACCAAAATTCTTCTGGATGGAGGTTTCATACTCTAAAGATTCATCAAATGAGTCACCACCACTAGCACTCCATGTGTCATTATACTTCAAGACTTTCTTAGCTGTATATTTGTAATACTTATTTCTGTTTATTTCAGAATGTTTTTCCTTCCTAAATTTTCTCTTAATTATGGGATAATCTGGTCTCATATGTCCATCCCTTTTACATTCATAATAGGTTACTTACACTACTATAAAATAGGTCAATACCCACAGTTTTGCAAAAAACCTTGGGTATAGGGTACCCCTACACCCACGGTTTTCCAAAATCGTGGGTATAGGGATATTATGTGAACCTATACCCATGGTTTTCCAAAACCGTCGGTATAGGCCACCTATACCCACAGTTTTTCCAAAAACCCTAAGTATAACTTTCTTTTAATACCTATACCAATGGTTTTGGAGAAAACCATGGGTATAGGGTATTTTCCAAAGACCTGCAAAGACGGTTCTTCAAAACCGTGGGTATTGGGGTTTTTTTAAGACCTATACCCATGGTTCTCCAGAACCGTGGTTATATATTTCCCAAGTTAGGTGGGGAAATAAAATAAGGTGGTACACGAAAAAAATTGACAGGAAGACATTTTTTCACTGTTTACATTAATATATTTACATAAATATAAATATATATTTCCCAAAATTCCATAGCACGGTTGGTAAACCATTCTCCGCGGCTGCTGTAGGTCATGGGTTCAATTTCTGTAGTTAACATTTTTCTAAACATAGATCATATTAATATATATATATATATATATGTAGATGTATGTATATATATCATATAAAAATGATAGCTTGGTTGGTCCCTTGGGGAGGCGTGATCGTGAGGCGCATCGTGAGACGTGGGTTCGAATCCTCCTGCCTGCGTTTTTTGAATTTTAATACCCCACATGGATCATATTAATATATATACATAGATGTATGTATATATAACAATTAAAAACATATCTCGGTTGCTCCCTTGGTGGGGCGCGGCCGTGAGGCATAGCGTGAGGTGCAGGTTCGAATCCCCCTTGTGCGCTATTTTTGAATTTAAATACCCAGCAGTTTGAAAACTATGGGGTCTCTTGTGTGCCACACTGGAACAATGGTGTTCCACACTTTAAATCCCCTATACACACAGTTCTCCAAAACCGTGGGTATAGGCTAAGACTCATATTTCAATGCCTTTCTAGCCCATGGTTCCCAAAACAATGTGTATAGGTTATACCCAAGGTTTTGGGGGCTATACCCACAGTTTTGAACCGTTGGTATAGGTCATTTTTCAGTAGTGTTACGAATATTTCTTGTCCTTTCTTTGTTTCTTCTTATAAATATATTGAAAATCTTTTTTCCCACTGTATTATTCATCCTTCTAGTAAGATTAGCTAATTCATTCTCATAATGTTCACTTTCACTAGACTCAGAAATAACAGTGAATTTCTTAGACTTAGATCTAATAGCACTTTCAGGATTCTTGGATTTAGTTGTATTAAAGGCTACACTTCCATTTCCATTATTATTTTTATTCATATCAGCATATATTTTCAATTAGGTTTCATGCTGAAGAAGAGTTCCAAGAAGTCCATCAAGAGTGATTTGAGATACTTTCCTATTATCATTAATATCTGTTGTTTTGGATTCCTACTCGTTTGGCATGATATAAATTATCTTGTCCACAACAGCTTCGTCATCAAGACCTTTCTCACCCATAGATTGTAGACTATTTAAAATGGTCATAAATATTTGTTGTACTTTGAAAATAGGTTCTCCGTAGGGAAATAGAAATCCATGATATTCGAATCTCAATATAGATCTTCTAGAATCTATCAATTTTGAAGTCCCAAAATGAGTAATATCACTTTTCTTCTAGATGCAGTTGGAAGCTTCACAAGCATAAATTTTACTATATATATTCTTGGTCATGGAACATAATAGAGTATTGCACTCCTTGTAATTTAGTTGATATTCTGATTTTTCTTGATTGGTGAAGGTTTTGACTTCATTGTCAAGAATTTTTTATTCACCAATAATCATAACCAAATTTTATACTCCATTGTAAATGATAATGGTATTCAATCTATATCTCTAGTACTCATAATCATTACAATCAAAAATAGGTGGTCTAGTAGGATTTAAATTTTCAATGGAACTGACATTCATTCCTTCCATTCTATAAAAAAATATCTTTTCCCAGAACTTGTAAATAGTAGAAGTTTATAAACAAAAAAAACATCAAGCAAAACTTAAGCAATACAAGTCAAGTAAAGAATTATAGAAAAATGAAAAACTTGATCAAAAAAACTTATAGGGTAGTATAAGTATTTCAGAGACCTCCTCTGATACCAATTGTAGGATCAAAATAAAGAATATAGATGCTCAATTACAAGAGGGGTGGATTTTATGTTCAAAAACATCCGTTTTTAACATTAAGTAAAACTATGATTAATAAATATAAACAAGGTAAATTCAAAAACCCTAAAATAGTTCTATGAGACAAAAAAATTTAGGTTCAAGAAATATGGTTCCCGAAATGAAACTTATGAAAAGATTCCCTAGGAAAATTTCTACCTTGAATCATATATAATCTTACTTATCAACCAAAGTGGAACCCTCCTCCAAACCTTCAATCACGACATAGTAGGACTCCCTGCTCAATTATTCCTCTTCTCAACCATTTCAAATGGGTCTAATATATCATTACGGTGAAACCCTCATTAGCAACTTTAGATGAATATCCAGTTGTTGGTCTTCAACAGTAGTGCTCCAGCTCATCAGCGACGTCCTTCTTCTTCCTGACAACAATTGGATTCAACATTGGGTGTAATTATCTTCCTTAGTGGCGATGTGGTTCAAAGCATCACAAACATTATTTCTACAAATTAGTGGAAAGGGTGTCATGAGTTGGTCTTGTACAGCAAAGGTGCAGTGGAATCAGGTCTGAGCGTGACTCTGATTTCCAACCTCAAGAACTCCTCCTACGTCAACAATATGTGGTTTATCCTAAAATAGTGGAAGGTACTTGTTGTGGGTTTTTAGTTGGAGTGGGAGTGCATTGTGGTGTCACATGGGTGAGATGCAGTGAAACTATAGAATAAATGGTGAGGAAACAGAAGAATGGTGGAACCAATGTATTGGGGATGTGGTGGAAAAGTGAAACAATGAAGGTGGAATAGGTACTGCAGGTAAGCATTGAGATAGTAAAAGAGAAAAATTTTCATAAGAACTATAGTTAAAGAACAAGAAAAAAAACACACATAAGAAAAATAAAAAACAATTGGTGATGGTGAAGTGGAGTGAGTTAGAATCAGTGTGTGAGGGATTAAAGGTGAACTAGTAAGTCCAGGTAAGCAGACAAGACAACAAGAGAAATTGTGGTGAAAACAACCAATAGATGAGTAGGGGGAGAAGTTCCACTGGCCTATTTCAATATTTCTTAGCCTCATTCATGCACTAAAGTTTTAGGAATATGGATCTGACTTAAAGTAACTATCCAAATTTGTTGTTTGGTTAGTTTGTGATGAAATAGCTCTTACAGTCCTTCGACTATAAAAGTCATTCCATCCACTGGTGATAACAAGTCAGATGTCACTGGACTCAACTTGTCAGTTGAGTTCAAGGTGTCTCTCTCATTTGAGCATGAATAATTTGTCAGCGAGTTCCCATAGATTTAAACATTTTTCATTAATATTCAATCAAGATCAGTTTTCACTCAACCTTTTTGTTTTTAAAGTCAAATTTTTCCACAAACAGTGAGAGATACAATCTATAAAATAAGACAGTGCATAAATCATAATAAGAAAATCTAATCAACCAGCTTATTCCCTCCTCCGAAGGAATTTATCTGCACATAATGGTTGGTTTCAATGAAAAAATAGAATTAAAACTAATAAATTTCATATTGAAATAAGTTGCTGAAGAACAGAGTTCAAGTAAAAGAAAATCGTTCATCTCCCTGCATGATCTCTTGAAGTTATAATTCCTGCTTCTCAATGGTGGATGTGATGATGGAATGTGCTCAATGTCCCGCCATGGGAATCGAGGTGTGAAATTCTCTATTTCGCTGCTCTCATTACTCCAATCTACTCACGATGGAGGATATTGTATGTTCCTCTTATTCAATTATTTAATTTACTTTATTCTTTAATTAATTAATTGGTTAAATAATTTAAGCAAGTAACAGTTTTTTTATTTGTTTTAAATTATGTTATTAAACCCAAATAAATTCATACTTTTAAAGAAATAATTTCTCAAAATTTGACATGTGTCCTTGTCGTGATTATGGTCAAGTTTACATTTATAAAAATCCAAGATATAGCACAGTGGTTAACCTCGGGGTCACTCTCATGGAAGCAGTGTTGAATGACTAAGTGGTCATTATGAAAAAAAAATTGTGTTTTTTTAATATTTTGAAAACAATAGAACACTAACCCTAAAAAAACTCTAATCAGTGCTAAAGAGCACAGTGGAGAGACATGAAACAGTGACAGAATGGTGAATAATCCTTTACACAGGACAAGACTACAAGAAATAAGAAAAGAGGGCACATATACACAATATAAGAAACAGAACAAAAAAATGACACCAAGACACAGAAGTCAAAAGTCAGTGAGAACAGGGCCAGACCCGGGTTAATTCACCCCTACTCACTTTCCTAGATCAACTTAAGAAATTAATTAACAATTCTAAAATTCTCTCAGTGCATGACCAATGTCTCAGATCACCCACAAATATCACCTAGAAATTAAACACCCAAGCAATGATGTTCTTCAATACACAAGCGTTCCTCTGAACTGCAAGGTGATCCACTCAACAATGTCATTCTGGAATGAATTTCTCCCAATACATAATGATTCCACTATGATCATCACATCGCATAACCAATATATATTTTCAGTTTGAGAAATCAAGAGATGAAGGGGAGAAGAAATTAAACAAGAAAGTTTCAAATTTTTCTATGCATGATCTTGTTATCACTTGATCTAACTCAAAGACGCGATCTACAAAGGCAAATAAAAAGAACATGATCGCGTTAATGTGTGGATCTATAGATCATGTTGGCTATCATAAACTGGATCTAACCCCACAAGTTATATCTCCATTTCTGGAGATTTAAGATCACAACACAAAACTAGGATGAATGAACGACACAAGACAAATGAAACAAACATCACAATTCAATTAATTAAACATGAAACACTACAAGTTACAGACTCAACATAAAACACCAAAAACAGAGCAGTGGAGGAGAGGTGGAGAATAGAGGAGCAGGTCCCATCTCCAAGTCAAAATGATCCCAGTCCGTGAGATATGGATGGAATGGCTGCTGAATGGTGGTGGAGTCTCCTCCCCCCACTAGGTAATGGTGCCCCCCCTCAGGTCCTCCATCTTGGTCTTTTTTTCTCGAGAGGAGTCACGCCTCCTCTCTTATTCTTAAAAACTAAACTAAACACAGAGGCTAACTGACAATCATTAAATCCACGTTGTGCGCTTTTATGTGCACATCACCAGCCTTTTTGTTAACTCTCAGTGAGTGTACCCAATTCCACTACAACTACATCATGAATATTCTCACACCTTTCCTACGAACAATTTCTTTTTCTCCCTGCTTATACAAGTAGCTCCCCCTTGATTGAAGTTTACGGTGAGACATTGAAGCTGTAGCGGTGGCTGGGAAAATGGTGATACATGCCACCATTCTTGAAACGATGCAACAGGTTGGAGGTAATACGGTGGCTCCGTGACCATGAAGAAACTGCGGCACACGTAGCAACACCTGCAAAATAAAAAGAAAAGATTAAATAAATTAATAATTTAATAAAAAAATAAATTATACAAATATACAATTAAATTTAAAAGAAAAAAAAATTAAACAAATAAAAAAAGTTAAATAATAAAATTAATTATGCTTTATTTAAAAGAATAAATATATTTGTATTATAAACAAATTAATTCTAGAACTTATTAAAATAGTTACAATTACTTTCTTAAAATAATTAAAGTAAATAAAATAATAAGAAATATTAATTGAATAAACTTAAATTGTTAAAACAAATTAAATTATTAAAAGACTAAAAACTAAAATGATTTATTTATTTACAAATTACTAATAAATAATTAACTAATTAAATTAATGAATTAATAAACTAACTGGAATGAAAAATTGTAAAAATAAAAGAATAAATAAATAAAAATCAAATTCACAGGACTAATTTAATTTATGAATTACTTAAAAAGACAATAATGAATACTAAAAACACATGATTTAAACTAAAATTGAATATTTTACACAGAAATGTACAAAATCACAACAATTATCAATTATTTACTAAAATACAACATTTTGGTATAAAAAAGTCAATAAAAATACAAAAAGGATGTCACAAAGATTGTGAAAACATTGCAACATAAAACTCCCCCACAGATAAAACTTTATTTGTCCTCAAAAAAATACATGTCTTTAACTTTAAAACATAAATATGATTTATGAAGTTTAGTTTAAAGAGTGCATGAATAAACTTTAATACCTATAGGAGAGGGAACTAATAATGAGTTAGGCTTTTCAAAGGTGTTCAAAAATGATGTCATGTCTAGCTTCAAAACCCCACTAGAAGTAAAGGGCATCACACATTCATACATTTTCAAGTATTCCATGCCTCCTATGTGTATTCATTAACTATCCTACTTCACCTTCCAATTCAAGTTCTAATTCAAGGAGTGTTGACGGGTTAGATGAAGTGTAATTAAAAACATAACCAAGGGCACCTTCCATTCTCACCTTCCTCCAAGTTCCAAAAAATAAAGTTCATAAATTTTGTCACCTTAATGATTCAACTCAAATGAAAATTAACCAAGTCAATTTCTCCCTTATTCATCTGGGTTCAACATTCCCCTCACCTTAATGAGTTCATTTTTGAAAAGGGCACTTTATTTTACTTTTTCCCATCCATATTCCATGTGTAGAGAACTGTGCATAGCACTTATTAAAATTTAAATTGGATTTATTTATTCACATAAATACACCCAATGCACCTTGTCTCAAATACTCACCAAGGGATCTCATTTTCATATTTTACTCCACTTACAAAGGAGTTAATTAATAATCATTTGAGTGGACTTTCTAAAGTGATTGAATAAAATTTAATAAGAATGTGAGTCCCCTAGGTTCCAGTGAGAACTTCTAGTTACCCTATGTCATGGTCCTCATTCCACAAAACCTTTCCAGTCACACTCCCATTATCAGTTCCTAAATAGAACGATCCATAAAGACAACGAAAATTTTCACTCAACAATCATTCATGATTAACCATTTTGGACTAAGTGCCACTCTCAACATCAAGTGAGAAGTTATCCACTAACAAGACCTAATTGAAATAACATTGAACCTCCAAAGACCATCATGTGATGAAATAATTTGAAAAACTTTGAAGTAATTTTGAACCATTTTTTTGAAAAAAATGACCATTTTTTAAACAACCACAAACTCAGGTTCAAACTCAGGCTCAAGAATGGGGGATTTCAAATGAAACTAAAATAACCCCTCTCCCTAACAAATAAAATCCAAAATTGTCCCCAATGTTGAATTCTAAGGTGGAAGATAGTGGAAGTTCAAAATTGATGAACAGTTTGAAAAAAAAGATAATGAGGGGTAGCAATGAGGTTCGAAAATTTTCTTTGCCACACAAAAAGTGAAAAAAAGAAAAAAAAAACCAAAAAAATAGAATAATCCCACCCCACCAACCATCACCAGTAACCAAGTGTATTTATATTCCTAAAATATTCATGCTTTGAATTTTTAAAGAGTATTCAAAAGATTGTATCAATTTGCTTCAAATAGTTGCTTGATTAGCAGTGATGTGCAAAAGCACCATAATAAAATTGAAAGAAGTGGGTGCAAGCATATTTCATAAAATCATCTCAAAATAATTTTTTCAACTAAGTAGATATTATCAAGCTGACACCTAAGCATAAAACATAGTCCAAGAGTTTCAAAAATCAGTGGGAAGACCCCCACACTTAATTTATAGCAGCATGAAAAATGGATGACTCAATATGAAAGAATTAAAGTAAGAACTCCCCTAAATGAGTAGCTTATCATATTTAAAAATTTCACCTTTAATTATTTTGTGCATGAACTCTAGATGCTCCATTTCGGCCCCTACATAATGAAACAGTTTGAAATTAGTGTTCCATATTTTAAGTTCAGATAAAAATCAGCTACAAAGTGTCAGTTTGGGAGTTTTGTCCATTAATCCAATGATATATCCCCCAGAGACTTGGATGATAGCCATGGGGAATCTACTTCATGCTTATTTTCTAAAGAAAACAACACTCAAATAAAAAACAACAAGCCAGAATGAAAATAAAGCAGGAAATGTAAAGGGATAATCCTAGGATAACCCCCAGGGGTATTGTAGTTTGACTGTCCACATCTAGAGAGTCCTTGGATCAACCCCAGTATGATGGGGTATTTGGCTTCTTGCTCAGGAACCACCAGTTGTGATTCCTTCCAACTTCAGTGCTTTCCATCTTTGGAGTACCCCATGTCCTCCTTCAATCAAATTCCCCTCCTGGGTAGTGAAGTACTTCATATTGAATTGTGGAGGGGAGAATTGGATATAGTGGTACTTCCCTACTTCTTTTGTTTGAGGTTGAGTGAGCACAAGTTGTAATGTTGGAAAACATGGATGTGACATGTCTTCTAGTTCATTCCAATAACTCATTTCCTCTTGGAAAGTAATTAATGTGTTATCATCAAATTGTAAACTTGTGCACAGCTCCAAAATTTCCTCTTCAAAAATAACTCCCAAACTGGAAGTGTCATCCAGAATTGGAAGTTCCATTAACTCTTTAATAGAAGAAACCGCAAATTCCTCACTCTCCGGGAAATCACAAAACTGAGATGCTTCTTCAACACCTGGATTGGAAGAAACACAATTAAAATCAGATACAATGTAATCCAAGTTAAATAAAAATATAGCTTCTTCTATAAAATTTTCAAATCCCTTTATAAGTGCTTCTTGTTCCTCCACGTGAAGGAAAAGTGATCCTAGGAGAGGGTCCGGGGCAAGAGTGAGGTTTTCAACCTCCCATAGCCTCTCTTCAAAATACACCACCTCACCTTATGGATATTCCAAGGACAGTGACATGATTTCATGTGCTGGATCCACCTATTGAAGAATCGAAAAATCATTAGAATAGTTATTAGAAGCAAAATCATTAGAATGGAAATCGGGTAAAATGATCATTAAAGAAATGTCCAGCATCATGAATCTTTTCCAGTCCCATATCATTCCAATCCTTGAAAACATCCTCAAAAAATGGTTCTGTAATTTCTAGCATTGACTCCAGAGGAAAATCCATAACAAAGTTGGGAAACACCAACTTTTTCTTTCTTCTGTTTCTTTTCTCTTTTCTTCTCCATGACTTTTTGAGAATATTGGGCTTCAGTGGGAGGTGGTGGTACTATACTATCTTCTTGGTAGCCTTTGACCTTATCCATGGCTTGTTTCATAAACTACATGATCTCATGAGAATAATAGTTCTCCTCATCAGTAAGGTCTTGATGCTACCTTTCAGGCATCAAACATTGAAACTTAGTAACAGCCTCCTCAAGCTCTTGAACCAGGTCAAATAGTGACACTATATCAGATTCGTTAGATTTCATCACTGTGTATCTATGTGTGTATTTTTTTTATATGTTTTTTTTGTTTTAGAATTAAATAAAAATTGTAAAAACCACTGAGACACTCATTGCCTCCCTGGTAACGGCGCCAAAATTTGACGTGTGTCCTTATCGCGAGGATGGTAAAGTTTACATTTATAAAGACCCAAGACATAGCACAATGGATAAAATCACAGTCGCTCTCAAAGAAGCAGTGTTGAATGACTAAGTGGTCATTATGAAAATCATTTTGTGATTTTTTTAATATTTTTAAATCAATAGAACAATAACCCAAAGAAAACTCTAATCAGTGTCGAAGAGAATAGTGGATAGAGATGAAACAGTGACAGACTCGTGAAGAAATCTAGACACAGGACAACACTACAAGAAATAAGAAAAGATAGCACACAGACACAATGCAAGACACAAAACAAATAAAATTACACCAAGACACACAAGTCAAAAGTCATTGAGAACAGGACCAGACCTAGGTTAATTCACCCCCTACTTGCTTTCCTAGATCAACTTATAAGTGCATGACCAATGTCTCAGGTCACACACCAATCTCACCTAGAAGTTAAACACTCAAGCATCTAAGTTCTCCAATAATCAAGCGTTCCCCAGATCTGCAAGGTGATCCACTCAGCAAAGTCATTCTGGAATGAATTTATCCCAAGCCAGAATGATTCAACTAAGATCGTCACATCAAACAACCAATCTAGATTCTCAGTTTGAGAAATCAATACAGGAAGGGGAGAAGAAATTAAACAAGAAGGTAGAAAATCTTCCTACGCAAGATCTTTCTCTCGCTTGATCTAACTCATAGACGTGATCTACCAAGGAGAATAAAAAGAACGTGATTATGTTAATGTGTGGATCTCCAGATCATGTTGGGTTTCATAAACTGGATCTAACCCAGCAAGCTAGATCTCTATTTCTAGAGATTGAATATCATGACACAAAACGAGGATGAATGAATGAAACAACACAAATGAAACAAACATCACAATTAAATTAACTAAACATGCAATACTACAAGTTATAGGCTCAACATAAAACACCAAAAATAGAGCAGCGGAGGGGAGGTGGAGAATGGAGGACCAGGTCCCATCTCCAAGTCATAAATGATATCAGTTTGTGAGATATGGATGGAATGGATGGTGAATGGGGGTGGAGTCTCCTCCCCCCACTGTGGAATGGTTCCCCCCTCGGGTCCTCTATCTTGGTCTTTTTTTCTCAGGAGGAGTCGCACCTCCTCTTTTATTCTAAAAAACTCAACTAAAAATAGAGGCTAACTAACAAGAATTAAATCTATGTGGCACGCTTTTATGTGCGAATCACTAGCCTTTGTGTTAACTCTCAGTGAGTGTACCCAATTCTCCTACAACTACCTCACGAATATTCTCGCAACTTTCCCACGAACTATTTCTTTTTATCCATGCTTCTACAAGTAGCTCCCCCGTGAGTGAAGTTCATGGTGAGACATTGAATTTTCTGCGGTGGTTGAGCAAATGATGAGATGTGCCCCCATTATTGAAACAGTGATACAGGTTAGAGGCGATACGGTGGCACTGTGACTGTGAAGAAACTACTACACAAACAGCAACACCTGCAAAATAGAAATAACTGATTAAATAAATTAATAATTTAATATAAAATTAATCAATTAATCAATTAAATTAAATAGAAAAGAAAAAAATAAACAAATAAAACAAATTTAAATATTAAAATTAATTATTATTTATTTAAAGGAATAAATATATTTGTATTATAAAAAAATTAATTCTAGAACATATTAAAATATTTACAATTACTTGCTTAAAATAATTAAGGTAAATTAAAGAATAAGAAATATTAACTGAATAAACTTAAATTGTTAAAACTGATTAAATTATTAAAATACTAAAAACTAAAATGATTTATTTATTTAAAAATTAACAATAAATAATTAACTAATTAAATTAATTACTTAATAAACTAACTGGAATAAAAATTGTAAAAATAAAAGAACAAATAAAAAAACAAATTCATAGGACTAATTTAATTTAAGAATTATTTTAAAAGACAATAATGAATACTAAAAACACATGATCTAAACTAAAATTGAATATTTTACACAGTAAAGTAAAAAAATCACAACAATTATCAATTATCTACTAAAATACAACATTTTGGTATAAAAAACTCAATGAAAATACAAAAAGGATGTTGAAAATAGTGTGAAAACATTGTCACATTAGTAGGGTATAAAACAACCTTGGATAAAGGTCCCTTTATTTATAATTTCAAGAAATTCTATATTACCCAATTCAGGGTAATCCCTCAATAGGAATATTGAAATATGTATTTCTATCCCTACAAGCCCTCGATCTTTAAGGTAGTCGACGCCTTTACCATCCTATCCCGGGAAGTACTCAAACTTTAAGGTAGTCGGCACCTCTGTCTTTCTATCCCTAGAAGTCCTTGATTATACTCAATAATAATCGGAGTCGCACTAACCAGGCTGAACAAGATGTTCAGATCTGCACAAATCATGATAATCTCCCTCTCTATAAATCACTTCACAACATGTAATCTCTAGATTGATGGGTCATTTTTTGAGATCGTTCAAAATTAAATCCTATTTATAGGCATAACTCCAATGGTCATCTCCCTCCTCTAATGGTCATATTCTTCCTGGAATCTCAGAGGGACCTGTACATGTGTCCCTCAACTTACGATTAGTTGGAAATAGATTGCATGACATCGTTTCATAATAATATCATGTGTGAGTAAAAATGAGGTAACTTATCCAAATATATTTTTCAGAGTCTATGGAAAAAATAGAATTCAGAGTCTAACCATATAAACATTTAGAGTCTATAAGAAATGAATATTTGGTTTCTGTTTTATAAGGAATTCAGAATTTGAGTTCTCTAGATGTTGAAAAATAAATTCTAATAAATCCGGAATCTAAATTCTGAGGAATTCAGAGTCTGGATTATGTGGAATTTGGAGTCTTAATTCTGAGGAATTTTGAATTGGAATTATAGGGAATTTGGAGTATAAATTTCAGAGAATTTAGAATCTGAATTTCAGAGAATTTCGATTCTGAATTCCAGAGAAGTTAGTGTATGAATTTCATAGAATTCAGAATCTGAATTTCAGAGAATTAGGAGTTCAAATTTTAGAGAATTTGGAGTCTGAATTTTAGAGAATTTGGATTTGTAATTTCAGAGAATTCAGAATCTGAATTTCAGAGAGTTCAGAATCTGAATTTTAGAGAATTCAAAATCTGAATTTTAGATAATTTAGAGTCTAAGTTTCAGAGAATTTGGAATCTGAATTTCAGAGAATTCGGAGTCTAAATTTCAGAGAACTCGGAATCTAAATTTCAAAGAATTCAGAGTTTGAATTTCAGATAATTCTTAATTTTAATTTCAATGAATTTGGATTCTGAAAATATAACACTCTATATCCATGGAATTATAAGATTCCAAGGTTTTATATAAGAATACTAATTTTATACTTAGTAATAAAATGAGTTTTATTTAGAGAGATACTCACCTAATATAATGAAAACAAAGGTAAGGATAAAAATTTCCTTAGAGAAAGAAAATTTTCCTTATGAAAATAATACTTAGGGGAGAATATTTTTACTTAAGAAAAAGTGTTTGTGATTTTAAAAACATAGAGGAATTGAAAATTCATAATGAACCATATTGACTCATCAATAATATCCCAAATTAATCAACTCCTATGTCAGACTTAGCTTTAGGAGAGTTATTTCTTATTACGCTTATGTAGTATAATTTTCCTTTGAAATCTTAGGGTACCACCCCATATCAAAACCATTATCTATGATTCCTCCCCTTTTCATGATTTTTTCCTATCACTACTTGATTCTCTTCATGCATGCACTGACCTACATATGCTCTCTCTATCTACATATCCACTCTCTTCCAACACTATCTTTGATCGCAGATAGTGTCTTTGGTTCTAGGTTTCTCAGGTGGTGCTAGCTTGATGGCTTTAAAGGTTTTATTAAAATTGACTTTAATAAAATCTCAGAAACCAAGTAATCTTCTGAAGTAATCTTTTGATGTCCATCTTCTCTAGATATCACTGCACTTAGTCTTTAGACTTAATTCAACTAAATGAAACTCAATTAAAATATCATTAAACAGTTCAAATCACTTTGGAAGACTTTTAAATAAACCATAAACACAATTAATGTAATTCCAAATATTATGAAGCATATAAATACTCCACAGAGTTTTTTAATGTTGATTCACAATGTCAATGAACATTAAGTTTGCTTACTTCATGAATAGTAGAAAAGTAATCTAAATGTCCATACCATTTGAATTGATAGCTAAAAATATTACTCAGGGAAACACTTCTTTTTTCCTATGAATATAATAGTAGCTTACAACTCTTCCAAGATTCAAGGTATTACTTTTATCCTCACGTAATATTTTTGAAATCAACACAAATAATGATACCTAGCTTGGTAACTCTTCTCAACTCTATCTTTCTTTCTCCAACTCCAAAATTCTATCTTCTAACATCCAAAAAAATTAGAACCACCTCAACCATCTATGTATCTTATAATTCACTTAAAATTTTCATATATTGTTTACAAAACGTACATATAACCTTATGGTTGCAATAAGTTCTTATATAACATAATGTTAAAAATTTGATCACAGTAACACATAAGGGTCAACACTTTGATCATATGTAAAAGTATATTCTTGGAATATATAAATGTTATCTTTGAAGGTGGATTCATATATAAAATTAAAACAAGAATATATAATTGTTTATACTTTATATGTAAAGTTCTAATAATTTTCCATATTTTCTAAATTATCAATATATAAGATTATATCCTCTTCATATATAAGAGTCCGTGATTTTATGAATTTTCAACTCATTATAATATATAAGAGTAAAATTTAAGTTCATAGCATTCATCCAATACTTCTTTCTACATAAATAATTGTTCAATAATTTGATGAATTTTCTAGACTCTCCAAATATATGTGTAATTTCTAAAATCCATAAAATACATAAGGTTTATGACTTCGAAATTTTTCAAAAGTTCTAATATGTAAATATTTCTTCATATCCCACTATATATATAAGGGTGGTATCTTAATACGCAAGTGTACAGCCATTGAGAAATATCTAATAAATAAAAGTACTTTAAAATATTTTCTTCATATATAAAATCTTGTACTTAGGAAAGTTTCTTCAATATAAAATTTGAGAAACACAGAATGTAAATTCAATAATAATATGGAATAATAATAATTAATAATAATTAATAATTTAAAATATAATAATAATGGATAATGATAAATAATGAAAAGGAATGCTTATAATTAAATAATTTAAATCTTACTGAGAGGGAACATGTAGAATATATAAATCAAAGTGAAAGGGAACATGTAAACCATATAAATCAAAGTGAGAGGGATTGACAATTACTAAATCATAAAAAAAAGTGTTATGGTACCACTCAATGTTATTAATTATAATAAAAACATAAATAGTTAATAACTATAATTCAATGTGACAAATTTAATTTAAGGTATACTAGTAATTAATTGAATTGGAAAATATTTTTTTATTATATATTATTAACTCGATAAAAATAATAATATTAAGAATTAAATACAAATAAAAAATATTTCCAATAAATTTTTAATTATATGGATGTATATAATATTAATTATATATATAATATTAATAATAATTATATTAAAATATTTATAATAATATTTAAAAACATTTATTGATTATATAAATAAATAAATATAAATATTATAAAATGTATACTTATATTCAAAAATATTAATAATTATATTTTAATTTATGAAGAATTATGTTCAGTATATTAAAAATTGATATTAAACTTAACATAAACTATTTTTAAAATGATAATAAATTATTATTATTTTCATAAAAAATATATAAATTGTGTATGTAATAATATAATAATTTATTATCATTTAAAATAAAAATATAAATGTATAAATGTTTTTCACGACATATTATTAATTATAAACCAATAAATTTTAAATTTAAAAATTCAATAATTATATTTAAATGGATTTTCAATTCATAATAAATAGATACATTATTATTAGTAATTATATTGATGTATATATTATAATGATTGTTTTTAAGAAATAAAATTAATTATTTCTTCCATTTTTAAAAAAATATTATTAAAAATATTATTATTTATATGAATGAAAAAATATTTATTAAAATATACCATTATTTATTTAAATTTATAATTAAATTAAGAAATAATTATAAGTGTGCATGTATAAGGATTTAAAATATACATTAATAATTACTTAAATGTAAATATTCATTAATAATTTTGGTATTAATAATAGGTAAAAAATAATAATTTTTAAATTTGCTAACATTATAGATATAAGTTTATTTTATTAATTCATTTAAATGATTGAAGTTGCATTTTTCAATTATGGATTTAAATATATGGCCATCTTTATCCACATATATATGTTTGTGTATGTGCCTGATTTTAAAGAACCCAATGGCGTGTCTGTGTGTGTGTGCAATCGCATGTGTGGTGAAACCTAACACACACACACAGATATATATATTTATATATATATCTATGTGTGTGTGTGTGTATCAAACTATATACAATTCATATAATATTAATTTTATGTTATTTTTTATATAAAAAAATTATTTTCATTTAATTAAAATTAATTATTATTTTTATATATAAATATGTCATATATATATATTACTAATATTACTAATATATATAAATTCTTATATTAAAATTTATAAAATTTTAAAGGTTTGATTAATTAATTCATTTAAACATTAACGTTATAAATCTTTCATTCCAATCAAAATATATAATTATTTTACCATAAATAAATTTATAATTATTTTATTAATTCTAAATAAAACATTGAAAAAGGTATAATATTTATCAATTCTAAAATAAGTGATAATAAATTTATTTTTTATCAATTCTTGAAAAAATCACTAATAAAGGCATGTAATGTTTTTCATGTTTTAGTAGTAGTTTTAAAAGGTTTTTAAAATACTTTATATCCATATTTGAAATATGTAATAGAAAAATATATTAAAAAGGTTATAAAGTTAGTAGAAATAAATATATATATATATATATATATGATATAATTGTTAATATGTTTTTATTTTCCTAAAAATATTAAATCAAGTTGTTATTACTTTATCATTTTCATTTTCATTTTCTATTTAAATTTCAACATTTAACAGATTATATAAATTTTATAATATTTTTAAAAAGTATAAAAAAAATTAAGACCAAACTAAACCAATTTATTTTTACTGAAATTTTATTGCATTCTATTAATTTCTATGGACATTTTCTATTTACGCAATCCAACAAAATTATAAAATATAAAAATTGTCTAAAATTTACAATCAATCACTTTAACCCTTTCATGATTACCCAGGAAATCATTTATTAGAAAATTAGATCGATGATTTATATTTAAATAAAACTTTTCTTGATGTTTTTCTCCTTAACAAAAATGGTTTCAAAACATATCATAAAATTAAATGAGAAGAAATAAAAATCATAATTTCTAAATCAAAAGTGTATTGAAAACTATTTAAATTCTATAAAATCATGTTATTCCTATTTATACATATCATGATCGATGAATTCAATTTATATCTTATACTATCATAGATAAATACATATATCATAGAAAAATTAAATTAAATGTTCTACATTGAATTTATTAATCCCTTTTTCAACTAAAACATTTTATTGACTCAATGATTTCTATAAATAGGTCAAATTTTCCATATTTTATATTAAAAATATAATTATGAATTTGTTATGTTCATGTATAATAATAACATTCCAATTACATCACACATGACTCAACACCATTTTTAATGCCCTAACCCAGATATCTAACTCAATACAAGAGTTGAGGTCATCATATGGTCTCAAATGAATCTCATGATCACTAGAAGATGAAAACTATTGTCGTGGATTATAAAACTATAGAGGTATGATTTTCTATCAATGAAACTTATTCTCTCATTCCAAGTATTTTCCTTAAAATTTTGTATGAGGAGTTTGTTTATTATACATAACTAAATACAGTTAAATAAAATATTATTCTCTTATTTATTCTTAGGAAGACCATAAATCATAGTCTAATAATTTGAGAATAAACTAATATTATAATGTAATTAATTCCATGTGAAATAAAAAATAAACATATATGAAGAATTCATAAAAAATTAAAAGGGTATCATTTAAAAACATACACAACATAAATCGAAATATGTTATATATATTCATATGAGTCACACTAAAAATTTTAAAAACGCCTCCACAATATATACATTTAGTTTCCATCATAAAACATCTCTTATAAAACTCCACCTAATTGAATATGGTCTATTACTAATAAATAAATAAGTATTTCATTTAGATGAATCATTATAAACAATTTATATATGAAAAATACATGTATGAATATAAGTGGTGAGTGAAACAATGTATGGTAAGATTTACCCTTATGAATCGTTGTTTCCTATATAAGATAAATTTATATAGGATTGTGTCAGTGAAAAATAAAATCCCACCTCATCCCATTACATGCCATAAATAATATTTGAACATTAACATTAAAAACATTAAAAAAATATTCTGGATAACCAGTATTTTAATAATGTTTCTTTATCTATCAAAAAATATCCAATACACAAGAACCCACATCCCAATTATCCCATATCTAACTATAAATTCCTAATTAACTAGAGATGATTCCCATAAACAACCCAAATAATTGATCCAAATTGAAAACTGTAAAATAAATTATGTAAACAATGATATTGAGTAATTACCTAATTAGAAAAAATAAATATGAACCCTCTATTTGAACATAGAGTATGAAATAAATAATGCGTAATTCTACACAAATTATGGATTTCTATAACAATTTTAAAAAATTATTCTAATGTACAACCCCCACATGTCTACTAAATTCCAATAAATCATTTAAAATAATATAATTCAAACCACTTTGAAAAAAATGTATGGAATATATCATTTAATAATATTCAAAAATCATTATCCAAAAAAAATATTAATAACCATGAGACACCGAACTAGCATTATAATAAAAAAACTATTAATACTGAAAATTATTCCCATAATAACTACCAAAATAAATTTAATACTTGATTAAATATTTTTAAATAACATCTAACATATTAAAGTTAAAAAAAAAGATAGAATTAGATTCACCACCCATTGAGTTTTATTGAAGACTAATGGATCTCACTTATCACAAATCCAAATACCCAAGAGGACTCATATATCCTACAAAAATCTCCCTATTATTTATTGAACCCTAAAAAATATAGAAATATTTATCTATTTTTATCAGGTACTATGAAATAGAAATATAAATTAGAGGGAGGAGAAATGGATATTATGATTCATTTCTTTAGATTTGAGGTGAAATCACTTTTAAGTGAAGTATGTTGTTGGAAATGGAGATAAAGCAAACAAATCACCCAATTAAATTATTAGGGTTTAAATTCTTACAAAAATTATAAATAAAATAGAAAAAGTATAAATGAAATTAAATACTGAAAATTTACTTAGTTTGAGAAAAATGCACCTCATGAAGAGGAACTATGAATTTCAGTATTCGAAAAAGAAAATTACTTGGGTTGTTTCACCACAATACACTAATCCAAAACACTATAGAAATTTCAATAAATAAGACTCAATTGAAATTGTAAAAACCATTCATGTGAAGTAATAATTTACATAAATAAATTCCTTTAATATATTTTATGTTTACAAGTGAAATAAATTTCTTCAAACATTGCACATGAAAACCATGTGAAATTTATTTCATTGGTGTATCCACATTTCTCATGAAGCCCACTTGAAAATTTTCCAAACTAAGCTAAACATATATTTCAACATGGAGGTCATGAAAGAGGAAATAAAATGAGGTCTTGGGATGAAAAAATATAATTTAATGTTATTTTCAGTGTTTTAAATAGAACATGGTTTAATGGTGCTTAACTTGATAGATCTAGGGAGGAAAGACCAAGCCTACATGGGCCAAACCTAAAAATGTTTGGTCTATTTTGGCCCACATTTAATGCGGAGTCAGAAAATTGAGTATGGTCCATGTAAAACATACACCAGTCCATAGACAAGACAATATTTATAATTAAGATTGAAAATATTAAAAAAACAAAACCATGTATTAAGAATGAATATTAAATACTTTACACATAATAGTTATCATATAAAGATAAATTTATATATTTTTATATATTTTTAAAAAATATATAATAATGAAAATTGAAAGAAAAATGTATAATACAAAAATAAATAAAGAAATAAATAAATGATCACATCATGAGATTATTTAATGGTTTATTTATTGAGTGTAAAATAAATCAACATATGAACTAGCGGAAAAATCATTATTCCACTCACGGCGTGGGTTGTATCATTCCACTTGTCCAACTGTGTACCACCTGGATCTATATCGCCTTGATTCCAACTTAAACCACCTCCATATGCCTTGGGATATTTCTTTTCTTACATGTATTTATAACTCACTCATCTATAAGGGTAATCAAAGGATTGGTTTTTGGGAATTACATAAATAACCTTGGACATGTTGGTCTTATATAATTGAGAAGGTAAAAAAACTCACAGACCATCGTATTTAATTTATATTTAAATAATTTCAAAACTATGAAATAAATTAAATTAAATTAAAACAACATATACAAAATTGTGTTCATAGATAAATAACATTCATACACATGCAAAAAAATATAAAAGAGTATAGTGGAAATAATTCACAACTATTCGTTCTTTATTAATAAAATAAATTCACCTCTATTAATTATTTATTAATTAATTAATTCCAATTTATCATAACTACCTTTTGATCTCTCTTAAAAATACCGATCAACAATTAATTCTAGGAAAATAAAACTACATTACCAATAAATATAGCTAATTAGAATAAATTAATTGAGCATTTATTAATTACACAGAACCATTATTACATAGTCAAACACATCTAAAACCAATAGTGTAATTAGGTTTTAATGCAAAAATTAAATAATTTAATGTAATTTAATTATATCATTTATTATGAGACTACATGGTGTGAACATAGTACCCACATTTTATGTTCCATGATTATAATGTGCCCAGGATAAATTCCAAGGTATTCTTTGTATAAATCGGCTGGACTGCATGACATATACTAAAGAGATAAACATGATGTAGAATGAATTATGTATATCTACATAACCTACCAAATGACTTTTCATGTACCTCATATACAAGAATTAATGTGTAAAATTATTTTTATGTTGACTAAACAGTGTGTATCTCGCTAATTATATAGTTTTTCCGTATTGCATGGTTAAAAACTATATATTTGACAACACAGTTAGCATTAATTTCACTTCTATACCATATAGACTATATGATTTTTATGCCAGTAACATGTCATCTTATCTAAAACGTCATGTGCCAAACTGGCCTGATCAATATTAAATGTACAATAAATACACAATGTGTTATTTCATCCAGGCACGCCATGTATCCTGCTACACATCTAGTTATATTGAAATTACATACATGGCATGTACTCTGGCTATACATCGTGTAACCAAATCTACCATCCATAATTTTTAGTACTTATAAATATAATCCCAGATCATTCTTCATCTGTTCTTAGTCCTTAAGATATTATGAATCTTTAATTAAAAATATTAAAACATTAAAGATATATTAATTAAACATCATATTTAAATAATGGATAATTTGAAATGAAATATCTAACTCATATTGTGAAAATTTGATAAACAATCAAATAAATAATTAAAAATTATAAATTTAACTTGGATATGATACAACTTTAATGTTCCATAAACAATGAAATAATTTGGATGGGCTAAATAACCATTAAGGTTTTTTCCGATGTTTTGGATCATTCACTGATTTTTCAAGACATAAATGTTATGAACAATGAATGTTTTCCCTGAGATATTAACTAAGGAATCCAAGAAAAAATAGATAATATTTTCTTGTTAAATTTATAATTAATTTATCTTATATATAAATAAGGAATACTATGTGTTATTATCTTTCTTCGATGAAGATGGTGAACATATGAAACCCCTTTTCAGATTATGTTCACTGTGTAGGGAGGTCACAAAGTAGAGCCACTCTAGTAGTGATCTACATGTGGACCGTTAATCTCTGAACAATCTTTGTTGTAAATCAGGTACTGAAACAATGGATTAATCATCTTATGTTTTCCCTCAATATAACTAAAAGTTCCTTTGGGATTAAATATTATCCCTTGGTCTTTATGTTTTTGAAAAGAATATAGGAGGATGAATCTAGAGATAAATTCATTGTGGGCAATGATTCTAAATTCTCAATTAACCATACACAATAGACCTATAAATATATTTATATATTTAATCATTAGGTTAAAATATTATTTGATTTCACAAAGGCTCTTAAATAATATAATAAACCTTTATCTTACCTCAATCCAAATAATAAATATAATATTATCATTATTTTATGGTTTGCACAGACTAATTTAATAATAAATAATACTTTACTTTTTAGTAAATTAATATTTATCACAAGAAATGATCTTGGTACTCTTAACCACTTTAGTATTTATCAAATACCTGAATAAATATTTACTCTTAAGTAAATATTATATTCTTATTCTGGAAAATAAATATTTATTAATTATTCAATAAATAAAACAAATATTATATTCACATTCAAGAGAATAAATATTTATTAATTGTTTACATAATAAAAAAAATATTTATTAATGAATATATAATTATTTATTAACTTTTGAATATTTGTTCTCAATAAATCCTAAAAAAAATATTTCTCATTCATGAGAATAATATTTATTCTAATAATTAAATTCAAATATATTATTAATTGAGATCAATGGAAACATGTAGCGTGTGACCTTCTAGGATTCTTTCTTGTTGAAATTGGTAGGGAATTCCAAAATTTTAAGATTACTCTCTAACAATGGGTAATGGAACCCAAGAGACATAAGTTAATTATACAATGTTGAAAAAACACACAAATTCTTAATGATTAATATAATTCATTTTTACAATATCTCATCAAGAAATTTGAACATATGTGTCATCAACCAATACGCTTGATACGTCATTCTCTGAATGTCTAAAATACACTCATCATTACACCATTTCAACATAATTTAATGTCATGGTTATATTTCAATCAAATGGATGATATATCATCTTCCATGAATATGTAAGGTAAATATTTGTACATGACTTATTATTTAATAAAACATCAATTGTGATGCACCCATCATACCCAACTTCACCAGGAATAGTTATTATCACTATTTACAATAATACTTCTAAGTGAATGAGTCATGAAATATATTAATAATAATATTAAATTATAAGGAACATTATATACACTAACAGATAGGAATATATGATAACGCATAAATATATAGAATTACTAAAATATTTTCTATTCTTATTATCCCCCAACTTGTTGATTACTAAGTGAAAAATTCATGAGAAGAAGTCTAATATGCTTATGAGTACTCACACCTAAAAATTTATATTCAATGTGTCACATCATAGTATTTTTTCCGACTATATAATTTCTAGGTTATCATCATTTTTGGGAACTACTATGACCTTATCAATGTGACTGATACTTTAGGACATTATTAAATTAAATTCATACAGAACAAAAAACAATATGTTGTAATATTTTTTATTAATATTCAAATATTTTCATATACATGAAAATAAAAGTAAAAATAGTTTGTTCTAGAACAAAAACTCTATCACATTATTGTGTAGTGGAAGGAAATATTATCAAAATTTGGATGCAGTTAGGTGTTGGGGTTTCGGTTTCCTGAGTATTCATAAGAAAATTGATGCAACAAAGTAATCCAATAGTAAATAATGAATGAATATTCCTAGAATATTATATTGAAATGGTTAATGGTGATTGGTCATAGTTTTCAAGGTTTTATTATAAATTGGTGATCCCCATAAAGATGTATGGTTTACCCAAATCATGTAATTAGTTCAATCGAGTAGTGGTTGGAAAGATCAATTGAAATTCAATGTTTTTTCTCATCTATATTTTCAAGATTAATACAAATTTAATCTATGTATGTATGGGATTTATCAATCCATGTCAAATTCCATCTATGTTAATGATATTTCTATTATATCTTATATAGTTATCTTGTAAATTGACATTTTCTTTTTAAAGTATTTTACTTATTTGGTTGATGATGTGTGTGATGATTTTCTCAGATAAACTATTATCAAGTGTATTTGGAACATGGTTCTTTATTCTGCATTTGGAATCTAAATGGTGGGTCTATGGTGTAATTATAACATCGCATTTTACTAACAGTCACTAAATAATAATATATATTTCGTAATGATTTTTCAAATAGTGTCTTTATTGAATGAGTAACGGTGTCCCATCTTATGACTTGTATGATGTTGTGTGTTATTTTTTTACTCAATTCTATAAAAATAAATTTTTTTAACCTTTAAATTATTTTTAAGGGAATTTTTTTTGAAATATAATTTCAAAATATTTTTTATTTAAAATGTTTGATTTTGAAATTGGATTTGAAAAGGTAACTTGAGTACCTTCTAAAGAGGATGTTCATCATATTTTCTCAAGTGTCCTAAGTGATTTAAGTTGGCATGATAATACTTTTTAAATGGTTGTAAACTAGGTATTTTGACTCATATATTAATGATAAGTAAAGTGATTCCATTTTGATAAATTATTTGGTCATATTAAAATTATGAGGGGTGTTTGGTTTTTAAAATAAGTGTGTGTATATGAGATCTCTCTTGGTTGATGGTTTCTTTCTATGTTATCTCATGCTAAATAGTGATACATGATAATGTAGGGACCATATGTAGATCAATAAAATATTTTAGGGGATATTTAGACAAAATTTTGATGCCTCATAGGTTCCATGTTGACATATGTTTATAATAACCTTGAGAACACCCTTTGAGGTTGGGTTGGAGTTTAGGAATCTTAGGTTACTGACTGCTTGGAACTGAGTTTTGGAACCTTAGTGAGATATTTTGGGTTAATCACGAAATGATTGTAATTAGGGTACAAGATATCCCTTATAATGGTGGGAGACACCATGATA